>JAODKF010000002.1:15475817-15491538 GCA_026779585.1 Mormyrus proboscirostris | reverse complement strand
ATATAGAATGGGGCTTCTGTTTGTCGAGCACATTAACATCGTTAATTATAACGAACGTCATATGTGGGTGAATTCTATTTAATGGTATTAAAAAAAAAACGATAATCCTAAATAATTAACTGGTACTCAAATGTGTTAATAACACAATTTTAAGCAACTCCCACGTCGGAAACAAGACATCTTAAACTTGAAAAGTAAGTGTACGATGGGAGGCCACGATCACATTTTCTCCTAAAAGTCAGACAAGTATACAAGTGCGCACCGACCCCATTTCACCAACAGATCCATCTGTTTCTATGTCATCTCCAGTGAGATACCCTGTCCTCGGGGGTGGCGCAGCTGATTGGCGGATAGAAATGACTGTCTTTTTATTGCAGAGGGCTGGTCCACTAGAACACTGAGTGCGACGTTTTTCAATTTCACTGAGCGCACACTTGTGAGGTATAGCGGCTTATTGCTTGTGATTCTGTAAGAGCAAAGCGAAGAAAAGAGAGGAAAGAAAGAAAGTCACCATGGCTGTATCTGCTACTCCGCCGATGCTTTCCAACACGTCTTCCCCTAATTCTGGGGGTTTATTTCGCTCCGATTCGCTCTATGCCAGTTCGAGCGAGTCCCCGAGGCTGCCCAGCGGGATGATAAACACTTTCATCAACAGTGGCGGCGGTGGGGTAAACGGCAACACCGTCAGTAACGATTGTAAAATGGTGGAAGTACATGGGGTGAAGGTGGCCTCTTTTAACATGGATGGACAAGAGATGATCTGTCTGCCGCAAGTTTTCGATCTCTTCCTGAAGCACCTTGTCGGGGGGTTGCACACCGTCTATACAAAGTTGAAGCGCCTGGATATATGTCCCGTGGTGTGCACCGTGGAACAGGTCCGGATTTTGCGTGGCCTCGGTGCCATACAACCAGGAGTCAACCGCTGTAAACTCATCACCCGTAAAGACTTCGAGGCGCTTTACAGCGACTGCACAAACGCCAGGTTAGATAGTTACGTTTGTTTGCCTCATTTGTCTTATTTCCCTGTCTACTACGCGCACAATATTTCCCATAGCGAAAACAAAACTTCCTGGCGTGGATAGATGGGAGGGGGGTTCTTATGTACAATTGAACACAGGCGTTTGACAGTGGGAAAATCGCATCCCAAAACTAATTTTTAAAATAACAAGCAAACAAAAATAACGGCTTTACACTTGCTGAGTTGTGAATTTAAAATGAATTTAACTGAAATCAATCCCACTTAATCTAAATGTCTGTTTTGCAGGACTGTATTGTTAACTTAATTTCAGTGGAATGAACAGCATTTATGGTAAATAATAAACTCGAACTAAATTTAAGTTACTTTAAAATGCTTTATGCGCAGTTTATCGTAAAACGTCATTAAATTCTGAAGTATGAATTTTACCCTCTGGATTATTTGTGCGTGTCATTAATATTTAAAGTACTTGTATTCATCATATGTACAATGAATTGCCCATAGCCTCTTGTTTCATTCGGTACGACACTGCTGATTTAACCGAGAGTGCTCGCTAAAGCAAATTGGATATTTATTTATGTAATTTAGAAATTTAAAAGTCAGATATTGGAATACTGATGGACGGAAACTGGAAACAAAGTAATAGGTCAGTTTATTTACACGTATGTATTAGAAAACAATGAAATGAATTTAGTTAAGCTGATGTTTTTACAACAATTGGCTGTTTTAACCGAAGTATCTTATCCCATTTATGCGTAGATTAATGTTTAATGCTCTTTTAATTTAACTTTGATAGAAAACGATATATTTACTTACATGTGAAGTTTGTAAATTTTTGTTAAGGCTTTCGCGACCTGGCATTGCTGCAAGTGTGGGTATTTTAATGTATTTGGGTCTGATTTATTGCACACGTTATATTTGATGTATCACGGAAACCAGTTTAAATGCCCTGTAACACTACCCAACGACAGTTTCAATTATAGCTCTTTCTTCGTAATTTTAATCACTTTCATGTTAGTGATTTGTTTTTAAAATAAACAATTTCCCATGTACGTCACTGTCAACGTTTACGCACGTAGTACGGTCCACGTCGTGCCCCTGCATATCAGCGTCTTCATTTTAACATTCGCAGAAAAAATACGGCTGATTGTGAAACTCGAATGCAAATATTGTTTTGATTTATCTCTTTGCGCCCTTTCTCTTCCTCTTTTCCATTTGAATTGATCCTGAATTAATTCTCTCCGGGCAGCCTAGCGCCGGTTGCAGATGTTCCTCTGTTTGATAAATCAATGAGACGGACCTGAATGAATCGCTTCAGATGGATCCTCTGCTCGGTTTGATGTCTAGATGTTATTCTTAGCTTGTTATCATGACAGATGCATTAGCGCCCGAGCAGTCTGCCAGCAATGCCGATGAGGCGACAACTTTAAAGAGCTGGGGGCCCCTTCCCCCAAGACGCCTCTTTATCATCTCCAAGCCCAGGGGTTGATGCTCAATTTAGTTTTTGTTCATAATTTAGACCACCCCCGCCCTCTCCACCTCTACAGGCGGCATTGCCCCGGCTGCAGCAACAATGAAACGCGCCAACTTCTGTAATAAGAATTAAACAATAAAAGACAAAAGAGGCGTTTTAATTTAGTATTGCGTTAAAATCTTGGACTTTATTTAATTTTACGTTTCAGCGTTCACCGCTGGGATATTTAAGTAATGACAGTGGTTAGGAAAAGTTTTCACAACTTAAAGCAGCTTGCGTCCTCATAGACTACATTTTCACTTACTAGACCATATGAAAAAACGCCTACATAGGTTAGACCTGTAACATAACCTGTCACTGACCTGTACCTGATCAGGTAATCTATCTTATAGTTAATGCTGGGTTAGTTATAAACATTAAGCATTCATTCACATGTCAAATAACACACGTTAAAACCATAAAAGGAATAGCACTATGCACTGTCGTTTCAAACTTGGAAAAAAAAATTAAATAGAGGCTTATTGGTCAAGCACGGCCATAGGTGACCGAGTTTGCCCTCATTTCTTAAGTGGAACAATATTTAAATAGGATATTTCATTGGTACTCTTCCTGAAGGAATATAAAGAAAGTAGAAAAAAAGTGTACACGCTCCAGTTTAACACATGCACCATCTTTTAGCTCCAGAGCTCAATTTCTCAGTTGGATATATTTCTTGTACTAATAAAATGAGTTTATACAATACAATCATTTGTTTTATTCTGACACTTAACATAACTTGTCCATCTGTAAAACTTAATACAAAGGTTGGCTATAAAAACCATCATAAGGCTACATTGTTGCACACAAATTTAAAACATTAAAATTAAGAGGAACACATAGACATAACTAAAAAGCAAATTAGGCCTATTCGGCCTACTTCAAGGGTGGCCTACAGTGATCGAGTGATCGTGATCATGTTTAGAAGTAACACAAGGCGCACGAGTAAGGGTGCTATTAGTGTTAATAGCATGATATCTTATTAGTTCTTTGCGGCGTGGTATGCAGCTTTTAGAAATCTCAGCCGGGTCCCCGGAAGATGAGCCACACAGGACGGAAGCTGCAGGTCACACGTGCGGTGGTCGGTATACCCCTGGACTGTGTGTAGTTGGCCTTGGCATCAAGTAGGCTATAAAAGAATCAAACCTTGCAGAAATAATGTATAATCCTCCAGTTCTCAGCACCGTAAGAAAGAGGAACCCGATGTGGGACAAGGACAAACAGAGCTTGCAGCTGCCCAGTATATCACAGTATGTCGCAGGCTCAGGGACTCTCCGCAGTCACTCTGCCTGGAGGTGAAGACTCACACTGGGTCGCAGATGCACTACAACGCATAAAAAACAGTTCAATTAAGTATAGGTTATTAGAAAGTCTTTTAGTTATATTATTCAGGTTCAAGTAACCAGAATTATCAAATTCAAGCTACCACATTTAAATCAAAAACCAAGTGTTTCCAAACGCGTTCAATAGTAAGTCTTTGCCCCGGTAAAAATGTCCCCCATATGGTTTAAACTACTGTGTTGTTTGTGTTTGCAATTGGCGTGTTTAATTCTTACTTAAGCAGTAGAAAAGTTGAAGATGAGAAAAATCGTTTTCTACACAGTTGATAATAGGACTATTCTTATTGCGATTTTTTTTAACTACACATTTTCTGAAAAGGTCTGCTTTTACCTGATACACTCTGTTTCATTTTGGCTCGTCGTCTCCTGTTAATATCGCAATGAGGAGTTGTAGATTTAGAGTGGGTCAAAGTTTCGATTAGTGTTTTATTTGGGTGAGGTAATGTAAGACTTTGTTAATTACGGTTTGGTAACAGACACTGACGTGTTAATTTTTTACTTGGGGAGGATAGAACATCGAGTAGGTAATGAAATTGCCCAGGCTATGGGGTGGAGGGGGAATTGAATTTTCTCCCCCTCCTCGGGATGTTTTACGGTCTAAAGCTGCTCCTGTTTCCATCATGCTTTATAGTTGCGATTTTAACATGGTCCTGCGCCAGATGGCTTGGATTAATACGTGCGAATGGATTGCTTTTTTCCCTTGAGAGGAGTGAGGGAGGGAAATAAAGGAAGGGAACATTTTTTTTGTCTTTTTTATCTTGAAACCCGATAGTTAGTTATGCAATGGCTTAACGTTATAACAGAAAATAGATACAAGAAAGTAAATGAAAACATTTCCATTATATTTTCAAACAGCAGGTGTGGTTGAATGCGGAAGCTTACAGAGGAAGTAGGGTGAATTATGTAAAAGTGGGACAGACACTTTTTGGTGAATGATTTAGAAAAATCTCATGAAAGCCATTTGCTCAAACTAATATATTTTTAGATTTGGTGTATGTCTCCTTAAATGTTTTGTGTGAACATTTGAACAATGTATGCAATATTTAAGAGTTAAATGGGAAAAAAACCTAGAAAGGCACCTCATATGTTGATGAGCTTGTTCAGGTAAAGTGGGACAGCTGTTCTGCAAAAGATTTTCCGTATAGAGGCAACTATATTTTAATTGCACAAAGCAATATCTTATTGACAAATAAGTCAAGCCATAAATAAATTCTTTGTAACCTTTGGTTCACAAGATCAACCTTTTTCAAATAAAAAACTATTTTCTATTTCACTTCATGAGTGTCTTTAGATCTACATGAAACATTCCTTGGTATATGTTGCTGATCTTTGTTCGCGGGGGGCAGGCTGTCCCTTTATATTTTTCGGGGGAAAGCGATTCACCAATTCGACACCAATGAAATAAAGCATTATCCTTTATAGTATCACAATCTATCTATTAAAACTGGTCGATCGCGATGGAAGATTTGGGCACAGCCGATCTACATTATTTACACATACAAATGTGTCCCATTTTACCTGAAAAGTACTGTCCCAATTTTACTTGCAGCTGCATTGCAAGAGTTGGACAGCACTAAAGAGAAAAACAAACAAAAAACGAATATATTTTTCAAAAAGTGCTTTATTTTTTAAAAAACAATCTCCAGCCCTCTTTTACTAAAGTACAGCATCTTAAACAACATTATATGCTTCTAGCAGCCTTATCTTTCGAAAGAGTTATTACATTTGTCGGTCCATGGCGTGTCTTGATATTCTGAACACGACCATCATAAACATGTCACACCAATGAAAACAGTTGTCGAAGACCAAGCCATATTGTAGCATTATTGTACCACTCTTTGTTTTCATTCGTTGTTGATTTTTTTAAAGTAGCATAGTACAAAACTTAATGTCCCACTTTACCTGATGTCCCACCCTAATTGATCTAGTGGGTTTTTATTTTATGTTAAAATAACAGACTTGGTTTTTATGCCCATTGCTTATTGCTTGTTTGCATTTTTGGAATTGAATTTTTATTGCCTTGGATACGAACATCTGTGCTATTTTCTTTACGTGTTTTTGTGGGTTTTGGAAATTTCATTCTAAGGTAGCAACACAGTAAATTGCAATTGGAGTATTATTGGCCGCTTTTGCTTAGGTTGTTTTTTTCCCAGTGTGTTGGCAGTTTAAATATCTGAAAAAGTATTGTGTTTTGTTAATGAAGAAAGATCAGCAGTGGTTAAATCAACTGCAAGGGCCACATTACTTTACTGGAAAAGAAGACAAAAGTTAAATTTCTGTTTTATGACTAATGCTTTTTTAGTGTATAAACATAAAAAGTCCACCATGCAAACCGGTGGTGGTAAACTGTCACGTAAATAAGTCTGGAGATATTTCAAATGATAAGACCATCACATCACATATGGTGAAGCCTTTTCAGTTAAAATCACATTTTTTAAGATGCTAGAAATCTGAAACATGAATTTTCATTTTGAGCGATGTAAATAATCTGAGCTGAATTTATTGCATGTTCCTTAGGTGAGTATTTGCTTGGATGTATCACCCTGCATGCTGGGGTGTTCCTGTGTACCCTGATGGGCGAGACTGGCCTAGCATATATGGATAGGTCTTTACCCCTGGGCTACCCTCAGGCAGGGGATCCAAAGCATACCCTGTGGCCTGAAAAGGGTGACTCCATCTCATTAATGGCAGGCATTTGTCACCAGTGCAGCTGTTTTACTCAATCGTCTCCTCCTACTCTTTCAGCTTGACTTCATCTTCATTCTGCTAACTGTTTTTCCCTTCTCTTTGTGACTAAGTCACCCTAAAGAGTTAAATGGCATCTTTCCATTTATTAATTCAGATGACATTTATGCGACATGCTGTGCAGCTGTGTGATTCTCCATTCCGTCCACCACCCCCCTCCCCCAAACACACACACAGGCACAGCTGTGCAGACAGGACATGGGCCAGTCCACTAAGGAGCTGCTTTTTCATGACACAGAACCCACAGCCAGTCATATGAAAGAGTGTACTTATCTAACCATGACTTGACAGGATTTTCACATTTTCACTTAAGATTTGTACTATATTTTTACAAGAAGAATTTTCTAAACAAAAATCTGTATTTAAAAATTGCATACTATTAAACCACAGGAAACAAGGAAGTCTTTTTTGGAGGTTCTCCTTATGCAAGAAATATTTTATGGCTTTCTGGACAGAGCCTCGGTCAGGTATGTACACATGCATATTTTCGTGTGTTTGTACAAGTTAAGGTGTGCTTACATAACCCGCAGCGCTGCCAGCTCATGTTAGTGACATCACCCTGCTCCTGAAAGCCACATAATCAACAAAGTATATAGAGGTACAAGTCGCTTCAGGTGAGATGTGCATTTGTGTGTGTTTAATGTAAGTACTAGAAGTGAATTAGCCTGCTAGACATACTGGCTAGAGAAATAAAATATACACAAAGCCTTGCGTGTGCACATAAGTAAACACACACATTTATTCAACTAGCAGATACTTTTACCCAAACTGATGTACAATTGAGAAAGCAATTGGGGGTTAAGGGTCTTGCTCAAGGACCCAGTGGGGACATCACTCTGCCATGGGATATAAACTAGTGACCTTCCAATCACAGCGTCCTAAGCCACATAGTCAGATTGTCACACAGGCCATACAGGGGTGAAGGCGAGTGCACACAAGCACGCTCTACGGCCGTGTGAAATGAGAGGGAAAGGCAGAATAAAAGGCGTCTGTGTCTCTTTGACTTTGTGCCTAATGATGCCACTGTGGCATATTTACTACGGTCATGTGGAGTAAAAGCGATTGTCTCCCAAAATTAATTTACAGTGTGCTTCAAGCAGCGCTTTCATAGCACACAGCTGGCCGTGTGTGCAGAAGTACTGTTTAATCACATTAATATCTGAGCCCCCGGGACAGCCTGGCTGATTGGACAAAGAAGCGCAGAAATTCCTATCTCTAACTTTTATTATTGAATTATGCAAATGGGTCATCTTCTGCACTTTCAGACTCTAATCATGTAATTAGGAGCGATGTTTTAAATGGCAGCTTTTGGGTGAGGAGACGACAAGGCCAGCCATCATATAATTGAACGTGACTTTAGCCTATCCCAAAGTGACTTTACCAGTCATGCCACAGGCTTGTTCGCTGTTTTGCGTATGCGTTTGTATGTATGCTGATTGACGCAGCTTTAGATTAAGTATGTTACAGATTATATGACAAATTTGGTATTAATTTTATGCTCAGTCTATTGGTTGCCATGGAGCTGCAGAAAGATTTTTTTCCCCTAGATTCAACCCACAAGGTGAAACCAACTAACTAGCAGTGTGTTTAACATGGGTTAATATTTCATGACAGGCAGAGGTGGCTGCCCCATCCCCTCACTAGGGAAAGCGGCTTCTCCCATGGTGGGGCATTTGACAGTCTGTCAGTAGGAGGGCCTGGATTAAAAAAAAAAATAGCAGGAAGTTTATTTATCACAGGAACATCTGTGGAATTCTTTCTGGTTAAACTCCTAGTCTCAGTGTTGTCTTTATGGTCAGATGTTGTTAGGTGCAGGATGGCACAGCATTAGAATATTGCAGCTTCAAGGGGAGCCACATGGCCGTAAATGCAGTGTCTGTAGAAGTTATGGATAGATGTGCCCCTTGTGGATGTTTGAGTCATATTGAGTTAATGATGTTTTGTTGCTTCGGTGTTAAGTCATAAAATGCTAATGAGGCACTGCAGTAACAAGGAGAGCAGCGAGGACATTTATAGATGAGGTGCAAGTTTAAAATCACAATTGTGGGAATATGTGAATGGACTCAGTGGCCAGTTTATTAGGTACTTGTGATTGTGAACGCAAACAGCCTGCCCGTCCCACAGCAAATCATGTGACTGCAAACTGGGCAAAGAGGTTCAGTTACCATTTGGCTAAGCATCAGAATGGCTAGGGTCTAAGTGATATCAAATGTGGTTTGAATATCGGTGCCTTGTGTGGTGGTTCTGGCATCTCAAAAACAGCCGCCCTTTCTGGGATTTTCATGCAATAAAGTGTCTAGAATTTGCAGAGAATGGTATGATAAACAAAACAGACAAACAAACAGGTATTTCTATGGCTAAATTGTCTGAAGAGAATAGCCAGACTTGTTAAATCTACCAGGGAGGCAACAAGTGAAAAAATACTAGGTCAGCATCATAGTGTTGGCCTTAACACAGCATCTCTGAATGCACCACTTGTCTATACTGGTAGAGGCTCCTAGCCAGTACTAGTAGGTTTGCATGTACTGTTTAGGTCGTATGTCATGTCAAAGGCAAGGATGAAGGCAAAGGCAGGTGTGGGGGAAAAGAGGGGCTTTATTGAATACAATTACAAGCAGGGCAAAAGAAAATGGACCAAAAGGGGTCAAAATGAGGATCACGCGAGAGCACAGTACAAACTAGGGTACACACGCACACATGCAACATCAGTGACTGTACTGGGGAGCTCATGACAGGGAGGCACTGTATACATCACTGACGAGGGAACAGATGAGAAGCACCTGGGGTGATCCACACAAGGGCTGTAATGGGAGGTAAGATTAAACAAGTATCAGGTGTGGCTCATTAAAGCCACACAACAGAGAGAACAAAGGGAAAGAAATGCAGGGCGTGACACCATACGTCTTAGTCCGGGTCCTTTATGAGGAGTGGAAAGTTTTAGAAAAGAGATGGAAGGCTAGGAAACTAGCAGAAAAGTGCAGATAATGTTTTACATATTTTATGTATTCATTTTTCCTAACAACCTCTGGGGCATGTGCTTGTATGTGTCATTCTCTTCTCATCAGTCCTCTGTGGTAGGGCTATTAAAATGACCATATCAGCATGCTTGTTGATATATTACTTGTCCCTCTTTGCATTGGATAACAGTGTCTGCTAAGTAAATCAAAATTACCTTTTCAACCTGGCAGCCATGGCAGCAGTCCTTAATGATTTCTACCAGATGTCAAAGAGGATAGGCTGATGTCTACCAGGTATATCAAAGGATGAGGTCATGTGCTTGGCAGTGATTCTGGATGATTTCTACCTGCTAGTGTAAAGACGATGCTCAGCATTGAGAACTTTACCTAATGCATTGTAAGCAACTTACACAGTTCAGAAGTGGGCATTTTGTTTTTATAGATGACCCTGGGCAAAGTTATTCTGCTTGCCTGTTATGATAACCTGGAGGGGCCTTCCTCCCCCTTCTTGGGAATGAACAGGTGAGGCCAGGGGTTTAAAAGAATGAGACAATGTGCCAGAAGCTTCCATGCTTTTGAGAAAACATCCCTTTGACTCATTACTCATCACATGGACTGCACCAAAATGCACCTGCCATTTTTCATGATTGTGCTGGTAGTTTAATGGTCGTACTTTTTATATCCATCTAATGAATCATGCGTTAATATCGATAATATTAATATCATCAAAGTATTCTTCTTAGTGACTGTGTGCATCAGCTTTCTTCTGGAAATATCTAATTCAAATTCAACATATTCAGTCATTGACACCAAATCAGTTCCAGTGCATCTCATTCCCCACGACAACTGGAGTGCTCTCTGTGTCCTAACCTCCCAGAGGTTCAAGTCTCACATTAGATTCCAGCCAGCACACTTCTCTGAAGGAGAGAATTTCAGCCGGCTACATAATAAAGCTGGGTTGAGTATGGGACAGCAAATGTGAATACAGCTGCATACATGTTTCTTCTTTGCAAGGACTTCTCATAGATACTCAAATACAACTAGTGATCGCAACTGTATCTAAAAAACAGGATGAGCACATGGTCCTGGAACTTCCTCTTTAATGATATAATGGCAGATGATGTTTTTGACATTTGTTTTGGCAGACAAATCGATAATGGCAATTTTTCAAGAGTTATTTTTGGCATGGGGTGGATGGGCGTTTCCTGGGAGACTCCCATGTGCCTGCAGTGGTTTCTTCCACCAGCTCCTTCTTTCCCATGTTGATGTATGAGTCTGTTTTTTTCTTGTTCTCATTAAGCCTGAAGATGATGGAACCTTGGCAGTCCCAAACAAGCGCTGATGTACACTTTTCCCATCCCTGTCTCAGAAGGCATCCTTTTGGTTCGGTCCTGATAATTGGTTTGTTTTAACTGTTTTGTTGAACAATTAGTGAATGAAGCGGACCCAGGTTTCCCAAGTGTGAGTATTTCAAAAAAAGAGCAGTACTTGTCTATACAATAGAAAGAGACTCACAGTCTGGAGAAATAAACTATTACCTGTATAAGTTGGCTGATATACTTCTGCCCTGTCCCACTGCAGCTCTTATGTGCAAACATCAGCTAGTACCACATCGTTTTGCTTTGTTGAATTTGTGTTTTCTTTTTTTTATAACATGGAAACACGTTGCTTTAAGAGAACAGCCCCCTCGTAGTTTAGTTACCAATGTTTCGTCAGCTCAAAGCAACAGCTCAACATCCTAACCTGCTGCGTTGCACACTGCCCCAATCTCATGTACTGTAGGTACAGATGTTTGTTTTGCCTCTGCTTTTTGGCCATTAAAGGTAGAGGGACATGTTCTTACATGCAACAGCAATCCTATTCAGGGTTTAGATGAAGGTTTCCTCACTTGCTTCTGTCTGTTATGAAATTATGAAAACATATTGGTTCTATTACAAGGCAGAGTCTCAAAATTATTCCACATTTTTTTGAAGTGAAGTGAATTATGGACAGAAGGTATCAAGCCTGTTGAATGCTGTTACCAGTTATCTCTGACATGTTGGTGGCAGTGTGGGTGCTGGCAGATAGCACATGCTTTGTCCACCTCCCTCTGTACCTTTCAATCTCTTGCTTGCCTTGTGTTTTCGTGATGTGTGTGCATGAAGTAGAAAATGTTATTGCTTGGTTGTATGGACATGTTTATGGGTTTGTTCTAGGAATTCTTCTATCAGATTAAGGCAGATCATAATGATAGAACAAAAACAGGCTTGATGCTGAGTAGCCCTACCACATTTCAAGGGCCTCTCCTCTAGTGCCTCTTGTAGGGCTCATCTCTCATAGCCACAGCCCAACTGTGGTCGATTCATCCGTTTTCCATACTGGTTGAAAAGTAAACGGTCATGGTGAGTCTGGAGGTTATCCCAGGAATCACACGGTGTAAAAAGGGGAACACCCTGGATGGGCCGGTAACCCATTGCAGAGCATTCATATTTTATGGGCTGTTTAACCGCACTACGTAGCTATACAGTAAGTCCTCGGACATTCGCGAGGTTATGTTGCCAGAATCCTTCGCAAATAAGGATGATTCAAGGATGTTCGGTAGAGTAACTAACAGAGGTGTAAAGTACTTGAGTACTTTTACTTGAGTACAGTTGATTACTGTACTTAAGTATTATTTTTGAGGATTTTTACTTTACTTGAGTACAATTAAAAACAAATACTTTTACTTTTACTTAATTACATTTTTAAAGAAAAAAAGTACTTTTTCCTCCTTACAATTTTATTTACGGTCAAAAGTAAATCAGTTTAAAATACTCATTTTTGGAGATCACTTCATTCTATTTTCCCTTGCTAACAAACCAATTGAATTGTGCTGAATCCCAGTTAAAATGTTATTCATTGTGTCAATGAGATTCATTTTCACATTCTATGAAATTAGTCAGACATGTTTATTGGTCCTTTGGAAGTGACGTCATGTCACATCAATCACTACAATGCACAGCACCTTGAAATTAGAGAAATTATAACATTCAATCAGTGGAAGAAAATGGAGGAAGAACATGATTAAGTAACGAACGCAGTCCAAAATCAGCCAGAGCACTCGTTGGCAGTACCTTAGCAAATTCTTAGCAACATCAGCTTCTGCTTAAATTAAATCAGAGGTTTTACAACTTTGAGTAGCATGTTGCATATTTGCATTAGGTGTGCCTTGTCGTATAATTAAATGGTTAAATCTAAACAGTTCTAAAGCAGGATAAAACCTTGTATGTGGTTCATTCACTTTATGTTTTTAGAGATTAAAAACGTAAACAAGAATATCTAGTTTTCATTCTTGCTTTTACTTTTTTAATACTCAAGTACAATTTTAATGTGGTACTTTTTACTTTTACTCAATTGTGATTCTGGCTGAACACTTTTAATTGAGTAAAATTTTCACTCATTACTTGTACTTTCACTTTGGTAACATTTTTGAGTACGTTTTACACCTCTGGTAACTAAAAATGGTAATATGCGCTTATTTCTATAGTTTAAATCACAAATATGCTACCCAAGATGCTTTAGTTTCATTAAAAAATTAACTTAATATATTACATTAAAACAAACAAATATGTGATGTAAAAATAGAGTACAGTATTGTCTAATGGATATTTGTCACACTAGCACATTTATACTGTAGTACAATATACTAATGTTACAACACGACATTGGCTGCCGTTTATTTTTGCATTCACAGTATGGAAAAATGAGTAAATGAGCACCTTTCAATTAATGTAGAATTTTTCTTGCATTGAATTTAGGTTAACGTGTACTTACTAAATTAACTATTTTCTAATATTTATTTAACCATTAACGTTCCTGTCATGTATTGCCGACGCACGAACCAGGGAAGCAGGGACAGGACGCAAGGAACCAGGGAATATGAAGTTTAATCAAAAGGTTAAGACAAGCAGGACAACCGAACAGGCAGCAAACTTAAACGCAGACTTAAATACACAGGACTAATGACAGCAATTCGAAACAGTTGATCACATGACGATTCCCCATGAGGTAGATGAGGGGGCATGGCTCACGGGATGATTGGACGCGCAGGTAATGACATTTTCAAAGGGAATAAACTTTGCGAATGGGATTTGCATCTTGTAAAGGTACAGTACAATATGTGCATAAAAAGGAACGTTTCCATAAGAAAGTCACGTTTTTAAAGGGATTTTTGAAACTGATGTATTTCTTGAATGTTCCCAAAAGCACAATAGAATCTTCATTAACTAAATCTTTCTTACCAATTTTACACTTAAAAGCATTAAAACTTATAAATTACTACGAAAATTAAACATAAACACTTCTACGGAAGAGGATTAGGGCTACCATGGAAATATTATTTGAATTCTTACTTTTTTTTTCTCAGAATTCTGACTTTAATTAAAGTTAAAGTCAGAATTCAAATAATATTTTCATGGTGGCCCTAATCCTATTCCGTACACTTATGTAGGGTTTTTCGCGGATGCAAATAAGTTTGTTTCCAATGAAATTTTCGCAGATTTGTGAATTCGCAAATCACGAAGCGCGAATGCACGAGGGCTTACTGTATTGTATGTCTTCCTAGCATTGTACTCTGAAGACTCTTTCACAGCACAGAGGCACATGTAGACTCCACACACAGGATAGAATTTGAAACTTCAACCCTTCAGGTCTGACAGTCAGTGCTGCCAACTGAGCCACCATGCTGCTGATTTTCATTCTGCTTCATGAATTACAACTCAGACAGAAACTAGTCTGCTAGAATTTCATACCAGCTGTAATTAGACCCCTGATCCATTTCTTACCCTATGTTAAATGTTCCAGTTGGAAGCTTTTTTGCTCTTGACTGGTTCCATTATTAAAATATAAATGCACTTTGGTGTGCTGCTTTTCTAGAATACATTTGGTCTGCTCTTTTCCTGTGCTGAAACAATGCATTTATATTAAGGCTGTGTATGACTGCATGCCATCAGTGTTTATGTTTATGAATGTGTTCCCCTGTATTGTAGAACTACTGTTTTATAATATGTAACAACCTCTTTAGTGACATCATTTCAGTTTTAAGTTTTTCCTAATTTAAAATAATACAGTAATATATTGTACTGAATTGAACCATCCTCTGTTTGAGGGAAATTTTTGAAGTATTCTGTAGTTTTATATGGAGTTTCATTTAGCCATACATCTGGTGGAAACTATATAATTGAATTGAATCTTGCTTTCTTTGAACCTAGATTTGGTGTATCATATAGAACCAAACTGAATCACACTAAAATCAAATCTTTTCCCATTTAAAATACCTTTCTCACATATTAAATTCAATTGTTACATATCACATTAAATCCAATCAGTGCCTCCACCATTCTTAGTTATACCTTGTTTATCATATTACTCTTTATTAACATCGTATCGTCATTGTCTGTGCTTTTGATTCTTAATTTCCACCCAGTAACCCAAAACATTTTCAGACTTATTTGGCTTATGTGGCTTTTTCCCAGAATCAGCAGTTGTGCTTATAAATATAAGAGAAGCAGGAGAGAGACAGCTCTCAAGCCTGCCTGCACCTCCAGTGGAGGGGTTTCTAGGTATTTGATGGATTTGGTTTCATCACAGAGTGGGTGTTCAGAAGGATGTCCAGCTTCCTCACAGTTCGTTTCTTCTCTTTTTTCCACTTTGGTGTTTTACGGGGTAGACCTGAAGTCTTTTCCAAAGCTGATTTTAAGTTTCAGATTCTTACTGTTTCTCTGTCATTTAAAATTCAAAGGAAATATATCACTTTGTTTCATGTTCTTTAAAACAGGGCAGCATGGTGGCTAATACCTCTAGGGTCAGGGGTTCAAATTCAATTCAATTTCAATTCAATTTATTTTTATATAGCACCTTTCACAACAGAGTTGTCCCAAGGTGCTTTGTTGTGATACATTAGATATCATTAGAGAGAGAAATACAGAATTGGAAAAGGAAAGAAAGAAATTAAAGAGGAATCAAAGACCGCCAAGTAAGGAGAAAAAAAACTTCTGGGGGTCCAAGGTCAACTGGCTACCCAATCCCCCTGGGTATACTAACATTACTGAACACAGAAAAGAGTGGACTTGCTTGCTAAAGGCTGGGTGAAAGCTGTGATTATAAGAACATAAGAACTATACAAACGAGAGGAGGCCATTCGGCCCATCAAGCTCGCTTGGGGAGAACTTAACTA
>JAODKF010000002.1:15453984-15471749 GCA_026779585.1 Mormyrus proboscirostris | reverse complement strand
TGTGTACCGTTTCTCTTTTATCTGTTGTTTTATCTGTTGTTTGCTTGTGTTCCCGCGTGTGCGTCAAGTACGTCTGGTGTCAAGTGCGCCCCACGAGGACTGGCAAGGAATTATGGGTTCAAAATACAATTAATTGCAATTAATTAATTTTAATTGAGTAATTTCTTATCGACAATTAATTGATAATCGATTAATTGCTTACATCCCTAGTACGTGGCTAGGGTTAAATCTTCAGGTTGGAAAGACTCGTGAATCAGTAGGTTCGTACAGCAGTTGTCCATGTGGGATGATTAATGGTAGGGCGTTGAACAACATGTGTCAAACCAGTGATATTTACAGCGACTGTTTGCTGTTAATTAGCCAATACCAGGCTGATCATGCACAGTGAATGTGCTCCCAGTACCTGGAGGCGTGTTCAGTCCTTGTGCATGATTGAAAAAAGAATGAACAAGTTAAACTGAAGTTTTGAGGTTTATTTTGCTATGCTGCTGTCCTTCAGTGTGAGATGAGCCCTGTCAGGTTTTATATTCTAGCGTGCCATGTTCTGCAAAGCCACTCCCACCAGAAATGTCTTTTTATTTAGTCCTCTTGACAAATAGGACAGTTAAGACATTACTCTCTGAGAGCATGCGTGTTCTTAGGGCCTGGACTTGTGTGTTTGAAGTCTCGTGTCATCTTGAGGGCCCATGAGCCAGGGGACAGTAAACTAATAGCTTTGGACACCTGAGCATTCCCCATGGCCATCTGGGTAATCTCCTGCTCTCATCCTAATCATGTACAGTGGCAGTCTTAAGGTCAGGAGGTCGTTGTGATGCATCTGAGATGGAAGGAAAACCATAAAGCTAGAGTATGTCAATGGATGCTGATGGAATTCAGAGTCTTTTGTCAGATGGATCTTACGCCTTATCAAGTCCTTCAGAGCCTGTCTGTGGAAATTGCCAGAAAGGTGTGTCTGGAGTTAAAACTGCTGACAGAAAGCATAGTGCCTCAGGAGAAGTCCAAACAGCTTTTAGTTGCGCATCTCAAAGCCTAGACCTACCCATCTAAGAGTGACTAATTATTTATCAGGTTTAACAGGAGCATGTGCTACCTGCTAGCACCCCTGGACTTAACCTTGCAGGGCCATGTCCCTGTAGGACCTTAGAGCTGTTTGCGGAAACAAATTGTCTAGACCAGTGTCAGTGAAGACAGTTGTCTGTTCATTTATTGTGTCTTCATGGCTAATTGCTTTGCTATAATTCACTGCACTCGGTATGGTGTTTATTATTATTATTTTTAAATTATTGAGGCACAAATGAAAGTTATTTGAAGTCCAGGCCTGACTTGGTTTTGAGGTTGTTCAGTTGTATCAAGGAGATAGTCAACAGTAATTAGAAGGTGTTAAATTAAAGCTGTGTCATTAGTACCAGAAGGGTAAACTGGGAGGGCACTGATTTCTCAAGATGAGAAGTGGCACCATGTTCTCCGATGAGCAAATGCCACCAAATCTAATTTCAGCAACTTGTGCCATATACTTTATTTTGTGTACTTTTGTGATATAGTAGCATAAAAATACCTGTCTGACAGTGGTCTGGAAAGATGACTGAGAAATGTGTCCTTCAAAACATTGTGTCCCTCATGTACCATTTGAAAAACAATTACCACAGTGGTTCAGTTGGAATTACTGTGGCTTCACACCTTCCAGGATGTGGCTTTGACTCCTGTCTGTTTTGTGTCTGTGTTATTGATGCCTCTCCATCTGTTTCCTCTTTCGCTCTGATTTCCTCCCACAGTCCAACAACACATGGTTTTGAAGTGTATAAATTGACCAAAGTGTGTGGGCGAACCCTGATAGCCTGGCACCCTGTCAAGGGAGTCCCTTGCCTCCCTGACCAGTGCATCATGGAGAATAAGCTCACTTGGATAAGTGGCCTGCGGAAATTCTCGTATGTACTATAAACTGTTTGGTAAAGTTTTTGGTTATTTTCTTTGAGAAGGCTGCTGGAGTGTGACGTAGTTATTTGCAAGACAAGCTTACAAGCTTGATGATAGTATTAATTTTGTGATCTATCACTAATTATTGCCTGGCTCATCCAGATTGTTCTGTTCCATTGCCTTGTTGTGGGTCTCAGTCTATAAAGATGATTACAAGTGACACAAGTCTTCATAGTTTCATTCTGACAACTGTTTTTTACAGCAAGAAGCCAAAGGAGTGCATTTCTGCAGTACATAGCTGATGATGTGGCTGATTTAATAATGGACAGAATTTTCTCCTCTTAATGCTTCTTTTCTATTTCCCTTCTAAGGTAGTATTACAGTGTCACTTAAACTATACACTTTGTACAGGTAAAGAGGCACTTCTGTTTTTGTCTTTTTTTTCAGAAAAAGAGTCAGAATTAGGTCACCATTTCCCCAGGAGAGCAGCTTGGTTGCTAAAATAAAATCGGCTGTTGATTCAACTTGTCGCCTGTTACCTTAAATGTAATATTTTTGCAGCTGTGCAAACACTTTGAGATATTAAACCAGTAGTGAGCAACATGGTGTAAGTTTATTTAGACAAACACAGCAGAGGGGCACTGAATGACAAGGTCATATGGATTTGCCTTTGTTTATGTTGTCACAGATTTAATCTGGGTGTCCTGGGAATGAGAGGTCTTTGCAGTGTAGGGGGGCTTGGTTGAGCAGGGAGTCTTAGCTGGCTAAAAGGAGACTTTGGCCCTGGTCATTGTTGGTATTGGAAGGTCACTGGGCAATTCGGCTTTCTTTATAATTCTAAAGGGAGCTTGGGGGGCATTGGACTTTCAGTCCTGTAGTCATGGAGAGCAGTTTAGACAACAGGCATTAACCACGGTCACTGAATGTGAAGAATTGCACATATACGCCAAACAGCACACACACACACACACACACACACACACACACTTGTAAACTGGCATATGGCTGTGAGTACAATTTCAGTTCATTCTAATTACATGGATTTTATGATTCCTCTCCTCTGTTTTCTTGAGAATGATTAAATTGTGCATAGTTAATTGTTCACTCTGCCTGTAATTTAGTCACTAACATGATTTCTTTCGATTATCTAATTGTAATATGGTACTTTGGAACAGCTTTATTGGGAGAGCTGCTGTATACAGATATATTAAACTGAATGATATTGAATTGCCCATTTGTAGAATTTCATTTCATAAGTACTCTGTTACCTATCGTGTGTGATAGTGTGTGGATTCCTAGACCTTTTAGTCCATCCCATAATAACCCCAACACCAATATTCATCAGGGTGTTGCATTGCATTTGTCTTTGTGGAAAGCAACATATTTTTTAATTAAATTGAGTGTTTTGCTCTGGCAGAGATGATTTATTAATAGAGCTCTCCGTTCACTCTCCAACCGTGCTCTGTGCTGTGGAATCCCTGCATTGGTTTCATGCAGGGCCTGTCAGTCTGTACACAAGCAGACCCCAAATAATTACTCCAACTTGGATTGCGTCGCATTGCTAAATAACTCTCTGTATCTGCAGAAGGCAGTAGTGGTGTTAATCAGAGAGTTTATGTAAAAGAGAGAAAGACCCCAAGATGCGAGTGACAGATGCATTAGCAAGCGTGTGAGAAGATGACTTCATTAATGGCTTGATTTTCCTAGCCTGAGGACATGGCTCCCGTCAGCAGTATGGACTCTGTCCCAGCCGGCCACCTGCCTATGCCCACTCTCAGTCAAACACCTAGCACAGCCCCCCAATTTGGGAGGGAGGGGGGGTGTCAGAGGCCAGAGGTGAGCTGGGGTTAGGGCCTATTAGGTTACTATTCGGAAATGCACTTTATTTTTTTGGAGCTGGTGATCTGGTTTTTGGGAGGTGTCTGATCAAAACATTCTAATTTTTACCTGAATTCCAGTAATTCTTGCTATCAGAGATTTGCAGATGAGATGCCTCCATGATGCGGGCAGGTGCAGATGTTCTGGCTGGTGATGGTTATTGTTATTGTCTGGCTGATGATGCTGTTGTCTGCACACAAAAATGCCAGAGCTTTTCATGTGGAATCAAGATCTTGACTCCACATCCACCCAAGGAAACTAAATATACACATATATCTATATTTAAAAAGGTGTATTCTGTTGTTCGTGCTCAATGTTCTCGTATTTTTGGAGACATCGAACCATGTTTTTGAAGTTACATATATTAGACAGGCTATTTGTTTGCACTGTATTACAGTTTCACATAACCAGTTGTTTCATGTTCAGAGGCTGCTGGGATTATATTGTTTGATGAAACAATGTCCTGTCTTTGGAAAGAACAATAGATTCTGAAAACATCCTGTTTTTCCACAGATGTTGCTTAATGAAACCTTGTATCCTGTCTCTCTCTCTTTTGCTGAAGGCTCCTACACAGCTACATAGCTTGATTTCAGAAGGGCTGTCAGAGTTACGGCATCTTCCACTTTGTGTGTTATGTCGCGGGTTGCCATATTATAGCCTCATCCCTCTACTCTGTGCATTTACCCCTAGTCGTTATCTAATGGGTTGCCAGGTTGAACACGCATAGTTTTGTAAAAAGCCTACTGCAGACTTGTTATTGATATTAGATTTTTGTTTTGGCAGTTGACAGATTTCACAAAACTGTTGCTATGTCCTCCTATTTGCCTTCTACCAGCCTTTTCCCTGCTTTCATGTAGGCCTGAGTTGTAAATTAAAAGTGTTTCTTTGAATGCTTCTCTTATTCAGAACTGTGTACCCAAATTACACATCACAAAACAGTATGTAACTTTGTTGCCCGAAGTGAATCAGACTGGGCTGGCCTCTGTGTCTAAATATATGTATGGAGATTGCATCTTCCTGCCTTCATGTGGATTCTTGAATCAGGTAGAGTATGAAGGGGTATATTGGTGACGTAGTTACAACATCAATGGGCTAACACATAAACTTCAAGCTGGTTTGCTCAGCAGTGATTAAGATCGGCCTGCTTGTGATCAGGAACATTCTGTATGCTGATTATTATGTTAATGAGGGCTGCAGACATTAAATTACATCTCCACTATTTAACTGAACTAATTTTCAGCTGTAGTTGTTGCCGTACCGGTGGACCGGAGCAGTCGAGGCTCCTGCTACAGGAAAATAAGGAAATTCTCATTCTCATTATGCATCAATCACAGCACATGCCTATAAAACAAGCTAACCAGCCCTGGCAAGCTGATAATATGGCAAACAAGAGTGTGATAATGTAACGGAAATAAATATGTGATTCATTTCTTACTAATAGATGCACTTTAATTACTGCTCAGTACAAGGACGAGCAGCTGAATTATTGCACGGTAGGGGCATTTTAGACCACCTGCTATTTTAGCAACCTATGAGAGGCAGCACTGAGTGCTGGCAGGTAACCAAAGCAAGTGGGATGTGAGAGGCTGAAGAGCAGGAGAGCAGAAGGCCTGAGCACCAGCTACAGCATGAGTGAGCTGACCGGCACTATGCAGTAAACTTTGTCAGCGTTGCACGGTCCCCCTTTGGAGCAGATCACCCTCAGCATGTGTCTGTAGAGAGAACATAACAGGCAGACTTAGTATGCTGCTATTGGTCTGTCTGAGAGAAATATGCTGAAATAAGCTCAGAGAAGCTGCAGCAGGCTTGTGTAGTGGCACACACTGATGGCTTCATCCAGTGGCAGGCCTTCCCGGTGACACGTTGATGGCTCCGTCCTGCTCCACTATCAGTGACTGCACTGTCACTCTCGGTGGGGGGGTTGTTTATTACAGGCCTACAGTTTGTCCAAATCAATCTAACTAGGGAAAACAACACAAATAACATTTTACATTTTATACAACCCACTGTTTTTATTTAAAATGAAGTGTCTTGCTTGAGGGGTCGACAGTGGAAGTGCCCACTTTCACTCCACAGGTAAACCCAAAATGTAATTCCTGTAAACACCATTTTTGCTGCTGAGGATCAGTGATGTTAACTGCTGAGCCATGGCCCAAGCGCAAGGAGGCTCTGCTGGACTGGTGGGCTGGCTGTGAGGCTAGAAGAAAAGAACAGGAAAGACAGGTTGATAGAGGGGAAAGGAATAGGGCTACATTGTTGATTTTGCACACTTAAAATAGAAACATGATGACATTAGCAGCCACGACAAGACAGTATATGAGGAGCAAGAGGTTGGTGCCTACACTAACAGGTACCGATCCATTGTTCACCCAGTTGGTCACAGATAGCAAGCTGGGGTGCACGGTCAAGTCTGGGTGATGAAAGTGTGGAAAGAGTGCTGGGGTGAAAATAAAGTGCCTTGTGTAAATCATAGATTTTTAAGGGAGGTACAGGAGAAAAAATGATAGAGCCATCCATCCATCAATTCGAGCAGGCAGAATCACTACAGGGTTATGGGGGATAATTAGATACCAAACTGATATTAGTAAAATAAGACATAATACATTTCATCCTAGTAAAATTTCTTTTGCTATTATTGCATTTGCCAGCTATCATTACTAGATTATCATACTATGTATGGTTTGGTATAAAGGTCTGCTGTTGTTGATGCAGTGGCCTTTGCTATTCAAGGTTACTCTTTTCTGGCAATGTTAGAACGCTCATCACAATAGAGCCATTTTAAATTGAAAAATTATCATAATTAAAAGTGACAGAGGACAAATGTGGAGAGAAAGCAGGGAGGTGGGGGGAGGGGCGGTTTCATGTCTTTTGTCGCACATCCGCAGGGACGGAAGGCAGAAGGATGTGATTAAATAGATGCCCGACGGTCCACACTCATCCCAATGCACTCCGGAGTTCTCCGCATTAATCAGAAACGCCGACCTTGCTCACTCGCTGAATGGGGCCGGGGGGTGAGAAAGGTGGACAATGGCTTGAGTTGCTGCCACTTTCTGCTTCACTGGATGTTTGCGCTGAACAGGATCCCCTTCAGGTGCTGATGTTCTTAGTCACACAAAAGAAATCTCAGTTGTCTATTTATTGCAAAGCCACAAGTGAATGTCCACTTTCTTAAGGTATAACAGGGGGTTCCCTTCATCACCTGAAGCTCCTGCATTTTGCTCTGTTTTACCTCAATAAAATTGGCCTTCTCCATGAGCCAACGCTCTTTTCATTTCCTTTTATTGTGCTGCTGCTGCTGCTGAAAACGTCTGTTTCTTGTTTTTGTTTCTCCTTGTCATTTTTGCAAATTCCATCTCCACTCCTGTTCTTTAACAGGCTCCCTGTTTTCCTCCCATTGCTCTGACATGTTCTGTTCACCATCCCAGCTAGAACAAGTCTTACACTCCTGTACTGCCTCACTGCTCATCACATTTAGCGTCTTGTATTCAGCATCAGAGAAGATAGGCCTATATCTATCCATGCACCATTGTTTGTGATCCCAGCTCCACAGACACATCTAGCATCTGCTACTAACATAGGTCTCTTGCCTGAGGCAAACAGCAAAATCCATCCATCCATCCATCCATCCATCCATCCTGGTCATGGATTGCCATATAATTGTGTAAACAACTGCACTCTACGATAGGACAATGCATGACACAGTAGGTAGCCAATCTGTGCCCATGACTGGAGAGTTGCTGGTTTGAATCCTGTCACAGTTTAAGTGTTGTCACTGTTGGCCCCTTGAGCAAGGCTCTTAACCCCCAAAAGATCTAGAGACTCCCTGATCCTCACTTGTATGTTGTTATGGACAAATGTATTTGCTATATATATCAGTTTATGTTGTTGAGTAATTCACAATTGAGATTGTGTCTACTTTCACACACCTAAATAGTAAAAATATAGTAAGCAAGTAAATTAAAACATTTTAAAAATGCTTTCTTGATAAAAGTGCTGTACAGAGTAAATAAGAAAACAAGCTAATAATAAAATGAATTTTAAAATAATATAATATGCATACATACAGACAATCTGCACATGAATACTTTTAAGCAAATAATACATTTTAGTTTAGTTTTAAAATCAGAGACTGTTGAGGCAGCCTTAGTAATGCAACTGCAGTCAGTCTCTGACTGTGTGTGTGCGTGTGTGTGTGTGAGGGACAGACACTACATAGGGGTTTAATGGTTTGTGTGTGATTGTTGGAAATCGCTCAGCAGGTCCTGCAGCCTGACATCAACTGAAAGTAACCGGCTCGTAAACAAAACCTCGCCCCAGGGAAGGAGCGCAAGTGGCCGGGCTGCTCCTCGGGACGTTATAATGACATCTGCGCATTAGCTAAACAGCGTGCCGCTGTGCTGATAAAAGCGACAGCTCCTTTACGATGCCATAAAGCCTGATTCACCTTCACTTATCATCTGAGAACATTTATCACAGACTCAGATGCCTGGAAATTAAAGGCTTTAGGGCAATTTATTTAGAAACATTAAGGTGAGGTGTCGGGATTGAAGGAACGTTAGCAGTAAATGTTTTTGGAAATCTGAATGGAATGGTGCCGATAAGACCTTGGGAAGCGGAAGGCGTCGATTTGGCCGCCCTTGAGGAAGTGTGACAGCTCTGAGACGTATCTTCCATCTCACACCCCTGCAGCAGCCTTGACGTGCTGCTGTCTGCTCAAGCGAAGCTGCAGCTGGTGTCAGTAAGCCTCAGTAAGTTTATTTAACTGCCATCGGATCAAAACCCTGAGACAGAATAGCAAGGGCTGCCTTCCTAAAGGAGCCCAAAAGGCTTCATTCTTTCTAATGATTTCTCAGATCTTTCCAACGAGAAATCCTGTACATCATTCGCATAATCCACTGCTCTGTGCAACACGGAGCTATTGCATCAAAAAAGGCTTTGCTTCTGCTTATGCCAGACAGAATCGCCAATGAATGCTTCCTAGAGCAGATGTCGTATCAGCACCTTTTGTAAATAAGCAGTTTACTAAAATCTGGATGAATGATTATAACTGAAGTTAATTTTGATTATATGCTTTATACTTTATGGGCTTTATAGAGCTGAAAAACATTTTTGAACAAACATGTTCGCTGAGTATATCTCTTAACTGTGGTAGTGTTCAAATGATTGATAGGCCTTCGAAAAAAGACCATTAGACAACTCTTTTAAAATGTTCCTGTTACAATTTTAAGATATACCAAGATAAAAATCACATTGCTCCTATTTTAAAATCAATACACTTGTTAACTTTTAGGATGGTTTTGAAAGTGCTTTTATTGGTTTACAAAGCTCTAACTGCAGGTTTCATCGATCCTTGGGAGCTGGTCAGCATGTATGGCCCAAGGTTGATGCTAAAGATCTACCACAGTCTAGGTGTGCTCTAACCTTGTACTGGTTTAATTAAGCAATACCATAAAGAAGTGCGGTTGAACTTATCAGTATTTCATTAATTTTATACAACATTTCATTGAGTAGCAATTATAACATAACAGTAATAACATACAGCATATTTTGTTTATATATTTAAATATTTACGGGCCTCTGCAAAAAAAGTTCCCGTAACGTCATTGCATCCAAATCTTCCGCATGACCGGAAAATTCAGTCTATAATCGATATAGTTTAGTTTGATATTGCCGGTGCCAGCAGTGAAACAATTAGCCAGTTTACACATGGAATAACTTTGCACTGTAAATTAAAACCATGCCGCGGGTGTAATAAATAAAATACTGTGGTGCTCGCGTGGCAAAGACATCATGAGGCAGAAAAGTTGAGTCATTAGCGGATTGTTAAAAGGGCAGCGGTAAAGTAATGAGCGAGAATAAAAAATAAACTCATATACACAGAAGTGGATACACGCAGCAGAGACAGAACGCAACGAGTCAGACTCTGAAAACTTTTTTTCGATTTCGCAGCTTATAAAAACTTAAAATCCAAAACAGATCAAAATAAATACAAGGCAGGCAGAGCCCAGTACCGGCTCTGTGTGGGTGGAAATCAGACATATGTAACGCTTTTAGATACACCTGTAAATTCAGTGATACAGCTGATGTGGAGTGTGGTTATATTCTGCTAGAACGCATATTGTCAGACAGGCTTCTTGTCAAAACTGCCTGTATAATTGAATTTAATTAGGCTGGTATTTATTTTTTATTTAATTGTCTTGTACACATTCTTCATCTTAAGTGGCATACATTTAATTGCTTTGCATATGACAATGTCCCCTACAAACAAATAATCCTGCCCTCTGGTGCCTGGCCAAAGTCACAAATGCACGCACACAAAACGATGCAGCAGCTCCTACTCAGTGGAAGATTGATAGAAGCTTTTGCCCCAGAGAAAACGACGCAGCAGCTCTTTCTCAGTGGTAGATTGATAGAAGCTTTTGCCCCCGACCAGACGTCCTCTCGCTGAGGCCTACTGTGGGGGGGGTCTGTTCTATGCACCCCCTGCTCATTTCATGCCCCTGCTTTTGGCTAAATTTTGCCCATGTATTCATTCATTCTACCCATCTGGAGTACCTCTGAAAGCCATCCTGCATCCTGCACTTGCTTATTTATTTATATATTTAAATGGCCTTTTCCCCTCTGTGGACAGGACCATCTGGTTCTTGTAATAAGGTGCCCTAATGAAAAAAATCACTCCCTTCTCTCTCTCTCTCTCTCTCTCACACACACACACACACACATCCTCTCCCTCCTTTTCACACTTTCAGCTTAGTTTAAATATGCTTTAATGGTTTAATAAAGTTAACATTAACAAAGTACTTAAAATGCTATATTAACAGTCAAATGAAATGAACACACAAGTGTAACAGGCAGTCTTAGACTTAGTGTTTTACTCTACCCTCATGTTGTTAATTTCAAAGGGTTTTATGAGAACAGGACAATATATTATTCACCAATAATCAATGTTGCCACTATCGATGGGTGCTTGGCCTTGTGTTATGCTTGTGCTGTGCCATCTTGAGACTGTAGCACGTGATGATGTTCTAAAGACTGGCTGGCTGGGAGGACCCTCTCCAAGGATCATTTTTTTTTTGTCCGCCAGGTTCAGTTTTCTTTCCTGGATTTAATTCTCTTGCTGCACAAATTAAAAAATATAAAGTGTGACTGTCTCAGGTGGTGAGGTTGGACTGGTTCCCAGCAAGAAGCTTAGCCCTCAGGCTGGAGATCAGACATAGTACCTGTGTGCCAGGAGTCACAGTCAATTTGATCACTTGCAGAGTGAAGTTTTGTACCACTGCGTGTGGTGGTCGTGGTGGTTGGTGTCCTGTCACAGGCTAAACATGTACTAGGTGTGTCTTGTCCTTAGTCAAAGGAAACCTGTTATCAAGAGAACCTTCTGATTAAGAGCTAACATATTGGCTGCTTTCTGTTTATGAGCCAAAATATTATCTACAATCCACCAATGACTCAGCAAATAGACTGGATTTAGATATCTCATTAAAGTGTGTGATTCAACCTTTTAGTGAATTTGTGTGTCCTGCTGTGCCTAGCTGATTGTCTGGAGTGGGGCCACTAGGAGTTCAGTGCTGGGATCTTGATGAAGGGTGAGGGTTGTGACAGAGCTGGGGAATTTAATGGGTTGATGTTTATTAGCAGACTTAAGAAGAAGATTAAAAAGCTTGGCTAGTCAAGCACCCCGCCATGTCTTGCAGGGATTGATCTTCACCCAAAGTTTTACTCACTCGTGTTCCGTTTCCATATTTGTTTGAAGAGGAAGCAATTAAAACCCATGCCTACGTTACGGAAAGGGAAAACTCAAGGGCAATTGATCCTTGCTTTGTGCAGCCGCGGCATCTTTCAGACACACTTCCAGGCATAGGTTCCCTTAATTAAGTTATGCTAAAGAGCAGTGCTGCCTCTCTGGTGTTATTTTCTGTTTGTGTATTGATTACCTCACTAAGTGAATTTTAACACCGGAGAAGTTGTCTCTGTAATCTGAAATTAGGCTCTCTGACACTCAGATCAGAGAATGGTAATTATAGGCTTGGATAGAGATGTAAGATTTATTGCTAGCTGACACCAGAGATGCCAAAACTAAACAAAGCTGTGTAAACCCCATGGTCTCTGGCTTACAAAGTGGAATTTAAATATTCGTGAGAATTATCAGGTATTGCATTATAAATGTGTGTTTTTTAATAATGGGTGTATTGATCGTTACAGTACTGTTTTATTTTTTATTTTTTTACTATTATTAGCAATAGTCATATTGACTCAGTTTAATCATTTTATGTTACTACATATACTTCTCTGCAGATATATAATTGTTTTCTTCATGCTTTGATAATGCAGAAAAAGCTTCTTGTGCCAGTATAGCACTGAAGTAACCTGAGCCAGGAGCTGATGGAGCCAAAGGGGGAGTATCAGAGTGATGACCGGGAGACGCACTTCCCCTCTGGATATCTGTGGATCATTATTTCATTTTCATGGAGTCCGATGACAGCAACTCCACTGGCACACAGTTAACAGTGCCAGAGTTACTTCCCTTTTTCTTTTCCAATATTTTACCAGACAAAATTACAAACTCTGTTTTATGCTAATTCTTGTGCACTCTCACATCCCTCTATACTGCTGGCAGTCCCCAGGTGAAAAATGTACACCTTACAGACAATTCATACTTTTGAATGGACTGCCATAAAACCTATTACATATAGAAAAAATAGGGTTAAATACAATGGTTTGTAACAACAAACACATGCATTACTTTATGACACTCATGAAAACATTGCATGGCTTCAGCAGTTAATTGTATCGAGGTACAGTATAGTACCCTATGTAATTACTTTCATTATTGTTGCATAATATTAATAATTATCATTATTAGCAGTTTTTTCCCAACTTACCTACAAACTTGAGTTAAAGACTTAGGAAGCGGATCGCCTTTGTAACCTGGGGACTGCTTGTACTCAGTTCTGTCCAGCTCTCACTGCCATGAGAAATTCTAGCACCAAAGATGTTTAGCATCTTATAGAATTGATTTAAGAGCTGCTGAAAGTAGGAGGCATGCTGGCTTGGTGTGTAGCACTGTAGTGTCATAGCTCTGGGTTGCGTTGCTTTATGTTTTGGGCACTTGCATTTGCTCCCCTGTTGCATCGGTTAAATGGATCGGTGTCTCTGCGTAGCCCATAGTGTGAATGTGCACCCCCTAGTGTCCATGGTGTCCCCTGCCTCATGGCCCTTATTTCCTGGGATGGGATCTCTGTACTGCATAAGTGGTTTTAAATTAAGCAGAGAAGGCCTTTTGCTACACCTGATTCCTCAACTCTGCACTCTTCTCTTGCTCCTCATTTACTTGTTTTTCTCCTGTTAGTGCTGTGTTGACATGGTACCTCCCCAGGGCCAAAAGACAAACCATGCAATAATGGGATTTGTTGGTGCTTACAGCTGTGTAATTCTGGGTGGTTTGTACAGCTTTTTGAAAAAGAAAAATAATAATAGTCTATCACCCTCTTTATGCTGGCCCCTCTGAGGAACCTGTGACGATTCAGCTCAGACACATGCAAACAAAGCTCACTGTGCTGTCTGGGCATGGAAAATGTTCTTGTCCCCATCAGTTTGGGTCAAAACAAGGGTTTAGGTTCCAATCTCACCCTCAGCATTATTGTTTACCCTTGTTTTGCACCTAACCAAAGCTCTAATCCAGCCCTCAGCATGTTGTTAGCCCATGATATGGTTCAAGATATAGTTTTGGGTTTAAATCCCACCCCAATATTGGTTATGTTATTGCTACATCGTTATTGCTGGTACTGCCTATGGAATGTATACGCAGATGTTGTGTTTATGGGCCCTGTTTTGTGAGCCTGTCCAGTGTATGTTTTTCACATTCTTTTTAAATGTTTTGAGGGTATTATATGTCTGAATGGTTTTCAGCACCTTACACTCAACACATCTGTCAATCTTATCACAGTCCCTCTTGCTTAGACCCCCCTCCCCTGTGTTTTCGGCTGCACGCAATCTACAGTTCTGTATTCCTCTTTGTGCTACTCAGTCTTCCACACTTAAAAATGTGAGACACACATGGGTTCTTTCACTCACGCATATGTTTTACCTGACTTGTGCTGAAAGACACATCCATGCACATGTTCATCTGTGAAATTGACCCCTTTTCCAATCTCTTTGCTTTCTACCGCACATCCTAAACAAATGATCAATTCTTATATTTTTAAGAGTAGAAATTTAGAGTTAATTATCTCTTTTCTGCAGGCCTGCTGTGCCTCTGAGGAAGTCTGTCTATAGTGAGCCTCGCAGGTTTGCAAGGTCCACGGGGTCTGTTATCTCAGAGTCCAAGTGGAGTGAATGGAATGTCACCCAGTGCTGTTTACCGAACAGCACATGACTGAAATAGACAGCTTTGGAAAAAATCTGAACCTGAGATTATGGGTAGTAAGGCTAGGCAATAAAGTAAATTTTAACACAATACATAAAACACAATAAATAAAAAAGACAACCCTGCATTGCAGAGAAGTTGAATTTTGATTATATATCACAGCTGAAATGTTTTATAGCAGCAATATAACCAGTCGTAAAGTTTACACCTGAATGAGTATTGCACACCGAATAGGTTTCCTCTCATTAGCAAACACACTGTAAAATGGAAAAACTGGAAACTGCTTTTGTTATTCTCAGCCATGTCCTCAGTGATGTTAAACTGTCAGCGATGTGTGTCTGTGTGGGCAGGTGAGCGGCATAAAGAGGAACAAGCTGTGTCCGCACAAGCCTTAAGACCTGGTCTGAATCATTCATCTGTGCTTTTGCACACTGTCTTTTTTCAATTATGTGAGCCTCTTCCCATTTTATGATTAGTGAGTTGCTTGCTGCAAAGTCATGTTAGGGTGCTGATGAAGTTATTGTGAAACTGAGTGGTCTTGAGACACCTACTGACTGGCTGTCCCTCTGTCAGGGTAAAGATACTACGGAGGACAAAAGAGAAAAGATGTCCAGCCTTAATGAAACTGTGTGGTTTGGGATCTATAATGAAGTGAAACTGAATGTCCCAGATCCCCAGCTGATGTAGGGCTAGAGAAACTAGAGTTTGCAGGCCAGGTAATGCACCTTGGAGTGTTTTATCTCACCTGACTGCCCTTAGTTTCTTTGAAAGGGTAAAAAAATATATAAAAAGATTTCACATTTCAGATCAATTTTGATATAAATTATATTTTAATTAAATTAGGGGATTAAACTGACTTTGTTGTAGAAAAGTTAATGCCCGTTCTTAATGCTGTGTGAGTTATGACTTTTGGTCCTCTCCCCAGAATGTTTTGCACAGTATGTGCACAGTAAATATTGGGGAAGATGATCAAATTACATTTAGACAATTGCATCCTCCCAGTGCTACTCAGGACATGTTAATCCATTTATACAGCTAAATATATTTACTGAATTAACTTACTCCTTAACTTCTCATGTTCTGGGGAACTATCACATTGTGGAAATAAACCTGAAGCCCTATGGTCCTTAATCACTATACCCCCTACTGGCTATGTATTGCCACACCATTCTTTCCAGTCCACAAAGAAGGCCTAAAACCAGGCTAGGGTAAATAACCTCTGCACAGTTTCTTTTAAAGCATCGCCATACAAAGCATTTATGAAGCGGTTCACCTGATTGGTAACCTTTGGTGTTATGCATTATACAGTATATGTCAGCACTCTCCAAAAATAGTGGATTCTGTAATGGAACGAGTTTCTGTGACCCAGAACATACCCAGCGAATTGCACCTTAATATTTAATGGACCAATAAAAATGCCAATTAAAAAAGGGGGCATTTTAATTATGAAAATGTATCTTCAAAAATATAAGGGAATGTTTTAAATTGCAATTTGTGTCTATTTTAATGGAAAATTAGTGAACAAAGCATTTTAAATTGTACAGTATATAAACTTTTGTGGTGTTTCTCAATAAAGGGTGACACAAGTACAGTGTGGTATTAGCGGTGCCAGGTTCTCAGAACAGTACATCTCACGTGTCAGGCATGATACTGGGAAAGCTCAAGATTTCACTGAAGGAACGTGCATAACTGGCTCTTTTTTCAGAGCCTGGATAGGCTTTTTGGGGCATCCCCTACAGCCTCAATCTCTGGAGACTGGTATCCTGCTTTACTGTACTGCATAATGCATTATTACAAACAATTAAATCATTTACACAATAGACATCTCTACATTCAACACCTCTAATATATTTTTGTTCAAGAGAAAACTGAAAGTATTGTACAAAAAAAAGACCGTGAAAGGATTTTTTCCTGTTAACAGCTCAATTTCTGACTGGCAGAATCAAATGCAGTTGTCAGAGACACCGTATAATAGGGGATTGTCATTGCAAATTTCCGCAAGCTTCATTTTCTGTGTGGTATATGTGTGTGTGTGTTACAGTCTCTGTGTGAGTCTGGGTGGGAGTGTTCTCCTTTGCCAGCCTGAGAGGAACATTGCTATGACTTATTGTTAAGGCTTGTCTTGTAGAATGGCCTGGATGAGGAGTAATGAAATCCCATCATTTTGTGTCACTATCAAGTGCCCCGATCCCCTCTCTGGCTTCACAAAGAACTGAAAGAACCTTGTGTGAGTGTATTTTCCCCATATCTCAACTCTGGATGGGAGATTTATATTACTAAACAGAAATATAAAAATAGAAAAAATATATAAAAAAACACCCTGCTGACACAGTGGTGTGTTTTATTGTTGGTACGCCGTGTATTTACATGGATCACTGAATTTTTTTATCCTTATCACCTGCAAAGAAACTCATTTAAAATAAATATTGGGTAATTGTTTTTATACCTGTGACCTTTCCTATAACATATACATTTTGAATACAGGGCACAAAGCAAGGGAAATCCTTGCAGGACACATTATTATTATCAATGAGAGGTGCGCAATATTTCTGGATTAAAAGGAAATCAGAGTACCAAGAGGAACCCCATGCAAACGAGGAGAGAACATACTGACTCCACAGGCAAAGAGGTATGGTGGCACAACCCGAGTCACAATGCCACTCAAGAAGGGTTCACAAGTTATAGTTCATTTATGATTAAATGGTAAAAGGCATGTCATGTGATGAACTGGCATCCTGTCCACTGCAGCCCCTCATCCATGGATGGATGGATGGGTGGACGGCGTACACCACTGGATGGATCATAGACTGTACATAAAGTCAAATCCTCCGCTAGACTGCTTTATTGTTGATGATATCAGAGAATCAGATCAGAATCAGACAGCATTGTTATTGGAGAAAGTACCGCCTCTATGAAACATAATTTTGCATGTGCTATTGTGCTGCATGGAGCTATTCCATCTTGAGCATTCATAATGACTCATTTATGGAGAGATGACACACACAGAAGACCAGTAGCTAGGTGTGGATGTCATTTAGCATGTCTCTGTACCAACATTGACATGCTGGCTTCTTGCCCTCAAGGGAAGTAGCCCCTGCATTCCTGCATGCAGGCCTGTCGGCAGTTTTCTGAGTCAACCAGACTGCCAGCATTTCCAATGAGCCCCTAGTGGGGGAGGGGTAATTTCTCAGTGGTTAAGGCTTTCAGTCAGTAATTGGAAATCGATTAGGTGAAGGTCACCGCAGCAATGGCAGGGAAAAGAGTTTTTGTTTGTTTGTTTGTTTTTTTTGGGGTTTGAATATGTCAGCAGTAGTTACTGTTTTTTTGCAGAGAGTAGGGGTATATTCCAGGAATAGGATTATGCGTATTACCAACGGGTTGTAAATTTAAATCCCATTTAGGGAAGTATTTGGGGATATCTCAAAATAGACAAGGAGGTAGTCTTTAGTGTGCTTGATTAATTTGAATAACTTTACAAAATTTTCCTAGTGTATTTGCTTGAGACTGATAAAAAAAAAAAACGTGACTAAATTAAGAACATAAGAACTATACAAACGAGAGGAGGCCATTCGGCCCATCAAGCTCGCTTGGGGAGAACTTAACTAAT
>JAODKF010000002.1:15437490-15453884 GCA_026779585.1 Mormyrus proboscirostris | reverse complement strand
TGACTACACGCTGCGTAAAGAAGTGCTTCCTTAAATCTAGCTTGAAATGTTGTCCCGCTAATTTCCACCTATGGCCACGAGTTCTTATATTTGAACTGATGTTGAAGTGACTATTTGGTTGAACAGCATCCAAACCTGTTAGAATCTTATAGACTTGGATCATGTCCCCCCTCAGTCTCCTTTGCTTGAGGCTGAACAGATTTAGCTCAACTAACCTTTGCTCGTATGACATTCCTCTAAGACCAGGAATCAGGAATTACGATTCTCTTTTGGAATAGCATATTATCATCATAACTATGATGTTTTTTTCAGAAAATCAAGTATCACTGAAAGATAATGGCAAGATGCAGTGAGTATTTAGAAACAACCGCTCAACAACCTTTATAGATACAAGGGAAACTGCCAATGAAACCACAGGAAGGACCCAAAAAACTATCTGTCAGCATGACAACATGGCCTGTGACTGGCCCTGCACGGGTAGATCGATGCTGGAGACTGCCTGTCTTTCTGGGGGTGGCTTTGCAGCTGCTACAAGCAGTCAATGTATCCCTGGTGACCAGCCCTCTGATAAAAGCACTTTCTAGCCTATGCCATTGTTGAAGATTAATTGTGGTGCGAGTAGTGCTCTCTGTGGTCTCATATGCTAGAGATGGCAGCTTCGTGCTTCGGATGAGGTAGCAAACAAAGGAAGCATCGTTACTTGGCTTTTGACAGGCTCATTATGGCTGATTTGCTGTTAAAATAGCCTACCATGGCACCACTACCTGATTTCTTTGCTACAGTCTTTACAAAAACATGCAGAGATGTAGATATGGTCTGGTACAGTAGTGGGAACAATGAACGATGTAGTAAAATAACAATTGTTTGAGAAATAAGACTCCCCCCCAAATAAAACTGTGATCAGGTGGATTTTGTTTTCAAAAGAACAAAAACAATCTCCTGTAAGACTATCTGACTCATAGAGAATGACTCTGTCATTCTGAAAGGCCACTGGGTGTGTCCCATATCACAGTTCAAGATTGTCCTTTATTTTTCTGTCTGGCTTTATGTCCAAACTTGATTTAGAGCTAGTCTATAATTCTACAGTCAAAATAATAACAAACAATAATAGGCGAGTGGAAGAAATACCCACAGGAACATTTTTCTCGTGGGAAGCACAGCCCGATTTAATTTTTAAAAAGTCCTGTTGTGTCTAAAATAAATAAAGAGAACAAAGTGCTGGGATGGGAAGAAAAGTGAGCAGCTTCGGAGCATAAAAAATAGCGTGTGACATTCAGAAGCTGGCTTTGATGTGTCCTTTGATACTAATGTTACTGGTGAAACTAGGAGGAGCATCTGGGTGATATCAATTTGTCTGGGAGCACTAGTTTCGTCAGACATATTGGGAATAACAGGGTTTAATCTACATAAATTCCCAAAGTGGTTGTCCAGCCTGAACAAGCAACCACATCAGTGTCAGCCTGATCGCTCAACCAAATCCCTCTCTGCTCCTGGCAAGTGGAGGATATTTTACAAAGCCTGTTGACAGGGAATTTTAAAGAAGCAATAGAAAATGTATATTGCTTTTGGTAAAATTCTTAATACATTACCACAGGAGAGTCTAAAAGAGGCCATCTTTTAATTCGCTCCTGGGTGATCCTTCACTTTAGCATCCTGTAAAAACAGTGGTTACATCTTGTCAACTGGCAGGCTCAGTTTCAGGTCTAGAGAATTGTACGTAGTCATGAATTGTACGTAGTCATGAATTGTACGTAGTCATCCTGGACTCGGATACTAAAATCATGCTGCATGGGGTCATTTAAGACAAATTTTAACTTAAAGAGGGGTTGGGAGTGCGAGTGCTTCAGTGAGGGGCAATCTATATAATCCCTCCAGGATTCAAAAAGCTGGGGTCTGAACCAGGTAAAGCTGAAGTGCATCCAGGCAGGGCATGAGGGCCCTGAAACTGACCAGTCTCAGACACGGGCAGGTCTTGGGTTAGTAACTGATCAGAGATGTGGCTGGAAAACGCCTCCAGAACCACAGGGTGCAGTAGTTTCCCTTGCAGTTGGTCATGTAATTATAATTCGGTTTGACATTATTAAGTGGGAACCGCACTTGGCGCTCAAGGTGCGAATCAATCGCTAATTGAGCGGGGATTCAGTAATGTGTGGAGGCTATACCCCTGAAGTAGAGCTGATGACACTGGCAGGTTGCAACAGGAAATGATCAAAGAGAGCAGCCTATGAGGAATATTCCTGTCAGGAAAGGAAGAACACTCAAATATACACAAGAACTCAGCCTTTGGTTGGCATGTTTCCACTGCGGGGTGATAGTTTAGAGCAAATGACGTCATTCCTGGTGTCCCAAAGGGTGGGATGGGAGATTTATGAAGTTGACTTACGATGTTGTTATGGTGTTTGCGTGTCATGCCTCTGGACATGGATTCTGGGTTTTCTTTTATCTGAGTAGACATCACGGTGAGACTGCTACACAACACAACGTATCCTTTTGAACTTGTCACTGGGTTCTAGGAGTGAGGATTACATTGCTACTCAAGTATGTTGCCTGTTTCAACTTCACGAATATGTGGTTAAAAAGTACTTCATAAATAAATCTATTTGTCCCTTTGTTGTGTTCTTTTGAGTCAAATGTCCTGTGTCTCTTCAATACCTGATGTGCTGAAGCGAGGTTTCTAGAGTGAATTTGTTCTAATGTGATCCTTTCTTATTCATAAGATTTTTTGGTAATCATCTTGGTACTATGATTTTAACCAGTGTTTGGTAGCTGAAAGACAGGTCAGAAGTATGGCTGGATGAGTTCATACAAATGACATAATCAAAGGAGATATAAATAAATGTATACATGTAATGGTAAGGTGAGTACGTGATAAGAGGCACTGAGACTATAAAGTGATTTGGGACTGTGGTCCCGCTTCTTTCATACCCATGTTCTTCTTGTAGTCCCACGTAATGGAGTCCGATATGCCTGACAGATAGACAGCCACCTTTGACTTTGGTGACCCTCTTCTTCTATACCTGTATACTATGTAGACACCGATACACATTGAGATGGAGAAATTGGGTACTGCTGGTTTGCATGTTAAAGAAATGGGACTTCTTTGCTCACTGAAATAAATAGTTTAATAAACAATCAAGTGAATAATTAAAAAATCTTCAATCCACTGAGGCTTCAATGACTCTCAGGGCATGTTCGCAGCCTTATCCTATTCATTTCCTCCTCACACTCATCATGCTCCAATCCAGTGAGATCGGTGGGTTCTGTCATTGTTCAGTTTCATCTCCATCTTTGCTTGGTGTCTCAGACAGCATAGGAATGAATCTGGATGTTTTACCGATACCCATCCTACTTAGACAGACACATATCATAGGGCCCAGTCACAAGGCATGGAAAGAGGCAGAAAATGAGAAGAATAGAAATATGGTAGCTGCTTTTTCCTGGGTGTGGTCAGTCATATACACCGGATATTTACACACTTCAGAAAAAAAACATAAAAACTTTTTTTTCTTTTCTGTCAAACATTAAAACAGAGTAAAATTTTTCTGTTTTAGATCAATAAATATTAACATATTTTTTGCATTTGTTAAATGTCAGAATAAAGAGAGATTTTTTTTTATCAATTTCATTAGTCAAAAATTACATATACTTCCTTAGTATTTGGTAGAATTGCCCCGAAACTGTTTCACTTGGGCCAAATGTTTTGTGTATCCTTCTACAAGCTTTCTACAATGTGCTGGAATTTTGGCCCACTCCTCTTGACAGAACTGGTGTACTGGGTCAGATTTTTAGGCCTTCTTGCTCACACAAATTTTCTATGGGATTGAGATCAGGGCTTTGTGATGGCCACTCCAATACCTTGACTTTGTGATCTGATTTAATGTTTGACAGTAAAGAAAAAGAAAGTTTTTTTTTCTGAAGTGTATGTAAATATCTGGTTTCAACTGTATGCTCTCTCATCTCATTGAATGACAGTGTCGTATGACCTGTATTAAGCATATTGAAGATTGATTGATAGGAGTTTTGATGAAGGTACAATTAATCAATACTGTAATGTTCGATCATCAAGTAAAGTATGAGGGCTTTTTCATTGGACTGAGGCAGAGGATTAGTTCATTCCCTTGTTACTCAACAGAGAGGGTAGGGCTTCCCTGAAGATTCAGCTTCTTATTTGGTACTCACTGTTGCAGAAAGCATAGCAGGTGTTTGGGTTGGGCATGAATATTCATTCATGTTGACCGAAACTGAGAAGGACGTGTTAGGAGAAAGTTGTGCAGCTTGAGCACTGCTCAGTAACCTGGTGTAAGGTTGCTCTCAGAGGCTGCCTTGGCTTCACCTGGGAGTTGGAGGAGACTGATTGGCTGGGACACCTGCCGTGACAGGTTTTTCTGCCTCTTAAGCAGTATGGGAGGGAAAGTGTAAATGACTTTGCCCCGCCATCTGTTTCTCCCCAACCCTCTGGGACCCTGCAGAGCCACAGTCAACCCCCACCCTCCAACTTGTCGATGCTGTGGAATAGAGGCATGCAGGAGCTTGTGGAATGGAGCTGGGATGAGCTGCACTATCCTAAAGACTGACCTCGCCTCCCCTTAAAGCAAAGGTCACACCCCAGAAGGCAAAAGCCCTTCCTGGCTGAGGACACAACTCAGTTCTGACATTGCTCAATATCTGTAGATTACAGTAAACACATCCATCTTTTGTGATTTTTGGAGCCTGTTCTCAGATACCTAACCCAGGGAATTTTTTTAAGGTGGATGATAGATACCAAGTGGAAAAATATACCATGTGGGGTGGGGTAATAGTGTTGTTAATACAACAAGTTACCTTCCTACATTTATAAAGACTCTAAATTCTTGAATCCTTCCTTGTGGGAAATTGTACCACAGGTCTTCCCCTCTTTACGAACATTTGCTTCACCCCACTTGACTTTTATGACATACAATGATGGTCGCCTAAGACTATAATGGAGTTGAAAAATTCCTATTTCCCAATGATGTCGTTGCCATCATAATATCATAGCACAACGCATTACACGCAAGTTTGTTGTGATGTTGGTGTAAACAATTTGACTGCCAGTCGTATAAAAGTATAACAATGTGTACTACTTTTTATCTGTATCGTTATTAGGCTATACCACATAGCCTAGGTGTGTAGTACCTTCTAGATTTGTGTAAGTACACTTTATAATGTTCTTACAATTGCAAAATTACCTAACGAGGCATTTCTCAGAACATATATATCCCTGTCTTTTAGCAATGCATGACGATTGATTCTGGTAAGTGAAAATGCATTGTATATAAATGATGTAATGGTATTTTAGGTTTTTTTGTTTGGGAACACTCAAAATGTCCCATACAAAGTAATATATAAAGTAATGGTAAATGCATCTTTGCTTTACTCCATTTTGGCCTACAGAAGGCTTCATGGGAATGCTCTGCTTTCAGATAGCTGGGGAAACCCTTACTGGAAAGCACTTAACCACTCAGATTTAGGAGTAGTTTATGGTTGTCTTAGATCGCTTTGTTACTCTTTATGGTACTGTCTGTTTAGTTTGGTTAAATTATATCCTTTTCAGAAATAAATATTGTGCTGCGTAGCTGGTGCTTTTATCCAAAGCAATCTATGATTTTATCCATTAGAATGACTGCATGGTTAACTGAATCTCCTTAGGTTAAGTACTTTTGCACCAGGTGTGTATGCGGGTTTTCACTGCAACTCCTTAATTAGATTACTAATTAGAGGACTGATTGGCTGAAGAGTTCTCACACCTGGGTTCGAACAGCTGACCTACAGGTTATCCCAAAAACCCTTATACAGGCGGCCTCGATTGCCTGGTTCCCCCTGCCTTCGCCTTGGGCCCAGGTGGGGGGCGCTGTCACGTTCCCTTACGGCATCAAATGCTAGCACATCCAATGACAAATCAGTTCACATCTACACTTGCACATAGAAGAATGGGCGCCTACGAGGTTGAGAGATCAGTATCATTATTATAATTTCTTTATATATAGGAATTGAAATATACATGTGTATGTGTAGGATCACGTGTGTGTGCTACATATACAGTATATAATACCTATTTGTAACATTCCTATTATTATTATCATTGTTGTTTTTGTTGTTGATATTATTGTTGTTATAATTTTTTATTGTTGTCATCATTAGCCTACTGTTGCTGTTTTGTTGTTTGATGTCCTTAAAATGAGTGTTATGTTTCTTAGGGTTGTTTGTATTCTGTATTCCCCTGCACTTTGTTATTTCCATCCAATATTCATTATTATTCTTTTTATTATTTCTATGGTACTAGAACGGGTGAGTTCGGAGCAGTCACACACTTTGCACTGTACCTTTAATTTAGGATTGGCCACCCCTGGTCTAAGCCATCTTACTTTGTTAGAAAAAGGCCCAGTGCATTGAATGTGCACGGCAGTGTTGAATGTAAAAAAAGACAATCAGCAAAGACTAATGGAGTCAATCCTCATAACAACGAAAATGACATTAGGATGCCTGAGGACCTGGACAGAAGGCAGGGCTTTCAGGGCAAATGCCATCCATATGGGCTCAATAATCGATATTCATTTTTTTAAAATTTCATTGCACACAATGATAATAATAATAATAATAATAATAATAATAAATAGATGTTCAAACAGACAGTTACACCTGCTATTTACACCAGCTAGGAATTCAATCTATACTGTATGTCACGTCATCTCCTACTGACAGTTGTTTTAGTGTACTTGATATACTTTCTTTCAAGCTGATACTCTTTGTATGTGCTGTTATATAAGTATTCCATGCTGGGTGTAGGGGGGCTGGGAATGCTGGGTAGATCTGGGGCACATCCTTTCTGGTGACATGCACATTACCTGCACTCTGAACTTTGGCGCAGCTTCTCCACAGGGCTGTAATGAAATCTAAAAATGTGTATTTAATGCCAAAAGTGACAGATAAGTCACCTTGAATACAAAAATAATATGGCAGCATTTCTGTTTAGATCTGACATGGAGTTTCTTTCAACCTCCTAAATTAGTCATGGCCTTGTATTAGATGATAATTAACAGAGATTTTTCTGGGGCTGACTCTTTGATGCGTTATGCTGATCTTGATGGAGAGGGAAGCGAGCCTTTTTTCATTTTTATAAAATCTGACCATTCAATTAGCATTTAGACGACTGGCTGGAATGAATCAAACCGCAAGTGATAAAGCTAATTTTTGGACAGTAATTGCTTGTTAAGGTATTTCCTTTTTCTGAAAGGATCTTTTGTAACATTACAATGATGTTGCACATTGGTAACATTATAACTAAGGTGATATGGCTTTCAAGAGGTCAATAATAATAATAATAATAATACATTTTATTTATAATGCCCTTTACATCCGAAGATCTCAAAGGGCTACAAAAATAAAAGAGACTAAAACAAAGGTCAAACACAGATGGCCAGCAGAAATGAAATGAACTTCTTTCAAACATCTATGTGTGTTAAATATACTGGCCTATTTTCAGAAGTTGACCTCTCAGACCTCCCCTGACTTTTGGAATAACTTCCATCTTGAAATCAGCACACAATGGGAATATTAGCCACTGATTGTTTCTGAACAGAAGGCCAGGTTACTTCAGTACTGGAGGAAGACCCAGCCCCCTGTTCAACAACAGGAAATGATTTAATTATAGGCTGTAGTTAAAATGCTTTTGGTCTTACATTCCACGGTGAAGTCGATTTGAGAAAGCTACACTAAAGCTAACAGTATGGAGTGTAGTTGTGATAAATGCTAGCTGCAGAGTGTTTGCTCCCATTTGTGTCTGACTTTTCCTCATTGTGTTCCCTGTCGTTAACGCAAGCTTAATTACACGGACTAATGGGCACATGCTCCTGCAGCTTCTTCTCTTTCCCATGTTGTACTGTTGTCTGGCACAGATAGAGGAGAGGCGTACAAGTGACCAGCAGGCTCCTAGCATTGCTAAAAATGCTCACAGTGTCTTACTTATGATGAAACTTTTATCTAAGGTGACCTAGTTGTTTATATAGTGGGATGTGATCACCGGAGAGATTTGAGGTTAAGTACCTGCTCAAGGTCACATGCAGTAGAATCTCTCCTGGGGTTTATTCCAGTAGCCTTTGCCATAGCTTTAACCAGTACGCCACCTGCTGTTTGACTTTATATATAACTTCTGAACAGAAGGGACTCTATAGTATGACACCCCTTCATTACAGCACATAGCTGGCAAGAGCCAAGCAACATTTACAGATGGCAATTTTTCAGTTGGGTCAGGGTGTCTCGTTAACTCGCAGCTTGGTTTGTGATACACTGAAGACCTCTGTACCACCACTGGGTGCAGAATTTATCATTAGGCTGCAGGCTCTGCATTGGCAATTGCTATTGAACTGCATACACACAGCACAAACTTTAAACATTTTGCGGCCTTACTTTGGGTAGAGAAGATGGTGCCACTTTACAATAAGGCTACTCATATAAAGAATTTATGAATGGTTTATAATCTGGTTATTAATTATGTTGTAACACTTTGTGAATTATTAATAGACAATTTAAACAAGTTATAGCAGTTTTATTTTTATTAATGAGTTACTACCATTTACAAGTGGCAAAAGGGAGCCGTATTGTAAAGTGGTACCAAGAAAACTAATAAAATAAAGTAGCTTCATCTATTCATTCATCCATCCATCTATCCATCCATCAGTCAACTCGTCTTGTCAGGTTCATGATGGGGTACCCTGGACGAGATGCTAGTGCATGACAGGGCACACACATGTCCATACTGTATTCACAGACAGTCATACAATGCATTCTCTTCGTAAATAATAATAATGGCAACACTGTGGAATAACAATAAATAAAGTGAATGCTGATTGGTGATGTCTGTTCTATTCTCATCTTTTAACTGGTCTAGTGAAAAGGTACTAATCACCATGGTCGGTGGTCAGAACCTCACTTTCCACAGCAGGTTGCAGTTCAGCTGAATAAGCTGAGAGTATTCCACTTCATATAGACTAATAGCCTGCGGTATCACAAGACAACAAGAGCCTGCTCTGGGCTTTATTTCACAGTGCAACTTGTAGTGATGGTAGTATGAAGGGGCCGTGGAAGTGCTCTCCAGAGGCGGGATAGGAGGCATGTTTTGGGGTTCTGTTCTGTAATGGGCGCACTGTGCATCGTGAACCCCCTGCAAGCTGCTCCCCTGATCCTCTGAAGATCTGATAATTTCATGCACATAACATGCAGTGTCAATATTAATACTGCACATCACGCAGGCTGGTGGTGCAGTGAGTGATGCTGTCCCTGCACACTGTCACTTTGTGCACATGTGGATTTTGCCTGTTCACCCCATGCATGGGGTGGTTTACAGCAGATCATCTAGTTTGCTCCCACAGTCCAAAAACATGCAAAGTAAGAGAATTGGACTGCAGGCCTAAATTGACAGCATGCAGAGCTGCAGGCATCTTGTTTTAGAGAACAGCACCCCCATCTAGGGTTATACCTGGAGCTATAGAAGAGACTCAAACCCTGGTTCTAGAAGTGTGGGGTCACAGACCTAACCACTGCGCCACCATGTCACCTCACAATTGCTATGTATAATATATAAATATAATTTATATATAATTTATATGTGTTAAATAGGAACGATTACCTGATTAATCATCAAATTTGGTAGATTACTTGTGCTAACATAATCGATAGTGACAGCTCTGCTGCTTTGTAAAGACTAACAGTGACCGTGATCATTGCTTTCATGCATAAAGGTTGTGGAACAGTGTGCTCCAACATTGTCTCTTTTGTCTCCCCCCCTCAGCTCCCGGCCAGGCCGCCCCCCGAAACGCTCCCTGGGGGTCTCCATGCAGGACACCTCTAGGCTTCTGCCCCATGGCATGAATGGCTTGCTGCCCCCAGGTCTTCTTCCTCCTACAGGTAAGAGTCCAACCCAAAACCCCACAGGAGGCAAGAGATTATTTACTGATAGTTATAAGGCACTAGCACTTACAAGACCTAAGGAAATTTATGTAAGGATTAATGCACAACAAGAACTGGCCACCACCTTGCTCAGTGCATTTTAAATGCATGACTTGGTGTGCATTTACCCATTATACCATGGTTTGGCTTACACATTTGTACCTAAAGACATTATTCGTATGATTACAAAGCAAAAACATTTATTAGTAGAACTACTGTTAAACATCTTGCTTAGATATTATTCAAGCTGCTGTTAATTTGGAATCGTCTGTTGCTAAGACGATAAGCCAGTTTTTTGATTGAAATTGACCATTGCTAAGTCAAAAGACCAGTCCTTAGGTAAAAGGGTGTAAAACAAATGTGTAGCAACTGTGGTAAAAGTGAGTTAATGCAGTCAAAGTTGAGTAAATATGACTTTACTAGTGTTAAATGAACATTGTTAAATGAATTTAGTATTTAATCACTGACCACAGGTCTTGGTACTCATTGTGAAGCATGATTGTTGTCTTATGGTTTATGTTTTTAAATAGTGTTCTATGTTTGAAATTTGAAGTAATGTATGTCTGTTAGAATTAAAGATTATAATCATGCATTGATTTACGACCTGGCTGACACTAAGTGTGTGGTCATAGGAAATTAATGAACACCCCTCAGACTCAAGAATTCAGCAGTGTCGTGGTATAAGTGTACTTCAATAACACTGATATTTTCAGCACACTCTTGCTTAAAAAAGCTTTGAGAATAAAAGAAAGCATGAAGAATATCTTGGCTGTCCACAGAGTGCCCTCTCAGTGTCATTCCCCTCCATATGCTGCTATGTGTATGTATTTCAGCCAGGTATTGTACCCGGGGGGGGATTGCTGAATTTGAATTTGAAATCAATGAATATGTGCGTTCCTTGAACACATACTGAAAACTGTTTTGTACAAAGCATCTCAGAGAGCTTGCTAGGATCTGGAGAGTATCGCAAACTATGTTTAATTTCAGACAGACCAAAACAAACAGGAAATATGTACAAAACCCTGCCTTTGGGACAGATTGAAGTGGCCTGTTCTTATCACGTTTGCACCATTTTCTGTTCTATATCTGAAGCAGATTTTGACAAACAACCATCAGAATGTCTTCTGTATGAGTTTTGTTTGGTTTTTAAAAGTGCTTTTCTGGGAGTGTAAATACAGAAAAAGCACCATCCAGGTATTCACAGGGGACATATTATGCTCTTTATCAATATCTCCACCCTTGAGTTGAAGCGTGTCACAGAGCAGGGAAGGCAGCCGGCACTTTGGTTTACGGGGCTTGCGTTGCCGTATGGCTCTTGGTAGCAGACACATTATGCACACTGTCACTCAGGGTGTCACAGGGAAGTGAGCTTTAGCTCGCTCTGCAGTGATGGAGGGGTGGGGGGCACAGGTGAAAAGGGAACTCGGCGGGAGGCAACTGTTTGATTTGTGCCTATTGAGAACAGCCTGGGCTGGAGGCTGCCATGGGGGGTTTTATCGGTGGTTGGTTTAAAGGAACAAACACCGAAAACAGCTGTTTCAACCTCAATAAAGATGAACCAGCAGGACAAATATGAAACCTGGGGCTTTTGGTATCTTACTTTCTTCAGTAAAAAACAGGCCGGGTTGTTAACGTGTCCTGTAAAGGTCCATGTAAATATCTTTCATAGCAATGCATGAGAGGTACATGATTTTCACTGTCTGCATGCCAATCAACATAAAAACGTTTTCCTGGCTCTTCAAGAGGGTGTGATTTTTAATTTGGCACCACAGCTTATGTGGTGAACATTTCTAAAGATGGGTACATGGGATGTAGTATTTAATACTGATAAATTAATACACAGCAAATGTGTTGACTTGAGGAGCTCGTTGGTCAGAACTGGTAGCTATTGGAGGTGTATGTCTTGGTTCCAGATTCCAGCATACTGCTTAGCAGCCTGTCACCACACTGTTGGAGTAGCAAGATCTAGCACAGATGATGATCAAGTGCAGTTGCTGCTTTGGTTTGTTAATCTTGCACTATAGTCTCCTTCAGAGCAACAGCTGCAGTGGAGTCTGACTCATGTGGAGAGCCAGCTAGTAAATCTGGCTAAAACTAAATCTGCTGTTTCAAAAAAACCCACAGATCATGAAGAAACAATTCAGCTGTGAGTGAGTCTGAATGATGCTCACATTCCCATATAATTTAATGGGTAGACAGTGACAAAGAAAATCTTGCCATGTATTCATTGCTACATAAACATATACAAGTTAAAGTATATCTTATAATATACACTAAATTATACATTAATATGCAATTATACAAAATTATAAATTAAGTCAAATTACTGTACTGTATCTATATAGTATATTTCTAGCATTTCCAGAAGATGGACAGATAACATGTTACTACATGTTACATGTTTTAACATGGGGGCCCACAAGATACAGCATTGTGTCATTTATGTGGACTGTGCGGCAGGGTGTTAATGTTCATAAGCTGGTATGTGGGTAGTCATGTGACATAATCACAGCCAATATCAGCCCAGCAACAGTGTGTAGTACTGGTGAATATTTGGTAAGCCAAAGGGATCAACTATCATGAATGATATCACAGTTGTGTATGCACCTAAGTTATTTTGAATTGTTTTTTTCATTTCTGATTACGTACTAGGCTCAGAATTAAAATGAGTCATTTTTGATTGAGCAACCCTTTAACTACAAGTGCACATCCTCTAAAACTGTTGTCTTGTTGAGCCAGAGCAGATAGTGCTGATATCTGCAGCAGCTTTAGTCTGTCTTTGTGCTTCACCACTTCTGTGAACAGTAGGGCCTTGAACTTGTAACCTTAACGCAACCAGGCCCTGTGCCTGGAGAGTGGACTCCATTTCAAGATTCTGCTGGTTTGAGTGGTGGGGGCATGTTAGAGAAATAGTGGAGCAGAGTAGGAAGTGTGGATAAGTGGATTATTTCCCCTTTCCCAGTCACACCTTTCTGGCTCCACACGTTACTGTCGAGAGGTTTGTCTTACTGAGCTTCAGGGCCTACGTGTACAGTATCATACAGTAAAAGGATCCCTTGGGTGAAGTCACTTTGTACTGAAACTGCCTGATGTCTTTTTGGAGTGTTAGTCTCTGTTCATCTTCACACTTCAGTCGCACTTCAGGGCTAATTTATTTGAAGCATTCTATCACCACCACTTTATTCTTCTGAGACATATTTTTGTGTAAACTGAAGTGTGCTATCTTGCAATATTTTGGAAGATAGACTCCTGTTCAATCTTTGACACATCTTAAATCATGGAATGGAAGGATGTTTATGTTTTATCATGTTTGACAGTGTGGGTTGTAATTAGATATTTTTCTGCTTGCTCGGCTAGTTAGACAGGACACAGCATGCATAGAACTATCAGGTCAATAAAGTCCAGCTCGCAGTGCACGATATATTGGAAAGATGCAGATGCTCCTCTCTGTACTTTTTCTACATCAAAGGAGGTAATTGTGCTAGGATAATCTGGATTCTAAATTTGTAAAAAGGGGTGAGGACATTATCCAAATTAATCAGCCACTACAGAAATGGGCCTAGGACAAGGCCAGAGTCACAAGACACAGAGGTCACACAGAACGCTCCAGTGTGTGGGTCGCCCTCAACCCCACCCAACCCTGCTGCCTCATAGGGTTTCCTCACAACTCTCAGGGACTTCGTAAGAGCCTCTAGATCTCAACTGACATAATAAATGATATAAATATAGATACACACAGACACGCTTGTACTCATATGTTTGTGTGGACTGCCCATTTATTTAGATGGAAAAGACCCTAATTCTATGACAATATTAACCCTTACCCAGCCCTAACCTTACCTGTAAATAACCAAACTAAATACCACATTTTTGACATTTTTAATTTTTTGAATGCAGATTTTTAGAAACTTGAATTTCCCCTTGTGGGGACTGAAAAAATGGACCCTGCAATATCAAAATAACAGGTCAAAGTCAAAGTGATGATAAAGATAGGCCAGGCTACTCTGGACGCGAAATGTCACATATCTTTGGCTAGCCTTGTATTATGGGGTGAGTTCATCAAACTTGAATGTCTTTCTTTAACATATACAGACGCTCCTTGGGTTACAATGGTCCGTGTTACAATATTTTGACTTTATGATGGGTAAATGTTTTTCGCTTTCTGTACATTATTCAATATATTACATATTTATATTCAAGATTTTATTATAAAATAGGCTTTGTGTTAATGATTGTGCCCAATTGTTTTTAAGGTAGACTAGGCTAGGCTATGATGTTTGTTAGGTTAGGTGTACTATATTAAAATGATTTTCACCTTAAGATATTTTCACTTTATGATAGGTTTATCGGAACGTAACCCTGCATTTTCATTCACTTTTAGCATGAAGTGCTTCCACACAACTGTGGCTTTCACTTTTTATTCAGACCCACTTCATCTATACATCTGTGTCTTTCTTTAACCATATAATGGAGATGGCAAATTTTAATTGGTGCTTTTTAAAAATTAAGTAATCATGATAGCTCTAGTCTGGTTTCACAACGTTAAGTTTACAGAGGTATTACATACAGTGATGTTCAGAAGGAATTCCTTGAACATAGAGAATTCTAACCACACATCCATTTATTAATTTAAGGTGGATTTGTTTTTATATGCCCTGCTGTTAGTCATTTAAATCAATAAACCTGTTCCCATCTGAGCCTGTTCTCTCAGCTCTCTGGCATTGTGTTACAATGCCAGACCAATGCTTACTAGGCAAGTCCGTGACCCTGAAACCAGACAAAAGGCGCCCTCTTCAGTCCTAAGTATTGCAGTACAAAGAGTAAATTACCAAACCACAGAGCCGCTGGAAGTTTCTAATGAGTCCTTCCAGGATAAGGGATGATGGTCTTTCCCAGAACAGGCCCTATATCACAATGTTTCTGACGGTGTGCACAGTTACCAGATATATCAGGTAATGTGAATGGCCCCATTTGCAGGTACTGTCAAACAGCAATATTCCTTTGTTGAGTGCTTCTCTCTGATCTGTTCTGATTGTCACACTATGACAGAAAAGACTGAAGGATAGGTATGAAAAGGCTAAGAACTTAATGGAATTTAATGTTTAATCTGTCCGCTGAGGTGAATGAAGTAATTTTTGTAGTTACAGCCTTTTTAAAAGTTGTAATGTCTATGTTTGTGTGTGTGTGTGTGTGTGTGTGTGTGTGTGTGTGTGCGCGCGTGTGTGTGTGTATATGTGGGTGGGGGCGGCACTGATAATGCATTGCAGAGAGGAGAGGTACCTAGGTGACGTTATCTCTGATAATCCCAAGCTTATCATAACACACCATTTCTTTGCTTTGTTTTTTTAGATCATTCAGAAATATTTCATATATCTGTAGTAAAACAGAATTGCTTAAAAACAGAGAAATGCAGCTTAGTCGAATAGATAAATATACGATTTGCTGCTTTTTCCATAGTTCACTTTTCCCCCACGTGCACCCATCTAGTCAAGATATTACCTTATCAACAACAATGTTTTATTGTGTTGCAATGACAACATTTTTGGACCATTTCACATTTTAGTACTTCTAAAGTTTTTGGAATTTTTGGGTACTAATTCATTTGCTGAACCAATTAGTTTTCAAAACACACTAGTACATAACCATCTGTGAAAACCTTTCACTAATTTTATTTCTTGACTACATTAAAACAAACACTGTGTGCATCCATCCACGTTCATATATATTAAACAAATATCCCTGTTTGATAGCATGCTGTGTTGAATGGAACGTAAATGTCAAGCTGGCCATACAACATTAAATACAATTTCTGCAGGGTAGCTGGAAATCCAGTAACAATGGACACAAATGCTCATAGCCAATTAACTAGCATGTTAATTTTAGTGTCTGTGTGCCATGAGAGGGCAAATGTGTAACTTTATTCCTTTTCCTTGAGTAGTGTAACATTGGTCTTACTGATAAGAGCCACTTCAGGCGATGCCTTGTCACCCTATCAGAGGCACCACGCTAATGATCATCACAAGTAGACAGGAAGAGGCAACAGTTCCCCTCGCCTGTCCCCCAAGTAGCAGCTGATCAGTCTCCGGTATGAGCGATGTTCCTGTGTATTCCTGAAGGCCCATCTAGGTTCTGTGAAAACTCATTGAGAAGCAATGGGAGGCTTTCTGTAGTGGCAGCTGTGGCTCTGACAGCCCAGGAGACAGAGAGGCTAAATTAACTCAAGGCAAAAGGCATCAATCACGGGGCTGTTTTGTTTATGCGGAGCCGTCAGTGGCCCTCCCAGGCCCTGAGATACATGGACTGGGCCTTTTCCCTCTCCTCCCTGGAGGGTCCTCATTCCTCTTACATCTAACCCCTCCTCTATATCTTTATTTGTACAAATTACGATAATGTGCCTGTTTATTTGCGTGGCTTTATGTGCCGGAATGGGA
>JAODKF010000002.1:15381267-15399116 GCA_026779585.1 Mormyrus proboscirostris | reverse complement strand
GATGAGAGTTGTGGGTTAAAGCTTCGGCGCTTTCTCCAACTGAGTTGTGGGTTAAAGCTTCGGCGCTTTCCCCAACAACTAATTTCCTTTCTGTCTAAGTTGCTCACCAATCTACTGCCAAGCCTGTCCTCTCCACCAATCCAATGTCAGCCTGTTCTCTCCACCAATCCCAGGCCTGTCATACATAGAAGGATGAGGCATTTGCTGAACACACCCTTATCTTTTAAATCTAACGTCCTGACCTGCTTTACACATTTATTTGACAAATAGGTACACTCCGACCTTATATTTTACCTTAACCAAATTGCATACAGCTTTATATGTTTTAGAATGTTGGCAAGATCAACACAAACTAATTAAATTGCTCCAGTAAATACAGCTTGAGTTCTGGGGCAAATAAAATGTTTACTAAAAAGTGTCTATTAAATTGATACACATTTTTACATCCATCCATTTTCCAACTCACTTATCCTTCTGGGTCATAGGAGTTCTGGAGCCTATCTCAGAGGCTATGGGTATGAGGTGGGGAACAACCCAGGACAGGGGGCCAACCCATCACAGGTGTGAACCTATGGGCAATTTAGTAATTCCAATTAGCCTCAGCATGTTGTTGGACTGTGGAAGGGAAACCTCATGATGACATGGGGAGGACACACAAACTTCACACACATGAAACCCAGACAGAGACTTGAACCCTGCTCCCAGAGATGTGAGGCAACAGTGCTAACCACCACACCACCATGCCACCCCCTATGTTTTTTTTTACATAATATTTTATTTTAGATTAATTACCACTTGTATTGCATAGTACATATGAACAGCTGATGAATATAGCTGATGTTCATGTGACTAAGAGACGCTATTTTACCAAAGGGGTCAGAGAGAAAAACTCTTAAAATTATTTTTCCTCACTGTCCACCAGGGGGCAATATCAGACATCAAAATGGATAGGAATAGCACAGGTATTTTGCTTAGTCCTTTGAGGATAACCAAAGTAATAATTACAGTATTACAAACATTCTTACCTAGATAACTTACAGGTAATTAGTTTGAAAGAACTGTATTTACTGAAACAATTCAGATTCATTGCGCAGCTCAAAAGTTAAAGTATAAGCTGGGCATCTTTGAAGCTACTGTTCACAAGTTTGATTACTTATGACTTTATATCAGGTGCCATCCCTAAATAACAGCAAAGCAGGTACCCTCACATAGATTATCAGGAACAGACGTATAAGCATTAGTACATGGTTTGTTTTGTGAGAGGAATGATGTGCTACACTGCGTTCAGATGAGTTATGTTTAAATCAAAAAGCTTTATTGCCACATCGAAGATACGCAAGTGCTGCCAAAGTGAACATGTAGCCTACTAATGGAGAAATGACTAGTAAATAGTCATTTATCAATGTCAAAAACACAGAAATAAACACAAATTATTATGAATAAATAATAATACAGCAAAGAGCAATAAAAGAATAGGTTTTAAATGAACATGAAACTATGAACCTATAATTCTGAATACCAGATGTGTCCTAATTTATTTAAAGTGGATTTTATGTCACCTGTTGTGCATCTGGCTGCTGGGGGCACATGAGTGACAGGATGGGCAGCATGTCCATGCCATGTAAGGTATGGTGAACTTTCAGTCACATATTTGTTGAATTGTGTGGAAAGACTTTCATCTTCCAAGAGTCAAATCCTTGTCTTAAACCAGACAGAGTGGTTCCTTAGTGAGATCTCAATTCATTTTCTGCTGCTGCTCTTGTTTAAATGAGTACAGCAGAGCTTTGGAGAGGATGAGGAGTTTTATAGCAATTTATTATAAAAAAAAAAAAAAAATCATTATGGCAAGAGCAAAAGATTATAAAAGATTAATAAAAGATTAAAGACCATTTCACAATCTTTTCTTCTATTTGTAAACCACGTACATTAAACAAACCACACCATTTCTGTAAAATATAGTGCTGTCAGAGTACATACAGTCCTGAACAAAACCTTAAGATTTTACAAATGTTCGTGTTTTACACTGGTGGTGCGTAACTAGGTTGTAAAGAAGAAAGAGGAGCAAGGGACCAAAATGTTGAAAACATTTAAACTCAAACAGGCTGAATCATATGGAGCAATGTCCCCACCAGACTCCTGGAAATACTTGCATCAAGCATGCCTAAACGAATTTTTGAAGTGATCAACAAGAACTATGGGGCTACTCACTACTGAGTCCTGTTCTGACACTTTTAGTTCCATTTTTGGGCTACACTCTTAAACTTTTGATCAACTGATGAGTCTCACGCCCAGCGCCGTCCGAGCCTCCTGTGTGCCACGCCCACCTCGTTACCTCATGTTTATGCCCGATTGTTTCCATCTGTTGCTTGTTTCGTTCAACCTGTCTAGTGTATTTAGTCCTTGTCAGAGTCAGTCTTCCCCAGACTGGTCATTGTAGTGTCCCGTGTGTTCTACCTGTCTCGATTAAAGACTCTGGTTGCCCATCCTTCCTGGCTGCCTGCCTACTTTTTGGGCTGCTGCCTGCCCGCTTCACCCGCTCGCCGTCCCGCGACGTGACAATGAGCAGCCTGTTTGAGTTTCAATAAACTGCCTACACTCTATTTTTTGTGTTTTGCTCCTGTTTCTTCTTTTTGCATTTCAAAGCTTTACTTACAGCCTGGTTATGAACTACCAGTGCAAATACAAATACTTGTACTTTTTTTTTTTACTCGCCCTTAAGATTTTGTTCAGGACTGTATAAGGAGATAGAACTGAGTAATTGAAATGCAGCAAAAAATCCTAATGGTGCACCAGAAAAATACACAAATGAGATGTTTTGGATGAGTTACATGAGTGCCCATCTCTCTACTTCAATACCATCTTGCTCCTCTCTTATCTGTCTTACATTCATGTTATTTAATTCCTTCCAGTTTTCCCTTGTACTAGATCCCCTAGCTTTCCCAAAGACATACTTGGACATCACTATTTTTTAAAAAAGGCTCTTTCTTCAATTTGAAAATGAATGTTCTTTAGTGTTTCTTTTTATTCAGATAACTTGGGAAAAGATGTAACTATTGTGTAAAAGTGAATGTTAAAAGTATCTTAAGAAAAAAAAAGTTGTACTTTGATGGCATTCTTTAAATTGCACTGCAGTAAAGCATATAAAATAAATTTTTGAAATTCCAACACTGCAGTTCAAATTGGAATGTAATATTACTAGATCATAACATCGTGTATTTGTGATGTACAGTACATTTGTGTATTTCCATATCGGCCACAATGCAGAGTCTTTATAGCAGAATATGTCTGAGGGCCACGTCACATAAATTCAGATTTGACTTCACCATAACGACTATACCTTGACTTCCAATCTTCCCACAAGTAATTATCATTCCAGAACACAGCAAAATATCCTGGCATTAGTCACCACTTGTCTCCTGCCAAATAAACCACAGAGATCACCACCTGCATCTGATAGCATCTCAAGTCTGACGCTGTACACAACCGGGTGGATTTGCATAAAATATCAGCTCCCCATCATAACAGTTTTCAGCCGTTTGCAGGGAAAAAATAAGGCTCATTTCAGCAGTGCAAGTGACCTGTGCTGTCAGGAACGGGCTATCAACAAGGCCTTCTTAGCAAGTGAAGACTGAACGGTGTGTAATTCGGAAGGAGAAGTGGGTGTTTGCGAGCTTCCCTCCTGCAATTCTCGTCACTCATTAAAATTCATCTTGCTTTAGGCAGTCTGCCACCTCAGCTAACACATTCTCTCATACCCCTGACCAACTGTTGACTCGGATGACAGAGTTAGGTTCACAAATGAGGACTGAAACTCAGAACTAAGATTTCATATGTTAACATCATCCATTTCGAATTAAAATTCAGAATATGTACTCATTTGCTACTAAAGTCCACCCTTCTGTGGATGACACAAGCGACAAACTGCTATTCCATTAATGGAGGATATTTTCATAGATAGAGGTAGCAAAAGCATGCTTTCTATTTGAATACCATAGACTTTTTTGTCAAGAGACAAATACTTTTGCATCAAAGATAACACATCTGTCTATTTCCTGGCTTGACATGTGGAACAGCCATCACATGATCCATGGAACACAGTCACCCTCGGTGCAGTTCTAATGTACCCTGGGGCACCCAATGACCGAAACAAGAACACACAAAATCAAACATGTACAAGGCAAACAGAAGTCTATTTGTGAATGCAGGTGTTTATGTCCTAAATAACAGGAACAAAGTTGATGGAGGCAGGCAGGCAAATATAAATCTCAAGGACTTGCTTGTTAGTATCGCTGCAAGTGGATTTATTAAGCTCTTTACTTATCTATAAATTTTTAATTGTCTTCTTACTTCTAAGCAAACAATAATTTGTTTACTGCTTCAGAAGATTAGCCATCAGCCCTGGTTAGTAATTCAACAGGTTCTTCACCCCTCCACTGCCATATTGTTCCTACAGGTGGGTAGTAATAGAGTCCTCTGGGTCCTCCCAAATGAATGAGTTGTCTTGCCCATCAGAGGGTCCTGAGCAGCCCTCAGAAACAACGTCGTTAGAGTTATAAAGGCGAACACTAGAGGCAGTGAAGCTGGAAGCACAGTGCAGGGAAGAGGGCAAGCCCAGCTGGGGTAATGGAGGTAAGGTACCCTGTCCATTGGTCTGGGAATCCAGACCCACCTGGTTGAGGTGAATCTCACTTTGTGTCACCTGCTCTGTGGCAATAGGCCTATGGTCCTGCAACACTGCAACAGGTTGTGACAGTCCATCTGAAGTGCTGTGGGCAGGTCCAGGGTTAAGGCCTGGTAGGCCAGTGGTTGTGCGGGAGAAAAGCCGGCCAAGCTGCCTGAAGGAGTTCCTCCTGGATCCAGACAAACGTCGCAGTTTACCTCTATTGCTGGCCAGTGAGGAGGAGGATGAAAATGAGGAGGACTTTCTTACCCCATTACATTTAACTTTGTCCACTGTTGTTTGTACCTCCATGCCTGTCATGGATTTAAAGAGGGCAGAGACACTGAAGACTGAATCCCACTTTTGCTGTCTGGAGTTTGACAGCCTGAAGGACACACCCTTAGGCTTGGCCCAGTTTCTTCCTTCACCTGGAGTCCCAACTGTTCCCCATGCCTGACCGTCCACGGCTTCATTGGCATTTGTTTTTGTGGTCTCATTGTTGGAGGTGTAGGTCTGGCGTGGAGGCTTGCGGTTCCCCAGTAGATCCAGGACCTCATAGCGAAAGCTTGAAATGTCCTGCTTTAGCTCCTGGCAAGAGCAACAGGAATTGGAAAAAGTGAGGGAATAAGGGGTTGACCAATTGGGAACCCTATTTTAGGCAAAACGGAGAACTGCAAAGCCTTTTGTGGACTTGGTTTGTTATGCTACTTGGTTTATGGGGTTGGTTTGTTATGCTACTTTACGCAAAGCATATTTCATATGACACACTCTCAAGAGTGACACTACTGGACTATAAAGAATGTGCCATTGCTTTCTGATTCCTTTTAAAATAGGCCCTTTTTTCTTGTGTCACTCTAGAAATACTGAGAAATAGCCAGGAATAAAAGAATTCAAATAGAAAAAAATACAAACATTACAATGGAACTGAAGTTTAGAACTTCTGGTTCCATTCCTGCAAAAATAGACAGAAGATTTGTGGACATGCATAATTTTATGCCCTTGACATGGCAGCCTTCACACATTGAACACATGCTGATATGATAGTACTGCGATATACTCAACATAATGGCACACCTTGAAATTCTCCTCTGTCAGCCCTTCGTCTGTCTTGGAGCTTCGGATCATAGCAGCCACATACCGCTTTACTAGGTTCCGAATTACTTCCTGGGAAAGATACAGAAGAACAATGTCATGTCCCACATCCAAAGAGGTACTGTTGCTATTCTTGAATTTCATAGCTATTATGGAAGAGGCTGTACCCATTTTATGCAATCAGGCTGTAGATACTGTGCACTGTTGCTTTTCCCTTAAGGTAGGGACTTTTATTGTATCACTAGAGACGTAAACTGGTAACCAGAAATGAAAAGCTTGGTAAATTGTTCTAGACTGAGAAAATAAAAGAGAGAGGTAAGGAGTATGCACTGATACAATGTGTTGCCGCACCCATCACATGACAAATCACCTCAGGGGTGAGAAGCTGAATGTAGCCATGTGGCAGGTGATACCAAATGGACCAGTGTGAGTTTTTTTTGCCACCAACCTCCAAGTTTTTTTCTTTAAGTTAGAGGACCGCCTTATAGGGTTGGATGTAGATTAACGTCATACCCAGGACAAAGCAATTGCAGGTTAATGGCCTTGCTCAATGACCCAATGGAGTAGAATTACTCTGGGCATTCACGCGATTTGAAGCAGCAACCTTCCAGTTACGGGCTCAGAGCCACCAGTCCACCCACAAATAAAAAAATAATAGACTAGACAAGGATAAAGTAATTATTTGACTGCAAAGGGGACAATTCTATTCTTAGATCTGCACAGAGTGGAAGTTGTATAGTCTTGGAAACCTATGGGCACAGAAAGAACCTAATAATATGATAATTCCTTTTATGAGATGGCCCTTGAGCCTGTGCCATGTACCTGATAATGTTGATTCTGTATTAGGCTGTCGGCATGGCGATCCTGAAACACAAATAATTAAGGGGATTTTCAGCATCAAAAGAGTAATGTCTCACCACCTGGATTGCTATTAATTATACACAGCTACCAATATTTTTACATAATTTGTATAAGGGTTGGTGTACAGTCATTTACTATTGTATCTGCTAAAGCCCAAAAATCAGTTTTCCAAATACAAGAATATATTCCTGATTTGCAGCAGAGATCAAATTTTTTCCATTGACCACCAGAGTACCAGCACATATTTCAGAGCTTAAAGTAGGCTTTCTTATATAATTCTGCCAAAGCTCTATCTGAAAACATAAGTGTGTGGGTGTAAGTGTGTGTTTGTGTGTATGTGGGTGATCTGGGAGTGACTTTCATTTTTTTCCCAATGTATTGTAGATGCAGATGATACCCTCCTATAAAAGAGGGTATTACAATTTTGGAGGGTTATGGATGGAGCAGTGGATGCTGACATGCCAGGGTGGGGCAAAATTAGGTGACAAGCTTATTAAGTCACCCAGTTTCCCTTCCTTGGTCATGTCTGTTTTTGTTCTTTCCCCCTTTCCCAAATTAAGTGCCCATTCTGTCCTTCTGCCCCCGTGTCGTATACATCTGCTCCTCACCCCAAGCAGAGAAATTCTCAAACTATGAGTAATTCAGCTCTAAACAATCAGATGATTAAATGTAATGTGAACCAAACAACATGATCATATTGCTGCTTTACACTGAAAGGTGACTCTCCCCTCAGTCTCACTTCACTTCTGTCAGGTTCCTTAGGTAAAAAACAGATTACAGTGTAGATGACGGAGAAGTATGGCCTCTGCCTGCATGAATAGATGGCACTTGTAAATTTCAGGCTGGCCAGTCCAGTTCAAAAATTTAATTCGCAACCGTTTGTGGAAAGTTGGCAAGTATGACACGTGAAAACCAAGCGTTGCATTGACAAAAAAAAGAAGAAAAAGAGAGAAACAGCACTTATCCCAAGGGGGGCGAATTACAGACTCTACTGTGAAAAAGACACATCACTGCACTCAAAAACAACAAAGATACTCTTGCAATTCAGTAGAAACTGTCAATAATAAATAATGGTGAAAATCCCATACTTCAGTGCTGTTTTCAGGGCTTTCAGTACAGTGCTTGTACGGCTCAGTGCGACTGCATGATGCATTACTGCCTTACAGTGAACTCCTTGAGGTTGTCGGGATGTGGAGGTGCCTGCCGTTTGCACAGCCGCCCATGGGCCCAGATGCACAGGTACCATACTGATTTGGGGCTGGGCACAATGTTGAAAGGTGGTGGAAGAGTGCCCCCCTCATCGAAGTAGCTCATCCACAGCTTGGTCCGTGCAAATTTCCACTCAATGTCTGCGTGGTCCTGCTCAGCACCAAGACAAGTGTGGGAAATAGGAGGAGAAAGAATATAGTGGGATGTGAAACTGCTCTCCTGGACATTTTCTTGGCAGCATTTTGCATATTTTTAAAGCTGGCTATACTCATGCATATATAAAAATCTGGGTCTGCATTAATGAAACACCATGCACATTTTTATGTCACAGTATGACCGTCTCATTGTTTTCAGTTAAGGTACAAATGTTCCCCACATTATACCTAAATTACTCCTGCAGGAATTAGAGATTTGAAACAACTAATATGCAAAGTATAGTCAATTGGCTCAGTCATTCTTTCAGAAATGTATGTTTTTTCCATCCTTTAGAATGAACATGAATATAAGAGCAGAACACATGTCAGATAGCTGGAATGTATCAGACCAAGCCTAAATATGAGTTATTGATGCCTTTGTGAATACATGACTAGAAGCTCTGCCCTCATGCTTTCTACAAGAAGACTCACAGCAATGAGCTGATAGGAGTTGTTCATCATGGCGATGAGCATGTTGAGCAGCACCACCAAGGAGATGACGTTGTAGGTCCCAAACATGGTGGCCCCCACAAACTCTGTAAACTCATGCCGAGCCTTGACGTTGGTGACGTAGAGGTTTATCAGGCCGAAAACTGACCAGAACAGGGATTGCAGGGTCTCAAATAGCCTACATGATGGAGAAAGAGTAGATGAGATTGAGATAGATGGAGATTATCGGGTTGTTTTGAGACTTATACTTATCCTGCAGTTCAAGAACTTAAAAGCTATGGGTTCTTATCAAATTAAACATTCTTCTGCATGTTATTTCACGTTTATATATTTTTCATTTCCAAATTATAAATGAACAAAAACCAGGTACACATTCTAGCAAGTCTCCCTCAGCAGGTTAGACACAGACTGGCACATTAAATGGCACCACTAAATGCATTACAAAGTAATGAAAAGGTTTGTTCTTCAAATACCGTCTTAGGATATCACTCCTGTACTTGCCACATCCATGTAATGTATAATACAAAGGATTTACAAAGGAATGTATAATACACTAATACACTATTGACTATCATGATGATACAATGATAGCATCAATATATGGACCATTAGTGGACAGACAATTAATTGGTCAATTTAAAAATCCCTTCGAAATCAAATTTAAGGAACACTTTAATTCACCACCAACTGTTAATTCACCACCAAAAACAGGCAGAACCTCTACAGTACTGTCTGAAGGATGTGGGAATTGCTGAACAAGTGCTCAAGAGAGGCAGACACCACTGGAACACACAAAGGTAAAATAGATAGATTTCACTGTATGTGTACAGTAATTAGATATGTTGTCATTATCATTAGGCACAATGTTGAAAGGTCATTATTATTAGACTTTTAAAGTAACAGTACATGGAACCATGTACTGGATGACTAGTAGGAAGGTAGCAGTATTGCGAGTGGACATTCATAAGTACTTGACCTCACCAGATGTTTTAAGTTAAATAACTGTGTGTTGTATATAATAAAGTAGACTTGGTATTTTGCAGGTGAAACAAAACACATGTTGGAGAGTTGCCACACTCACGTGGAGAAGGCGTTGTTCTGTTTCTCACAGCGAATGCCTTTGCAGTGGTTGGGCTCATCAGCTGCCTGCGTTTCATAGTAGAAGTATAGCTGGTTGAGGCCATTAGCAAAGGCTAAAAGTACCAGGCAGTAGATGAAGAGGAACTTGAGGATATCAAGCAGCATGCGGCCCAGAGAGATCTGCAGTGGGCCCAGGTGGGAGTTAGCCGTGAAGAGTGAGATCAACCGCAGAGAGCTGAAGATATTGGCAATGGCGAACAGGGCTTCAGCGATCAGTGTAGGGTGCCACATCTCCCACTCCTCCCGTGGTCGTGAACTGTTGTACTGGAAAAGGTAAAAGGAGCGAAGAGCTAAATTCAATTTTCAATCCAATTCAATTTCAATTTCTAAATCATAATTATGATCTGGGTTTAAATGTGGCCAAAGTCCGATGGAGCCCAGCTCCTTATGCCCAAATCACACCTTGCCAGAGCACAGCCCCGCCCGTTCAGTTTCATGTTAAAAATCACATCAGCTTTAATGTTAATTTTCATTAGTAGCTCTGATCAGATATTCATTTCTTGACTGGATGAGATGATCTACATGTCTTGTGTGCCATGTTTTTGTATTTTGATGTGTTTTGCATACCATATAGCTGCCAAAACATGGCATGGAAGATGGTGGTGCAGGAGGTAGTGCTATCGTTCGGCAATTGGAGGGTTGCAGGTTTGAGCCCTGATTCCTCCTGACCCCGTCAAAGTGTCCTTGAGCAAGACACTGAACCCCTAATTGCTGGTGAGCAGGTTGGTGTCTTGCATGGCAGCCTCTGCCACTGGTGTGTGAATGTGAGGCATGTCTTGTAAAGTGCTTTGAGTACTTGGAGTAGAAAAGCGCTATATAAATGCTGTCCATTTACCATCACTTACTAGCTAGAGGTAAGAAACAATCCATGAATAACAATATTGTAATGCTTTTTCATGGAGACATCATTAATTGAGCAATGATACTACTTGTAGTGTAGCAAGGTTATTACTTTTTTCCCTCTGGGATCAATAAAAGTCATTTGAATTTAATCTAATAAAACATTTTGATTTTTATGCTTTGTCATGTACATGTTATGTTTCAAAAAATTCAAGTAGAATTTTATGCCCTGATAGGCACAATACTCGTATCAAATAAAAGTAACTTTTCAATCACATTTTTTAAATTTATGTCATTGTTTTAAAGTGCTAAAAGTACATACTGACAAATGAACATGCTGCATCTTACTGATCACAAATACATAACTAATAAACTAATATACAGAGCAGCCTTTTCAGGACCCCCCCCACCCCTTGTATGTCCTTGACAGGGCTCCTCCTCTATGCTTCTAATTTATCCCCTGATCATCTTCCATCATCATTACCACCACCACCATTATCATCACCATCATCATTATCATCATCATCATATTTCTACTCCAGATCAAATTTGATGGCAGCATTTTAGAGAGGCCAGATATAGGTCAGAGCTAGGAGATATAATGTCTCCAGCATGTTCAGGGTCTGCCCTGGGGCCTCCACCCAGTAGGATGTGCCTGGAGCAGCTCTAGGTCAGGTAGGGGAGCATGCACTGATGCAGTACGTTGCTGCCCCCACCACATGGCGAAACTCCTCAGGATTCTTGCTGATGACCCCCAAGGCAGACACATGATCCAGTCCCACACTCCGGAAATGGCTATCCATCTGCCCCCCTCTGCCTGGTTCAGCCGCTTGGGTCCTCGACAATGAGGATCCTGCAAGCCAGATCACCCTCAGGGAAATGCACCACATGGCCGTAGTGCCATAACTGATGCTACCTCACAATGCAGGTAATGTGCCTCATTCGGAACTCCCCTAGCACCTAAGAAGTCATTAAAGGACTGAATCTTGGTCTTTATCCAGGACACCCTTAATCTCAGACGCTCGCTCAGTCTCTCGAGAGCCCTGATCAGAACCTCCATTGACTCCGTTAAGACAACAGCATCAGTAAATCTTTCTTCACCTACCAATGCCTCACAACTGCTGGACCCAATAACCCTGCCCAACACCCAATCAATACAAGCATTGAACAGAGCCAGGAACACACCTCTGGCGAATCCCAGAATCAAACTGGGAAGAACACGGAAGTTCTCCCTCCACTCTACACAACACTCACAATACAATTAAACAGACTGGCCATGACGTCCAGCAACTTTGGGGGGATCCCAAACGCTTTATGAAAATCGACAAAGACTGCAAAGAAACTCTGCCAATATTCATACTTGTGCTCAAAGAGAACCCTCAGTGCCAGGATGCAGTCGAAGGAAGACTTCTCAGGCGTAAAACTGACTGCTCCGGTCACTGACAGGTAAGAAAGTGATCATGGATTCTATTAAGGATGACCCTAGCAAGCACCTTAACTGACACTGAGAGCAGAGTTATCCTCTTGTAGTTGTCACAATCCAGGGGTTCACTCTTCCCTTTCCAGATAAGAACTACAAGTGCCATTTTCTAGGCAGTTGGGATGACTCCTGACTCCCAAACGGAAGCAACGATTGCATGCAATGCCAGGAGGACAGGCTTACCACCAGCCTGGTGAAGTTCACCACAGATCCCTGTGGCATTCCCCCAGCTGATCATCACCCATAAAATCTCAGTGAGATTGGGTGGTTCACAGATGATTGGATGATCAGCCCCAAGGACAGTAGACCCAGAGATGTCCAGCATCCTAGCTGGAAGGTTAGCTTTAAACAACTGCTCAAAGTACCCGGCCCTGCGGATCACAATTGCAGTATCATCCGTAAGGACCGTTCCATCAGTTGCCCTGACTGCAAGCCCCTGAGGAACAGATTCAGATATGCGTAATGCCTCAATTCATCTGGAAGCATGGTGTGGGTCACTAGACCAGATGGTTGTCACCTGCTCACAGATTCATCTAACAAATGTCTCCTTATCTGCCCTAAGAGCCCTCATAGTCATCCTCCTCAGCTCCTAGTACAGACTGGAGTTGCCACAAAATCGTGTGCTGCAACTCCCCTTGATAATATTTAGGGTGCCCTGCAAGATGAAATACCTCCTTCTGGGAACAACTAGACAACCCTTGACAACCTTCAGGGTCATGTCCTGCAGCAGTCGCACCTAAGTCTGCAAGTTCCTCACACAAACTATGTGCTAACTCATCAGAAACAGCTTGATCTTGGAGTCTGGCTAAGTCTAGCCTCATTCTCCTAGTAGGTGGGAGCCTTCTGGATCTAAGCTGAATTTTCATCCATGCAACAACAAGTCTGTGGTCAGAATTCACAAACTGGGCACTTCTATAGACCCTGCAGTTCAGCAGGAGCCTCCAGCGTCTGCCTACAGAGATGTGATTTATCTTCTTTCCTGCACCAACAGTATTGGAGTACCAAGTCCAAAGATGTGGCACAGGATTTTAGACCCTGGATCCAGCAACCCACAGCCCCTGACCTTTTGTAAAGTCAAGGAACATGGAGCCATTCTTGGATGCAGGGCCGGATGCAGTTTAATGTCATACTCAAAATAGATTTACAAATAAACCACGAGCCTCAGCTGATGACTTAGTTCCCACTTCACTACCATGTATGTGTTCTCATAATGTTCTCTCCAAGAATGTGTCTGCCGAACACAGTTATTACAACAGAATTACAGAAACATTAAGGATAGTGAATTCTGATTGTAGAGTGGTTCCAAACATGGTTCACCTTCATTTATACACTTTCTTCTAATATATAATCAGACCAACAATTGCATGGCCTTCTCTTGCAATTTAGTGCATAGAGAAGCGAGGCTTGAGGTAATGAAAGGGATTCATATCTTATTTCTCGTTTTTTCGTAAGATCACCATTAAAAGAGACATCATAGACAGATTTATGCAATACAATACAACAATAATGTGAATTTTTAAAGCCATTGTGACTACCCAAAAGTGCATTTATACACACAGGTATACACAAGTGCACACTCTATACTCCTGCCGCTAGAGCAGTTGTTCAAGCCTAAACCCAGGAAATGTCTGACAGATGCAGCCCACACAAAAATATGACTGTATTAGAGGGGGGCAACCTGAGCTGAGATCATCAAGAGGCACCTTCTGGAATATTCATTCAAAATATCATATGTAGGAATATCACACATTATTTGAACAAAATTAAAGTTAGAGAGTCCCAAATAACATTTCAGTAGAGACATCAAGGCTTGATGCCCTAGGCCTTCTTTAGAAGGTATCACTTAAAATAAAGTAGCTACAAAAGTTGGCAGTGCCTCAGTCTCAAAAAAAATTAACTGTTAGATAGATTTAGCTTCATAAAGCTCTTAAGAAGTCCAGCAATTGTCATATACTACCATTTTTTTCAACTTAAAAAATGTACCAAATTTTTTTTCAGTGAGTAGCCATGCATTCTGGCCTATACTGCCTGGCATATACTCCAGGCCTCTCCAAGAGCCTGTCCAGGAAAACCAGTTCGACGAGGGATGGATAGTTGGATAGATGGGTGGATGGCAGGGTATCATAAAAAAGAAAATTATTCAAAAAGTCTGAAACCAAAATAGTAAGGGAGAGAATGACTGGTCTAACCTTCACATATGCCACAATCTTGAGCGAGATGGTGGCCAGGTAGAGAGAGTTCATGGCAAAGTCCATCAGGTTCCACCAGTCATGGATGTACTCTGTGAAGCCCCCGGACCACATCTCCTTAATCTCTGCCCAGATGAACCCTGGTCAAGAATCACATAAGGACTGCTATCAAGAAAATTTCAAGTAACATAGTTTTATTGTCATTAATTATATGAATTATCATTAAAATCTATGGATGTGTATCTGGAGTGATTTTTACTATGGCACTGTATGTGCTATTACATTAATTAATATTTACTCACTAGTTTGTTGATGATGATGATTTTTTATGAGTGCACCAGTTTTTAAATCCTGTCTGTTATAAGATTAGTAAAAAAATAAATTAATTAAATTGAGAAGTTTTTCATGTAGTGGCGAAAACGTCAAGGGCTATATCATCCCACAGAGCTGCCCCTCTCACCGAGCACCCAGGGCAGGATCATCCACTCCACCAGCGTAGGTGGAGGACCTTGGACATGCAGGTTGGTACGGGCGATATGCTGTGATGCCAGCAGCAGGAGGAAGAGGAAGGTCAGGTAGGAGGCTGTGTGGCAGATGAACTTGATGAAAGGCTTCCTAAGGAAGAGGCTCAATGAGCTCCGAGGTGCCAGCAGGTAGATCAGGGACAGCAAAGGGAAGAGCAGGCCTATAGTGGCACAGGTCAGAAGCTTCACTGCCCAGTGTCGGCGGCGCCATCCAGGGAAGCCGTCGTACCAGAGTGTGGCCAGGAGCTGCTGACAGTTGGGCTGGGCCACAAACTGGGGAGAGTGGGTGGGGTTAAAGGAGACATGACTGGTTAAATAAATGACCAAGAAATATGGGGGGTAAGATCGATAAAGGGCTGGCCCAACCCTTTGGGGGCCCTAAGCAAAATCTGATAATCATTGTCATTTGTGATCTTCCTCCCCACTCTGAGAGGCTGATCAGTTGTGGTGCCTCCTGGTGGCCGATGGACACTAAACCACCACCTGGCTCACATAAACCTTAGGCCAGTCCTCGAAAGATCAGTGATCAGCATGTTATAAGATTTCTGAACAGCATTTCCGTGGCCATCACTCTAACATTACTCCTCCAGGATTATTGTTTAAACCTGTGGGTTCCTATGGCTTGAAGAAAATAGATGCCTGGACTAATTGATGTTTTCTGGGAATGTCTTGTTTATTCTCAAGATACGGATTCGGACTCAATCGTAAATGAGACGATAGGGAACTTCATAATGCATTCATGGAATATTTGTAAACAGTATGTAAGTATACCGTAGCATCCTAACATACCTTACCAGCTTTAATATTAATTAATAACAAACATATATTAATGACAAACATTATAATCGTATAATGTTTGTTATTAATGCACAGTATATTGAGGCTGTTAAGGTTTGCTAGGATATTAAGGTATACTTACATGTTGCTTATGAAATTTATATAAATGCATTATAATGGCATTATGAAAGTGCAGTTAATGTAAAGCATATCTGAAATTTCTTACACAGTCATGGTGTCCCAACTAAATCTAAACAACTGAACAAACACATTTAATAATCATCTAAATGTCCAAATTGAAGGGCTGTTTTCATTTCTGTGCAGGTAGTTTTTCTTAAATAACCTTTTTGTCTGTGACTGTTTGTGACTGTCATGACCTGCTCGTTCGATCCTTCTGTCTATCACGCCCCCCTCGTTACCTCGTGTTAATTCCTGATTGCAATCACCTGGTTCCCATTATTTTCAGTTTATCCTGTGAACTTAAGTCCATATCCCCAGATCTGTCATTGTAATCTCATTGCTGTTTCATGGCGGCCCCAGTTTTGGAGTGAATAAACCCCTTTTGCTCCTATCACGGCTTCCTTCGCCTGCTTTTCCAACCCGAACGTTACAGTGACGTCCCGGTTAAAGTCCCCACTTCATCAAAGTTTTAAAATTTTGCAATTTTAAAAACCCTGACTTTGTTAAGGACCCCTAGATCATTAGGAATGGTTGTTGTTACAGACCAGCAGTAGCTGACTGAAGTACTTGCAGGTCGGTAGCCCAGAGGCACCTATGAGCAGTTTCTGTTGGAAGGCGAAACTGTAGCAGGGAAATACAGCCCCCATTACTGCCCGGAAAAAAATATGAATCTGGCAAAGGCAACTGGGCTGCCAATGTGATATATGATGACTAGCTGGGCCATGTGGTTGGAAATGTTAAGAAGACCTATCTAGAGTTGGTGCATGGTGTTGCTGGGTGGGGGCTGACAGGGGTGCAGCAAGATATCAGTCCCACCATGACAATGTGCACCTGTGTGGAGTTTGATGTGGAAATGAACTTGCCTCAGGTGGAGATGTGCATGCTGGGTAGTTAATCATCTACGCAAAGCAAGCAGCCGTCACACAGGACACACACGTTTAGCGTTTGGTTTTAATTTTAAAAATGTATCAGCATTAACAGCACGATGATAGCTTAGCAATGGCAAATGGGCTATAAATGTGATTGGTCAGTCATCTGCTTGCCCTTTTGAAACCACTAATTCATAAAACAAATGCATTAAGAATAGGAATTCCTTCAACAATGTTGCCAATATTACTGTGTTTATTTTAGATGAGTTGGACGTTTAGATTTACCTAAATCTTTTTGCTGTTGTCATCCTCTCCTTGAGTCTAAGGCATAAACAGGTTTTCCTATTAGGTTTGAGTTGTTATAGTACAATGCAGTTATACAAATGATATTTTTAAATGGTATTCAATTCGTTAGTTGACACTTTTTGTTTACTGAATCATTTGCATTTAGAAGTCAGGGTCACCTGGCACAGCGAGAAGTGTGTGAGACAGCCGGAGAAGCACAGGTGGGAATTGTGGGATATGTGGGAGAGCCATAAGTAAGAGAACAACGGGGGGGGAGTGGGCAGAACGGCTGGCTAATCAGTCTGGCATCTGGGTACCATAGAAAAGGTATCGGCATGCTCTGCCCAAACGTAGGACCACAGCTGGACTGTAGAGAAGATCCGGTTCCACTGCCACACCCTCGCTCCCTAGTGATACTCATGTCAACTTGACAGAGAGGCCCGAATGTCATCATTTGTTTTCACGCTTGCATTTCTCTATAGTTCTGAGTTTTCATAGCCTTTTGTAAGCGAGGGGAGTTCTACCGCCCTCTCTTTCACTCCCATAAGCTCAGTCACACCCAGAGAGGAGTAGCTGTCACTCACCTCCTTCTGGTGGTACTTGATTGCCAGCTTGAGCTTGGCCAGGTCGTGGCTGTCTGGGCTGCGGCCTGGGTCTTCAGCCTGGTCACCATGGTGCAGGATGGTCTCCAGCTCACGGGAGCTGCGTGCCTGGTCCAGCAGGTCCTTGGCAAAGCGCTTGCACTGCTGAGACAGCTCCTCATACTCCTGCCGGAACTCGTTCTCCACCTTGCTGAGCTCCTTGAGCTCCCAGCCCAGGCGGAAAGCAGTGAGGATGGGGTCCTCACTGGAGAGGGCAATGAGTGATGGGCTGGCCAGTGCCCGGTAGACATTGAGGCGAGAGCGGGAGTGGCGCAGACTGTCGGCCTCGGAGCTGGAGATGCACTCCACACATGCACAGTGGATGCGGTGGGGCCTTGGCAGAGTCACCTCACGCTGCACCAGTAACTTGATGATCTCGTAGTTGTTGGTGTGTGCAGCCAGCATGATAGGCGTTATGTCCGGGGTGAACTCTGAAAACTGAATGTCCATTAGGGGAG
>JAODKF010000002.1:15334942-15347999 GCA_026779585.1 Mormyrus proboscirostris | reverse complement strand
AGCAAGTCTCAAGTCCTGAAAATTGTGACTCGAGTCTGACTCGAGTCAAGTCATGTGACTCGAGTCCCCCATCTCTGTATATTTGTGCCACTAGAAACTGAATATGAATAGTGTATATTTGAATCTGCAGTTGTTGCATTAAAAAACTGCAGATTCAAATGTACACTATTCATATTCAGTTTCTAGTGGCACAAGTATCAGCCCACACTGGAACCACAAAATACTGTTATATTGTTGGGTACAACATACAGGATTGCCAACTCACGCATTTGCCGTGACACTCACGTGTTCAGACTCTTAGGCTCACGCAAGAAATCTTAAGACAAATTTATATTATTCTATTTTAAACTAAAAATAGTTGCATCAAAAGCGTTGGGGTACTTTGCAAACCCTGCAGACTATTTAAAAGGTAATGATAAGTGTGTGTGTGTGTGTGTGTGTAGACTTGCCTGGAATTGAAAATCTCACTCCAGCTGACCCAAGCTATGGCAACCTTGCACATATAAAAATCACAAACTGGGTAATTTAGCAACCAACATTGAAGACAAATACCTGCACAGTATATGAAGCTTTTACATGCAGATTTATGCAAATTTCATGGAATGTGTCCTGCTGTACTTATCTAATAAAACGCGTTTATTTCTATTCTTTAAGTATCCTTTGAAAATGTCGCTGAATTAACTACAAACTGAATTTAATTCATAAAATCTGCTCCGTTTCACAAATAGCTAACAGTTTCCACTTCCAGACAACTATTTCGACTATTTATTTCGAATACACATAGTGTATAAACAAATCGAACCTAAACATATTTCCCTAATTTACTACATATTTATTTACTCAATTAAATGCTAATATCATCTGAACGAGTATCTATTTTAATCGGCAAAATAACGGAATCACATGAGTCGCAGATCAACGAAGACGGATTACTTTTAATGTCAAAAACTACAATTCCCACATGATTTCCGGACCTGCCAGTGGCAATGTGATTCTTGAGAGGCAACGCATAGTACACATGGCTGCGTACCGTGCATACTTAACTTCGCAGTTTTGCCACGTTAAAAACCTACACAACATTCTAGGGTAACAGCAACATAATGGATAAAATGAGACTAGTCGTACCATACCAATGCATATAGTTTGTTGGCTTCAGAGTATATGTACTGCCGGAAACTTCACAAGAAATTGCCAGGGCTTCGGCCAAATAATATACGCCTGTCAGCTCCAGTGTGGTAGGCATGCTGTTGAGAAAGTGGTGGACGACAATACTACACTTTTAAAATCAATATAATTTTATGGGTCTTACGGGTGGACATTTATGACAAACATACTTCAGCCCTATTGTTATAGTTATTCAATTTTTTGAGGTAATATTACAAACCTCTGAGATGCTGTTAAACCTAACTTAATAGCTTGATGCCCGTCTTTGACTAACACTAATATCAACCAATACATACTCGACATATTGTTTGACTGGCCAATAGCATTTGGAGAAATAAGGCTTAGAGGCGGGGTTTCCAAGGAATAGCACGTTTTGTGTTAGGTTGTTAGAAAGTTAATGGCTGGGGGGGAAGAGAGCCTCTTCTCTTCTCGCTTCGGCAGAGTTTAGGGTTTTTTGAAGTGAAAATACCACGGCCGAAAGACAAATAATAACCTGAAGGGAGTGTAAGACAGTTATACCCAAACAGCTGTAATATTTAGATAAGTATGCAGGATGCAGTAGCCGGGACGGCAATGTTGACTGACGGCTTCGAGGACGAGATCGACTCGGTGACTCCGCGCTCCCCTGCGGTGGGGATGGGGGTAGGAGCCGCACCGGGAGCAGGACTCGGGGGCATGGGCATCGGCGGGAAGAAAGTCCGCTTATTCGGCGAATCGACAGGGCCAGGTGCGGACCGACTGGACTTTAAGCTAGCCGCGGCCGCCGTGCTCTCCTCGGGTCCTGGATCCGGCAGCGACGAGGACGAGGTGTCGGAGGTAAGCTGGGACGGGACCCGTGTAGCCTGCTAGCCGTCTTAGCTAACCGATTCTCCGCTATCCTCTCCTGTCGAAATTGGCCAAAAACACATGCCGCTCCGGATCAAACTATGAAGCCAATATCCAACCTGTGTGCGACTCCTCTCTTGTCGCGCTGTTTTTAATCCACAAGCCGGCGGTTTGAGTTCGAGAAGGCGGCTCCGGTTCCTGGCTGCGGTTAAGGCCTAGTTGGGGTGGTGGGGATGGCAGCGGCATTGCCGAGTCTCACGCCGCTAGCCACATGACTTATTGCCCTTCCGCGTCGGAGACGCATTGAGTCAAACGTCTTGTAACTAATTAAAAAAAAAAAAAAAGATCAATATTTTGCATCATCCGCTGCTGTTATAGACGAGTAGCGGTGTATGCGCTCGGCGCTTCCCGGCTTAGATGTCAGTGTTTTTGCTGAAGCCTTGAGCTGAGGTGCCTTATTTGGGATGTTTGCTTTATGGTTGGGGTAAGTCTGGATGGTCTGCGGTGTGCTAAGGTGTGTATTGGGGTGAGTCAGGAACAACGTTTCTCCGCTGCACAGCAGCTGCGGACCTGTCAGCTCTCGCCCGAGTCTGTGCGTTGGGCTGCAGCTTCACTCTTCGTGTTTATCGGACGATGTCCTATGCAAACTTATTGCATAGATTGGAGTTAAAATTGCCTATTGCAATGTTAGCCTACTGTCACCCCGTCCTCCACGCAAATAAATCTTGTCTAAGTACCATCGTGTTCCCCACCCAGCATACGTCCCAACCCAGGGGCGTCTACCTGAAAACGATGTGTTCGGGATAAGCGCTGTCTGATTGCGCATCGTTTTAGGTAATTAAAACAAAATTGAGCGCGTTCACACTTTAATACTCACCATTTGCTGGATACTTGTAAAACGTGTCGTTATTCACGAGAATTAAGCCACCCTGAGCCCTGTTGGGTTCCTGTTACCGCTTCAGGGCTACAGTGACACCGAGGCCTGCTGGACTTGTCAAAATATTTAGTGATTATAATCACGAAATCCTGACAGTGAGCAACAAATGTTTGTCGGAAATAATCCATATAGGCTATATATCACCTTCAAAATATTACCCAGCCTTAAAAATATACATTGTCTGTATTTCTTTGTCATCATGACAATTTAATAAAAACCTCCTCAGTTCTATTGCCTGAATTTAAATATCATGCATTACCCCCCATCACGCATAGTTATGAGATTACTCATTTAGCCAAAATGTCAGTTGGTTAGCAGTTCTATATAGTATAACTGTTATGTAATTAACTAAAACCTACCGTGAAGTTCCCGAAGTGATAAAGTTCATTATTTAGGTAGACCCCGCTCCCTGTAGGATGCTATCTCACTTTTGCTCAGAGCAATCTAGCATGTGGTCATGCTCTGCTGATGCACCTTGAGGTTGTCATGAGTGTCTGTCTGAAGCAACAGGGACACCTGGGACTCAAGAGTAACTCTGTCTCCTTTTAAGCTGCAAAACACCTAGACCTCTTTTGGAGAGGGCGCGCACTAATACCTAATGTGTCAGAAAGTCCTGCATTCTGTAAAACAATAAGGCTGGAAAACACCTATGTGGAAACTCAGTGAATTACTTCAGCCACCTCAGACTCCGCAGTTGCCCCGTCTCATACACTCCAATCTCCCTGAAATGTTATATGATGATCTGTTGTCTTAGGTTATTCTTTATGCACATGTACCTGATACAGTTTTCTGAGCTTTATGACATGCTCATACTAAATTAGTAATACAAATCTCTGTCTGCCAGCCAGCATGTCTACTTCTGGTTTATTATCTCAATAATTACAGCATGTGTATGTATAATTGCAGTAAACATGAACCTCTAACTGATAGTGCAGAGTCATGAATCTTCAACATACATGGGTTCATAGCATCGCAGCCGAGATGGAGAGTAAGGATGCGTGCTGGGTTCGCCTGGGACGGATAGGGGAGCGGGATGTTTACCCGTGACAGCGTCTGCAGCAACACCAGCACGGGGGCTGTCTGTGAACAGTGGCCGCAGTGTTCAGCCCAGCAGATTGTGGGGGAAGGTGGTGAGGGGGGCGGGAGTCGTCAGGCTTTTCCCTGGGTCCTCGCTCCCTCTGTCACCCATGGCAGCTGTCAGTGCAGGAGGGCAGTGGAAATGAAGGGTGTGATATCTGCATGTGTTTATTCCTCTCAGTTTCAAAATGCAATTTTGAAATTGGCAGGTGTCAGTTGGTTCTGATGTGTCTAAAGGGCCTTGAGGGGTGGGGGTCTTTCTCTGTGCTTCCCCAGATTGGCTGAGAGCTTGCTGCATTTCAAGTCCAGGATTAGGCAGATGCATTTCCAGACCTTTCTGGCTCAAGCAAGCGTGTACTTCAATAGCAGCACATCCTGGAACCTGTAGTCTTTGGGGGGGAATCCCTGTTCAGTAGCCCTGCTCTGACTACGTCTCCCATAGGTCATTGTGTCCTGCATTCTATTCATTATTCATACACATGCCTAAACAGTGCTGACCGCTGCCCTGCAATTCACTATGTCTTCTCTGTCCATGTTGTGCCCCGTGCTGGTGAGTATGTTGTCACGCCTATTTGAATGGCCTTCTATCAGTCAGCCTATGCCATTTAAGACATTAGCAGTCCTCAGCATTCAGCACGCATGCCCTGAATTTTCTGTTTGTTGTATTCCCTGTCCTCATTTGAGTTTTCTTCCACATTGAGCTTGGGCATTGTTTGTGGTGGGTTTCTGCAAGCAGTAGATGGATTTGTCAGCTGTGAACAGGACAGTGGCAACAGGAAGATATTAGATTTTGTTTAGTCAGTCTACTCTGAAAGTTTATTAGTAAAATGGCAAAGACAAAATATGGCTATTTGTGAAGAACATTCCACACAGATGCGATTGAAAGTATTTTGCGGAGATCAAATAATACAGAATAATGTAATATGTCTGTATTTAAGTAGAATTTGTAGGTTCGGAAAAATAATACAGTACATAAGAATTATACAGTAATAATTGTAACTACAAAGGGTTCGGTACTGTACCTTGAGACAACCACTGAACTGTATAACCATTGAACCATTGAATCTGCGGATTATTTTCATGAGTGTCAGAAAGTAATTCGCACTTTTGTTTTTACGAACCATTGTATTTAACCCAAATTTTTAATGTAATTGACTTTATGGCCGTCCGTTCACATGTACAAGTTGGATGTAACAGCATTTTGAAAAAATGGATAATTTTTTATGTGACTGGCTATTTCATGTGGCCCAAAGTGAAATATGGAGATATTTCTGCTACAAAATGTATGATAAAGGTGAGTCCCTCAACACAGCAGCACCGCTGTTTTAGTCTCTGTTTTAGTGTCTCGCGAAGGGAGGCGACACATCAAACCTGGCCAGGTGTCCATCGGCCAACCATCCTGAACTTTTCAAGGAACTCAAAGACTGATAGGTGATAGCTGACTTGTTCACTCACCTGCTATGTCCGTGAATGCAATTTTATTTTTTTTTTCTTTTCATATTTTCATACTTAAGCTACAGTGATGCGGGGGTCCACAAACGACCTAAACTCATCAATGAATTTAGCCTGGCAGTGTCTTCACCTCTACCTGTTTTTTTTTTTACTAATATGCATAAATTTTAACTGACCCACCCACAAATGCCCTGACTATCATTAAAAACATATTTTGAAATAAAGCACAATAATGAAATTTGAGAGTGTTTCCCTCTTAGAAAAATATTGAATTTGGAAGCTCTTACCCTTTGATCTAAAACAGGGGCACTCCCTGAATGGTGACTGGCTCAGAGATTATGACTCCTCAACTTCTGTCAAAACAGTCTATCCACCAGGCCAAACCTGTCTGTAAGCTGTTGACTCTCGGTGACCATGCACTCCCAGTCAATCACCAGCAGCAGCTCATAAGACCTTCTTTCTTCTTCCTGTAAGCTGAGTTGTCGATGTATCTCATGCTGGTCTGTGTTGCATGATTTTGGGCCTGAATGTCAATCTCATCACAAACCCAGAGAGTGCTGCTAGTGAGGGGCTGCATGATGCATGGCGATGGCCATCTTCTATGTGAAATGGGAAGATGGGGGCTCATGTGCGGCCGCTTACTTTAGAGAGGAGAAGGAAGTGAGTGGGTGAGGAGTATGGTGAGAGCTGTGAATAGCAGCCGTAGCAAAGGATTAATCTGACTGGATGGATGTGTCATTACCTTCAGTTACTGTTCTGCTTCAAGGCTGTGTGTCTGTGTGAGTGAGCCTCCGGCATCTGGGTCTGCGTCAGTGGCGTGCTGGACGGCACTCCATGGTGCGCGTGGGCATGCCGGACCTGGCCACTTGTGCATTTCATTTTGGCGAGTGGGTCCTTTTTGGAATGGGAGGGGTATGAATTTCTTCAGGCTGGAAGCTGAAGAAGCGAAGTTTGTCTGGATGCCTTGATGTTGCTTGCAATACTTAAAGCTTGTTACTGTAAAAACTACTGTACAGCCTTTAATATGTCCTTTTTTAGAGAGAAGGTTCTTTCTGGCTTGTATGTCAGTGTCTTTTATAGGAATGCAGCAGTCCTCCCTCTCGCCCATTTAGTGGATCCTGAGGTTCTTTCTTTTTGCGCAGCCTTTGGCTTAATCAGTGCATTTTTTTTTCTTCACTTGCATGTCACCTGTCATCCCATGAACTGACCCAAATGGCAAATCCTTGCTTCACATGTGCAGAAATCCTCCTCACACTTACATTCTCTTTCAGCTTCATGGTTTCTTTCAATGTCCCCTGTTTCTCACAGTTAAGTTTCAAAGGTACATATTTTAGGCATATTCTGAGAAGTACCGTGCATCATTTATCTATTTTTATGCAAAGCTTTTGGGGGGAAAAGTCGACTTTCTGAAAGTATTTTACGCTCCTGATTTCCCCCTTCGTGTATTTTCATCGTAAATTCACTTTGAAACAGTGTGACAGCTCTATCTGCGTTTCGGCTCATGGCAGGCACCCTAGCCCAGTGTGTCTGGCTGTGTGCTTTTCCACAAAAGGCCATGTAGGCGCTGTCTGTGTGCAGCTCACTCACCCGCTCTCAGGCTCCTCATGACCCCTGTCTGGTGCCTTTAGTCATTTTTAATGGCCTCCCCACCATGGTGTTCAACCCATCTTGAGTCGCAAATGTGCTGGTTTGGAGTTGGAGCAAACAGCTTTGACCCGCCACCGTCATGCCTCTCCTCCTGCTTCTGAAAGCGCTCAGCCTTGTGCAGTGTTATGAAAATGAAAATGTGCTTAGGCAGAGCTGCTCAGTATACATACAGAGCCGGAGCGGTGCGTGGCAAGGTCATAGCACCCATTCCGGTCAGCGCCGGTACACCAAACCTGTATGCCATCACTTTGGTGCCTTACCAACTTTGTGCCCGTACAGTTTAATCAAACACAAATCAGTAATCACTAATACCGTAGCAGAGCTATTCATGCACATTACGTTGAGAGAAAGATTAGCAATCATTTTTTAAAAAGCTGTCCTTTTGGAAGTCTGTTATACTACAGCTGGTGCCTCCCGTGAGGCTTCCTGAAATGGAGCTCCTACTTCTGGGGCCTTACATGCACACAAAGATGCTCAAAATATGCGCATGCAGCTTTTTATGCAAGATCTCATCGAACAAAACTTGATGGGGGGAAAAAATGCATGTATTAAGGGAAACTTAGGAGAAATGTATGCAACATTTTGGACAAATCAAGAGAAGGTGACACTACTTTTAAAGCAGGAAACTGCAAGTAAATCAGCTAAATGACCGCATGCATGACCCTTCATAAGCCAGTGCTGTCACATGAAAAACAGTGAATCAAAAAATGTGAACTGGGATGTGTTATTCATTCCGTTCTATTTTACTGGGATTCTGTTTGTGTAAGACTATGTGTTTGTCTCTAATCATTTAATTTACTATTTGAAATACCCAATCTCATCTCTTTTAGTGAATTTAAAATATCTGTAATTGCGCTAGATGTGAATTAGGTGCTATTCATGGATTCATTGCTAGTGACTATGTAAATACAGAGATTAGAATAGAACAGGTTTTCATGGACCATCAAGATTTTTTTACTGATCTGTTTATTGTTTGTACTATGTGTAATCTCTTTGTCTGTGTTGCATTAAATGTTTGTTCCCTACGTTGTGGGTGAACAGGCAAATGTAAAAACTACATTTGCAATGTAGTCCAGTTTTCCTAAAATGTATTTGGCGAAAAACACTGCGCTGACAGTATGAATAGGGCACCTCAGATCACTTATTAAATGAACAATAGTATAGTATACAGCAAAAGATGCAGACAATGGAATGAGTACTAATTAAGCTGCAAGTCAATCAAAAGCTATTTCATTCTGTTGATTTCTGATGCCAATGTGACAGTGGTATTATGATTGGTTCGTTTTGAGTCTCACATACCACATCAGTCCCCCCTGACGGCTCTAACACAATACTGGATAACGGTGCATCCCCTATCATAGATGCCATACAATGTTAACTTTGCCGATAAAAATTAAGATGAAAAATACTCGGTGACATTTTTTCTGTGACGAAAACAAAAACTAAATAACAAGGCACCTTTAATGACAAAAACTAGACGAATGCTTTTAAAATCATTGTTGATGAAAACTAAACCAAACGAAAATGTTGCAGACAACTGGACATTGAGCGGTGTGAATCTCTATGCAGATCTTTAAAACGCTTGACACAGTCTACCAACAAATGGAGTATCAATACAGTGGTGCAACTTTAAAAACTTGCATGCACACTTGCAATTTGATAACACTGGTTTTTGCTAGGGCTGCATAATTAATTGTAAAAAATTGCAAAAGATTGCTGCCGCAATCTCGATTCACACCTCTATGCGATCTCATTTCTAAATTGCAACGGTTCTTCTGCATTGTATTACATCAGCTGGATCAAAACAAGTGGTACTACTTTCCCCAAAATGTCTCAGTGGTTCCATAATTCGGCATTCTCTTTAAAGGGCGCTTTCCCACAACAGTGGGTACCGTACGTTTGGTACTTCAAGGTGTTGGTTTTCCACTGGTGTAAAAACTGGTACTGGCACTGAATGACATCACAGCTCAAGGCGGGTATTTTGTACTGAATTCAAAAAATGGCTGTATATTATAGAACTGGCTGATGTGTGATATTAATACCAGCATCGCATGTTGTGCATATGCAGTTCTTACATTGCCAGCATTAGTTGAATAAATCACCATTTGTTTCTTCTGCTGCCGTGTTCTTCGTCCCTTTAATGATAGTCTAATATAGGGGTGGCCAGGCTTATACAAAAAGGGCCGTTCTGAATGCTGGTTTCTGCTGCAACTCCTTAATTAGATTACTAATTAGAGGCCAGGTTGGCTGAAGACTCCTCACACCTGGGTTTGACCAGCTGACCTAAAGGTTATCCCAAAAACCTGCATACACACCGGCCCTATGCGGATAAAATTGTCCACCCCTGATTTACTTGTTAATGAGAGAGGACACTTGAGGTTTTTGTTTGTTTGTTTTTATAATGTAAATGAAGATGTGTTAATATGCAAGTATTTTGCTTGAGACAAAATTTTGATTTTATTTATATATTTTTAACATTAAGTAAAGCTCATGTAAAGCCATTTAAGAATTGCGATGTTCCACATTACAAGAGTTAAATCTATGTTCAAACCTAATGGCACGCTACAATGAAAGCCTTACAGATGTTTCCTTCTGGAATCTAGAGTGGATAAAGGTAAGCTAATGTGTGTGCTCGCCTGTACTGTACATGCATATGTTAGACTTCGACGAAACCTGTCAGTTTTTTTTGATCGCATATGTTATAGATTTAATCGACTAAATATCGTAATTTTTATGGTATAAAACAAAAAAAAATCAGATTACTAAAATATGACTAAACATAAGTTGTTTTCACCAAATAACTAAGACTAAAACTAAATCAAAATATGTTGTCAAAATGAACACTGATGCCGTTACACATATGTTAAAGGGTAAAGATGTGGGTTTGCCCCTGTTAGTCTCACCTTTCTTTTTTTGGCTTTAGATCTGACCTTGTTTTCAGTACGTTTTGTGGAACTGACAGAATTTACTGCAGCAGTTACGTGTTGTCATTCTGCACGCTTTTATAGCTTCTGCTTCATTATGATTGCACAAAGTGCAAGTACTCTGCCAATGAAATGCAGTTTGGTATCTAATCAAAGTGCAAAAATAGTGCAAAAACTAGAAACAGTTGTACAATATATACATGTGTGAAATATATCATTAGAAAAATGTATTTCTAAACAGTCTCGGATTAATATGCATAGGCACCCAAAAATAACATTTTGTCGTGCCTTATCCTGGCCTATTATGGTTTTTTTTCTTTTATTCCGTTATTGTCGAAGTTTGCATCCAGAAAGGCTTGATTTGCATATCATATGAGCATGCAGCTCATTTGCATTGAACATTTATGGTTTAGGCAGGATCTCAGGCTTGTGCAGGTATGCAGATTTACAAGATAGTTGCCACATTTCAGAGGGAAAATGTGCGTCCACCAGGTTTGATAAATGGATTTTATTTTTTTCCTTTCTTGTGTACGCATTTTTTTTCCCTCTTCGTGTGAAAACATTTTTTCTACAGTTAGATTTATGCAAAGTTTGATAAATTAGTCCGCTGGATATGTCTCAATTATGAGCTGCAAAGTGAATGTGATTCACATATACATTAAATCGGTTATCAGTGGGTGCTTTCCTTGGCCATATTACGGTTTGTCAGGGAAAATATAGTGTCCGAGTTCATTTCACTAGTTCAATTGTAAGAATTTTATCTTTGGACAGCAAAATCTGTATTTGCCTGTAATTGCATAAACGGGTCCACCCTGGTTGGATGACTAGGAGGTGGACGTGACGTCAGGCTATCCGGCCCGGCCACACACGTGCATGCCCTCGGGACACGACTCATCGGGGGCGGTTCCTGCTTGTTCCCTGATGGGCGGAACTGCCCAGCCCACATCCCATACAGAGGGCGTGACCACATGATTCTGTGAAGCCCAGTAGCTTTACTGCACCGACCCAGGTGGAGAACTCTGATCTGGGGCCCGTTAGTAAGACTGGAGCAGGACACTGCTGGCGCTGATACCACGTTGGGTTGGGAGTTGCGCTGGAAAAGAGGAGGGCAACTTACCATCTTTTAATCCTTTTTAATTTAATTCCCCCAGCCTGCCTGCCACACCCTTCCCTCCTCTCCCACATGCGCTACCTTGTGGTTGCGGATGGAAAATTCTGTAGCCGTGTGTATAAATATGTCAGTACAGGGCTGGGGTGGGCTCTGTCAGAGTGTTGGGGGTGCCTGTCGGGCTGGGCTGTGCCCCAGGTGATGTTCCTGTTGGCCTTTGCATGTCAAAGAGAGAGAGCGATAGAGAGTGCTTGCTCATGTTCCAAGCTGGACTGAACCAGCCTTGACTGAGTAGTCTATTGGGAAAAAACACCCCCCACCACACACACACAGATGACTGGGAGACAGTAGGAACTGCATCTGATCCTCTCTTCCCAGTTTTATGGTGCTGAAATGTATGGCGAGACTCTTTTTCCATGCAGCTCAGGCGAGGAGGGCAGACCTGGGCTGTTTTTCCTTAACCGTCTTTCATTGCCTGACAGAGCCTCAGGTTAATGTAGCTTCTTTTCGCTGTTCTCTCTCTCCCTGTATCACAAAAAATTCTGTCAGGAAAGATTCATCTCTTGCTGTGCTTGGCCGTGTCTTAAAAAAAATGATGATATGCTTAAAATGCACAAGTGTGTTCAGTGATTTTCTGTAAGGTAAGCCCAGCCTCTGAGCTAATATTTACACCTTTCTCTAGTAGACTTTGAGCGGCATCATCCTGTACGGTGTGGGGCCCTGTGGTCACATGACTTAACTGAAGCAGTGTCCTCTTTGGGGAGGCGTGGCGCCTGACTATCTGAAAAATGACCCCAGTGTCAGTGTGAACATGCCCTTGTTGTGAGATCTGCTTAACAGACTGTGGCATTACTTCCGGGTTTCAAGGCTGTCAGCCTGTATGGATTTGTGAGCGATTTCATTTCACGCATTGTAGGGCTGAACGATTTATGGATCTCAAATCGAAATCGCGATTTGAAAGAACGCGATTAGCAAATCGCAAAGGCTGCGATTTAGGACATACATTATTCAGCATGTCGGACCCAGGGTTTAAAACTGTTGTAAGAATAGTTTTCCAAACTCATACCATGTAACCTATGTGACAGTCATGCTGACCAATCCGAAGTGGCCAGAGGCAACGGAGTACACGCCCACAAACAGCAAACACGTGAAACCCGAAGAAAATGTTGCATTTGTGGTGCGGAAAAAATATTGATTCCGCTACTGAGCTATAAGTGAATTGCCTTCCTATTTCATGGTCCGAGATTGTTTCAGAAAGGTCCTATCATCAATAGAACTGGCGAGCTTCTTTTAAACACCACCTGCAATATACTTCAGCGTGTCATACCTTTGGCTTTTGTTAATAGGCAATGGCATTAGTATACCGCTAACCCATCAAAACAACGAGACAGTCAGTAATTCTCACAGCAGCGGAGTCAGGCACCTCCAAAAAAGCCGTAAAACCCACAATACAGTCATGTTTGTCAAATGTTTTTGTGCATATTAAATTTAAGTGTTTCCAAAGATTAATCCCACAACAGTAATAAAACAAAAGTCTTGCTTTAACATAAATACTAAAAGAATAGATTGCTTTAATCGCTATTACAGTTGGGTATGTAAGTATGTAAGTTTTATTACCTTGTAAATAGTCTGTAGGGTTTGCAAAGTACTGTAACATTTTTGATGCAGCTAATTTTAAGTTCAGAATTGAATAGATTTGCCGTAAGATTTCTTGCGTGAGAGTCTGAAAGTTTGCAACCTTGAACACGTACATTTTTTGTTTCACCTGATCAAATTGATTTGTATAGAAAACAACGCAGTTGTTAAAAAGCGGAAACTTCGACCAACATGAAATCACCAATAAACAACTTATATTTATTCAACATTTTATAAAATGCATACTACGTTTAAAAATTTCCAGCTTTACGGTTTCAGGACAGAACA
>JAODKF010000002.1:15322165-15334842 GCA_026779585.1 Mormyrus proboscirostris | reverse complement strand
ACCATGGTCCTGGGGAACGTTATCTCATTTCACTGTGTACTGTACCATGTATATTGTTGAAATGACAATAAAGCAACTTTGAACCTTGAACCTTCTAAATTTTACAATTTAGTGGTCATTGTTCACACACCACAGCACACAAGAACAGAATGTGTCCTCTGCGTTTAACCCATATGTGACATTGTGACATAGCAAGGGGCAGCTAATTCAGTACGCAGGGACCAGTGCTTGGGGGCAGTGCCTTGCTCAGGGTACCTCACTGGTCAGGGATTTAAACCTGCAATCTTTCAATTACAAGTGCACTTCCCCAACTACTAAGCCACCACTGCCCATTTAGTGATTATACCATTAGCAAAGTGATACCTTGGATTAGGGCTGAACGATTTATCGATTTCAAATCGAAATCGCGATTTGAAAGAACGCGATTAGCAAATCACAAAGGCTGTGATTTAGGACATACATTATTCAGCACGTCAGACCCAGGGTTTAAAACTGTTGTAAGTTTTCCAAACTCATACGATTAGTATGAGTGGCCTGAGGCGACGGAGTACACGCCCACAAACAGTAAACACGTGAAACCCGAAGAAAACGTTGCATATGCGGTGCGGAAGAAATATTGATTCCGCTACTGAGCTATAACTGAATTGCCTTCCTCTCTTCATGGTCTGAGATTGTTTCAGAAAGGTCCTATCATCAATAGAACCGGCAAGCTTCTTTTAAACACCACCTGCATTATACTTCAGCGTATCATGCCTTTGGTTTTTGTTAATAGGCAATAGCATTAGTATACCGCTAACCCATCAAAACAACAATGAGACAGTCAGTAATTCTCACAGCAGCGGATTTGGTGACTTCCAAAAAAGCCATAAAACACACAATACAGTCGTGTTTATGTCAAAGGTTTTTGTGCTTATTAAATTTAGGTGCTTCCAAAGATGAATCCCACAACAGTAATAAAATAAAAGTCTTGCTTAAACATGAATACTAAAAGAATAGATCACTTTAATCGCTATTACAGTTAGGTATGTGTCACGCCCAGCTCCGTCTGATCCTCGTGTGTGCCACGCCTGATTGTTCTCACCTGTTTCTTGTAACTGTCAGCTTGTCTTGTGTATTTAGTTCAGTCCCGTGAAATCTGTCATTAACGTCTGTAATGTTTGTAGTGTCTGTTTGTGTGCTTTGCAATATACTCCCGTTTCGCCCTACGTCTGTGCTGGACTTGCCTGCTTCCTGGAACCGTAACAGTATGGGCACACAGTCTTATTTAGAAAGCATACAAAAAGAGACGCATAACGTTTAATCATTCATTTAATATAGATTTGCCGTAAGATTTCTTGCGTGAGTCTGAAAGTTTGCAACCATGAACATAGGGCTGCACAATTAATCGAATTTTAATCGCGATCACGATTTTGCCTGCCACAATTAAATTAAGATGATCGTGGGCGATATTAACATTTGAATAGCGGGCTCTGCTGCATATCAAATTAAGCACTATCTCAACCAAAAGTCAGCCAACCACCAGGGGGCGAACGAAAGCATAGACTGTATGAGCGGCAACCTAAAAATTGTGACAGAGTGAGACGTAATGTCGGGAGCAGAAGGTGACAGTATGACAGCATTTGGAGGTGAGGAGAAGATAGTGCCTCGTAAGGGAGCAACATCCATTGTGTGGGGTTTTTTTGGATTCAGGGCAAGTGATGTTGACAAAATAGAAATTATATGCAAAGAGTGCCATAGAGTTGTGTCAGCGTCACAGGGCAACACAACTAACTTATTCAACCACCTGAAAAAACACCACAAACTCAAATACGATGAATGCATGAAGGGCAAAGCTAAAGCTGGTCTACTAAATCCCCGTCCATATCCAGCGCCAGCCCAGACAACCATAACAGCAACCCTGCAGCGAGCGACCCCGTATCCATCCACATGTCAGAGACACAGTGAAATAACAGATGCAATAATGTTTTACTTGACCAAAGACATGTGTGCAATAAATACTGTGAGCAGCGAAGGCTTCCAAAAAATGGTCAAAAGACTGGACAAGAAATATGTAATCCCCTCACGTAATTATTTCTTCAAAGTGGCATTACCTGCACTGTATGAAAAATGTCGGGGGGAAATGGAGAGGGAAATCACAGCTGTCGAGTATTTCGCAACTATGACTGACCTATGGTCAAGCAGAACAATGGAGCCGTACATGTTCCTGACAATTCACTATATTGACGATGATTTAACAATGAAGAGTCTGTGCTTACAGACATCATTTTTCCCGCAAGACCACACAGGAGAAGCTATAGCCCAGGGACTGTGGGAAGCACTGGCCTCTTGTAGCCTGCAAGATGAGAAACTAGTTTGCATCACAACAGACAGTGGATCTAACGTCGTCAAGGCAGCTTCTCTAAATGAATGGGTGAGGCTCCAGTGCTTCGGCCACAGGCTCCATCTAGCAGTTGGTGAGTAGGACAAATAAAAAAGACAATTTAAAAAGTATTAATAAATTAATTGAATGTAATCTGTGCTAATATAAGGCCTAAAAAATAAATTTCTGATCATCCCTTGTAATTTATGTGCAACCCAAATTTATTTTGTGATCGTGATTAATAATCGTGATTACAATATTGATAAAAATAATCATGATTATCATTTTGGCCATAATCGTGCAGCCCTACATGAACACATACTTTTTGTTTCACCTGATCGATTTGTATAAAAAAACAACACAGTTGTTAAAAAGCGGAAACTTCGACCAACAAGAAATCACCAATAAACGACATATTTATTCAACATTTTGTAAAATGCATACTACGTTAAAAAATTTCCAGCTTTATGGTTTCAGGAAAGAACAGCCACTCTGTTATGAACATTATGATTTTTGAGTGTTATTAGTGTTAATAACAGCAGCTAACAACACAATAGCGCAAACAAAAGGGCTGCATACACCGAAGTAGTTCTTGCTTGTTCATTGGCGTGGGAAAAGGCGGTTCTAGTGTTATTAGGGTAATAAGCGTTACCTGCAAGATCGCTATTTTTCTTTTTGCTGCAATTGTTTTCATTATTACTTTATTTAACTTGACACATCACATCTTTAAATTCTCATCCTTGTATTAGAATATAGACCAGTTAATACTGATCGTATCTCATGCTGCGTCATATGTTTTAAAATTACTACACACTGAATATTGAAGTGAAGCTTGACATAAAAAAAATCAAATCGTAATCACAATTGCTGTCAGAAAAATCGCGATTCGATATTTTCCCCAAACCGTGCAGCCCTAAGCCATTGTGTGTGGAATTCAGGATAAATCAATTATCATTTGGTCTGCTAGTGTCGAAATGCCACAGCTGAAAAAGACTTTTTCGGAGAGTTGTACGAGCAAAAAGGGGTCATAAGTATCCTGCCATATGCTTAGAACTCGTGTTGATGTTACACCCCCCCCTCCCCTGCCCCCAGGTGGAATCTTTCATCTTGGATCAGGAGGACCTGGACAACCCCATGCTTAAGACGGCATCAGAGCTGCTTCTGTCCAGTGCCGCAGATGGTGTGGACCTACGCACGGTGGACCCAGAGACGCAGGCGCGCCTCGAGGCTCTGCTGGAGGCTGCAGGTGTGTCCTTTTGCGCCAGTGAAACGCCAGACACTTTCTGGGCTGGGAATTGGCAGATAGACTGATCACTCATACTGCACCCCGTCTTCCCTGCTCTTGATATGTGTGATTTTGAAGGCGTGTGCATGTTTCCCATAATGCTATGCCGTGGTCTCATTATATAGTTACTGGTCAACGTGCAAATGAACAATTTTGATGAGTGAATAAGTCAACTCGGTATCACTTGTGTACCATGTCATGTGACTGGAGTCTGGGCGGCTCAGCCAGCTCCCCGGTGCGCTCATGTGATTCCCCTAAGCCGGGATGTGTCGACTAGGATGGGGACGGGAAGTGTCCTGGGAACCATACAAAGTACAGGAATAGAAAGCGTTAGCGACTTAAGCTGCCCGCTAATAAGTGCTGCTGGGTGATGGCAGTGGCCTGAGTTCATGGAAATACAGCCAGCGACTCTTCCAGGGGATAAATGTGACACAAGAGGCCCTCTGTAGTAGTCATGAGACATGTACGAGCACATAGTCTGTACTGGGATACTGGGAAGTCTATTTGTGGGAGTGCCTGTTTGTGGACTACTGTCCTGTAGGGGGTGTCACATGGCCACAGGCAGAGTAGAGTGTGGTGTTTTCCCCCCTTACTGCAGCCTTTTTTTTTTATATGTCTGGGATTTCCCCCCCCTTGCTATACTGCTCCTTTTTTTAAAAAAAAAAAAAACCTTTGTTTACTTGTGTACCACATTGACTGGAAGGCCTGCCTAATGCTGTGTGTGAGACAGAGAGCCCCATCCTGCTGGGATTCCAGTATGTAACAGACAGGGGATTCCGTCCTGCCCGGACTCCAGCGCATGACAGACAGTGAGCCCCGTCCTGCTTCCAGTGCAGGGCTGGGCATCATTCATAATTTTTTGATACCAGTGCCATAACGATATCTTGATTTTGATACTGGTTCCAGAACAATACTTTTTTTGATACCAATATGTTTTTAAATTAATTTCAACAAAAATACATTAAGCATTACAGTACTAATCTTTTGTTTGAACAAGTAGTTTTATAGTTATTGGTTAGTTACTGGGGGCATCGATTGCAATTATAAGAGGACACAGCCTTTTATTTATATTTTATCAGAGCTCTCAAGTTTCATCAAAAGTTAGCAGTGATTACATCTGTTAGGGGCGCAGCGTGTGTCTCACGGTCAATGTGAGACACTTTACAGCCCTGCCCACCGCATTCATTGGACCTTGCTCTGCCACTCCCATCTTGTCTGCACTCCGTATGTGCGTACATCCATGTAATAATGTGCTTGCAGTGGTATCATATGTAACTTATTTTGGAATTTACCTGGAAACAACAAATGCAATTTTCTGATTGGCTGGTAGGTGGCTATATTAACTGTATAATTGGGACAGCTGTGAACTCCACTCCGTATACCTGCGCTTCGTCCATTAATTCTATATAAAAGGAAGCCTTGGTGAGCATGAGAAAGCAAGGTGTGGCATGGGAACATGTGAACTGGTTGCAATGTGTGTGTCTCACGGTCAATGCATAAGATTTGAGAGCCCCAATTTTACTTACATGACCTGTGACATGCTTGTCTTTTAATAAGTAAATCTGGCTAGCAGATCGATCTTTCGTTTTTCCACAGAATAAAAAGTAACGTCATCCTGCTAATAATTGCTGGCACCTTTCCGATGATCTCGCTCACACATATATACATACGCACCAGTTCTCACCCTCTCCAGGTGTTTCACGTGATACACGAGTGGTCAGCCACTAAATCGGGGGCATATTTACAAGTCCCACTGGTGCGCCTAGTTTTAAAATTCTGTCGCACCTTCTCCAAAAATGGTCACACAACGAGACTAAATGGTTGCAGTCTGGAACCCTGTGGTGCTACACTTTTGATTTCTTAGGCATTTTTTACGCTACGTGACAAACAAAAATGACAACACACGCATGCAAGCCAGTTCACAAGTTTGTCTCCTGGCATATGTGTTTATGTAACATTACATTAGCCAATCACCAGTGCCTTCAGATCTTCACACAAGTATGCTGCATGCTCATTAGCTCACAAGCACTGAGAGATCCTGTTTCGGTATTGGAATTTGGCATAGAAAATTATTTTTTCAATCCTCAATAGGATTGGAGCGTTTCGGTCGGTTCCACAAAAGTACTGAAGTTCGGTATGCACCCTCCTCCAGCGTGTGTGTCTCTGTCTAAGTGTGTCTTTCTTTGTGTAGAGCTGGGCGATATGGCAAAAATATTATTGTGATAATCATCAATATCGACTGGTGAAAATTTTTATAACAGTGTATGTTATCATTATTTCTTTCAAGTAACTCCTGAGTTAATCAATAATAATAATAATAATCACTTTATTGATCCCGTGGGAAATTATTTTTTACGCCTCCCCCAACTTGCTCTCTGTAAGCAAGCTGTCTGCAAAGGGCAGCCACCCAGGGCTGCTTCCTCCCCAGGGAGCTGGGGGATAAGGGCCTTGCTTATTGCACACAGGCTTAGCCCACTGAGCCACACATTGATCCCAAAATGTTGAAGTTGGAGAAACTAGATATAAACTTTTTTTGTCAGAACATGACAAACACTTGACGGTAATGATGACCAAACTGAAACTGCTGGAACCTTGCGCTCTATTTACTGACCTCACTAGATGGAGCTCTCTGTTCAAAAAAGGGTTCACAGCATGCCCAGAAGGAAACCAAAAGTGCCATTTGGGCTCAAAAAAGATTGCGAATGGTTCATGAAGCGTCATTTTGGCCATTACCATCAAACAGCATTTTGCAAATTTGAGATAGAAAATTACCAGGTTATTTTAGTCACTGCTGAAAAAATGCAGCCGCTGGCATTCTTCCTATCTGTTCTCTGTGGGTTATTACTGTTGGGATTTCTCATGGAATGAATTTTACTGTGGACGTTCCTTCTGGATCTTACCTGATTACCCTTACTGAATGAGTCGCTTTGGATACCTGGTCTCCTGGTGAGTTGCCCTGTTGTTTTGACAGTTTTGTCTGTTGTCTACCTACCTGCCCTATTGCATTCTCTTATTTGTTCAATCAATCCCTTGTTTCATGGCTGTATTTGTGCTTTTGCTGCATTCTAGTCCTGAGAAGCAGTGACGGGGAAAATGGTTACTGGCGTTAGAGTATTTGTCATATGGCTTATCAGGGAAAATTATATATATATATATATGTATGTAGTTTTATCGCCCAGCTCATTGTGTGCAAGATCAGTCACCTGTCATGTTCTCGATCTCTCTGTCTCTCTCTCTCTCTCTCACACATACACACACATACGCACACACACGCACACCTTAGACATAACCCTGTTCAGGGTCCATAGCTGTGGAGTTTTGCGTCTGCTGTCATGTGACTCTTCAGCGCTAAAGTTGCATGGTGTGACCATTGACTCCAGCTACACTGTGGTGTTTTTGTTCCTGTCTGTCTGTCCATCCTGCTGCCACTAACCCGCCCCCGCTACCATGCTGTGCCGTGCACCGACGCGTGGCCTGGGAACATGCGCTCTAACGCTGAAGGCATCGGTAAACTGTCCACCGCGGACGGTAAAGCCTTCGCAGATCCGGAGGTGCTGCGCCGCCTGACGTCATCGGTGAGCTGCGCGCTGGACGAGGCCGCCGCCGCCCTCACGCGCATGAGGGCTGAGAACACGCTGCACCCCGGCCAGGCAGACAAGTATGGATCTCTTCTGCCTCTGAACACACACCTCACTTACCTGTTAGTTTTGTTTTGTCTCTGATCTGATGTTACTGTAAGCTGCCATGATCTTGAAAGCCTTAAGCTCCAGAATAGGCAATGTAAAGTGACCCCAGCCCCCATAACCTCAATGCTCTTCCTCAGTTAGACATGGTATAGTGTGCGGCTCGATGACTGGAGCAGCCCCTGTTAGCACCTGGGGCTAGCCACCTAGCTGATCTCTGATCCCCCTGCCCCGTGCAGTGCTGGTAATTGTAGCAGTCTGGTTATTTTTAGCCGTAGCTTGGCGGAGGCCTGCTCTGACGGGGATGTCAATGCCGTGCGGAAGCTGTTGGATGAGGGCCGTAGCGTCAATGAGCACACGGAGGAGGGCGAGAGCTTGCTGTGTTTGGCCTGCTCCGCGGGCTACTACGAGCTGGCACAGGTGAGGAGGCCCGGCCCGTTGCTTCTGCAGAATGCAGCATTTCAGCTAGGCTCTGACGGCACGCATGTCTCCGGCCCGCAGGTCCTGCTGGCCATGCACGCCAATGTGGAGGACCGTGGCATCAAGGGAGATATCACTCCACTGATGGCAGCTGCCAGCGGCGGCTATGTGGACATCGTGAAGCTGCTGCTAGTGCACGGGGCTGATGTCAATGCACAGTCGTCCACTGGTGAGTGGGGCTGCCTGCACAAGCTCTGCATGAATGGTGAGCGACCACCCACCCCACCTGTCCTACGTGGAAAAGCCTCCTCTCCGCCCCCCGCCACAGGTAACACGGCGCTGACGTATGCGTGCGCCGGTGGCTTCGTTGATGTGGTGAAGGTGCTCCTGAAGGAAGGCGCCAACATCGAGGACCACAATGAGAATGGGCACACACCGCTGATGGAGGCAGCCAGTGCCGGGCACGTGGAGGTGGCCCGCGTGCTGCTTGAGTACGGCGCTGGCATCAACACGCACTCCAACGAGTTCAAGGAGAGTGCACTTACTCTGGCCTGTTATAAAGGTGCGCCCGCTGCCCGCCAATGCTCAAGGGGGCTCAGCACAGCCACAGTAACGCTCTGATGTCATTGCCCTTCCACTTCCTGTTATAGGGCACTTAGACATGGTGCGCTTTCTGCTGGATGCCGGTGCCGACCAGGAGCACAAGACGGACGAGATGCACACAGCTCTGATGGAGGCCTGCATGGTGAGGCTCCGTCAGCGGGTGCTTGCCCTGTGACCAGCCGCCCTGCCAGTCAATCCACTCCACAAACGAGCTGCCTTTGTAGATGCGAGTTGGCCCACTGATGGGGAATGAACAGAAAATATGGTTTGGGCCCCTGGGATGGCATGCAGGTGCTTACCTCCCTCTCTCGACCCCCTGTCCCAGGACGGGCACGTGGAGGTGGCGCGGCTGCTCCTGGACAGCGGGGCCCAGGTGAACATGCCGGCGGACTCGTTCGAGTCTCCATTGACGCTGGCGGCCTGCGGGGGCCACGTGGAGCTGGCCGCCCTGCTCATCGAGCGCGGGGCACACCTGGAGGAGGTCAACGATGAGGGCTACACGCCGCTGATGGAGGCAGCCCGTGAGGGCCATGAAGAGATGGTGGCGCTACTGTTGGCACAGGGTGAGGCCCCCTGTCCTCTCTGCTCATGCAAATGGCAATGGAAAGCTCGACGCCAAAAAAAAGTGTTGGGCGGGGACTTCCAGTGCTGTCAGTTGCTGAGATCACCCAATCAATTGCTGACAAGACATGCCCTGCCCACCTGACACAGAACACATGAGCCAGGTACGCCGGTGACCTGACTAAAATAAGCTGTCCTCACTGCTGCTGTGCTCCTCTGCCAGGTGCCAACATCAACGCCCAGACGGAGGAGACGCAGGAGACGGCACTGACTCTGGCCTGCTGTGGGGGCTTCCTGGAGGTGGCCGACTTCCTCATCAAGGCTGGTGCTGATATTGAGCTTGGCTGCTCCACGCCGCTCATGGAGGCCGCACAGGAGGGCCACCTGGAGCTCGTCAAGTACCTCCTGGCTGCCGGTAAGGCCCATGTCCTGCAGACGCATGCCAGCCTTGCTGCTGCCCTGCTGAGGTTACACATCTTCCCTCAGGTGCGAATTACCACGCCATGACGGCCACGGGGGACACGGCGCTGACATATGCCTGCGAGAATGGCCACACGGATGTGGCCGACGTGCTGCTGCAGGCTGGGGCTGACCTGGTGAGTATCCTTCTGCCCCGCCCCCCTCCCCCCCTCCCGACTGCCTGCCCTGACCTGCGTTTGTTCTAGGAACACGAGTCAGAGGGAGGCAGGACCCCCCTGATGAAGGCTGCCAGAGCGGGCCATCTCTGCACTGTGCAGTTTCTTATCAGCAAAGGTGAGTATGCTGCACCCAGAATCCCCGCAGTGCTTCCCGCCTCTGCTACCCCCCGTTGAGGATGTCCTCCTGCCCCACAGGTGCTAACGTGAACCGAGCCACGGCCAACAATGACCACACGGTGGTGTCGCTGGCCTGCGCGGGCGGCCACCTGGCCGTCGTCGAGCTGCTCCTGGCCCATGGGGCCGACCCCACACACAGACTGAAGGTGCGCCCCCGCTGCCCCCTGTTGTCACTCCCCTCTGCCTAAATGCCATGCCAGGGTTCTGTGGGCACCGGGGGTGTGACCGCAGCTATCTCTTACAGGATGGTTCCACCATGCTCATCGAAGCTGCTAAGGGTGGCCACACCAACGTGGTGTCCTACCTGCTGGACTATCCAAACAACATCCTCTCTGTCCCCACGCCTGACCTCTCGCAGCTCACCCCCCCCTCTCACGACATCTCTCAGGTGAGACCTTCACCACACCCCAGCTTCAGTGACCAGGATGACCTCCCTGTGACTGTACTGTCCTCACCTTCCCATGCAGGTGCCCCGTGTCCCGTTCCAAGCCCTGCCTATGGTGGTTCCCCCCCAGGAACCAGACAGGGTGCCCTCCAACATCATGACCCCCCCTCTCGTCTTGAGCAAAGGTGAGTGAGTTCTTTTGGCCAGGCTGCAGGCCCAGACAGCAGCCCTGTTAGCTACGCGGGGAGATTCCTTGCTTGGGCTGTCACCGGTGTTAGATGCTGGTTGCTAGATGTCTTCCTCCTGAACACAGTGGAGAGTTTTTGTGGCTTCGTCATGAAGATTTTAAGAGAAGTCCCTTTCATTTAGTTTGTGGGTCATCACTTAAATGGGTGTTTAACAAACCATTATGTTCATGGATATTTTAAAGGTGATTTAATGTATGCTCGTGAAGAAGTTTGTGAACCATTTGGAATTATCTGGATTAATTTAAGAATGGTTCCTGACTTGGACTGACTGTAAAAAAAGCCTTACAGAGAAATATTCAACCTTGGCAAATCCTTGTTGGAAAAACAAGGTCATTGATGGATGAAGCTTGTGAGCCTGTAGGACATGCTCACTTTAGTCTTCAGCTGTGCTGTAGCATTTATTAACAGCACCGATCGGGCTATTCCGGATTAAGCGATTAGCCACTCTGGTATTGACCCAGCATGTGCAAGCAATGTATCATTGTACTGCACCCATTTTTAATTGTATTTATTTTGTAATTTAGTACATTTAGTACACAGCTTAAATCAGCATGAAATAACTCAAATATATAGGCTAACACAGGCGTGTGATGTAACAAATAATCAGCATATTGTTTGAAATATTGTTTCAGACAATAGCATATTGTTTGCCACTGTGGGGGCAGCATGTGACTCTGGGCTAAGCCTGTGTGCCTGTAATCACAAGGCCGCAGGTTCAAACCCAGCCTCAGCATGTCTGCGGGTCCTCAAGCATGGCCCTTAACCCGCAGCTCACTGGGTGCCGCAACAGGTGGCAGACAGCTTGCTCTACAAAGAGCAAGTTGAGAGAGGCGTAAGAAGAATTTCCCCACAGGGATCAATAAAGTTCAATTATTATTATTATTATTATTATTATTATTATTAATAAAATACTGCCAAAATACTGTATACCAGTATAATGTGAAATATACATATGGGAGAAAGAGTAAGTACAACATGAACCATGCAAAGTATGCAAGCTGTAATTTTGCTACCTTAATGCTGCCCAAGCCTATGTCTAACCAACAGATTTTCAAATGCACAGAATACAATGCACAACAGAAAAAGGAAAAGCGTTGAAGGTAGTCATGGATATTGATTGCATGGTATTCGGCTTAAAGAATGCTTAACTCTCATTTCAGCCAGATATTCGGCTCACCCCGAGTATTCTGTGTATCTCCTGGTTTACAGCTCCTCCTAGTGGTCAGGCATCATGATGTGGTAGTATTCATTTCAGACTGTTTGTTTTTTTTAAGCATATTTATCTAAAGCATGTGTTTTAATATTTGTGCATGGAGAGTGGCTGGATGTGGCCTGTGGGCCACCGGTTGTCCATCCCTACATTAGGAGAATGACGAGAAGGTTCTGGCCAGTTCAGGCAAGGCTTTGACCTGGTCCGACATACTGAAAACCCCACACAGTTTTCCTTTATGATCCAAAGATCAATATTAATATTAGCGGACAAACCCCACCCTGACTGTGGTGGGGGTGTATTGGTGTGGGGCTGCCACTGAGCTTGGCCAGCTCAGAGGCACTTAAACCCACTGAATTCCTGGATTTGTCAGGAACTTCTACGGCAGAGTGTTATAGCACTTCTCTCCGAAGTTTGATTATGGCACAAGACAGTGATTGGCCCAAAATAAACATGAGGTGAGGCATTTTGCGTATAGGGATTCCGTTTGTTACCGTGACTTAGGTGATGGTTTATGGTGTCAAATCGAACTCGACACAACCTGAATCTTAATTTATTTGACCGAATTTGAATGTTAACCTGTTCCGATATTCATTACCTGAATACCAGAACTTGAATTTGAATATGTTTACACCTAGAGCTGGGCGATATGGCCTAAAAATAAAATCTCCAATTTTTTCACAAAAAATCCGATTTCCGATTTTAATCGATTTTTCCCCTCCCCTACTCAGAATCAAACTACAGATGACAAATAAATGGTTCAAAACAAGTTTTAACTTTATTTAGCTTTTTTTTTTTTTACTTTCGGGTTAAAGTGCAATCTGACAAGCCATAAAAGATGCTTTTAAGTGAGATGGCAGATCATGCCATTGTTTTAGAAACTTGTAAAAACTTAAAGCTTTCTCTATAGCTTATTTTCAAACTGGTAACAACACAATACACCCTCAAACTTATAAAAGTAATATTGTAATAATAATAGAAAAAAACACAATTTTATCATGTCAGCTTGGTGTTAAGTAGATACTTTATGGCATTGGGCTTGACATAGTGCAAAAGAAAGCTTTTGAAAAATTGCCAGTGTTAAGAAAAATGAGGCACGTACTTCGGG
>JAODKF010000002.1:15302180-15318018 GCA_026779585.1 Mormyrus proboscirostris | reverse complement strand
GACACTTACAGTGACTGTCCTGTGCTTCCAGGCAGTGTATGACTGTTATACTGACCTGACACTTACAGTGACTGTCCTGTGCTTCCAGGCAGTGTATGACTGTTATACTGACCTGACACTTACAGTGACTGTCCTGTGCTTCCAGGCAGTGTATGACTGTTATACTGACCTGACACTTACAGTGACTGTCGTCTGCTTCCAGGCAGTGTATGACTGTTATACTGACCTGACACTTACACTGCCTGGAAGCAGAAGACAGTCACTGTATGACTGTTATACTGACCTGACACTTACAGTGACTGTCCTCTGCTTCCAGGCAGTGTATGACTGTTATACTGACCTGACACTTACAGTGACTGTCCTCTGCTTCCAGGCAGTGTCTATCCTCAGTGTCCGGTGCTTCCACTCAGTACCGGCGTGAGGCTGGTGGGTAGCAACAGCCGCTGTGCTGGGATAGTGGAGGTTTTTCATGAAGGACAGTGGAACACAGTGTGTAATCAAGGATGGAGTATGGTGGACGCTGCAGAGGTGTGTAGACGGATGTTCTGTGGACACGCTGTAGCAACATCAGGACGTGCTCACTTTGGAACTAGAACCGGATGGATCAAGCCGCAGATGTGCTGTGTAGGGTGGGGGCCAGCACCGCATTACTGTGAACCCTATTTTTATCCCTGTGATTACCTGGCAGATGCCGCAGTCACCTGCTCAGGTAGGACACATGTACTGTTCTCTAAACATGCTGCACAACTGACTTGCTTTTAATCAGAAACGAGTATCTCAAAGAAGCCTTTAGAAGTTCAGCTTCATACCTAAGTTTCTAAACAAAAAACCTATTTAAAAGGAATTACTATATTTAGATTAATTTTAAGTGCTTACATTTGTGAATTATATTTATATAGATTATACAGACAGAATATAATCTGAGGTTTTGTGGAGTTATTGGTCAAATAGGATAATTACTTTTAGATTACAATAGATAATATTCTCATCCATACATGCATCTATTTTTTATCCACTGGTCCTGATCAGCGTAACAGAAAGGTACAGCAGTATAAAATGTAAAGCAATACAATAGAAATATGAAAGGCACAATGTAACCAAAAGTGAAGAATTGGGAAAAAAACAACTCATGCAAATGTATGGCAATTTATGCAGTGACATGTGCAGACCTTTCTGTTCACTGTGAGACCTCAACACATGTCTATCGCAGTGATATTACAAACATTAATGATGACTACTGGGGCAGAGCAGAGTGTTTGTGGGACAGAGTGAAGAACTGTGCATTAAAGATAAAGGACATTAAAGACAGTGATGCTGGAGTGTATCAATTTGGGTTTACATCCAGTTCTGTTACAGGAATACCAACTGGTCGGCCTGAAGCATGTGGTAAGTCTTGCTTAAACACTTTCAGTAAATGCTATCGTTAGACATAATTCAATGTACTCTAATGAAAGTAATGAAATAAACCCTTCCTTCTAAAAGCGCTGTTCTATAAGAGTCGTTTTTAAACGATAATAGAATGGATCATGAGTAGGTTAAAATTCTAAAAAGTGGGAAGTCATCTAGTAGTACTGTGTGTTAATTTACTCGTGAAAAGGGGGAGAATCAGTGAATGACAAATTAAGAATGACTTTCTGTAGAATTAAATGTTATGGTGACCCTATATAAAGGAGTGAGAGAAGGAGCTTCTGTCAATCTGACATGTGACACAGAGAGTTATTGCTGACGATGCTCATTAATAAACAGCAGAATGTCAGAAAGGAGATTACACCAGTCAGAAGCTACAGTAACTGCACTGCAAAGCATGAGATGTGTTTCTGAACAATGCTTATTGCTAGTTTTAGGATTTAGACTCTTCATCTCATCATTATCTTCATCTCCTAATCTTAGGTCTTGTGATAGAAATACCTCAAATACAAATGCAGATAATGCCTATTACTAATTCCGTATGCTGTAAAATTTTAGAATTGAAGGTTGTGATAACTTCATCTGCTGGAAGTAGAACATTGACTGAAGGAGATTCTGTGAATCTGAGATGTGACACACAGAGCTGCTATCTCAGCCAATCAGAATTCACCTGGTTTAAGGATAACCAGCCAATCACAGAGACACGGTCCACACTTCACTTTAGTCCTGTCTGCAGATATCACTCTGGAAAATACTCATGTGCTTTGAAAGACAGTAAAGTGTCTGACAAAATGGATTTAATTGTACAAGGTAAAATTAATTTTTGTAGCTTTTGTTCTTAAGTAAAATAGCATAAACAACACTGATTTAACTTTTCAATATGTTATTTTGTTGGTATTAGGTGGCACATGGACTGTAGATTATCCAGTGAAAACCCTATGTGCAGTAAGGGGATCAACTGTGGTGATTCAATGTGAACATCACTATCCAAATTCATACAATGTGGAGTCGATGATGTGGAGCCACAACACAGAGGACTGTCCTGGAAAATCATATGTCTGTCACAGTAATAATATAAACATCAAAGCTGAGTACAGAGGCAGAGCAGAGTGTTTGGGGGACAAAGTGAAGAACTGTATGTTAAAGATAAATGACATCACTGACACTGATGCTGGAGTGTATAGATTTAGGTTTACAACTAATGGGTGTGAACAGTGCGGTCAGCCTGGAGTAGCACTTCGTGTTGCTGGTGAGTCTATATTTGTTTGAAGTTTCACCAAAGTATTTCTATCACACAGCATAAACAAACTGCATTCTATGGCAGATGCTTATTTCCCTGTAGAAACCTTATAAATGACATATTCAGTCACTGCTGTCGATTAATGAACAGCAGAATATCAGAAAGGAGATTACACCAGTCAGAAGCTACAGTAACTGCACTGCAAAGCATGAGAAGTCTTTCTGAACAATGCTTATTGCTAGTTTTAGGATTTAGACTCTTCATCTCATCATTATCTTCATCTCCTAATCTCAGGCCTTGTGATAGAAATACCTCAAATACAAATGCAGAAAATGCCTATTACTAATTCCGTATGCTGTAAAATTTTAGAATTGAAGGTTGTGATAACTTCATCTGCTGGAAGTAGAACATTGACTGAAGGAGATTCTGTGAATCTGAGATGTGACACACAGAGCTGCTATCTCAGCCAATCAGAATTCACCTGGTTTAAGGATAACCAGCCAATCACAGAGACACGGTCCACACTTCACTTTAGTCCTGTCTGCAGATATCACTCTGGAAAATACTCATGTGCTTTGAAAGACAGTAAAGTGTCTGACAAAATGGATTTAATTGTACAAGGTAAAATTAATTTTTGTAGCTTTTGTTCTTAAGTAAAATAGCATAAACAACACTGATTTAACTTTTCAATATGTTATTTTGTTGGTATTAGGTGGCACATGGACTGTAGATTATCCAGTGAAAACCCTATGTGCAGTAAGGGGATCAACTGTGGTGATTCAATGTGAACATCACTATCCAAATTCATACAATGTGGAGTCGATGATGTGGAGCCACAACACAGAGGACTGTCCTGGAAAATCATATGTCTGTCACAGTAATAATATAAACATCAAAGCTGAGTACAGAGGCAGAGCAGAGTGTTTGGGGGACAAAGTGAAGAACTGTATGTTAAAGATAAATGACATCACTGACACTGATGCTGGAGTGTATAGATTTAGGTTTACAACTAATGGGTGTGAACAGTGCGGTCAGCCTGGAGTAGCACTTCGTGTTGCTGGTGAGTCTATATTTGTTTGAAGTTTCACCAAAGTATTTCTATCACACAGCATAAACAAACTGCATTCTATGGCAGATGCTTATTTCCCTGTAGAAACCTTATAAATGACATATTCAGTCACTGCTGTCGATTAATGAACAGCAGAATATCAGAAAGGAGATTACACCAGTCAGAAGCTACAGTAACTGCACTGCAAAGCATGAGAAGTCTTTCTGAACAATGCTCATTGCTAGTTTTAGGATTTATACTCTGTCATATTAGGCCTTGTGAAAGAAATACCTCAAATACAAATGCAGAAAATGCCTATTACTAATTCCGTATGCTGTAAAATTTCAGAATTAAATGTTGTGATAACTTCCTCTGCTGGAAGTAGAACATTGACTGAAGGAGATTCTGTGAATTTGACATGTCACACGGAGAGCTGCTCTCTCAGCCAATCAGAATTCACCTGGTTTAAGGACAACCAGCCAATCACAGAGACACGGCCCACACTCCATTTCAATCCTGTCTCCAACCATCACGCTGGAAAATACTCATGTGCATTAAAAGGATATAGCGGGACTTTGTCTAATCCCATCCTACTTCTTCTTCAATGTGAGTTTTTTTGTCAGGTCTAGTTTGATTCTCACAGTTTTGTTTTGGGCTCAAATACAAAAATACCAATAGAAACAGAATTACAAGTAATAATATAAAGAGATTTGTCTTGATTAAAATAAATTTTTATTGGCACAGCACATATTTATAATTTCCCTTTTATATAATGCTTTTGTCTCTTTTCAGCTAAAGGTAATCCAACGACAGTAATCCTAGTGGTGTTGGGAATTCTGCTGTCTGTTTTACCTATAATAATTTGCATAAGGTGAGTGTTTCAGGATTCATTTGCTTTAAAATAATGAATGTTTTTGTTAACATTCTTAGTATTTGAAAATATCTTGATTAATGTTATAGTTGATTGGGTGGAAGGTAACTGGCTTCCCATCATCCTCTGCATGTTTATCAGGATGATCCACACCAAGCATTCAGATATCAGCAACTCGACTCAAAACGCCTAAATTAACATAATTAAAGTCAATGAAATTAAATGAATCCCAGAGTGATGCCCTCAAAAGCAAGACCCCTCCCTCTCTCCCTGCTCCAGAGACCCCCTTTCTCTCTAGTGGGTGCAGGAATACTGTTGATTCATTCAACTGTAGTAGTTAGTATAATTATCAGGGTTTGGCATTTCAGGTCTAGAAACTACAAGTCCAGACCAAGATTTTGTTTCTACCAACAGTACTCTGTGATTGTGACTCTTTATGCTCAACTGATTGGTAGAAACAAAATCTTGGTCTGGATTCGTACTTTTTGGACCTGAACTGCCCAACACTGATAATTGCATCGGCTGCTTTCGTACATCCCTGGTTGGGACACGTCTCTTACACATCACCTTGTCAGTGTGCCATGTTCCTGCTCAGGGGCTCCCTGATATTGTTTCTTTTAGGAGGAAGCTTAAATTACTGTGTAACAGAGGAGGTAACAGAAGAGGAACTAAACAGGTGAGATGACTGTAATATAGGGGGTTCAATGTAAAACCATGTTTAAAGAAAAAGCAAACTGCTGGTCTGGTAATACTCAGTTAAATTAAACTGTAGTTACCATGTACAAACCTAAATTCGATAAAAGTTGGGAGTGTATTTAAATACAAATAAAACCAGAAAGCTATAACTCAGAATTAGAGCTGGGCGATATGGCCTAAAAATAAAATCTCCTTTTTTTTTTTCACTAAAAATCCGATTTCCGATTTTAATCGATTTTCCCCTCCCCTACTCAAAATCTAACTACAGATTACAAATAAATGGTTCAAAACAAGTTTTAACTTTATTTAGCTTTTTTTTTTTTACTTTAGAGTTAAAGTGCAATCTGACAAGCCATAAAAGATGTTTGTAAGTGAGATGGCAGACCACGCCAATGTAAACACTTTTAGAAACTTGTAAAAACTTTTAGAAAGCTTTCTCTGTATCTTATTTTCAAACTGGCAACAACACAATACACCCTCAAACTTGTGAATAAAGGTAATAAGTAATATTGTAATAATAATAGGGAAAAAAACACAATTTTATCATGTCAGCTTGGTATTAAGTAAATACGTTATGCCATTGGGCTTGACATAGTGCAAAAGAAAGCTTTTGAAAAATTGCCAGTGTTAAGAAAAATGAGCACGTACTTCGGGTCTAAATCTCTTAGCATGTTAATGAATCCCAGCTTTTCCACAGTATGTATGGGCACCATGTCTTTCGCACTATACATCGCGTCAGCGTTTGCTATCGCTTTCCATCGTACCCCATTCTTATCATATGGCACACGGTTCGAAAATGTGTCAGGGACGGTTGCTTGCTTATCTTTGTTTGTTGTGCTGGTGCTGCGGCTATTTTCAATTCGCTGGGAGCGGCACTTCTCCCACTCCGCTGCGTGCCTCTGCTTTACGTGCTGGAATAAATTAGTCGCACTGCTTCCTTTGGTTGCAACAGTTTTTAAAGTCTTTGCAACGAGGACTTGTTTGGTCTGTGTCCGACGGCGCAAAACCGAAACAATTCCATATTACAGATGTAGCAACACCTTTCTTGGGCACAAGCGCCAGCTTTTCCCCTGTCATTGCCATGTTGTTAGTGAATCTGCTACAGTGTTTGGGTGCGCCGCGCTAATTTACTCGTAAAGAATGGTGCGTCGCATTAGTTCCGCTTTTGGCGCTGTGTATAAAAAAAGTAATAAAATCGATTTTCATGAAAACACGTCGTCCTGAACTGTAAATTCGAATTAATCGATTTATCGCCCAGCTCTATTAATACCTGAACTTGAATTAAAAAACTTGAATACCTTAATTTTAAAAAATTATTTTTGAACTTGAATTTGTTGCTTTTTAAGATGTTCTTGTGTGTTTTTAACAAGCTAATCATGTGAACGCAGTAATCAGGTTATTAACACATGTATACACCTTAATTGGTATAGCATCTAAAGGCAGTCAGTCAGTTTGTGAACTGGGAAGCTGCATGTGCCTCATCTCTGTTGTATGGTCTATAGGACTGGGTGATATGGACCAAAAACATTATCTAGTTCTTTTTTTGGCAGATTAGTAATGCATAATATTTTCCATGAAGCATGCTAAAATGCTAAAACCACACAGTTTTATTAAACCAATATGTACCCAAAACAAAATGCAAATACAAAGCTGCTTTCCCTGTTTGCAAATATACAACTGTTCAATGTAGATGCAGTAGAACCTTGGAACTCTCGCGTTTGTATACAACCTGGAAAGATTGTTATTGGTCGCTATTCAATATATTTAATAGAGCCCCAGTTTTAGTGCACAATAAAAGTATATAAACATGTATTGTGTCATCCATTATCTCGTTTTGAAAGTATATTGATATATTGTAGACATTTAATATACCACCCAGCCCTAATGGTTTGTCTAATTGTCCCCTAGAAACTTCTGTTTGTGAATTTGCGGGTTTTTTTTGTTTTGCATGTATCTATTAGATTTTGTTAGATTTTTTTGTTAGAAAGTGTTTTCTGAGTTTGCAGCCTGTTATCAGGCATCATATTAAGATGTGGGTGTACAAAACCCCATCCCAAATGACCTGTCTTGTTATTGGTCAGGATTATGCTTGATTAGATCTACATTCTTTTGCTCTTTCTGAGTGTCCCACATGTTCTCTCTCTTTTTCTGAACCTGAATTTCTCAACACAAATTTTCTCGACCCAAATTTCACAAATCGAATTCAAATTTTATTACTTCAAAAGAAACATAAATTCAAATTCGGGAAATAAATTCAAATTCGATTTCTTTAATTCAAATTCAGGCAAATGTATTCAAGTTGGAGTTCTTGAATTCAAGTTCAGGTTAGCATTCAAATTTGGGTAAATACATTCAAATTCATGTTTTGGTGAGTGATTTGATCCCACACAGGTCCACACACCTGCGTTCACACCGAAAGCCAGACAATGACAAGAGGTTCACAAACTTGAAAATGAGCAGTGATATTTCCCCACTTTTTAAAATGCTGGAACAGTTTACAGTTTTACAATGTGAGAATTTTATTGTCTTGACTTTAATCGTGGTATCTGTTAGTCTTACGGGTATATATGTGAAGATTAGATTTGTATGGTTTTTGTAGAAGAGACTGGGTCGCTGATTTGGTGTCACTGTACTGCTTCGTCTTTGAGTCTTCTGGCAGTATGTGGTTGGTTTTCGTTCATCCCTCCCCCGGTTGTGTACAGTTCCTAACTTTGCCATTGCACTCTGGCAGAGTGGTGATGCTCTCCACCTTTTTCCTCAAGTGGGCCTCACTCTTTGTGGTTGCCAGACTCAGGGTGGCTTCAGAGCAGCCTTTAGCGTGAATATAAAGAACACCAGCCGTGATAAGTTGCTTTCAGAGGACCATGAGTGATAAAGCTCAGAAGGTTAATTTTGGCTGTTCTGCGCTTATGGGACTGTGACCTGCTAGCCTATAACTCGCGGTAAACCCTTGTCCCAAAGGAGTGAGGTCATTGCGTAGCCCTTAATCCTATGTTTCAAGCTGCTTTGTGTTTTTGCTTCTCTCACAGTATGTGTTCTATGAGGGTATGTCGACTTTGGCCCCTGTCACCGCTGGGCAGATGAGCAGTACTTTCGGGGCTGATTGGGACTGGTTAGGTCAGGCTCCCCCCGCCAGGTGTTCCACTCTGAGGCATTCTGCCCAGGGGCAAAGTGTGCAGTCAGACTCTGTCTGCTGGTAGGGTCTCTGGTCCCTCTTGTGCAGGGAAGTTTCAGATGTTGAGCGTAAGGACGGGAAACGTGCATCATTGTCTGGCAGCATCAGACTGTGGGAGACCATAGATCATCGTTGATGTTTCAAAGGTTTCCTAGCAACAGCAATAAACAGCACAGAGCCCTGCCCGGCTCAGGCTAAACCCTTCACAGCATTGCCCTCGCCTGCCTTTTGAGGCTCGGCTGATTCTGCCCCCGTGAGTCTTGTCATCCCTCAGCTCTGCCTCCTGCCAGTTCAGATTCAGGGCTGCCTTGGACTCTCGTACCTGGATTCCTGGTTCTCTTGTGATGCTGTTGCCTGGTTCATCACGGTCTGCCCTGTCACCACCCACAACCTTGCCCATTTCTGAAACCCGCGTTTGTACTTACCGTTCACCCTCCCCACTCCCACTGGCAGTATTTCCATACCATCCCAGTCCACCCCATTTCTTTCTTCCATTTCTTTCATTTTAATTTCTTTTCCACAACTTTTTTTGGTTTCGTTTTTTTGTGTGTTTCGTGTGCTTAGGTGTATCTAAACAAAGGCAGAGCCCCCTGCAGGTGAGTCCTGGTAGCGGGGGGCGGCCGGATGCGGATGCACTGCTCCCCTTTCACCCGTACCAGCCGCTGGAGTGCATCGTAGAGGAGACAGAGGGCAAGCTGAACGAGCTGGGCCAGCGCATCAGCGCCATTGAAAAGGCCCAGCTGCAGTCGCTGGAGCTCATCCAGGGCGAGCCGCTCACCAAAGACAAGATCGAGGAGCTGAAGAAGAGCCGTGAAGAGCAGGTGCAGAAGAAGAAGAAGATCCTCAAGGAGCTGCAGAAGGTGGAGCGCCAGCTGCAGCTGAAGACGCAGCAGCAACTCACCAAAGAGTACATGGAGGCCAAGGGCCTGAAGGAGGAGCCAGGCCAGGCGTTGGGGCCCCCCTGTGGCAGCGTCCTCCTGCAGCCTCCGGGCTCCGACACGGACGAAGAGGGCGCCCGCGAGCCGCAAGCCAGCCAGCAGTCGCCCGCGGAGGAGGACGAGGAAGACGAGGAGGATGAGGACGGCTATGCCAAGCTGCCACAGGTGGACACCTTACTGTGCAGGGAGGCACAGGCCCTGTCGCAGGTGCAGCAGGCACATGCCCCCCATCTTCCCCCACTTCAGGCTGCTTTCATGCCCATCCAGCCGCTGCCCGTGCAGCAATCCACTGACTTCAGCGCCAGCGACTACCACAGCAGCGCCAGCCCCGACCTGCAAAGGGTGCTGTTGAGTCAGCAGGCACCAGGCCAGCCGTTGTCTGGCTTGGGTCACGGCCTCCTCACCCAGGTGCCCGACGGCCTCATGGTGGCCACGCCTGCACAGACGCTTACTGACACGCTGGACGGCATTATGGCAGGTGCGTTAACCAAACAGCTTTTTTTTTTCTTTGTTTTTTCTCTTCCTACTTTTAAGTCTTTCTGCTTCTTGCTGGCAGTCATGCCCCCCACCCCCTTTTTCCATAATCGAGCAGTGTCGGTGTCCCTGGACGTGCCTGATTTTCTGGCTGTTTTTCGTGGGGTTGGGTGGGAGGGTCACACCGCCCTTTCCCTCCCTGAGTACCAGCTCAGGCCTGTATATGCTCCCCCCCGGGCCATGAGAGTCTGGCTCAGTTTTAATGGTGTTTGACACGGAGTCCCCGTATGGGATGGTAAGAGACACACGTGCACCTATACTGCCCTGCGTGTCGTATCTGTAAAAGTCGCACATCACAGTCCGTTATGTTTCCAAACTCCATACGGGGCCCTGTGTGGATGGTTACCCTGGACAGAGCTTTGTCCTCTGACATATGGACTGCCTGTCTCAGTGCTGCGGAGAGCGCTCTCCTCTTGCCGTACTGATGGAGACACTTAAGGCCTGGTTGACGGTAGCGTCCTGTCAGCCCTGAGGTCCCATCTGGGCACCAGTAGGTACACTGGTGTCGGAGAGACCTTGTCACTTCTGTAAATGCTGGGTTTGTGTGTGTGTTTGCTGCCCTTCCATTATTTTTCGGGGTACCTTCCCTTTAGGGCTGTGTGGGCAGTGTCCGTGTGTCACTTGTAATGGGGCTCTGGGACAGAGAACCCCCCCCCCACCCTCCTACCCCCCCCGGTTGTTAGGTTGATTTGGTTCACTGTGTCTGCTGCTCATGTCCTTTAACCCTCCTTTTCTGTTTTGCTGTGATAGCTGTGAGCAGCAGGGTCCCTATGCTGAGCACTGCCACCTCGCCCACGCCCCAGCCCCCGCCCCCCACGCAGGTGCCCAGCGGCTCCGTGTCTCCACCCTCTATGCTGCCCATCTACCCGTCCGTGGACATCGACGCGCACGTAAGCCCTTGTTTGTGTGCCCTTGTCCGTTTTCCCGCAGCTGCTTGCCGGCACCGTGAGATCTGTGACTGCGCCTCTGTCCGCAGACGGAGAGCAATCACGACACAGCGCTGACCCTGGCATGTGCTGGGGGCCACGAGGAGCTGGTGTCAGTGCTGATTGCACGTGGGGCCAACATCGAGCATCGGGACAAGAAGGGTAGGGCCTGGCACAAGAGGGCAGATCAGGGCGCAGGGTAGTCAGTTGCCACCAGATGGAGCACTTGTCAGCTTGACTGCCTTTCTTACCCACAGGTTTCACTCCCTTGATCCTGGCTGCCACAGCCGGGCACGTGGGTGTCGTGGAAGTCTTGCTCGATAAAGGGGGCGACATTGAGGCCCAGTCGGAGAGAACCAAAGACACTCCACTTTCTCTGGCTTGCTCTGGGGGCCGGCAGGAGGTGGGTGTTTCTCGCCTGCAAGCGCAGCACGCTGGGTGCTGGTCAGGTGCATGTGGTCAGTGGGGACTCCAGAAGTAACCCTGCTACCCTTGGGTCCCAGGTGGTGGAACTGCTGCTGCTGCGTGGGGCCAATAAGGAGCACCGCAACGTTTCGGACTACACCCCTCTGAGCCTGGCTGCCTCTGGGGGCTACGTCAACATCATCAAGATCCTCCTCAATGCCGGCGCCGAGATCAACTCCAGGTGGCCCCCTCCCCCCTGCTTGTTTCTGCACCGCATCTGCTCCCCTCTCTCATGAGGGGAAAGCTCTGCTTGGGTTTAGCTCTGGGTTTTGAGAGAATCCAGAGCCCTGAATTTCTGAATTGCAAATATCTAAATATTTTAGTTTTTAAAAATGGATCTAAGTTTCTGTTCAGAGAATATTCAAAGAATTTGGCCGTTTTAGTTACAGAATTCCAGGTGAATTGAGGGCGAGGTGCAGGTGGCAATGTGAAGGCCTGCTTTTCTTGCCCATAAAAATTTGATCATTTGCTCGTCTGGTTTTGTCCCACCTTGTCTGCATTTCTTGGCCTTCAGCACCGCTGCTGCTTCCATCTCACCTCTGATGTCCATTTTGATCTCTGCAGGACTGGCAGCAAGCTGGGGATCTCCCCACTGATGCTGGCGGCCATGAATGGCCATGTCCCTGCAGTCAAGCTGCTGCTGGACATGGGCTCGGACATCAACGCACAAATTGAGACCAACCGCAACACGGCATTGACGCTGGCCTGCTTCCAGGGCCGGGCCGAGGTGGTCAGCCTGCTGCTGGACCGCAAGGCCAATGTGGAGCACCGTGCCAAGGTCAGTCGCAGGACCTCTGGCATGGCCGACTCTAGACTTGGGAAATAAGGGGATTCCAGTTTTATGTTCTCATTCATTTGCCTGCCAGCCTTACCCGAGGACCCAAGAATTATTCCGCCATTAGTGGCTTGTGACCTGACCCTGTCTGTCACCCCCCCCCCCCAGACTGGGCTGACGCCGCTGATGGAAGCTGCTTCCGGAGGCTACGCCGAGGTGGGCCGCGTGCTGCTCGATAAAGGGGCCGATGTCAATGCACCCCCTGTCCCCTCTTCTCGGGACACCGCCCTCACCATCGCTGCTGACAAGGGTCACTACAAATTTTGTGAGCTCCTCATTAACAGGTAAATGCTGCAGATCAGTTGTGTGCCCGTAATGGTGTCTGGTTTGCTGACGCCAGCGAAAATCCCATGTACTTCTCAATCAGCCACCGGCTCCTCCATTACCTTCTCTCCTCCGGGTGGCTTGAAAGCACTTCACTTTTCTCCACAGAGGGGCCCACATTGATGTGCGCAACAAGAAGGGGAACACACCTCTTTGGCTGGCAGCGAACGGTGGCCATTTTGACGTGGTCCAGCTCCTGGTGCAGGCGGGTGCCGATGTGGACGCTGCCGACAACCGCAAGATCACGCCGCTGATGGCTGCATTCCGCAAGGTAGGCTGCAGTCCCCTGAAGCTGTGCTGCCCCTGCTGCTTTGGGTGCGAGGCACAGATGGCTCAGCTTGGGGTCTGTATGCGTTTCACCTGTAATCTACAGGCTTGGGTTAAGTCCTTGGCCTGCACGTTCCTCCCAGAGATGGGGACTCGAGTTTGTGAATCGGACTCGAGTTGCACCCAAGTTGCTCTTAAATTGACTTCCGACTCAACTTGCAACTCATTATTGTTGATAGACTCGTAAACGATGAGTCTTTTAAGACTCTATTGAAATTTCTACACATGTGAAGCACTGAGTGTACAGCTCTCCCCCAACAGTAAAGGCAACAGTAAACACATCACGATGTGTGGCTGTGCACAGAGCACAGGAACTGGATCTGGAGAAGCGAGACGCCAGGCGATATCAAAAACAATAGGCCTTTTCTGTTTTGCCAGTAGTGCAAACTGCGGACCCGAACTGACGAAGTGCAGGATATTCTGAATGTTTTATTTTACATTAGATTGCACTGCTTTGAAATGGGCATTGCTCAACCAGTGTCTAAAATTGTATAGAGATTATAAAATGACACCATAAATCTGATAATTTAGTAGATTTGTCTCAAAAACACCTTTTCATTTCTGACATGCCCGTCCAAATTAAGCTGTATTTCCTTACAACTTAAAAACTACCCGTACCTTTTTATTGTGCCCCACTTGTAGTGTTATGTCTTAAATAATTTGGATTTCTGTCACATTGAAATTGAACGATTTTTAATAAAAATAATAACATAATGCCGGCAAACAATTCAGTTGAGCAGTAATATCACTGACCGCTCTCCCATAACTAAAACAGCAGCATGACTACACACATTGTTTTAAACTTTTTAACATGGAGCTTGCAGTGTTACTTGCATAATCATTTATTTACTTGCACACACATGCGCTGAGAGACTAAACAATTTTATCCATTTATTGGAGTTTTTGCTTTAGATTGATGAAAATCGTGATTTACTTTTAATATGTATTTATTTTAGCAGCACGACAAACAGGGTCTAGGTTATACTCATTCATTAGCCAATCACATCACTCTAACCTGGTTGGGGGCGGAGTCTGGCATGGTTTGGTCTATCTTCAGAGCAGAGCCAGTCTCACATGATTTCAGCACAGCAGTTTGTGCATACACATGCAGTCCAACTCAGGAATTCATGCCGAAATTTCCTGCAAGGGATGTCTTCATCATGTTGTTTTTGAGAATGTATTAGTAATCTACATAAGAAAAGTGCTTAGGTTCATACAAAAATTTTATAATAGAAAAAAACACATAGGCACTTCTGATAAATAGTAAAGTCATATTGGAACCACGGTGGATACTTGACTTTTCTTGGCCTCTAATTTTGTGACTTGTGAGCATTTCTCGTTCCTCCTCGTAACTCTCAGGTTCCTCCTTCCCTCTGTCCACAGGGTCATGTGAAGGTCGCACAGTACCTGGTGAAGGAAGTTAGTCAGTTTCCCTCTGACATTGAGTGCATGAGATACATTGCCACAATTGTTGACAAGGTAGGAGGCTCCAATAGCATCTGCTTTGTCTCTAATCTGTACTCTTATGGTGTACTCACATTAGGCGATCCATACCCCGCCCGAGCGCTTTTGACCCCCCAAAGTTGCTAATCTTCCTTTTATTGGTAAAATTTTAGAAAATGTTGTTCACCTTCAGATTATTGAATTCTTGCAAAATAATATCATCCTTGAAATTTTTCAGTCAGGGTTTAGAACCTCATTCCATAGTACAGAAGCAACCTTGCTAAGAGTAGTCAATGATCTTAGGCACAACACAGATGCGAAGTGAGAACGTACTATGGAATAGCACAAGGCAGCATCCTGCTCCATCATGATTTTCCTGCTATATGCTCCCACTGGGTAATCTTATTACAAACTTTGCTGTTGATTTCCATTTTTATGCTGATGGTATCTAGTTGTATGTGTAGGTTGAGCTTTGTGCTCTGGGTAATACTAACAATAAGGAATAATGTTTAATTTCCATGAATGAATAGATGTGCAATAATTTCCTAAAACTTAATGGAGATAAAACAGAATTTATCGTGTGCAGGCATGGTACAGGGCAACCAGGCCAAGTATGAGTGCAGTGTTAGTCTTGGGCAACATCTCTGTATTCCTGCAGTGATTAAGAAATCCCTAAAAGTATCTCTATTCAGATAAAACCCTTGTATTGCTGTTGAATACTTCTGTATGAATTCACAAGTGACCCGTGACTGTTCCTTCTGTCACACAGGATCTACTGAAGAAGTGTCACCAGTGCATGGAGACCATCGTCAAGGCCAAAGACCACCAGGCAGCCGAGGCCAACAAGAATGCCAACATCCTGCTCAAGGAGCTAGATATGGAGAAGGTGACTCACCAGTGGTTTCTATGTTAAAAGCAATCTTACATACATACTTGATTGTATCTTACAGACTTTTGTGAAAGTTTCTTCAAACTGCTGGACGAATATTTAAAAATCATGCAGTTCTTTAACTTTTTTTTTTTTTTTAAACCAAAACTGTTTATTCAAAGACACCATCATTAGATGAACTTTTGAAAATCACATTCAGCTATAGCAGGAACATTCATTACTATATTTTTCAAGTAGGGTTGTCAAGATATAATAGCCACTATATGCCTCACACGTAATAATGACCTGGGCTTTATATGATGGGCATAAACATTTGTCCGAGCTCCAGCATTTTGGTACTATACAAACATTTACTAATGCCCACAATTTGGTAAGCAGATTAGCAGTACGCCTAAAATATTGAGGCGTATTGTGATGCCCAAAAGTATCTTCACATTTAATAAACATGTTGGACTTTTAACTGCAAAATGTACTGCCACACCACCACCATGTTTATCCTTAATATCTCCTCTGTCAAAAGATATGGCTGCTGATCTGTCCCTTTCTTCACCACAACTTTATTCCTTATAAATCACTTCTATGATATACCAAAACAGTAGTATGTGATGTGCCTTGCTGACCAAATTTAATACAGTAAAACCGATCTAAGTCGACACTCGCGGGACCAGCTTAAAAGTGACGACTTAGAGAATTGACGAGATACACCTAAGTCGACACTTT
>JAODKF010000002.1:15281226-15298203 GCA_026779585.1 Mormyrus proboscirostris | reverse complement strand
TATTGCATCTAAAAATTTCAGTGATTTGTTGTTTCTCTCTTCAGAATGCAAGACAGCATAAATGACTTGACTCCAAACATCCCCTCCACATTCAAGACCATTTCACTGCCGGTGAACTCACCCAACAGCAAGATCAACCTGACTAGCCCCAAAAGGGGCCAGAAAAGAGAGGAGGGATGGAAGGAGGTTGTGCGGAGGTGAGACTGCCATCTGGTGGTGCAGGGTCCCATCCATCCACAGCACAGCCTTTTGTTCATGGTGGCCCATGTGGTGTTGGTTACATCATGCTAAACCCCTGGTGATTCCAACTGCTTGGCATCCTGGTGTGGTTGGACTGAGCATCAGAATTCATGTGTTAATTTATTTGATTACTTAGGATAAATTGAGTATGTATTGTGTGCAGTTACTTTGGCAGTTGTTTCTGGGATTTAAAAGGACACAAATTAGGCACACCATCAGGATGTTGTATTAAAATGACATTGCATGAGAACGATAACTTTGAAAATGTTCTGCCTGGTTTGGAGAGGATGTCCAGGTTTGGACACTAAATGTATAGTTTTTCTTGAAGTATTTTTTTTAATAGAGGTAGGGTTGAGAATTTTGATATTATGATTAAAAACTGTATGAAAAACCTTCAAAGGTGGGATTTCCATTGACTTCAGGTTCTTTTCCATCCAGGTCCAAGAAGCTGTCAGTCCCTGCCTCGGTTGTCTCACGGATCATGGGCCGAGGTGGTTGCAACATTACTGCCATCCAGGATGTGACGGGTGCCCATATCGACGTGGACAAGCAAAAGGACAAGAACGGGGAGAGGATGATCACCATAAGGCATGACCTCCGTGCCGTATTCTCTAGCCCTGTGTGGCTTCCCAGGACCTCTCAAGTTGGTTTGACATTGTTTTGTGTTTCAGGGGTGGGACCGAGTCCACGCGGCATGCTGTGCAGCTCATCAATGCCCTGATCCAGGACCCTGCTAAGGAGCTGGAAGACCTGATCCCCCGTAATCATATCCGAGTCCCGGGGACCAACAGCAAGGTTGGCTCTGGCTTTAGCGCCTCTACCGGTATGGCCGGTACCTCTACATCCATCCCCAAGGGCCTAGCATCAATGGGCTCGTCAACGGCTACATCTTTCCCACCTTCCTCTTCATCTACGCCACAGCCTAATGGGAAGCTGGGAAAGGGCTTGTCATCAGGCGTGAGGCCCCCATTTCCCGTCTCGCTACCCTTGGCATATGCTCACCCGCAGCTTGCCCTACTGGCCGCTCAAACGATGCACCAGATCCGACACCCACGTCTACCCATTCCCCAGTTCGGTGGCTCCTTTTCCCCAGTACCCAACACCTGGGGCCCCTTTCCAGTGCGACCTGTGAGCCCAGGCAGTGCTAACAGCTCTCCTAAACACAAAGGGAACCCAACCCCGAGGACTGGTGCCACCCATGAGTTTGCGGCCCCCGGCAGCAACGCTACCACACCAACCACAACCACGTCCACGCCATGCTCTGGTACCACATTGGCTCAACCTAGTGCGCCCACGTCGTCTTCAGTAAGGAAGCAGCTGTTCGCCTCTGAGCCCAAGACAGGGAATGTCATCCCTCCTGGCGCTAACGGTGCCTGCACTGCGAGAGCCATAGGGACTGCCAGCCAGCCACATTGTGCTGCTCCTGTCATGCCTCCCAGCCCTCCCCCACCCCCTCCCATTGGACCACCCGCACAGCAGCAAGTCCTGGGCCCACGGGCTGAGCCATGCCCCCCCACAGCCACCCCCAGCAAGGAGAGGCCCTTCCTGGACCCACATGCACCTGTGTCCAGCAGTGTCGTCTCCACCAGCTCACTGCCCTTTCCTGCTCCTCCTTCGGCCCTGAATCTGCAAATAGAATCCCGGCAGCAGCCCTCATTCCCCCCAAATGCAGATCTATTACCTGCCGGGGCCCAGCCTGGCTCCACCCTCCCTTCGTCCTGCCCCACCTCCACCTGTGCCAGCACCATCACAGTCACGAGTAACACCTTACCTCAGCTGTCAGCCTCGGCTCCTCGCTCATCCAAGATGCAGTTGGCAGGACCTTTCTTCCCGCTGGCTGAGCAGCCACCCGTGTTGGTGCCCCTAAGTGTGCCCCAGGAGCCCTCCAAGCTGCCACAGCCCAGCACGGCCCCTGCCCTGCCACACGTGTCCTCAGCCGTCGGCATGATGAATGGCTCCCAGGTGCACATCCCTGGTACTAAGGCCCAGCTGCATGCCAGCTTCAGCACTGCCACGCTCCTTACACACTTCAGCAGCATGTTCGACAGTGGCCAGGTGGGCACCAACCAGGTATGGGGCGCCTGCCACCTGCCGACTCGCAACCCGCCTGAGCAGGCCTACAATGCCCCACCTGCCTACGTCGGGAGCGTCAGCCAGCCAGAGAGTACGGCGCCCCTGCCCGATGGCTCCAAGGCCCCTGGCTACCGCTCTGCCTCACAGAGGATCGTCTCCAGTCCAATAGGTGAGATGCTTTCTGACTGACTCTTTAATAGAGAATCAGGGAATCTAGGAGTCAGTAATCCATCTGAAAAGTATAGAATTACACACGTTTATCAGCTGACCGCTAGGTGTGGCCTGAGTTCAACCCCTAAAACACCGGACTGTAGTTTGAATCCTGTCTCCTGGTGGTCTGTGATTCGCCTCCCAGCTGTCCAATCGGTGGACCCCTTGGGACCCTCCTCTGTCTCCTCATCCCCTGCAGCGCTGACCAGTTTCGCCACAAGCATATCGGCCAGTCCTGTGTTCCTGCAGGGCCCCGCCCCCGTGTGCACGCCCTCCCTCAGCCGCCAGCACTTCTCCCCCCACCCGTGGAGTGCCTCCACCTCTTGTACGTAAACTTCGCAACCCCCGCATCCCATCTGGGGTGGAGGCCAGCTCATATGTCAGTGTTTGGCCACTGGACTTTAATAACTGTGGTTAAACAGATTTTGAATTTGGCTGCTGTCAGATCCTTGTGTTGTTGTAGTGGATGTGAGTAAAACTTGAAGCATTATGGTTTATCAGAGATGAAAAGGCTTTCAGCATGAGTGATTCAAGTGTAATGTCAGAGGGTGTGGACCTGCTCCTTCCAGCTTTGTCCTCATGTATATCACTTTGCCTACTCTGCACCACAGGCGAGTCCCCAGCACCCTCTGCCTCTTCAGGCACCTCCTCCCCGCTCTCGGCATCCACGGCCGTAGCCCCACTGGTGCAGGCCAAGCCCAGTATCTCGAACCAGCAGGACCGCAAGGTGCCCCCGCCCATTGGCACCGAGCGCCTGGCCCGCATCCGTCAGACGGGCACCATCAACCCGACGCTGCTTACCACCAGCTATACCGCGCCCGTCGGCCAAGGGGGCATCTGGTCTTTTGGCGTCAGTAGTGCTTCCGGTAGGTGGGGGAAGGCAGATGAGCGGGGCAATCTGTCATGTATGTTGGCACGCTGTGCTCACATTTAAATGGGAAATCCACCCATAAATCGAATGTGTTGTTTTTTGCACAGTAGGAATCCGTATCTATAAGAGAATGTGGTGCAGGGAATTTTAACATAAAAGTTACACCCACTCGTGTCATTGACCCATTCCTGATCCCTCTGGAGTCGGGACAGACTAACATTTACTACAGAATGACATCCTGGTTTACGTTATATTTAACGCTAACTAAAAAACAGCTTCACTATTTTCTTTAGCATTTGTGGGAGAATTAAAAAGAAAAAAGAAATGGATAAATTGCATAACAGCCGGTGTTAAAACTAGAGGTGCTGATTCTTTTTTTAATCTCTGTGGAAAATGGTGGATCAGCAGGTCAGATTTAATGATGATTCAAAAACGTCACAGGTGGTCTCGTACTGTCTAAAGCAAACTTTACACTACATACCATCAAGGTATGCTTTCCATGTACCACAATTATATTATGCTTGATCATCAAGAACAGAATACTAGGTAAAAGTTTGTTTTCATCGCACAGAGGTTAATAATAATGACACTTATTTCATCCCTATGGCGAAATTCTCTTTTTGCAGTCCACTATGGTTTGGTTGTCATTGTTACTTTTGAAGTACTTCCACACCACATTTATTTTGTTCAGGTACTTGGTGTATCGGTCATAGGTATCAGTGCATTGTTATGAGTATGAATACATGAGCGTATAAATGCATCCCTACAGTTAAAACACTACTTTTTCCTACTTGTAAAAAACTAAGTTAGGATGGAATCTTGCTGCAGCAAATATGTTCAGGTCAGTTTTTATGTAGTGCCTTTCACAACAGCGGCATTCCGAACATAGACTGGTAAGACATTCCACAATATAAGGGCCCTGTAGCAGAATGCTTTACAGCCCAGTCTCACCTTATTTTTATGTGGAACAGCAAGGAAACCTGCATTCTGTGACCTGAGTGGATGGTGCAGCTTGTAAACATGAAGTAATTCTGTTAGGTAGGCAGGAGTTAGACCTTTAAGTGTCTTATATGTAAGTGGGAGAACTTTGAAGTCAACTCCTAAATCTAACAGGAAGCCAATGCAGGAAACTAAGAACAGGGGTTATGTGTCTTCCTGCTCCTGGTGACAATTCCAGCTGCTATATTTTGAACACACTGCAAGGTGTTTAATGTGCAGTGTGTGCTCCCAGATAACAGAGCATTACAGCACTCTAACCTACTGCCTTGTATACAAAGGCATGTATTAGTTTCTCTGTGTCTTGAATAGTAAGAAATCGTCGCAGTTTGGCGATGTGGCGTACCTTTAGGAAGCCTTTGATACTGCACTTACATGTGATTTAAATGAGAGGCTTTTATCTAAGATGACATCCAGGTTACGGGCTGAGCTGCTGAGGGAAAAGTTCAGCCCTTTGGAGTGAAGTGTGGAGATTATAATATTTGTATCTGCAGACCTGCCTCCAAACAACAGAATCTTGGTTTTCTGAGCATTTAGTGATAAGATTTCAGCCATCCGAGGTTTTGACTTTGTTAAAGCAATTAGCTAAAGTAACAATAAGTGTGGTGTCCTTAGGCGTAACCAAAAGGTATATTTGGGTGTTGTTGACATACGAGTGATAGTTAACATTATGTTTTCTCATGTTTCCTAATGGCAGCATGTAGAGGGAAAACAATAAAGGACCAAGCACTGATCCCTGTGGTACTCCATATTTGACCGGTGACACTGATGATGGAGTAAAATTATTCCACACTTGAGCATATTGATATTGATTAGTCATATATGATTTAAACCACTTTAACGCCGTTCCACACAACTCAACCTCAAATTTAAGTCTTTGAAATAGGATACTGTGGTGAACAATATCAAAAGCAGGTCCAGAAGCATTATCAGAGTCACGCTGTCAGCATCAGTTGCCATTTTTATGATTTTAGCCAAAGCAGTTTCAGTGCTGTGTCCTGGGCAGGAGCCCGACTGAAAACAGTCCAGTATCTTGTGTCTCTCCAAGTATGAGTGAAGTTAAACAGCAACTATCTTCTCCAGAACTTTTGGCAAAAATTGTATATTCGAGAGAGGTCTGTAATTGCTGAGCTTCTGTGGATCAAAACTTGGCTTCTTCAGTATATGTGGTCAAATGATCTTTAATCTTGTAAGGTGTATGTCTGAACGGTGGAGGGGCAGAGCAGAGGATCAGGTGGTAGCGTTAATATACTGCTGATTTCCCCCCCCCCCCATCTACAGAGACCATGTCAGGATGGTCCCAGCCCATGATGAACAGCCACGTGCTGCATCAGCAGTTGCCCGAGCCCTCAGCCTTCTCCCAGCACCAGCCCATGGAGCAGGATGATACAGGCATTGTGGCTCCCTCCAACACCTTCCACCCAGCCATGCCCAGCAGCTTCATGGACTTCCCTAAGGTGACCAAGATGGCCGGCTGCTTCAGTGGGCTCCGTTCATCTGGGAGATCAGCTCAATAACTATAAAGCTTGTTATTCAAACACACTGTGTCTGATATGTGTATCAAGTACTAAATAATTGTAATTAAGGGTTTTATTCAGTAGAAATAGCCAGTGAAAATAAACTCCTCTGACAGCCCATCTGTTACTTTACAAAAATGTCATATTTGTGTTGCAGAACAGAATAACCGTCCCAAATATGGTCAAAGCCTTTAAATCTAGATTTACGTAGGCCTACTCATCCGGAGGTGTCAGGCCTGAAGCTGTCTGGCAAACTTTGAGCAGTAATGTGCCATGAAATTTCCTGTCTCTCGGACTACTTTGTAGCAAAAGTATGATTGAAGATAACCTACAGGTGTGGTGAAGCCTCAAAACAGGGAGAGGGTTTGAGGGGGTGTGTTATCTTTGCAGGGAGTGTCGATGTACGGGGGGGCGATGATGTCTCCACACCCCCCCATGGCCGAGGGCCTAGGGACCCCCATTTTCAATGGACTCCATACTGCCGACCCTGCCTGGAATCCCATTCTTAAGGTGGTCCCCAACACCGCAGAGAACTCAGACCCCCAACAGGTAATGACTCACTCCGCTGACTGATCACAGGTACCTGGTGTAAGTGATCTGTGAGTTCCACCTTATCCTCAAACAGTAAAAATATTTAAGAGAGAAAACAATAGTGGTGCCATGCAAAAGTGTCCCATCTTGTACACACACAATCATTTTATCATTTTAAATGCCGGGGCAATGTGACATTGTGAATTTCTTATCAAGCAGTGATGGTTCTGTAGCTGAAATGTACCTCCATTCCAGGTCTGGCCTGGTACCTGGGCCCCGCACGTCGGAAATGTACATCTGAATCACGTCAACTAGCAAACACAGCAGTCCAGGCACTCAACTAGTAAGAAGATCCATGGATTTTTAAAGGATGAAAAAAATCACAATGTTAAAGATGTTAACCAAGCAGTGTCCCAAAAGAATGGAGAAGGATGGGGACACGATTTTGATGTGCCTAATTCAGTGTGGGCTGTTACTTGTTTACCACAGTCTGTGAACAAACTGATTGCCTGTTCAACAGGACACATCCTCTGCGTAGTATAGCCATTTTGACTTTAAAACCCTCAAACTGTTCTTGATCTGCAGGGCTCAACAAGACTGTAAGCTATTTATACTCAGACAAGAACTAGATGATTACGTAAAAGACAAATGAATCAGACCTTTTAGATTGGTAAATACATGTATAATTGTTTACATACTAAAAAGGGTTAAAATGAGAGTAAATTTCATGTCGTATAGTGGCTCTACTTTATGTAGCCTGTATTAATGTGAAATATTTACCTTAATATTCAATAAAAAGATGGAACTGTACCCGTGTAAGCATTGTGTTCTGTTCAGTGTTTGACGGGATTAATCCACGTGAAAGGCACTGTCAAAACTGCCCACTTCTGTCGCCCCCTACTGTCTGGACTGTTGACGACAGTATGTCATGAATAAAGATCTTTAGCCAGCAGGTGGCATGTTTCTGCCAGCAGGGCCACATGAGTTTTTTTTCAAAACCGTATACTGTTTACGCCGTACTGCGTACCATAACCAGTATATACTGTATGTGCGTGCTGTTAGTCAGTGTTACCAGTATGTCAGCTTTTTCATGAGAGTTCCGTAGCATGCTGCGTTTTTGCATGACCTCCAATATGCAAGCGTTTTAAATCTTTAATGTCCACTTCTTACAGACAACTAAGGCATCGTTTACAATAGTGTTTTTCAGCCAGTGTGCTGCAATAACTTGTTAAATTAGCCTTTTTGTAGAATTGATAATTACAAATAAAATAATTAAAAATAATGAACGGTTAGCTTACCCAAAGCGTCACATCTATTAAGTCCTGCGTGTATTGAAAGGACCCTGCGTGTATTGAGATGTGTAGTCATTTACATGACGGAATAAAATTACAGAGGGAATGAGGGCAAACGACCATACATACACAAATTGCAAAACAGTGTAACACTTTATAAATAAATCGTGAGTAAGCTATACATTAACAATTAGATAAATTAATCACAATGACAGTTAACATGTACTTCATCCTCTTGTAGGTTGTGATTAGTGGGTAGTACTTGGGGTTAAACCCCAACACCCATGTCCTGTGTGTATTCTTAAACTAAACCTTTTTCTATATGTACAGTAAAAAGTTAATTACTGTAAATGGGTATAACGCCGTACGAATTGGGATAGCTGTTTGGTTTAACGGAGCTCTAAAAGTATGTTTATTCTTACTTGTTATGTTTGTCAGGTACTAAAAACGCAGAACGATGTCATACTTATCTTTACACCTCCTGAACAAACGGAGTGTCATGGGACTCGCACGTCTGCGGGGCCCTTGTTAGTACATAGACACACATGGCGTGGATTGAAGAATGCCGCGTAGCGCAGGGGAGCTGCTTCACGCATGCGCCTTGCGCACACGTCACGGCCCCCGACATGCTTACATTGCAGCACAGCGGAACATCACATGATCGGAGTCACGTACTTTTTTGTTGTTTTCCACCCAGACCGCAGTTTGCAAATAAACGTGCACGTGTTTTTCAGCTTGCAGTCGTGCTTCTACTTCGGCTGTGCGCCTACTGGATGGCCTCGGAGTTAATCGCAAATTGCAAACCTTTCTTTAAATTTATTCTATAAACAGAACTTCCATACCTCAAATCACGCTAATTCTGCTAGGGCTTTAATACCTTTTTTTCCGATCTTTGTAAAAGTTCTTTTTTTGCCGACCTACTGCTGAATTACGAGTTAACTACAAGCAAGTTTGTATTGAAGAGTAAAACACTTCAAGCACGATGTCTACCAGCTGCAACCAAACGAAAAGCTGCCCGATCCCCACCCGTATCATGCAGTTGAAAGATTGGACGCAGCTGCCCGACTGCTACAGTCAGACTCCCGGAGGCACTCTCTTTTCTACCACCCCCGGAGGTAAGGCTGGGCGCCTGCTAGTACGCTTTGCCCTTCGAACGAGTTTTTCGTAAGAGTGTGGGTTGCTTCAATGCACATTTCTATTGTAATTTGCAGACCTGCAAAGCAACTGGGCAGTTACTAGAGTTACAACGAGCGCACGGCTGAGTCAGATAAATCTATACGTTTCCTGAGAAAAGAGCCGGGAAAATACCGGAGTACGGAGTACTTTTCTTCCAATATCAAATTATACCACAGAGAGAGGTGGCGAGTTTGTTAGCTAAACAAAGCAAGTACTCGTGAACAGGGCGGGACTGTGATTAAAAATCTACCTTGGATTTTTTTTTCTCCCCTCAGTAAAATTTTCCGGCCCACAACCCCATGGCCAGTCCACTTCTGCCCGTTAATAATCTTCACGTTATTCACTCGGTGAAAATCTGGGTTGACTGCTTCAGTAGGGGAGATAGATGGTGCACTTTCAGACCAGATGTGGGTAAACCAGCGTTGTTTGGTGCATGCTGGCACACTGCAGTATTTCGTTTAGCAGCCTACGTCCTTGGTTTGGGTACGGCTACTGCTCCTACAGGAGATTTTGTGGTGGTGTTCTGCACGATGCACGCTCAAATATCCAGGATCCTGCTTCCTGCTGAGTTCGTAAGTCTCTTCTCTCTGAGCTGTGCGTCCGCTCAGTTTGAGTTTTTCTTTGTTTAAATGTAATACCTGTAGTTGCTACGCATTGCGTTTAATGTAAATGTTTCACGTGTGGTTTAATCACTATAATATTTAATGATGATATTTACCGTACTCGCATATTGCTTTTTCCTCGGGGTAAGAGCTTTTAGTCCACTTGTGCAATTGTTTGTTAAATGTTATGAAGAGTGTCGATGGTGCCCTCTGACGGTGAACCGCGGTGTTGGACTTTTTCACCCTTGATTACGTCGCCCATTGCTGGCCACGTGGTCTGCTTGACCGAAGTTATCGCCTTTATAGCAAGTAATATAAAGACAGTGGGCAACATTATGAGCCGATGGGTTTTAAAAGTTGTGTAATGTTGTCGTGACAATTTAGCTAGCATTTTGTACCATGCTTTTGAGTGGCTCAAGGGAGTGTTTGATCGGGTCTGTTGGAAAGTATAGGACTTTCCTGATGGAACATGTGAAGATAAGACAATTTAATATAGAGCAACCAGACAGAAATTGCAGTAGCTGTTAGCCTGAAACAGGCAATAAGTGCATAGTGAAAGCGGTACAGTATAGGAGGTATTAATTTTGTTTTGGACAAGCTTTTCTGTGATGGGTTGAAAGTTGGGTTGGTGTTCTGCGACCTGTTCCAGGTTAAGGACACAGTGTCTCTGTGGCAGATGAGGCTGTGGTTGAAGGAGCTGTTCAATCACACAGGCTTACTGTTGAGAGGAGGGGCATTATTGGTCAAAGGGGAGTAAATTTTGGAAACCATTCTGGCATCCAGCACTGCTTTCATAGAGTTTAGACTCAGTCCTGCAACAGAGCTAGCTTTCCTCAAAGGTTTCAAGTTGCCTACACCTCGATATTACCCCCCCCCCCCCCCAGGGACACGGAGGGAGGGGTGCCGTAGCATTTTCGTATTGCTACATGAGTGATTACCATGTGCTCTCTGATTGTGTGCTGGGTTGCCTGGAATGTGTCCAGGGGGCCAGACTAGGAGGCTGGTGTATGGACTGTTTGGCTGTGCAGGAGGAGTAGCTGAGAACATTCTGTTCTGGCAGAGTGGAAGCAAGAGAACCATTTCTAGGAATAAAAAAAGTCAGAGGCTTGAGCAGTCGGGGAATGGACGGAACCTTTTCTAGCTGTGCGGGGGCAGGTCTGCTAGAGTTTCTGTGTACAGGGAGATGCTCATACCAGAATACATTTTGGTGATATCTGATAGTCTGGTGCGGATCACATAACCACACACACGTCCTTATGGTCGGTGACATTCACAGTGTGATATTGCGGCTTCAGTGACAGAAGATGTGCTCTCTTTATGATGTGGTTTTGTAAATTTCCCTGCCCCCACCCCAGGCTGACTTGCAGCCAAAACAAGGGTTGTAGCTGAATTTGTAAATGTGAGTATTTGTGAATCACAGAGCTGATCCCTGCCTCCCGTCGTGTCCTGTGGCTGTGCCACCCCTACACCATCCTGCTGTACCAGAGTCTTCTTTCAGTTTGAGGGAGATCTGACAGCATTGGGTGCTGTGCCTGCCCCCCCCAAAAAAATAAAAATAAAATTCCAGATTCCTTAGGGACCCTCCCCCCACATGGGGCCCTGGTAACTCAGTCCCCTTTTTCCCCCCACTGCAACGCCCCTGATTGCCACTGCCTTTCCAGCCCTGCCCATTGCTCTCTTTTTGTTCCAGATGCACCATACAGCTATATTGCATAATCCAACCCTTGCTGGAAGCCTGGCTTGACTGTTCAAAGTCCAAGTTAGACCATTGGATGGATCCGGTTCAAAGCTTATCAGGCAGTAGCTTACTGCCCTGTTTGCTTGTATTTGTTTCTGTCAGTTTCACTGAACTGATTCAACCCCTCCCCCCACTCCCCCGCCTTGCCTCACAGTGGGAAGTGGAGTCACTAGTCCAGTTTGCGTTCTGTGCCTCTGACCACAAAGCAGTGTTGGACCAAGCATTATTTTGGGGTGGGGGCAGGGTACAAACAGAAGTGAGCTCTGCTTTGCTGTTGTCGCTCACAAACATTCACAAATACATCCCATCCCATCCCCCCCCCCCCAAGTGGGAGGCCACTGTCGATAAAGGAAACGTGACCACGGCAGTCCTGTTTGACCGGTGGCTCGGGTGACCGGCCGCATGCAGCAGAGAGCCGACTGTGAGGTGTACTGCTCAGCTGAGGTCACCTGTTTTTCAGGAACACGGATCATCTACGACAGAAAGTTCCTGCTGGACTGCCGCAACTCGCCCATCGCCCGCACCCCACCCTGCTGCCTCCCCCAGATCCCTGGGGTCACGGTGTCCACGTTGAATCCCATGGGCAAGCTACAGGAGCTCAAAGAGGAGCTGGAGGAGGAGCCCAAGGACCTGGCAGGTGAGGCACGGAGATCATGTGAGGGAGGAGATTACATGCCTCAGAGCCGGTGTGCTGATGTTTACGACCTCCATCTTCTTTGTTGGAAAAAGTTACTAAATTCCTTTTGAGTCAGTATTGTATCCCACCTCCCATGGGTCTCAAAGCCTAGACCTTTCAAACACGGATGCTAAGAATGACCCCCCCCACCATTTCTTTTCAGCTGACGACGACCAGTTCGAGATGGATATCTGAGCCCCTCCTGTGGAGAAAGCCTCTTCTGTTCTCGCGGTCCGTCACTGGATCAGCTGCTATTTTTTATTTTTTTGTTAAATCTTACATTTTTCTATTTCCCCCTCCCCAAAATGCAGGGAGTTAAAGGCAGCAGCCTCTTGTATTAGGTTAAGAACAGTGTGCTATCTGATTTCAGACAAGGTTCAGGAACAGCTCAGGGCTGCTGAGGGAGGCTGCTGGTTCCTTGGGCTTTCTTGGCGCAGTTACGATGCGCTCTTTTGTACTTTTTTTTTTTTTTTAAGGAAAAGCCAGGCTAAATGTATGACAATTTACATTTAAATATGAGTGATCTCAGATTAGCCTCACTTTTGTTGGGTTTTTTATTTTTGATTTACAGCTAGACTTCCTCTTTCATGTTGACTGAAGGAGGTCAGCTGATGCTGTTAACTCTCCTGTACTGAGTGGAGCAGGTGAAGAGTAAACAGACTTCAAAATAAAGCCAAATGTACATACGCATGTGTTGTCCTTCTCAAAAGAGTGGAAGTACCGCTGTTTGCTGTCTTGGAAGGTGTGCTATTGATATGAGTGGGACCTTATGCGTGACCTTTATCTACACATACAAATGCACGGAACACTGTATTCAGATGAAGGCTTTAAGACCACTGATATATTGTGGGTGATAGAAGAATATGAAATATATACATCTCTCACATACAAACGCTCGCACACTTCAGCCTGGTGTACAAATCTACTGATGACTCCCAGGTAGTCAGATTCCCTCTGCCCAGTGCTGTACTTGTATCTGGGTGATTACCAGTAGGCCGTGCAAACCATTGGGGTTCATGCCCCCAAGTAAGGAAGCAGTATTGCGGAGTGCCTGGTCCCTGTTCTTTCTAAGATTACTTCCAAAGTAATGACTCTTCAGGAACACTGAGGTGAGCGTACATTCCGCTGTGTTGAAATCATGCCCCCACTTTGGCTGGTGTGTGAGGTTCCCCTATGTGCCGTTAATGAGAGAGTCCTCAAGGGAGGATCTTTGGCTCTAGATTTCCGTGCTCGCCGCTTCCTTTCTAATTTGATCTCACTTGGAGGAGCGAGCCTTTCCACCAGACATCTGAATAAACGTTAGACATGTAATAAGAAACAAACCTGGTCATTTATGTGTGACCATGTGGAATGGGGGAAAAAAACCACAATGTAGGATGCTGATGTCATGCTTGGGCTTCCTGTCTAAGGAGCTGCTACTTGAGGATTATAGAATCTCTTCTTTAACAGCTTATGAAAAAAGTTGTGTAAATACATTTAAATGATTATTTGTTGTTTTTCTTGTGATATAATGTCGAAGGCCCACTGTGTTGGCACATAGCAGCAGGCTCAACTGGCAGCACTATATATTTGAGGAGGCTGCAGGTCAAGGGTGGGCACTGTAAACAAGCATGGCTTGTGGCTGGGGGGCAGTGACTCTGGTTGGCAGACGTCTGATCTGGATCAAAGAGGAGCGGCTGTTTTCTCTCCCATGCCCTCTGACACGCGTGAGGCACGTGGAGGATGGACTGTGTTGAAAGTACACACACTGCAGTGGGGAAATGGGGAAGAAAATTCTGTTTTGTTTATCATGTCAAGAACTCATATAACCAGAAACTTGTGCTATGGCAGACACTGCCAGAACAAATTCACAGGGGAGTTAAAAGATGGCCCTCTGCCATGTGGCTGAGCAAACATGTATGCTTCATGCTTTTGTAGCTTTTTACTTAGAACTGAGGCCCAAGGCAAATGTTCTCACGTGATCCTTTCCTTTCGCAGGGGTTATTTTATTTTTACCACAAAAGGGTTTGGACTGGATTTGTAGCAAGTGGTTAGTGCAGGTTGTGTGCTTGAGTCTCTCTCTTCCCTTTGCCGGTAGCTTGATCTACAAAGAACAAGTTGAGGGCAGTGTAAGAAGAATTTCCCCATGGGGACAATAAAGGTTTGATTATTACCGAAACTGATGGGGTACTTTTATCAGGGACCAAACAGACCCCAAAGGTCACATAATGTGTGGGGGAACCTCAGCTGTCTTGGGTCTTGTGCACACAAGCCTCTCTGATTACTCAGCTGTCATGTGCAGTGTATCTGATATGAAATTTAGCTAACAGTTAACCAAGGCTAAGATATCCTGAAATATAAAATGCAATTTTGTGTCTGAAACAAACAGCTCACTTAATCTTTTGACACTCAAAAATAATCCTTCCTGCGTGTCCTTTGCCCACCACTGCCTCGTGGCTATTTTCCACCTCTGGTGCCCAGTGATGTTGATCGTGCTGACTAGAGCAGTGGCGTCTGGACGACCACATAAACAACACCACTGATACGGGGCAAGTCCGGTCACATACATCATATGAATGACAGCTGAGGCGTGGGGGTTACCACACCACGTGCTGGTATGAGGCTCAAGTGGGGTGGTTGAGCACTCCCATCAGACCCCAGGCTTCTGATTGGTGGAAAGCTTCCTTGCCTGCTCCTCCCCTTTTTCTTCCCTCTTCTTGAGCCAAAGGGTAAACATTCCCGAATCTTAAAAAGATGGGCGGTCCATACGGGAGTGCTGTCTGAACTGCACGCAGACTACACCAACTCTAGGAAAGGGATTTTATATATATCCCCATCATATTCTCTCTGTGAAAGGTCACAGCTGTCATATTTATCAGAGAAAATAAGCCAGGCAGCACATAACTAGTATGTAAGTACACATTCACCTTTAAAAGCGATATATGCAGCAATCAATTGTAACAGTACAAATGCATACTTATTTGCAGTGCATTTGCACTGATTTCACAATTATTGTGCATTTTAACATTTATATGCTAATTTGTACTTCATTTGCAGTATAAATGCTAAAATGCACAGTAATTTGTCATAGCAGCACGAATGCATGTGTATTTTATGTGCATTTGTGCTGTTACAACAATAAATTGCTGCATGTATCGCTTTTAAAGGTGAATGCGTACTTGCATATGAATAATGTGCATGTCTGGTTACAGACAGATCACATAGATACTGTTGCAAGCTGCTCTACACTCTGCTCAGCTAGGAGTACCTTGGGATGATGATGTGTACTAAGCATGTACCTAGGGATGATGATGTGTACTAAGCATGTACCCTGGGATGATGATGTTTACTAAGCATGTACCTAGGGATGATGATGTGTACTAAGCATGTACCTTGGGATGATGATGTGTACTAAGCATGTACCCTGGGATGATGATGTGTACTAAGCGTATTGTCTGCTCACTGCCATACCCATCTGCCTCCTGCCATGCACCGATTTTACTGACAAAGCCGTCTTTGTGGATGTTTATAGTAAGGTACCACCCCATAAAGTTTTGGAATTTTTATCAAACTTTAATTTAAAGAATCTTATGTAAATTCTGTTTTTATTTATCTATTTCCTATTTTTAATTTCTTGTTGCAAATAATTTGTTTTACATTTTTGCCATGATATAGCCATTGTTGCTGATTTGGCATTAAACTTAAGCCCACGCACGTACATACCTGCCATGCGCATGTTCTCCCAGGGCTGCCGCCTTCAGGGGATTCCCAGGATACCCAGCAGGCTGCCTCTTCAGTCTAGCTGCTGCAGCTGGCCATGGTGTGGGATTATGGGTGTTCATAAATGGCATATGAGCTGAGACACCCCCCCCCGATTGTGTGTTCTCAGGGTGGGGCGGGGGGGAGGACACAGGAGACTGAAGTCGGATGACAGGGATTCCTGTAGAGAACTGAACTGTCTAAGAACTACTGACAGCTTAAAGGGCCCTTGGAGACAATGACCATCTCTGTGGATTTGCTGGAACTTTCTACAATGAATTGTAGTGCCTGAAAGCTGACTCATACCGGGCATCATAAGTGCTCATGGTAGGCATACGTTGTCATATACAGAGACATGTACGTTGGTATGTATGACATGCTTCTAAATCGGTCTGCTAACAGCTGAAGTTTCCGCAGCTGAATATGTCTCTGGAATGCATCTTAGGATGGTTGTGTTGGGCTTTTCCTCATGCCCAACATATACCAGGAGCCAAAAATATACCAGCAGTTCAGCTATTCTCATTCCTGCCCAAGGGGGATGATTCAAAACTCATGGCACATGGGATTAACCGGTACTGCCATTCACTGGTTGCTTTAACCCAGTTCTTGTTGTTGATTTCATGCCATCTCATGTGGGTAACCATGCAATGACTGATGTAAGACCACTCACTATGACTTCTATTGCTTCATTTTTACCCATAATTAGGAGATGGATTTCAACTGAGAGTTTCAAGTCTACATTTCATAAAAAATATTGTCTCTGGAGAATCAAACTTCCAGTGGTGAGACATCTCATAGATCCTGGAGACTTCCAGGGCCATCTTGAAAGAGAAAAAGGCTGTATGACTCTGGTCTATACAGTAAACCGTGCAATCAATCCCAAAGCCCATTGTGTGTGTATGGTACTCGGGCACGAGTAACCCAAACAACTAGGAGACTGAGGACAGTGCACAAGAGTGACTGGATCTACTTTTTCATCCAGATATCCCGGCAAGTTCTAGGAGTCTCCTGCAAATTGTTCCCTAACACCCATGTCCACAGACAAGTAAAAGCAATCCAACACAGGGCTGTAGCTTTGGATTCCCATGGTCAACTCCTTTTACCTTCGCCTGCTCTTCATTAGACGAGTAGTTTCAGTTACAAAATTTAACTAAAAGAAACTAAGGAGGCCGTTATCCCCTTTTTCTTTTGTGTCACATTCCTTGCCTTTATTATACATTACCCGGCCAAAAAAAGTTTTCATTTGAATTTATATCAGCAAATACTTAAGAGCCAATGACTGGATCATTATTACAGCTCAGCAACGTTATGCAGCAA
>JAODKF010000002.1:15255815-15273765 GCA_026779585.1 Mormyrus proboscirostris | reverse complement strand
TCCAATGACGGATCTCACAAACTGGGGAAAGACGCGGACTAAATACACAGCTAAGCAGGGAATAACAGGACACAGGTAATGAGGGCAGGAACACCAGGTAATGAGGTGGGCGTGGCACACGGGAGGATCGGACGGAGCGGATCGTGACATAGGGCAGCTCGACCGGTCAGTAATCGTCATCAGACTCCCGCTAATCACTCCGCCCTTGATCCTTTTTAAGAATATTGTACGTATTCACCAACGGAATATTAAGGCTTAGAATTAAGCCGAATGCCATCAACTGGTTGGTAGGGGGCGCCAAAAAACAAAATATTGGTTCAGGTCAAATGTCTAATTGCGGGGTAGTTCATTATTAATATGGACTTTTATGCATAGTATATTTTTATACTTATTGCATTTTGTTGCCCAAGTTTTCTTTCGTTGAAGTCACCTGGTAAAAGTCCACTCTCACGCTTCTGACAAAAAGCGCACGCAATCCGCGCCACTTACTGCTTTGGTTTCAGTCAGACCAACGGCTTATTTATTGACGACCAAGGGCAGTTGTTTTTATCCATTTTTCAAATCGACATCAATTTCTAACTGGCCACTCAATTTCAGTAGTCTGGTGTCGTAACAGTGAGCTGATTGGAATATGTGCTACATTTAAACACTTGAATATGATTTGGAAGAAAGTATTAGTGACATTACTAATACAGTCATTAGTACTGGTACTAAATGAATGTGATACCCCGGTGTTTTTCCGTACCGGTATCCCGTGCGACACAAATTTCAGCATTTTTACAAATTACATTGGATAACATTTATGTTTCAACTATAATTGATTCACTTATTTTTAACGTGGCTAGCTAGAAACATCCTTGTGGCATTGGTTTTAATAGACAGCAGTTATTGTGCAATGCCTTCGAATTCTCCCGCTGCTGCTGCCTTCCGCTTAGGTGGGCGTTCCCTTGTTAAAAGTAGCCTATCAGAGCACTACACTTTCCTGCATTACCTGGCTAGGCCAATGAGTGTAAAGGGCGAGGCGATCAGGTTTATTTTATCGAGATGGTCTGCAGTCATGACTTTTCAATTTTCTTCGAACTGCTGCGGCAACGGAAGGGCGCCAAGCTTTAACCGGAGGGCACTGCCCCCCAGGCTACCACGTAGCACCGCCCGTTTACAATAAAGTAAAAAGAAAAAAATTAAGCGTTTGACATCATCCGGATGATCTGTAACTCACTAAAATTCAAATTTAAAAATAACCTCGTTTGGAAATGTTATTTTAAAAAAGCAACCGATAAAACAAAACATCCAGTACAATAAACTGTACACAATATGAACCAAAACTAAATTTTTACACAAAAACGATCAATGAAAGGAATGATTCGAAAAAAAGAATATTGCGTTTCACATTTATTATAACGTCCGGTTTTTGCTACGTGTGGGTCTACGACGACGATGTCGATGACGTAGCGTAATGAAGGTGGGCGAGGGGAGTCAGGTGATTCTCAAGTCACAAGTGCCAGTGAAAGGGCGCTCCGTAGCGCTTCGTTACAAAACGCACCAACCTCGAACACAATTGGCTGAATGCCCCACAGTTGATGAAAACGGGCCAATCAAAACGAAACGTTGACCACCAGTCTAATTCAACCTTTCTGCCAAAACATTCAAGAGCGACGTCAGAGCTGTAGTCTGTGTGCGGAGGTCCGAGCAAGTCGGCGTGCTGCGCCCGGAAAAGCGGTTCCATCTCTTAAAACATATCCGTTTTTCTAGTTTGCGAGGTAAGTTTTTTTGCACGGTTCCGTCCGGCAGAGATATAATTAATTTTTCAACGTTAGTATAACTTCTAAGGTCCCAGAGGGTGAGCTGACAGGGCACATTTTGGCTTTCGGGATAGAAGTCACGTTTTATGGCTGTTTATGAACAGCTCGTCGTGTGTATTGCGCTGTTATTATTATTTTTTTTTTCTCGAGTTTGTTTTATCCAGCACCAACAGATATCCAAGTTGACAGAAACATCCCGGTGGATTTACAGGCTCCAGCTGTTTAACTCCAGTTTAACCTTCCTTTGTAATTTTCATTTTTGGTTCGTCAGTTTCATGTTTTTAAAGTGGTCTTTTGTCGTGGTCGGAGCTTCTTGTTGTCGTGCTCGGAGCCTAGATGGGGAGGGTGTTGTGCTACGTCCGCGACGTGGGGGGGTGGTCCGCCGGAGATCCCACGGAGCCGGGCGCCTGTCTGCGTCAAACACCGCACCGGTATTTCTATAGTTACGACGCCTTAGGAGACATTTATAAATACGAACCCTACACATAATTATAAGGAGTTACGTATCTCCTTTCTCCCGCAGTCAGCATTTCTGCATATAAACCCGCGGCACCCAATCGAAATTATAGTAACTTTAATCGTGGTGAAACCTAAAACATTTAGCGGCCCTCTTCCCTTGTAATTGTTGGCACGTTTAGGCTAGGCTGTCCGGCAGGGATTGTCCTCTTTCTGTTCTTACAGTAAGAGATTAGTACATTTGTAGATTTGCTCGATGTTTCGGAGTTTTCGTGCATCAACCCTTACATAGTTGATGATAGATGTGCATGTAGCAATCGATAACTGGAACCGTAATTCAAATGTCAATTCCTTGTTCTTAAAAATATAGAAACGTTACTAATTAGGAACCGCTTTTCAATATCCAACAATACACGCCAGTCCTCGCTGCCTTCTGGTGTTTCACGTGATACGCGATTTTTTTTTTTTTAAAAATTGTCGCATTGTCTTCAATTGTCTGGAGCCCTGCTATGTGAAGTCATGGTCAGATTAGGTAGATAAATTTACCCCTTGATAATCAATAAAATTTAACTTTCCCACTGTTTAGAATTTGGTATTTTTAAAGCGGGACAACGTTCAATGTTCAGATATTGGGATGGGGTCACTCGGTGGATTGTGGGTTCAAATCCCCAAATGGATTGTCATCCTATTTAAGCTGTACTCCAGCCTTGTTCCTTGTGTTGTTTGGCAGAGGTATGGCGTCAAATCACTCGCCACAACCTGAATTTGTATTTATGTACCCGAATTTGAATCTTAACCGAAACTTGAATTTCATTACGTGACTATCAGGACTTGATTTTGAATGTTTACCTGAACTTGTTTTTTTTGTAATTGATTAGTGTCTTTCATCAGTGGGTTTCCTGAAACCCATTTGGGTCACCCAAGCTTTTAATGATCTTTATGGGGGACTTTGTGTCCAGTAGCTGAATTCCCAGCTTAATTGATTCAACACCTCTTTAGAACTGTGTGACCTGAGGATGATATCGGTAAATGACAATATCAGAAAAGTAACTTTGTGCCGGTATTTAAATGACTAACCGATTATCGCCTTAGTCAGGGAAGTAGACTTGGGTCTAGCCTACGTTTCCGACGCAGTTTAGAAAAAACCGATTTTACTTTTTAATTCCTTATATGATGAGTGACTGTATCCTTATGTATTTAGCAGACTGTTTTGTCCAAAACAACATACAAGTGAGGCAAATGGCACATTACAAAGGTCTAGTGTATCCTTGTCGGCGTATGTAAACATAGGTCATAACGGTAGTACGTGGAGACAAATACTTTCTATGGTGGTGCGTGGTTTTTAAAAATTTGTGAACCATTTAGATGTATATTTTTAAGTGCCATTGATTGATCATTTTCCACAGAGACTAGAAGGGATGGTCAGCACCTCTATGCCACTAGGGATGTAACAATGCATCGATTTGTATCGATTTCAATGGCAAACGATCCGATGCATCGACGTGACGCATAAATATCGATGCAAGCGTTTTTTCTTTCCCGCCGGTTCAAGTAATGTTTTCATGATCCACTCCAACGTATACATGGTCTACACCAGGGGTGCCCAATACGTTGATCGCGATCTACTGGTCGACTGCAAAGATAGTCTGGATAGATCGTACGGCATAAAAAATAGATGATGGATGACACGTTAAACCGCGCCAGCTGCTGTCAAAGTACAGCCTAGTTAACCTCAAGTTTATTTCTACTAAAATTAAAGGGTATAAAAATAAATGGGGGAGCTGGACCAAAAACCGACCACTTCCATATGGAAAGGGAGGAGGGCTGTTTTTTTTTTTTTTCCTTCACCATGTCATATTCGAAGTGCATTTGCCTCATCTGTCAGTCTATCATTGCTATTTCGAAGAAGGGAAATGTGGAGCGGCATTATCGAACTGTTCATAAAAACTCTGACATTAACTTCCCTCCGAAAAGCGAGCTGAGAAAATGAAAGGTGAAGGAACTAAAATCCCAGTTCAATTCAAAAATACTTTATTTTTATACTTTAAGGGAAATGTAATAATAATCAGGGGCGTCAGAAGTATTTTGAATGTGAGGGACACACACTGCCATAAAACTAATATTTTATGTTAAATGTATGTGGGGGACACGTTGAAAATGTGAGGGGGGACGCGTCCCCCTCAGATTTAATGGTGGCGACGCCCATGATGATAATAATAATAATAGTAATAATAATAAATAATATTAAAGAATACTCAATATTTTTATACGTAAATATGTTTTGCGTTTTTATAGTAGGTAAATCATTCTGACTTGGTCATTTATAAGTAGTTTGCAAGCTAGCCTACCTTCAGAGTGTGTGTTTAGTATGGCAGGTGACATAGGATGCTATGCTCAGAGCACACAACCTCCTGAACACATTGACCATAATTTTTCTTAAAACCTCTCAAAGAAGATTACTGACATAATTGTTTCACCGCATAGGTCAGTCATATTAATCTTCCTCATTCTACATACCATACCATACCAACTTTATTTATAAAGCACTTTAAAACAACCACATAGGCCCAAAGTGCTACATGCAGTGTTTTTATTTATTTTTTTTATTTTTAACTTATTGCACTTTATTTTACTCGTTTTATGGGACATATACTTGACTACACTAAATTTTGTTTACAGTTCCGAATAAAGTATGATAAAATGCTAATTATATTTGCCTTTTTCTAATTCATTGTAATGTAAAGGATTGTGTGAAATTTCATCATATCGACTACTAACCCCAGTATCGAACTGAATTGTATTGTATCGTATCGTATTGTGGCAATTTCTGAGGCATCAAAAAAATTGAACCGTTGGCTTAAGGAACCAATATTGTATCGTATCGCGAGGAAAGCTGTGATTTACACCCCTACTTCCCATCCCAGCTGCCAGGTTTTAATGCGGGCTCTTTATTGCATCATCAATGTGTAATTTTTTTTCAGGCTTTATCCTTTGCTAAATAAAATGAACTGCATGGCTACGAATCACATGCATGCATTTTATACGTCGCCCACTCCTACTTTACACCTCTACTCTGAATTAATCATGAACATGATTACTATGGTGCTGGAGAATCCATAGGTTGCAGCATTCATTCACTGCATGACTGCTTACCTAGTAAAGTACCTAATAAACCTAATAAAGTATCGATTATTATTAACCTGTGATCACATATTGTCCCTTGATAGTCGTCTGTTTAAAGTTTTTTGTTAAGGGAAACAGCTTAATTTCATTCTCCTGAGTCTTTATAATAATCTCTGTGTAGTTCGGGGTCCCATTGGCCTGATAAAGCCCCTTATATTTCTCATAAATATATCTTTTAACAAAGCCAGCAGCACCCTTTGGTTTTGCAGATTTCTTAATGGGTGAATATTAATTAATATATATCAATGTTTGTGTGTGCACTTCATGTTCAATAGTCCAGCTGTCTTGTTTACAGCCATTGGCAGTGAATGGATATAGAGCAATTAGCAAATGTGTATAAAAACACATTTAAAAGCATTGTTCTCCATAGTTTTAATGCTTAAATCACATTTAACTGGACATGTTTATTGTTTAGGTTTATACTTAATCTGTTAATTCTGTGTTTTGTACTTTAAATGGACATTGTCCAGTCATTATTAACGCAAGACATTGCAGGGGAGTTCCATCCATCCATTCCCCACCCTGTGACATTGTACGGATTGGGTTTTGTTTTTTTGTTTTGGGGTGTCACAGGTATTCGAATATACAGACGCTCCTCTGCTTACAGATGAGATGTTCTGAACGGCTGTTCGTAACCTGAAATGTCCGTAAGTCGTTATTCAACATCATTTTCATTGTATACGCAAGTGCAAAGAACTAGGATGCTGGGAGTACGCACGCTACGCTGCTGCACGGTAGGTGTAGCGGCCAGAAGTCGCACTAGGTGGAATTGGTGTTCAGAAAAAAAAAAATGATGTTGCGGACAGGAAACGGGAGCCCAGTGAACACAATTTGGACTTAGTCCTCTTCGTTCGTATGTCTGAAAGTTCGTAAGTAGAGGAGCGTCTGTATACAAATTGGGTGACATCTGAAATTCATTCACACTTTATTTTTGAAAAAAGCAGCAGCCAGTTCAGATCCTGCTTTGAGCTACTCGCTTGCCAAGACATACATTGGGTGAAAAGGTTCTGGTTGTGGTGTTCTTTAAATCACTAAACTGCCATCATGGGGGCATGTGGCTCAGTGTGCCTGTGATCAGATGGTCACTGGCTGGAGCCCAGTGTCAGCAGAATAGTCACATCTGTGGGCCCTTCCCATCTCTATTGGCACTGCTGTCGTCGGCGGCTCTCACCTACATATGTGTCTGTGTCATGGAGAGCAAGGTGGGGTATGCAAAAAGAGAATTCCCCTACAGGGATCAATAAAATATAGTTTATTTTTTTTCTTTTTAAGTATATATGAAATATAATAAATATTTAGTTTTCCCCAAAAGTGTTCTGGTCAAGATGCTGATGGTTCATGCTGATGCCTGGACATTGGTTACAAACTGATATACACAAATCTCCAGAGCTGAGATACTCAGCAGCTAGTTTTGAACCCCCTGGTATGTTTACCTCTTTGCGAGTGTTGCTAGTAAGACTGAAGGATTTAGGCAAAATAGTTAATCGCATTGTCTGTCAGGAAAATCACAATTGCGATAAATTCAATATACAACTACAAATTGACATTACAAGTGCACAAAATCAATATACATGTTCTCTGAATGCTGGGATTTCTGGCAGTTTTGTCATGTTCCCAAAGTTTTGCCAACCTTCAACTGCCAGACATTGAGCAGGAAGTGGGTGAGTTCTCTGTGCCTCAAACCCATCACAGCCAGTCAAAAATCAATTGACTTTTGTTTTGGGTGTTATTCGCTAGATTCGCCTCACTATCAACATTCTGCTCCATTCATAGTTCTTCTGGACTGGATGCAATCTAAATACCCTGTTTGTGCACTTGTAATCCCGATCTGTAGTTGTAACGTGGCTCTTAAAATATGTGCAAATGTAGATTTGCAAATCTGTGACTTTACACAAATTTTTGCACACTTGTTTTCAAACACAAACTTTGCTGCATGGGTGTACAAAACTAAATTACAAGTATGCAAATCTGTTTTAATCAACCACAGAATTCTGTCATTATCACCCCATAAATAATATGACCTTTGTGTAAACAATCTTTGACCATGGTTGATCTGATTGGTCTCCTTTGTCTTTTTATCATGCCCTTTTGTATAATCAAGAATGAAATAATCAAGAATGTATAATCCAAGAATGAAATGTCCTCCAAGACCAACAGTGTAAACAAATAAAACACTGAGGGATCATTAAAAAACGGCATACACATATGAACCGTACCCAGGGCGATCCGTGGTGCAGTGGTAATAGTATGTGAATATGACCGTGGGGAAATGCAGTTGATTCGGTGAACCTTAAATAGCAATTGAAATTAGATAATTTTCAAAACAAAAACACTTGTAAGAAATACAATTAATACGGTTATCTTAAAATATGGTATGTTAGGTGGACTGTTAAAGGGGCAGTTTACCCCAAACTCGAGAAAAGAGATGTTTTAGAGGGGATTTATTGCTATCTATCTGGGTCAGGGGTGTCACATCTGGCCCGTTTTTACAGATGTATCCAGTTCACACAAAAATCTTGTCTGTCAGAACTGGGCCACTGATATGTAGCATGCACATCACTAGTACTACAAATCCCAGAATGCACAGTGATAGCTGGTGTGTTGGCATGTCAATCAAGATAGGGTTGCCCGATGTACTTGTGAACATTTATATGGTGCATGTAGAATAATCACCTGGGCTTTAGATGACGAGCAAAACATCTGTCCACACTTTGGGTTTTCTGGTCTATATGGTCTCCTCTCTACCCACAACAGGTATAATGTAAATTTCAGGACAGATTTTAAAAAAAAAAAAATCATTAAAATCATAACTTACTAATAAATAATAAAATAACTAATAAAAAAATCATAACTTAAAATGTGTTTATATATCTGCATCTGGGGAGATTAAAGTTACATTTATGTTAAAGTATGATGAGGGACAAAGTTGGGCTTCCTGTTGATTGCTAGCTAGCTTGCTGAGAAATTGGAAGGGCCCTTTCTCCCTAGTCTTTAAGACTTGGCTATCCATTGTTTGATAACCATAACAGATCAAACAGGATTATCTCAACGTGAGTGTCTCCTCTGGTTTTATCATGAAAGGGTAGCTGAGGCCTTGCCTGTGGTTTTTTTTTTTTTTTTTTTTTTTTTTTAATTATATTAAGGTTTAAAGGTACGTTTACTTATTCACTGCCAGGCAGCTTTTATGATAATCTGTCATGTGCTTATCTTATCGAAAGCTTGAAATGAAATGTGCCTGAAATGCTGTCTTGCCCTTTTACCTGCATGTTTGGTAAGGAGACTGCCAAAGCCCCACCTCAAATGTATTCCTCAAATGTTCCACTGTATTACTGCCTTATAGGCACACCAGTGTGAGGTTTGCGGGCTTTGCTTGAAGTGTGTATCTAGTACATGTATTATCTGAGAGAGGAGAAGCTTTTAGCCAATATTTACTTTGACAGGCCAATTTCCTTTTGCTGAGGCTTGCTCCTATTACAGATGCAAATGTGAGATGACAGTGCGTGAGGGTGTGTTGCGTCTGAGCTGTGCCGCTCAGTCTGTCCTTTTTCTTGCAACAGGTGCCACTGCTGTGTCTAAATGAATTTTGAACAGCCCCCCCCGTACCCGGGTCCGACTGCTCCAGGGTACCCTGCCAACATGGGGCCACCCAACCCCGGCTATCCTATGCAGAACCCCGGCTATCCTATGCAGAACCCCGGCTACCCCAACTATCCACCTGGCCCAGGAGGGCCCTACCCTGCACCCGGGCAGCCAGGATACCAGGGATACCCTGTCCCCCCCCAGGGCCCATATGGTTGGCAGAATGTTCCCCCGCCTGTTTGTGGTGAGCCCCCAAAAAACACAGGTGAGTAGGGAGAGGGAATTTTTATCTGCTTTATTGCCATGGAGTGTTGATAATTGTAACTGTATTAGGGCAAATGTCGTGATAGTTGACGTAGTTGATGACATTGTTGCGTTAAATCGATGCACCATAACCTTTTCTAAAACACTTTAAGTAGTCATGACTAATGTTTTCAATATCACTACATAATTTGTGCTACTCGCATAATAATCACAAAACAAAAGGGTGGTTTGTACATTATACAACGTTTCAATGGCATACCCCAGCGGCACCAGCGCTATGCATGAGCGCCTGCAGAGGAAATGCACAGGTGCTTTTCTGGTTGATGGGCCGCCAGAAACGGCAAAACCAGTGTTTGCTATTCATGTTTATTAAATTACCATTAGTATAAGGTTGTTTTTTTTTTTTTTGGTTTTTTGAAAGCACCATTATGTACACAAAGAAATGGGGAGGGGGACCTGTGTGTCAGCTCAAAAAAGGAAAAATTAACTAAATCTATTGGTCTTTGCAAGTATACAGAAATGGGGGACCAATTTCTACTGAATTTAGCCGACCCATGGTTAAGATAAAGACAGCTTCTCCAATGGAGGAACAAGAGAACTGACTCAACCACATATCCTTGGTTGGCACATTTGGGGGAGAAAATATAACGTGGAGACTTTGTGTCGGCATCAAAAATAGTCTCAGAAAGACCATTCAGTATATTAAACCTTAGAGACAAGCCAGTCATAGCAGATAACAAGATGCAGATCTTTCCAGTATTTTTGTATTTTAACACACTCCCAAAATACATGAAGGAGTATAGAGAGCTTTTCAATATATTGTCCATGGAGTGGCTAAATACACTCATTGTTGTTGTCTGCCTGCTACTTTAGAATTTTCATTGAATAAGTGCCACCACACTACTATCAAATACTTACCTTGTTTAACTAACGCAATATCTCCTCTTAAAAGATGTTGGGGCTGCTGAGCTGTTCCATTCTTCACGTGACTTCAGTGCTTGTTGCTTTCATGGTACAACAAAACAGTTGCATGTGGCGCTCTAACTGAATTTAAAAAACATGAGGATATGCTGAATTCATACAGATCACTAACTTTTGGACATCACTATATACCTCATATTTTAGACATACTACTAACCTGCTTATTGAATCGTGGATCAAAGTAATGTCCGTATAGTGCCAAAAAGCCGGCATCCGTTATCAATAACATACAGTTTGTTGCTGTCGAGAAACTTAAATGAAATGGTCAATTTTGATTTTCTGGAGGAAAACTATAATCACTTAGATTAGCCTTTTTATGGGAGATCACAGATGCACTTAGGTGAATGGAGAAGGCAGTAATAAAATTGGTTCCTTTTCAAAATCTCGTGAGTAACTTTGTTTGATAGGACTGCTACTCATTTTAATTGAGTGTTATTGTCAAACTGTTATCACTTAATTAAAACCACTTTTCAAGGTCCACTTGTACTTGGCTGTAGCCAACTGTCTAAGATGATAAACTAAAAATAATGCTCTTAACAGGGAATATTATGGGGAAATAAAATGATGTAAGGGTTGCCTCTCTCACATGGCCGAGCATCTTTTGGGCTGTGGATTCTCTCCTTTTCGTGCCTAACATAAGCTGTCACTCTGCAGTTTGGGGTTGCTTTGAAATATGGAAAATGACCTGCTTTGTTCCGATAGGCAGGACTGTGTGCATCTCTGTAGATTTGCTTCAGAAAGAGGTATTGTGTGGGATTTGTCCTACTTTGAGAACCAGAAGAATGAAGCTTCCTACTATGAAGCCATGTATGAAAAGATCTGCAAACTGCAAGAAGGATAGGTTGGCCAAACTTGGCTACTTCATTAATGCAGCTGTTTTGCAGTTGATGTATGCTGTAAACCACGCTGGACCTATTAGTCCTTTTTCCTATGGGAGCTTTCAGCTCAACAAATCTACAGGTACCATTTGAATTTCCCCACTGTCTGGTGTTGTTAAGGCTTGTTGTTCTGTGACTGTATTTCAGTGCTTTTTACTGGGTTATAATCTTTTTCGGGGCACATCCATTTAAAATGTAGCTCATTTCTTTTGTTAAATACATGGTTAAAGCAATAAATGAAGCCTGTCAGTTGGATTCAAAATCCGCACAAGATCCTTTTTCATTTAGAGTTTTAATGAGTGCATTTTCACAATATGCTCAAATGATTGATTGGAACGGCAATACAAGCGGATTTATTGGACATGAAGTCTGATACTCATTTCTTTGGTCAGAAGCCAGAGGTCCTCTTTGCTATGGTTTGTCTGTGGGAAATGCCTATTAATTCGCCATTGATTATATGACAGGTACTTTTGTGCAAGATATCATTTGGGGATGGTATTTGCAGTTTGCATTAGGGCTGAACATCGCATTTTGTGCATGCATAGTAATCACATCACAGGATATGCAAGTAAGGCAAATCAAACTTGTGGTTTTGCTTGATACATAACACATTTTCCATGATAAATGAACAAGTTAGTCTTTTCTGATTTAAGGGTTTTGGGTGGATGGAGTAGGACTGGGTTATGTGTAATATTAAAATCGACATCATTTGTGATGCACATCTGTGTTTCCTGTGGATAAAGAGGTTTGACATGGCGGTAGTGACTGAGGGGGATACTACTGGGAAAAAAATGCGGCTCAGATGTTTTTTTTAAAATGTTTGTTTACTTCCATAGAGGGGGGGGACATCCTATGAATTAATATAGGCAAGCATTTTTTGCGATTGCTAAGTTGTCTTCAGTGTCAACAGTGTGCCCATCTCCAGGGCTTCACCCAAAGTGATAAAGGCTAACTGCACTGCACACAGCTTAGGCCGAGTCACATACACAGATAATTGCACTGCACACGGCTTAGGCCGAGTCACATACACAGATAATTGCACTGCACACGGCTTAGGTCGAGTCACATACACAGATAATTGCACTGCACACGGCTTAGGCCGAGTCACATACACAGATAAGCCGGGTGCAGTGTTATCTGTGTATGTGACACTATTGAACTTAGTGTGTCTGTTGTAGGACCGGTGTCTTGTACTCCCAAATGATATCAATGTAGTGAACACGGTAATCGGATACGGTTTTGCATTCACACTGGAGCCAAGTCAGAAAGTTAGTTATTACTGCTAACCAGTTGTATTCTATAATGTGTGCACAGATGTTGCGGGTGTGAACTGGCTTCCTGAGTGAATCACCAAGGCGTCGGATTGGATTATTGATTGGTTGGATTGATGTGTTTTTCTTGTGGCGTGGCATGTTGTCGAGGAAAAATGTTACCAGCGGAAGCACTGCAAGTGCAAATCTCAACTTGCAATAGCAAGAGTTTAAATAATACTTTTTTTCATCCTGTCCACAAGCGCGTGGGGTATAGTGATTGTTTCGCGAAAACATTTAAGGCTGCCGCTAGCAACAATTTTTCTATGGATTAATCTCAAGTATTTTACCGATCTGGTTGATTTTTAATCTAAACGATTTTCCTCCAGAAAATTAAATAGACCCAATTAAATGTTCCCAAGATAAAATAAACAAACTGTTATTGAAAGGCTTTAGATAATGGGCGCCGTCTTTTTGGCACTATGTAGGCATTATTTTCACCCACAATTCGATAAGCAGATTAATAGTATGCCTAAAATATTAATGAGATGTGTATTGTGACGCCCAAAATTTGGTAATCTGTATAAATTCTGTGTATCCTCATGCTTATTAAATTCGTTTAGCAGAGTGCCTCATGCTACTGATTTTGTACATCAGCAGCTCAGTTTAGCAACCACATAATCTATTAAGAGTTATTGTGGTTAAAGTAGGTAAAAAAGATGTTATGATAGGGCTTTTTACTGATTTAAAGTCTGAAACATTTTTGCTTTCGAGTATATAATTTTTCACATTTCACTTTACGAATAATTTTCTTTAGTGTCAGTTTTCGTTTTAGTTCACGATAACACCACTGAATGACTGTTTAGAAGCTCCAGGTACAAGTACAAAAGTGAAAGCTCTCCATACTAATGGTAATTTAATAAACATGAATAGACATGGTGTTGTGTGCTCTGGTGGTCCATCATTCAAAATAGTACCTGTGTGTTTTCTCTTCAGGCGCTCGTGCATAGCACTAGTGCCACTGTACTATACCATTGAACGATGTAAAACCACCTTTTCGTTATGGGATGATTTGAACTCCCATGATGAACGTAGAGATATTAAAGGAACTAAGGTAAAAAGGAACAAGGGAAACAATTTAGCAGGCTTTGCAGTTTTAATGATTGTCTTGAAAAGGAACAATCTAGTGTATGTTCAAACAACAGTTTAGAGCTTACCACCTATCAAAGGGGTTGGAGGGGTGTCGATACCCTGACAGATTTGAGGGGGGCAGCATTTGTCAGGGGCCCTTAAATATATAAAATTATATGTAAAATATGGGCAGGATGGGTCCAGAATTTCTAGCAACTTGCATGACACCAATGTTTTTGCATGAGCTCTGCTATGAACCATAATTAATAATTTTCATCTTTTGCTGTTTAAATCACTCGTAGCATTTGAGAGAAATTTTAAGAAAATGAGTGAGGAGGAGAAGAGCGAACACACGGTCACTAAAAGGCCTTTTGTGATACGGAAATATTTATGGACTCTGTTGGTAGTAAGTTCTATTTGGCTATATATTATTTTGGATAAATTTTTAACTACTCTTGGTTTATACGTCACAATTTTTTGCAAAAAATCATAATGTTTCTTGACATTTTTCAATATTGTGCAGCCCTGGTTTGCATTTTTTTTGCCATCACTGTTTTTGTAGGCTTGAGAGCCTCTCCTATACTGCATTTCCCAGAGAGCTCTGGTATAGACTGATTATCCCATCAACTGACAAATTAATTATTGATCATGTGATATGAACCCTGCAAGATCTAAACATCCCATGAGAATCAGAAGCAAGTGTTGCTTCATGTGTATTTTTGTGTTACTTCAATTTACAAAATGTGGAAAACAGGCAAATTTAAGTACCAAGTACATTGGAATGTAATGCGTCTCATGTTTCGCTCTCTGCTGTATATTTATTCAGCCTGAGAGTGAAGCTTGTGGTCCAAGCACAGGCTCCGGCCATTTATCTGGAGCTCCTGGGGCATTTTTGTAGGGTTGGCAGCCTCACTCGGCAAAGATGTGACTAGTCCCAGTACAGGCTCAGTGCTCTAACCTGCTGAGCCACACACATCAAATTTTAATTGATAATTAAATTCAATAAGTGGTCTTACTGTTTTCGTCATTGCTCATTTATATGTGTTCCTTGGCTTCTTTGTACAACAGGATATTGTGCAAGGAATCTCTTATTAATAATCCTATTGGCAATAAGGGATGCAGGGTGAGGAGAATAAAAATTGCAAATAAAGCAATTCTTTTGGGAGTAGTTCAGGTGCCGCTTTGTTCGGTATTCAGCTCTGTGCCCATATTGCCTTCTGGTTGAGACACTGGGAGACCAGACTGATCAGTTGGTGGCAAGACCTTGAGTGGAGCGTAAGGTTATGGCTGATCGGTAAATGGGTAACTGGATAGTTTTGGTGCTGGAAAAAACTTAGATGATGATTGACACTCTTGTCGGCCTGTCATTGGCAACCAGTTTTTTTTTTTTTTAACCCCCCCTGATAAGTGTGCAGTGTGCCAACGTTTAGTACCTAGGATGGATTTGGATACTGTCTTCATAGGTGATGTAATAAAATGAAACTAGAATTTAGATCATCTAGTTATATTCACAGTACAGTTTAGAAGTTTCTCAAATTTTTATATTTTTTTTGAATGTGGGAAGTTCTGGTTTTAGATACTCACTCTCTCTGCTTTCATGTAGAGGAAGGAATAGTCAGCTATGCAACTGACCCAAACCTATATCTGATGGACTTTGAACTTTAGTCCCGCAATTGGTCATCACCAGAGTTTCTGTTGGGTTAGGCTGTTATCAAGTGTTGAAACTGCATGTGTAGGTGTGTGGTGCATTTGAGTGAAATACAAGATAATGGGTAGTTTGACGTCAGTCATTTCACCATTACCAAGAGGTAAACTTGGTAATCCCCCCCCCCCCCCCCCCCAAAGGGGTGCCCAGATTCCCAATGCTTTTCACCTGACCCGCCGTTATGCTTCCCACACGTTTCGCGCTGTATCCCTTATGCACTATGACCTTGTAATGCGATACAGGCTATTCTCTGTAGAAGCCATGTCCTCTATTTAGGGAGCGGCACTTCTGGGAAGGAGTCTTTGCTTGGAACTCGCTGGCAGCTAGACGCAGCACTATGGCTGATTTTAGCACATGACAGGGTTATTATCCTTAACAAAAACTATGACTAGAGCTACAAGAAAATGTTTTTCCTAGACTGAAATAAAATAAGCTACAAAAAATGTTTAAATTAGAAATTTAGATCTATATTAATTATTAATTAATAAATTCATAATTACCTTTAAACAACACCCTGAAGCCTAAACTGATTTTCAAATAAAACTTAAATCGTGTTTCCCCTGCCCTGGGGATTTATTATAATGAAGCTAGGTGAGGCTACATGGTCGGCCAGTGTTCCTACAGGTACTGCTGACGGTCAGTGCACCACCTGCCCTTCTGCTCATAAGTGTGTGTTTGAACATTCACCAAGCCTGGCTCATGCTGTGTGACAAGGCTAGCCTTTCTGTCAACCATGTCAACAGGATAACACCCAGCCCCCCTCCTCCCAGACTTTGGGTGAGGTTTTGTGGTTTCCAGGCAACAGAGCCATGTGATCAGGTATTTCCAGTGACTTGTTGTGAGGAAAGCATTGTCTGAAGTGAGTTCATTTTGCACGTTCGTGTGTACCTTTTGATAACGAACAAAAATGTCTGTGACTTAATGTAATGAGAGAACATGGCGCCTTCCTCCCCACCCCCAGGCCTGTAACACTGTCTTCCTGCGGAGCTGACTTAGTGGCTTTTTTTCTGGGAAGTGAGCCGTTGGTGACCCATCAAAGCGTACTGGGGGCAGGTGTAAAATCAGCACTGACGCTGCTCTTGGTCTCTGTCCGTCTCAGTGTACGTGGTGGAAGAGCGAAGGCGAGACGACACGGCGGACACCTGCCTGACTGCCTGCTGGACGGCCCTCTGTTGCTGCTGCCTGTGGGACATGCTAACCTAATCCCCACCCTCACAAAAAATGCCACAAGCCGCTCTCAGCCTTCTGGCTCTGAGGAAAACACCACCGTAGGCTTTTCCCTCCCTCTTCACGGCCACCTGTATCCCCAGATGAGAGGCTGTCTACTTGATCCCCAGCCCCTGTAACTGCTAGCTCACTTACAAGGTCCCGAATGTCTCTGTTCTGCATGAAGGCAGTGGGGGCTGGAATCTGCTTGGACATTGATTTAAAGTCACACTTCTCAGAATATATTAAATTAATTGCTTTTCCTAAATGATTTTTTTCTTCTGTTAAGTAAATGTTTTAAACAGGAACTCTTCTTTTTAAATACATTCCTAGAGAGCAACTTTATTAAATGACATGCTGTATAACTTAAACTGTAAATGGAAATAGTTTGCCTGTGCTCAATGTGAGAGTTTCAGAATAAATTATTTGTAAAACTGAGAAATGAGTCTTATTTATTTTGGTGTTTATGCTGGACTTCTTCATCAGATATACTGCTTTTGTTTAAAAGTACTTGTATTAATGTCCATGTGTGTTGAAGGTTGTCTTGACGATCTGCTGCGAAATCCCCACTTTAGTGTGCAAGTGAGTGTGTGCTTGAGTTTCTGTGCTTAATGCGTCTTTCCAGAGCACCTGTTTATTTGCACTTGTCAAAGGACCTTGGTATTACATTACTAAGCTGGTACTCCCCGATGTCATGAATCAAGCTTGAAGAGAGGATGTGTAATCCGAGGGCCACTTCACGTCTGCGGCTCTTAAACCTGTGCCCTGCTGTATGTTCATTGCTGCCTTAGCGGTAGATCTCTGCTTTGGGTGTGCCTTTGCCACCCCATGCCCATACATACATGCATTTGTTACTGGGACAGTGACATGGTCCCCACCAAACATACTTTGCCCGGAGTTGTGTGAAAGTGTGTGCGAGCCCATGTGCCAACAGAAGGTCACTGCTTTAACTTTAAGTATTTAAATTTCTGTTTTTCTGCGTTGGTCTTTCTGAAAAAATAACTGTTAGGACACACCGAGGAAGCCAGAAATGCATACCTACATGGTGGTCTAGCTGAACTGGTCATTCTGGGTTTTCAGCATACTGAAACCTAACCCACCACTTCTAGTGAGTATTAATAGTCCAGATGTAAGGCCCAATGCCTCAGGTGCCCCACTACAAGCCAGCCAGGCCAGATATAGAACTGGGCTCTTTAACAGGCAGCCCTTTCATGCAAAAAGTTAGCTTGCTTCCGGCATGCTCTGTGGTGTCAATTTGCTAGCTTCTAAACGGCTTCTTGTTGATGGCTGCTGCTGAGGAGCTGCAGATTCTCTGTAATGGAGTCCATCTTCCTCTTTTCTCTTCAAACGGCAGAAGCGTTGTCTCCCCCTCGTGGCTAACATTAAACATTGCAGTTTTACACCTGGTTTTCGTTCAATGGTTCAAAAACCATTTCAATACGATTTGTTTACTTAATGTTTTATAAAGTATAGTATGATTTTACTCATGCCAGAAAGGTCATTTTTTAAAAAAAT
>JAODKF010000002.1:15235554-15255206 GCA_026779585.1 Mormyrus proboscirostris | reverse complement strand
TATAATTCCTTGGTAAGACCCCACCTAGAATATTGTGTGCAGATTTGGTCACCATACCTTAAGAAGGACATTGCTGCCTTGGAAAAGGTGAGAATGATTCCTGGTCTTAGAGGATTGTCTTATGAGGAGAGGTTAGCTGAGCTGAATCTGTTCAGCCTCGAGCGAAGGAGACTAAGGGGGGACAAGATCCAGGTATATAAGATTCTAACAGGTCTGGATGCTGTTCAGCCAAATGGCAATTTCAATATTAGTTTTCTCTCGTTTGTAAATCTTATGATGACAGTATTTGATTGAGAAGAGTACCAACTTGCACAGAGCATCCCCACTGTCCCAAATCACATGACCACATTAAGTAAACAAACGTTTATTAATTTTTGTTTATTTATAAGGTTTCAGAGGAACCAGCCAAGTAAGTGTAAGAACAACTTCTTAGTACTCATCTGGTAGGTCATGACATCCATAAAGAGGCTCATTTCAAGTCAGGAACCCCTTACTGTGCAGTAGGGTCCTACAACAGCAACTCTGGGCAAAACTAAAACCAAGACAAATGTTAAACAAGCAGTAAAAAACAATGACGTGTGGGTAGTTGAGAACTGAGATATCCGAGTGTCACAAAATTCTAGAGTAATAATGCCAGCTATATGTCTGCACATAACAAGCCACTTCCTGTTAGAAATATAAAACTTGATATTTCAACAATATTCTACTGTGCTGCATAAAGGTCGATCTATACACTGTACATACAGATATATTTTGAAAAACAGTTTTCACAGTTTTAAAGACTTTATTTAAAGTATAAACCATTTTAAAACACTTTACATAATTTTTTGTCCGTGACTATAATTTGCTCAGAAGCAAATTAAAATGAATATAAAAAACTTAATGAACAATTATTACATATTTTACAAAAGTAAAATAACTTAACTCATCAATGCTCTTTTGTCTTCAATAAAACTAGTGACACTTTCATGATTGTCATATAGATCTAAGAAAAAAGGAATAAATTAAAAAAGCACAAAATAAATAAAAAATAATTGAGATACTAATTTTATTTATTCTGTGAGAGTGTTTGTTTACTGACCATCCTATACAGAGTGCCCTGGTGAAAGTCTTACAATTCTACTGCAACGGGAACGTACGAAACTACTGCATCTAAGCTACACCCTGAACATCTGTGTTGCTGACACAATGTAGAACTTTTTTTCCATTTTTAAATAAAACAATGTAAGACGTTATTTGCTGCAAATATAGCCATGGTGGTTTTTTTTCCATTTACTTTTTAAAAACATATTTTGTTTTTTTTCTTCTTCTAAAGGAGTTCAAAATTGGTAAATGTTCACAGAGCCTACTGATCCACGGCTCGATTCTGTTGGACATGATGCCTGAGACAGTGTGACTGTTTGTTCTAACCCCGAGATCATGACAGCCTACTCCCTGTTCCAGTAGGTCCTGCGATCGGTGCTGGGTCTCACCACCTGTCTTTCATGTCCTCTTAACTACACAACCCAAAAAATATGGGTGAAAATATTCTTTTTTAAAAAGGGGATGCTTTTTTGAAACAAGAACAACTTTGTTTATCTTGATTTTCTGGTCCTGTTTTTTTGCCTATGGCAGTTACCATTTAAATATAATTGTTTTTGTTATTTGAAATGTCCCTGCAGCGTTCAGAGTGTTATCCCATTTGTTCTTTTATTCTCCGTAGGAGAGGAAAGCTGGAGAAAGAAGGGGCAGCGAGACGGGGAGAGGAGAGTTTTTGGGATGCTGTGATCTGTTACCTCCTGCCCATTTCATTCTGTCTCAGGAATTGGATGTTGGTGCTGCTGTCCGCCAGCTCGGGGTACTGCTCGACGGCCAGCACATAGTACCCGTCGTAGCCCTGCACCTTCCCCGTGCTGAGAAGCTGCTGCCGCTCCCCGTCAGTCCACAGCCGGCTGCCCTCTTTGCCATCCCGCACGCGCTGCTGCTCCCGCGCCCAGGCACCCCAAAGCGCCCTCTGGCGGGCGAGTTCCAGTAGCCGTGTACGCTCCTCATCCAGCACATCGGGACCCAGGCCGTAGCGCACGCTCAGCATGAGTGAGGCGGCGCGGAACTCCACGGTGGCTCCACGCCGTGATCGCCCGCTGACCGTCACATTCACCCCACTCTCCAGCATCTTGCGTCCGTTAGTCAGTCCCAGCGCCTGCAGGTCACCATCTGTAGAGCCCACCTTGACGAAGAAGTGGCAGTCGCGCCCATCCTGTGTGTAATGCGTCCCCTCCAGGTACATGGCATTGTTCAGCACCAGGGCCACCTTGCGGCTGTCCTCGCTGGCCATACCCGACACGGCGGTCACCACGCGCCCCTCCTTCATGGATAACATCACGCCCCTCCCGATGATGGGGGTGTTGGTCCCAAACCAGTACCCGGGCTTATCCTGCTTGGTTCGACGGCCTTTGTTGAGCAACCGCCCCTCCAGGGCCATGAAGGCCTGGTTGTGTCGCTCTGCAGCCTGCTGCACGCCTGTAATCAGCTGCATGGACATGGTAGAAGATCATTAGGGTGCCAGTGACGGGGATACTTATACCAGGGATGAGATGCCTATTGTACATGTGCCCTGCATTTTGGTGACAGGGTGTGTGTCTTCAAGGTGAGTGTTGCCATGGAATCAGTAGCATCCTCTTTGTTGCTATAGGAACTCACCTGCCCATTCTCACAGTCCTGGGTGGCAAGCAGTTCGTAGGGTGGCTCCACAAAATACACAGTCTGTTTGGGGAAGCCTGGGATGATGTTGCTGAGCTGGAAGCCAAACATTACCAACCAGCTCTTAACATCTGGAACAGAGAAGGGTAGAAGATTTAGATAGCTGCCATCTGCCCACTCGTCTATAACCAAGAGCCCACAGGATATGTTTCAGATGAGGTCATTTGCAGAATATACAGAAAACCTCATACAACTTTTAGGACTGTAAAAGACTTCAAAGGATTTCTATATTAATAAAAAACATATTAAAAGCATTTTAGATGGCTAATGAGTTTATGACCCATTATATGTAGAGGTAAAATATCTTGCAAATATTATCTCCCAAGATAGACAACAATTGCGCGTCTCTGTTGTACAGCAATTTAGGAGCACCTGTGGCTTAAGAATATAACTAAGCTCACCATCCTTTTAAATAAAGCAAATTATCCCCTTTAACACTCTCCATACCTGTGACATAATTTTTGATGTCCAGCATATCACTGAGGGGATTGTTGTTCTTAAACATGTACAAGTTGAAGGGGGCTGGGTCCTTGCCAATCTTCTGCCAAAGTGAGTAGTCAGGGGTGGTCCACCTGCCCGCAAGGACATCATAGTCACGCTGGGTGAAGTGCACTAGCTTGGTGAGAGGGTCATACAGTCCTCCGTGAAAGCCAACCACCAACTGAAACTCAGGGTTGGAGTCATGGTAAATCTCGCCGTATGCTGTGTACTGCAGTTGCTTAATCATCTGTCCGTTGCTGCTGAAGACAGCGAGGGGTGTGCCGGTGTTGTCCGAGGCAATGTAGTACTCCTCCCCGCTGCTCACCTCCATGGCGAACAGATGGCCCTGCAGGTCATAGTATAGTGAGGTGATCTCTGAGCTGGAGTGGTTGAACACATGGGTGATGCGAACCGGGTTGTTCAGGTCAGCATAAAAGAACTGCAGGTGTTGGCCCAGGCTTGTCTTGCTGGAGACCCGTCGGCCCAATCCATCATAATGGTACTGCACACTCCAGCCTCCAGGCGTCCGACTATAGGCCCGCAACAGCAGACCTTTGGCGTTGTAGTCAAACACATCGGAGCCACGCTGGCTCAGGATCCCATCCTCATCAAGGCGGTACTGCACATCGCCCAGCCGGGTTATTCGATCGCGGAGATCGTAGCGCAATGGCAGTAGGCGGGCACTGTTACCTGGATTGAGTAGGTGCAGGTTGCCATTCAAATCATAACTGTAGCGCCAGGCAGACCAGTCATTCACCTTGACGCCACTTAGCTGCCCGTCGCCATCATACTCATAGCGGTACTGTGTGGTGTTGGCGTATGGCCCAATTTTCAGCTCTCGCTTGATGACACGTCCCATGCTGTCATACTGCACTGTCATCCAGTACATGAGGGAGCGGAAGATCTCGTACTGCACCTCCTTGATGCGCCCGTGGGTGTCAAAGTGCTTGCTGAGGGTCATCACGGCTGTGGTGATGATCTGGTTGATGTCATAGTATATGACACCAAACTTTCCAAAGTGCTCGACTTTGCCAGATATCTCGTCATAGCGATAGAGATCAACAGGCAGTGGTGTCTCACTAATTACGGGCTTCATGCTGGCAATACGGAAGCTGTTGTCATGATAGGTATAGTCAAAGCGGGCGTTGACCATGCCTTCCTCGGAGAAGCGGTAGATCTGCTTGTCTACAAGTGGACCCATCTTGCGGTAGCGTATGGTGCATGAGAAGCTGCCACTCTGCAGGTTGACCATTTTCAGGACACCAGTGGTTTCATCATAACCAAATGTAACAGCCGTGCTATCATACAGGACCTCTGACAGTTTAGCTAACTTGCCATACTTGTAGAGGACCCGCCTACCGGTGCCCAGGAAGAATGTGGCCTGAGGGTGGCCGTCCTCGCTGAAGTCGTGGATGACCGAGGCATTGCTCTCAGGTGGGCTGTACGTATTGCGGATGTATCCAATGGACACATGGGTGGACATGGTGTGACGTGCAACACTGGGCATGGTGACAGCCGTAACACGCCCAGAGGTGTCAAACTCAAAGACATATTGTCTCTGACTTTGCAACAATAGAACCATGGACTGCAAAAACAAAAAGATACATCAGCATTACTGTCATTGTCTTCATGTTGATTTCTGACCACGTTAACAACACATTACTAATGTACGATATTCAGGGTTATAGTTTGGGGATTCACCGAATTGACTGGATACTCACCTTGTCCAGATAGCTGTAGCTCCACACCTTGCCGTCGACAAAAGAACGCGACAGGATGCGCCCGTAGGGGTCAAATTCTGTCCTCTCACTCATGCTGCCCCGTTGGAGGCCGACGAGCTGCCCGGTGCTGGAATAAGACACGTTGACCACGGCCAAGCTGCTGCTGGGCAGCCACATAGCCGGACGTCCTTGGGTGTCATACATGATACGCAATGTAAACTTGCGGTGGTCATCGTATATCTTTTCTGTTCGGGTGTTTCGGTCAAAGTCAATAGATAGAAGGTTCCTGCCATGTGCCTAAAGCAGTCAGAGTGAAGAGGCAGGTCACAAATTACCAGCATTTATTAAAATACATGGATAACCACAGCAACAAGAAATCTGAGCCGATGCAGGGAAGGCGATATGGCATCAGCCGCACTCACCCTCAGCTTCCTGCCGAAGACAGTGACCTTGCCCTTAGTCTGCTCTTTGCGCAGTCGCCATTCGATGGAATTAAGCCCATTATCTGTGGGCAGGGTGATGTTGCGGCGACCGACTGTGGGGCTGACGGACCCAGCTAATATGTGTGGTTCAGTATGGAAGCTAATACCCATTCCGTTAGCATACATCACCCGCAGGGTGCCATTGTTACACAGCTGGTAGCTGTTCCTCACTTGATCTGTGGGGAATAATGGGGGTTCACAGGAGAGAGGGAAGGAAGGGGAAATGTAAAGGAAGTCAAACAGAACAATTGAGCGCTGCCTCATTTTTAAAGTCCGGTCACAAAAATAAATGCTTCATCTCATTATGCCTGAGGCAAAAGGAAATCAGCTTTGTCTTCCACAGATCCTTTCAGCTGCTCTAACAGCCCAGCGCAGCAGATGCCCTTTCAGGTAACAAACCCAATACGTTCGCTTGTCTTGCAGAAAACTCACCGGATGCCTTTTATTTCATTTATACCGAGTAACAAGATCAAATGCGGCTTTCAAAAGAAACCCGTTATAAACTGGAATCCTTCTATAAAGCGAATTTATAGTCAAATTTTCAGTACATTTCAGCCAAGACAGAGTGCATTCTCAGATAACTTTTAGAAGGATGCTCAGGTGTTTTTTTTTTTTTTAAATTCAATTATTCTATAGCAGAAGGAATGAGCTTTGCAAGCCTTTAAGAACAGATTTATTGAATGGGGGGCTGCATGGAATTACAGAATTAGATCAGTTTAACATAGCCAAATAGCTACTTCCCTCTACTAGCCCCATGGGTGGAGTTTCAAATAAATCTCAAAACTTTTTACTCTGCTAAGTAACTCTGTTAACTTCCAGACACATGGAACTCAGAACTTATTTTTTCTGTCACCATCCTGAGGGTCAGTGGGGGAGGAGGGGGTACAATCGTTCTTCTGCTGTGGTGTCTGGGCTAACATGGTACAAGGAGACACAGATTAGAATTTACTGAATCGCAAGTAATGAATTTTACCACAACAACATTCATCACAGGAGTGCATGGGGGTAGAGGCAGAGACTTGATGCATGCACACATGCCCACACACACACGGGCACACATACACACAGATAAACACACACTCACACACAGACACACGGACAAGGATCCAGCACTGATGTTTTTGATTGTGTACACACAGAACCCCATGATCCGGAAAATGGAAGAGTACAGGAGTTTTGTTATGCATATTAAGATAATTCTGTAATCTATACATAACCTTCAGTACTTTAAACAACATTCATATGTCTTTCTTTTTTTCTAGGTCTTTACCTTGGACTACAGTGTAGGATGCTTCCACAGATGACAGGTTTGTGATGACAGTGACATCATCATCTCGGTTGGAACTTTCAATGTCGATGTTGATGGAGCGCTCAATCTCTCGGTGCAGGCTGGTGACTGTGCCCGTTGGGTAGGTGACGTTGGTCAAGCGGCCCTCACTGTCATATCTACAGGAGGCAGAAATACAAGAATATTCCCCTTACTTGCAATGAGAAGTGACCCTCACTGGGACTTATTGAATAAGTATGCAGGTGCCTTCCAGCAAGCTTCGTGCTGTGTTCAAGGGCACTGCAATTGTGTCACGACTGCAAGATTCACAGAACGTTTTTTAAGAAAGCTGTGCAGAGACTGCAGTGTGCAAGTGAAGACACTAGGTGGAAGGAGTGAGCTGCAAATACAGTGTAAACGATCCTAACCATGCCTGAGCTCCATAATTATACAATCCAAGAGCAGAAATTAAGATAGTATTGCAAGCTGCAGTCTGCATTTCACTCTCTCTCTGCCTTTGGGCTGTTAGAATTGTTTGAGGCAGATCTTTGACCCATGTTTACATGCATAAACAGCCATAACAACTACATGGCACTTAGCATTGTCAACTAATGGAATATGTTTACATTAGACAAGAAGTAAAGCTTTCTTTGTTTTTAATTTCCCTTTGAGAAAACAATGGAGAATGTTCAGCATACCCATGATTAGTTGGCATACCAAACACACACTTACTCATAGAAAGTAGTCCAGCCTGTCTCATCAGCCTTGGTGGTCAAGAGACCGGTGTTCCCATCATAACCCAACAGCGCCACCTCCTGGTTGAAAGCAGAAATAGAGCGAAGGCTACCAGTCGGGTCCAGGCCCAGTGTCACCACCTGGTTGTCTGGCAGCAGGATGAGCCTCAGGAGGCCACTGCCCCTCTGCCCTGCCCCCTCCCGCTGAATACGTAGAGTGTTGTTGCAGTTGTCGATGACGGTGGCCAGCTCTCCATCGGACCCATAGGAGAAGTTGTAGAGTGGCTCCCCAGTGACTAAACTGATGGTCTGTTGGTGTTGCCCCTCCTCATTGAAGATGTACAGCTCCTGCTCCTGCGGTGAGGCCACCTCATACTGCCCAATAAGCGTGGGGCCTGGCCGGTTACCACGAACGGCCCGGATGCGGATATTGTTGAGGTCGGCAATGAAGAGTGTGCTGTCGGGTGACACAGCCAGTGATGTGGGTGTGTTGAGGCTAGCGTCAGTGGCATAGCCATCGTCTCCTGCGAAGCAGTTGCAGTTGACGTCGTTCTTACAGTCACACTCCGAGGCTGCCCCAGCGAGCAAAGAGATCTCGCCATTGGTGCTGACCTGTCGGATGCGGTTGATCTTCTTCTCATCCGTCTCAGCAATGTAAAGCACGCCTGTGTGCGAGATTCCGATGGCTGTGGCACTCTCCAGTGCTGAGTGGATGGCCAGCTTGCTGAGGGAGTAGTCAATGCCGGGCACCTGGCAGTGCATGGGCCTACCAGCAATGATGCTCACTTGGTGGTTCTCTGTGATGCGAATGATGATGTTATTCTCCAACACGTACAGTGAGTTGTCCATGGGATTCACTGCCAGGTCAGTAGGCCACTCAAGACGAACCTGGAGATGGGACCAAAGAGCAGCTGTTATGCTGGCTTTCAGGTTTATACCTTCTTCCTTGCTGGGGTATTTTAAACCAGGAAACCACCAGCTGTCAGTCATGACTCTTTGATACATCTTACATCAAACAAGGACAATCTAAGGAGTGGACATTCCTCAGATCAGGCAGCCTGGGAAGGTGAATGACATGTTTTGCACACAGCGTAACACAGCAACAGGCAGGAGAGGGAGTGTTCTTTGAAGGCACAGAGGGATCTCTGACTGCAGATATCTAGGAGGGGTGCTTATGGTCCTCTCTATAAACTCAAAGACACCCCGGCCTACATGACTAGCTATGCCTGTAATCCCTGATATCTGATCTTCTAGAAGTAGCACAGGTACAGCTACTAATCCTTGGTCCTGGATGAGCTGCCTGCCCGGAGCACCTCATGGTCCTTGTCATTACAATCAATCTGATGTGGCAAGAAAGCAGGATATTCCAAAAATCTCTGGTGTCTAACCTGGCTGACATCCATGCTGGTGTCGCAGCTGAGTGGTCGCACAGCAGTAAGGTCATTGGCACCTAGGAGCGTGGAGATGATGCCATTCTGGTCCACCTTGCGAATCATAGTGGCGTCTACAAAGAACATCATGCCGTTCTTATCTACAGCGATCCCTGTAAAGGAGAGATCAGCTAGTCAGTAGGCAAAACTCACAATACTCATTGATCGGGGCGTTCATCATCTCCTGCAAAGCTAACTGTGTGTCCTTCCTGGCTGCTGATCTATGATAATGGCTAGTTGGCAAACAAGGATGTCAGCGTCTTCCTCCCCACCACTCGTCATAAACTCAGAGTCAACTTGTAGCCTCAGATTGGCACCACAGAGAAACCACTTCAGAAAGACATGAGAGATCTTTGCAGACATGCTCCCTGAGGAGAATGCTCAGGCTAGGTGAACCACATGTGATGGAAGTTGGCTGACTTGTGCTTGACTTTGCAAACCCATCAGGAACTTTGGAGTGAGTTGTCTTCAATCTGACAGGGCAGCTCCTCGTTGTTCAGAAAAATGCCGCATCGGAGGGAATAAATTTGACAATGACAGCCTTGACAGTTTGGTGTCAGATCGGAAGACACTTTTCCAGGCCATGACTCCATCAGCTGGCTAATTATTCTGTTTTCCTCCCTCCCCCAGTTCTGTCCTGCTCTTGTTTCTTACAATATTTCACTTGTTTGTTAATTTACTTGAATGCAAAGACCAAATAAAACAATGGGCTGAATAACACCAGGATACCATTGGAATTTTGTCTGGGATACTTGGTGTATTGAGAGTGCAACGCGAGTATTCCCCATCAGCGGCACAGCCAGGAGAGGCTTCGCTGCACTTGACTCCTCCCACAGCACCTGCTGAGGGCTGCTCTCATTACTTACTGTCTCTTCCCAGAGAAGGAGAGATAAAACAAAGAAAACTCCAACTGACACCAGAGACTTTGATTCCCCACAGCCAGCCAGCAAATTAATTAACAGCTCAAGGGTTGAATGTTCTCTTTGATTGTGAGGCCTGACCATCGATGAAAGAGTTTTCCAGAGTAATCGGGGTGTTGCCTTCACAACAAAGACGTATCACGTGAGAAAGTGAAGGCCTGAACCAACCGAGGTAGGGTGTCGTTTTTCTGGAAGAAATGCTCAAAATACAGCAGAACTAGAAAGGAATGGAAAGAAGAAGATCCAGCTAGAAGCTGAGCCTTACTTCCCAATCCAGCAGCATGACCTAATACCAAGCCAAGAGTTATTAAGCCCCGCCCTGAAGCATGCCTCCTCCCTTCCCAGAGCACGACAACCCAGCCATAGCTCACCCTTTGGGCTCATGAGGGTAGCTTCCACAGCCTTGCCCCCATCACCACAGCGCTCATCAAATGGTAGGCACTGCTCCCCGGTCCCTGCCACTACCTCAGCATTGTCCGACAGCAGCCGGCCGCCGCTTAGTGAGCGTGCGCGGTAGATCCGCCGTGAGTTTGTGTCAGAAATGTACAGGGCACCAGTCACTGGGTCCACCGCCAGAAAGTACTTGTGTGTGGGGTTATTGCTGCGGGGAAGAAGCACACCAGATTCCCTGGCTCAGAATCACCGTTTCTGCATCACACACTTCTGTTTACAGCTCCACTGAGCAAGTATAGCTCCACTACTGGCAGATTGATGCATTGCAGTAGAAGAGCTAAAATGTGATGGGGGAGAATTCAAGGCTGGGGCAACATGCAATTCAGATGGGACTGTCACAGAACATGCAGCTGCTGCAAAAGTGGGGGGGGGGTCTTACCTGTGCCGAAAGTCTTTGTTTCTTGTAGGGAAAAAAGAAGAATAATAAACAAAGAAATGTCAGTAAAGTGACAAGCAGACAGGAAAGTGACAAAGAGGCTAGATAGTATCCTGTATTACATTAGCCAGGGATAATGGGACGTTCCATAGGCAGTAGATCCAGCTTATACTGGACAAAGCATTACTGGCTTACTGGGAGCACATTGACCACAGCTTGTACTGGACAAAGCACTGCCGGACCACTGGGAGCACACTGACCACAGCCTGTACTGGACAAAGCATTGCCGGCTTACTGGGAGCACAATGACCACAGCCTGTACTGGACAAAGCATTCCCGGCTTACTGGGAATGCAATGACCACAGCCTGTACTGGACAAAGCATTGCCAGCTTACTGAGAGCACACTGACCACAGCTTGTACTGGACAGAGCATTTCTGGCTTACTGGGAACACACTGACCACAACCTGTACTGGACAAAGCATTCTCGGCTTACTGGGAGCACACTGACCACAGCCTGTACTGGACAAAGCATTGCCAGCTTACTGGGAGCACACTGACCACAGCCTGTACTGGACAAAGCATTCCCGGCTTACTGGGAATACAATGACCACAGCCTGTACTGGACAAAGCATTCCCGGCTTACTGGGAATACAATGACCACAGCCTGTACTGGACAAAGCATTGCCGGCTTACTGGGAGCACACTGACCACAGCCTGTACTGGACAAAGCATTCCCGGCTTACTGGGAGTGCAATGACCACCTGCTGTACTTTTCGTCTTTATTCCTGGAACAAATGTGAATCGATTTTCATAGCAACCCTAGCATCAATAAAAGTACATGGTCCGTAAGCAGCAACAAAACTGTGTGCCAAATACAATCTAAACTGAGGATCATCAAGTACATACATCTCTGAAATTTTCTGCATATATTTATAACAAAAATAATAGTAAGTAGTAATATCAGTGCAAGCAAAACCTCCTGTTTTTCTGAGTCAGCCTCCATATGGCATGAAATTGAAAAGAAAAAATCCATACATAAAATGCCAGTAGGTATTCTAAAGTTCTGGCTAATTAGAGGTACCGTCCCCGCTCAGTTGCCTGGACTCATCCCAGCTGAAAAGCATCAGCATTTTGATTGATCATTTACAGTCACCCGCCCCCCCTTGGTGTTTTTCCTATTTTGTCACATTACACCCTGCAATTAAAGATGTATTTTCATTGTATTTTATATAATGGACTTAATGTAGTCCAGATTGTTGAAATGGAATGTGTGAGATGTGTGAATTGTGAGTGCATATGTATTCATCCTCTTTAGGGGGGGGTTCACCAACTTCAGGAGTCAGTCAATTAGTTGATGAAAGTCCACCTGTATGCAATGAAAGTGACACGTGATCTGTCACATGATGTCTGTATAAACAAACCTTAAAGGCCCCAGACCCAAAACACATGGTAGAAGGTTCTCTGGTCAGATGAGACTAAAATTGAACTTTTTGGTCATTCTGGGAAACGTCATGTGTGGCACAAACCTGACACTTCCCATTACCCGAGAACAGCACCCCATGGTGAAGCATGGTGGTAGCTGCATCCTGCTGTGGGGGTGTTTATCATTGGCAGGGACAGGAAGGTTGCAGCTAAAGATGGCTCTACAACATGTTGAGTTTGGGCTATGCATACCTGCATTTAGTTTTTTTCTCTTAATTATTTATGTCACAATAATAAATATTTTGCATCTTCAAAGTGACATGCATGTTGTGTAAATCAAATGGTGCTAACGCCCCCAAAATCCATTTTAATTCCAAGTTGTAATGTGACAAAACAGGAAAAACACCAGGGGGTGAACACTTTCACAAGGCAATGTATATGATGATAGACAAACAGGAATTGAAGGTTAGCAAACTGCAAACGCAAAATGCTTTCAATTCTGGATGACTCTACTTCTCTGCAGACAAATCTCACTGTAACAGATAAATTATTGGACTTCACTGCTTGTGGGCTACCATTACAATATTGAGTTAAACTTTCCTGAAGTAATGAAAACATATAACTAATGTCAGGCAAAATGTCTGTCCATGACTCTCTCTTTGACCAGGTACATTGCTATTTGATGTTTGGCCAATCACAGAATGTGGTTTAGAAAGGGAAATGATCTACTCATTCTGCCAGTGATTCTGCACAGTGGTGAAGAAACAGCAGTGCTGGATACACCCAGGTTCTAGTGAAATAAATCAGCATTTCTATTTGTAAAACATGACTCCCATACAGGACCATCCATTACCAACATAGCGACACGATTGCTCTTACTGATACCTCCTAATTAAATGTGAACACCCATTGCCCCCAGCCCCCTCCCAATCCTCCTGACTGCTGACCAACCTGAGCTCCAGGATTCCGGTGGTGTTCATGGAGGGATACACCCGACGTATGAAATTGAGGTCGCCCACGTAAAGGCTGCCGTCGATGCCTGATGCCAGGGCAACGGGGGCGAGCAGCTTATTTCCATCGGCCAGGCCGTTGCAGCTAGGACAGGAGATGCTGCGCCTCCGGCCGTTTCCCATGATGCTCGTGATGATTGGGGGCTGCTGGGACATGAAGAGGTTCTCCCCGCTGCCTTTATGAAGGATTCCTTAAAAAGGGAAAACATCCCGCTTGAAATCCTGGTCTGAAGGTACAGCTGGATCTCTGACCTGATTGGGGGGTGGCTGTGTTCCCCTCCTGCTCCTGGCTCTTAGCAGCTATAGGACTCTCAGGGAAAATGGTGCATTCTCATCCAGGAGATAGCCAGGAGAAACACTGAAGCCAGGAGATTTGAATCCAGGAATTCTGGATGCAGATCCCCAAGCCTATGGGGTATTGACCTTACAGAGGCAAGCGACTGCAGGCCCACATGCACCTTGAAGAGCTGTGAGCACCTCTTCAACCATCCACAGCTCAGAGAGCACAAGTGGCCAGTAGGGGTTGCGTGACCTTAGATTTTTATTAATGTCAACAGTTATGTTATGAAAGTAGAGTGGAAGTCCACTAATCATTGATGACGTCATTAAAAAAAACACAGGAGAAGGGAATGCTTTGCAATAAGACTAAATCTGTATTCGCAGAAATATAATGCACATGCTGACAAGAGTTCATGCGCATATCGTACGTGGAACAGAAACAAGTAGAAACCGTTGCAACTTAGCAGCAGCAATTTATGCAGCAATAACACCTGTGTACTACAACCAAACGAGAAAGACTGAAGAGTCGGTATAACCCTGGGGGAGGAAAAGAAAATTCGATCTAGCCTGTAAGCCTGTTCCTCACTGGCATAAGGCGCTTTCACACCCGAGTTCAGGAACTTCCTGGTTTCAAGTTCCTGGGCCATGTGTAAAAGGAACTGTAGTAGCTTTTGGCCACTTTCATGCGTTGCCTTGCCACCACACAACAGGAACTGTGACGTTTATGCTAAATAAGCATGTGATTTCATACCACAAAACAATGGAGGATCAGTCATTTTGTTAATTATTTGTAGGCTACTGGAGGGGATAGATCATGATCAAACTGGGAGACATTTTATTTATAGGACCTGTGACATATTAATAATTCTTAATAAATTTGATCTTTCATTTTCCACCAAATAAGAAACAATGTAATGTTATTCCACTAATAAGCACTGGCAAGGTTTTGATAAGCGACAGGCAAAAGTATATTGGTTATCGATCAAATTTCAGATCAACACAGAGCAGTAAAGTTGACCTGTCAACTAGTCCAAGTCTGTGAAATTTTTGAAAAATCTTTTCAGATTTATTTAACTTAAGATGCTTCTGTGCATTTATAACTTACCATTTATTAATACACATTTAATTTAAGATTCTCAAAATAATAAGAGCAATTTACTTTTCCATAATTGCCTGGCCACCTGCTGTCCAGGTGTACAGTGAGTGTGATGATGCCACTTTGATTACAAGCATAAAACTAGCTGTGCAGCTGTTGTTCTGAAGCCCTAAACTCCTGTAAATCTGATTATGGTTACATGTGTCGAAAGGTCTGAGATATAAAGCTTTCATTTCCTATCCATCTTGGTAGGACTGTCATGGGGGCCAGAGGCATGGCAGCCAAATGAGGGGGCCCTCTTCTCATGGAGCCATCCTTTGGAATCACAGGACCCAGTGGTGACACAGCAGAGTGATTGTTTGTACTTGGACTGAGGTCACACTAAATCAGTGTTTCTCAAATCGGTCCTCGGGGACCCCCCCGACAAGTTGGGAGGTCCCCAAGATCTGGGTTTCGAAACACTGCACTAAACTAGCTCAGATCATTACTACTGTTCCCAAGGATCCTCCACAAACTTCCCAAAGTAAATGTATTCATCTGTGAGAGGTGAGCTCCATGGTGCCCTCTGGTGGGCATGCTGACGTACCGCTGCGGACATTGAGGGCATGGTGCTTGTCGAGAGACCAGCTGCCCAGGCTGGAAGGTTCCAGCTCGAAGCCCTGCAGCACAGCCATCCGCTTCTCCCACAGGATCAGAGAGGGGCAGGTCTCATATTCGTAGCCCACAGACACTGGTAGGGGGAAAAATGGGAAGGAGTGGGCCACATGTGTAGGGAGGGTTAGGACAAAGACATGGAGATACATATGGTCACACCAGCAGATGCTGATGGTTCCGTTAGTAGGTCCAACTGGCTTCTGGAGGTGACTTAAGTGATGTGTGATTTTCAGATATTGCTCTCCAGTTGGCTGCATGGGTGCAGGATGGACAGCACTCCACACCTGCAGGGTCGGGCTTCGAGTCACACCCCCGACCCTCTGCATGTAGAGTCTGCATGTTTTTCCGCAGCTTATAACTGGGTTATCACACAGCTTTCCTCACATAGTCCAACACATGCAGTGAGGTAAAGCAATGCCTTTGAACCTCGATCTGTGGTTCTCCACCTTGGCTCCAGGCTCACTGTGGCCTGGTACCAGATTAGTGGTTCTGAAGATGGGTGGATGGTCATGACTCATCACCTCTGCTTGAAACATCTGGAGTGGCTCTCCTGACTGTACTGTGGCCGTTCGCATGAAAACACCAGCTTCAAACATCTGGAGTGGCTCTCCTGACCAGTGACCCCGAAGGCCTATCCCCCTGCCCCCCTGCCGTACCAGGGCCCCGGTTTTGCCAGTATGGGTGAACGCTAATTCTACCTGGCATCTGGTAAATGTCTAATGTGAAAAAGCAGAGATGACTCTATTCATTTGATGGCTCTTCCGGGAGCCTCTGGTTTTATGGAAGTTACTTTACTGCTTTGAGATTGAAACTCATTTTGTTGCAAGCTTCATAAAGTCTGGTGTCTACACCAAGGGCTTTCCCGAACCCAGTACTACCTACATTATTCTTCTATTCCTTGTGAAGCTTTTCTTTGGAAGATTCATCCATTCTCTTAGAAGAGAGCTAATCTGGATCCAATTTCAAGCCTCCTTGACCCACCTAGGCCCACTCCTCTTTTCCCCACCCCAACTGGCCATGCCTCCATGCCACCCCACTCCACCACACCCTGCCTCCCACCCTAACCCAGGTCTGGGCTCCATCCCCTTGGCTCACCGACTGCTTCAGACAGGCCATAGACCTTCTGGCCGTAGGCGTCGGTCTTATCCCAGATGAAAGTGTAGGCCAGGTTAGGGGAGGAGTGGAACCACTTCTGGAAGAGGTGACCCTCCACAGCAACCATGAGGTGAACTTTGATGAGGCTGAGGGGTACTGTGGCCTGGGTCATGGTGATTTTCAGCAGGGATCTGTACCCTGGGGTGCGTGAGCTCAGGTAGCTCAGCTTCAAGCTGGTTCCTGGGATCTCAATCTGCTCATGAAGCACCTGCAGGACCGAATGGCCATGAAAATTGATGAATAACTGTCCATGGGGGGCAATGTGCTGTATTTTTGCCAGATGGAAGACAATCTCAGAGCCCTGATCTCTACACCTGTGTCTCAGGGATGATTGGCCTCTCCCCAGGGCGGGAGCTGAAGAAGGAGGAGAGAGGTGAGGCCACCACCACAGGGTCAGGCCGCACAAAGCCGCTGAGGTCGCAGCTGGGGATGGTGTTCTCCTCCGTCTTCAGCACCAGCGTGTCCATGGCGTAGAAGCTATTCCAGGGCAGCCAGATGGTACGCTCCTGGGTCAGGAAGGGTGCACGCTCGAAGTGCAGCGTTAGGGAGGCACCGCCATTGGTTATCAGGTCAAACCTACCGTGGTGAACCGGAGGGAGGGACAGACAGGGACAGAGGGAGAGACAGAGGCAGGGAGAAGGAAAAAGAGGGAGAAACAGGGAGAGAGTGAATGATGAGGCGGAGGAGGAGGGAGAAGGATAAAGTGGGACAGAGACGAAAGGAGAGATGGAGAAAAAGGGAGAAAGACAGTGATATGGAAGAAGGAGAGAGGGAGAAGGAGAAAGGTTGAAAGAGAGAAAGGGAGAGAAAGAGAGGGACATGGGTGAATGAGAAAGGGAAAGAGTGAAGGAGAGGGTGAGAGATACAGAAAAGGGGAGAGTGACAGAGGGAGAGAGAGAAAAGGGGACAGAGACAGAGGGATGAGGAGCAGGACGAATGAGAAGGATGGGGAGAATGAGGAAGAGGGGGAGAGGAAGAGAGAAAGGGAGAAAATAAGACACGGCGGGAGAGAGAGAGAGAGAGAGAGAGAGAGAGGTGTGAATAAACAGCAGGGAAGAGCAGCTTGTGTTTTCATAAAGCTAACATTCTGTTCAGTGTATCTGCCCATTGTGATTATTTCCTATTATCAAATATGTTGCGACAATTGTTATGAGATCCATAATACTCATATTTACATTTGCAGTTGCATTATCATGCAATGTTCACTGTAATGAATAGAAGTCCATAAATAGATTATAAAGGATAGTATTCTGTATCAGGGTATATCCTCTGATGCCACCTCGCCATCCCTACTCACGTTCCATCTTGCCGTGTTAGAGTGTAGCCATAGTGGGGATACTTGACAAAAGACACATTAACCCCCACCAGAGGGGTCCCATCTGTAGTCAGGACCTGACCTCGTATCAGCGAGGCCAAGCTACAGGAAGAAGGAGGAGATGCAGTAATCAGTCAACCACTCACGGGCATGAAAAGCAAGACCTCAGTGTGTTTTTCAGCCATGAAGGGAACTCCCAGTTCTCCCTAGTCACGTTCCTTAAAAGGCACATTTCAGAGCTCCATGCTGTCCCCACACTGTGTGTGTGGGCGGGGAGCAGATGCTCAAAAGCATATGCACAATACAGCCATCTGCAGTCATCTCCACCTACGTCCATGTGGGCCCATGTACCTTATAACATTTGTTCAGATATGTGTCAATAAACCTCTACTTTGCCTTTTCATCATGTGAAACAACTGTTGACCATGCCACTTTAAGTAACATTCCGGAGAGTGGTGTGTGTGGACACAGCTCTGTATGCATGTACTGTACATCGCAGGCCTGGCATCCAAATAAGGAGGCTCGTCTGCATCCGTCTGTCTCGGCCCTATGGCAGCCATGCCTGGCAAGCAGTGTGTATGAGCCATCAGTGTTTTGTTGGGTTTCTGACAGCACGCTACCAAGCTTTGATATTCTTTGTTGACCCTATTTCAAATGGATATTCACAGATGTGAGCAGCCTTCAGCTTGGCCTTCAAAGAGAGCCTGCTTTCCCTGGTATGCCTGGTCTTCACAGAGAGCCTGCTCTCCCTGTTCTGATTTGGGTTGATATTTAAAGGAGACTGGTCTAAACAGCCTTCAGCCTGGCCTTCACAGAGAGCCTGCTCTCCCTGTTCTGATTTGGGTTGATATTTAAAGGAGGCTGGTCTAAACAGCCTTCAGCCTGGCCTTCACAGAGAGCCTGCTCTCCCTGTTCTGATTTGGGTTGATATTTAAAGGAGGCTGGTCTAAACAGCCTTCAGCCTGGCCTTCACAGAGAGCCTGCTCTCCCTGGTTGTCTGGCCTTCACAGAGAGCTTGCTCTCCCTGGCCTGCTTGCAAAAATTAAAGCCTTAGCCTCTTCTAGACTTAAGCCAGCAGGGAATCTGATAGATAATTGAGGAAAATCAATCTATTCTGCAGGAGCTCAAGTATTTCAGTGGCTAAGGAATGTTCTGGCATGTTGCTGGAGGAAGACGTGGGGTGTTTTTTTGGGAGGAGGGTGATCTGTACCTGGCATTAAAGGGATTATCTGCAGGAATTATGTGGGTTCTGTCCCTCCCCACGAGCATCTTCACCCTTTCATAGAATGATTTCACTTTCTGGGCCGATGTCTGGGTCTGCTGGATGATCTGCAGCGGGTCACGTGAGCCACGGCACAGCGGATTGTTTTGGCAGGGACTCTGGATGCAGCAGTCTGGGTCCATGCAGTCTGTCAACCCATCTGTAGGGGGCGACATGCTGTCAGTGAGTCAGCCACAAAGAGACATGCACAGCCCACAGCACTGCTATCTATGTGCAGACACAAACAGGAGTAAATTCAAAACAAATGGAAAGCTTTGCCACTTAATTGTGGTAATAAACAGTTCAATAAAGAGGAATTTTGGGGGGATGCCGCCACAATATAAATTATTCAGGTTTTGCTATATAAGTTAGTTGTTATTCTCACAAACAGCAAAATGTGAGTTTTCTCAAAATTTGTCCTTGAAAATTTAACTTATATTTATATATTCATAGAAAACCCACATGTACGTCTCGGCATTCAAGCTCCTTTGGAAGCATGAAGTCCATTAAACTCACAAATAGCAACAGGAGCAATGCAAGTAGCCCCAGAAGGTGCCGCGGACATCTGGGTGGTTGCATTTGGCGTGTTTACATATAGAGCTGCTTCCAGAAATGACATTGGGCGAACTGCACGCATCGGCCGGTTCCTATTTGAACCCCCTGCCACCCCCCCTGCTGTCTCACCTCCTTCATTGTCCTTGTTGTCTGCGCATGAGGTCTCCATGGCAACACTGCAGCCAGAGCCCCTCCAGCCCGTCTGACACTCACAGTGCCAGCTGTTCTGGCCCAGAGTGCACTGGCCGTTTCCGTTGCAAAGGTTTGGACATCCATCTGTCATGGGGGGGGGGGGGGGGGG
>JAODKF010000002.1:15192318-15211512 GCA_026779585.1 Mormyrus proboscirostris | reverse complement strand
TATGGTGTGGCTAGGTGGCTGCTAGGGTGTTGGAAGGTACCATCACACTGAGACAGGGTTCCTGACCGTTACGGCCGAAGATGGTGGGTGTGGATGTCATGAGATTTTGTTTTTCAGTTCAAGACACCTGACATGCCCTAACCATCATGCCTTAGTCTCACTGAGACCCAACCCAACGATGACACCAACAGGTATTTTCACCTGGTTATAAAGCCTGGACCACCTTCAGCATTGTGGTGCCATGGGCTGCTTACATCCTTGTTAGACTTTGTGTGTGTTGACTATGTGTCTGTACCTTTTGCCTATTGAGCATTTTGCTTGGGTGAACTGCCATTTTTGTTGTCTATTGTTCTCTCATAATTTGTTACTCAGGGACACATGTAGTGAATGCTACACTGGGGTTTGATATGTAAGTTGGTGTTCATTTCCAGTTAGGGGGTTGCGTTTGTCTTTCTGCCCTGGCTTCACCCTGAGGTGTGATACAGTCGGTGTTGGACTAATTACTAGTTACTTCCTTATAGTTCCTAGTTACTTCTTCCAAAAGGTAACTGAGTTAGTAACTGAGTTACAGCATTATAAAAGTAACTAGTTACCAGGGAAAATAACGTAACATTTTAAAAAAAATTACAATAAGAATTTGGATTTCCCCCCTTTAATTGAACATTAAATTCAACTGTATGTTCAATTATTTATAATAAACCTGAATATTACATTTTTTCATGAATGACATGGACACTTAATAGAGTAATTATTAACAGAAAACATTGTACACTAATCTACTCTATTTTAATGTTGGTGTGGAACAATGTGAGACAAGACACCTTTCAAATTTAATATAATATTGTATCATTGTATTATTATGTTTATAATAGTAGAACACCAACACAACAGATGTTTTAGAACTTGATATTTACTGCACCTCAACGGGCTGCAACTAGCCATCAAATAACTCTAAAATTAAATTATGCGAGAGCTCTGAAGGAATCCGACTCAACTGTTGATTATGGCAGCATGTTCTGAACAACATACCTGACTATCAGTCTGATTAGTTCAGTCTATCACAAGTTTTTGTGGAGCAGAAAAGCTTAGGCTAGTCTCGCCCCCCCTCACCAAAGAAAAGAAAAAAAACTTTGCAGCTCCTGTGGCTGAGAGAGCCTGGTCAGATGAAAAAGAGCTTAATTATAGTAACTCGCCGTATTTTATTGCCAGTAATGGTCACGGCGTTGTAACAATGGAAACAGTAATTAGTTACTGAAAAAAAACATTTTAACGCTGTTATTCCCATCAGTGAATAGTATAAGGTACGGTAAGGTATACTTTATTCTTAATTTATAACCTGTATATATGCTGCGAATATCTCACTGTATTGTACGTTACACTGGGGTTTGATATGAAAATCAGTGTCCTGGCTTCACCCTGAGCTATAGCACAGTGCTCTTAGTTTATAAACTGTGTTTATGCTGTAAATATCTCACTGTGAGACACTGAAAATAAATTCACTTCTGCTTCATGTGACCTTATTGTTGTAGTCCAGATTCCCTACTGTTAAACTGCTGATGTAGTAAGAATTATTGCAGGCTCATCTAGGATTACATGGTTGGGCTTTCCTGTGGACTGACACACAGAGCAGATACAACAATAATGGACAACATCTGATTTCATCCCTGGCCAGAAGAAGTCTTACAAAATGTGATGGTATGTTTTTGCAACTCCTAAATAACCTGCCGATAATTTAACATGAGCTACAGTGAGCATTGCTTTCAATACATTTTTGGAACAACAATTTGACATATAGTGTTAGTCACCGCCGGCAACCATTTGCACATAAGCACCCCATTTTTGGTAAGGTACCCAGCAGAGCTATGAGGAGTCATCTCGGGCTGAGCCCCTGTAGTCAAGACCCTTGCCAGTGAAAATTTGCCTACCTCTAAGGCAGTGACAACAACTATACCAGTACACTCAGGGAGGGGCTTTGAGAGGACCAGCATACTCAGGGAGGGGCTATTAGAGGACCAGCACACTGAGGCAGGGGCTTCAAGAGAACCAGCACACTCAGAGAGGGGCTTTGAGAGGACCAGCACACTCAGGGAGAGGCTTCAAGAGAACCAGCACACTCAGAGAGGGGCTTTGAGAGGACCAGCATACTCAGGGAGGGGTTATTAGAGGACCAGCACACTCAGGGAGGGGCTTTGAGAGGACCAGCATACTCAAGGAGGGGTTATTAGAGAACCAGCACACTCAGGGAGGGGCTTTGAGAGGACCAGCATACTCAGGGAGGGGCTTTGAGAGGACCAGCACACTCAGGGAGGGGCTTTGAGAGGACCAGCACACTCAGGGAGGGGCTTTGAGAGGACCAGCATACTCAGGGAGGAGCTATTAGAGGACCAGCACACTGAGAGAGGGGCTTTGAGAGGACCAGCATACTCGGGGAGGGGCTTTGAGAGGGCCAGCACACTTAGAGAGGGGCTTTGAGAGGACCAGCACACTGAGAGAGGGGCTTTGAGAGGACCAGCACACTCAGGGAGGGGCTATTAGAGGACCAGCATATTCAGGGAGGGGCTATTAGAGTACCAGAACACTCAGAGAGGGGCTTTGAGAAGACCAGCATACTCAGGGAGGAGCTATTAGAGGACCCCAACCCAGCAGGTGAGCAACTGAGAGTGCCCCCACCAGACCAATACACTCAGAGATGGGCCCCCACCAGACCATAATATTCAGAGATGGGCCCCCACCAGACCATAACACTCAGAGATGGGGGACCCCTACCTGACCATAACACTCAGAGATGGGCCCCCACCAGAGTATCATGATCAGAGAGCAGTACTCAGCTGTACTTGAAATAAACAGTGGATACCTTACAGGACACCCCAATGCACCTGGCTGCTCATCATAGGTCAGCTGACAGGCCAAGTTCGTCACAAGACATGATAAAAATTAAGGGCAAGAAGGGTGATGGGAGGGAAGAAAATGTGCAAGCAAAGGCTCACCAATGAAGTAGGAGAGCAGGATTGCCAGCAGTGCAGCAGCAGTCATCGCAGACACAGCTGCGCATTTCCAGCTGCAGTACTTTGACGGCTTCTTGAGCTTGAAGGCGCTCCGGGAGAAAGTGTTCCTGGGAAGCAGCCGGGGGGGTGGCGAGTAGACTGTCCCAGAGGTCAGTGGGTAGCCAGGGGACGAGCTGCTGAAGAGAGGTGTGGTCCCGGACGATGTCTTAAACAGGAAGTGCCTGTGTAAGGGGGGACAAATACAGAGATAAAAACATAAAATTAATTAATGTGTTGAGGGCAGGTTAAGGCTGTTGCCAAGTGGTGGATTTGCACAGTATGGCATCAGACCGAGAAGCGGTTGACGTGGTATCCAGGCTCTGACTGACATACGCAGAGAAGCACTCCTGGCGGGGGGATTATAAGATGGACATGTCCGACGGGAACAGACCAGAGAGCATGTCCCTGGTTGAGGATCACTCAATCAGGCCCCGCCCTCCAGCACCTTCCGCTAGACAATCAGACTCCAGACCTCAGAGACGCCACTGTGATTTCTCGTCTCCGCATCACACATCTCATAAACGCCAGTGATCTCTTTAACCACATGCTGCAAGACTGATGCGAGTTGGGCAAATTCACTTTCTTCTTAAACAATTCAGCCCCTAGTTATGCCCATGAAGTGGTCCGACATCCGTCCATCCCAGAACAGAGGGTTTTTTCAGGAAAACATCCAGTTATGCACCACAGTAAAGCCAAGACGGAAAAAGCAAGGTAGGGAGCCAGTTCAGCAGAGTGTCTTCCTCATAATAAGCAACACACCCCCCTCTGAATGGTCCGTTCCCAGTAACAGCAGCAGCCGACGACTGGGATTAACTGAAGTGATCTCGAAGGCTACGTGTTCCCTCCCACAGCTCTCTTATCTTGGTGTGACACCTAGATTTCTTTAGGAAGCAAATAAATAGTTAGAATAGCCTAATTAGGAAATGGAATTAAAATGCCCCCCCCTTTGTTGGAGTTAATCAGCATTGATTTACACTTTGCACTGATGACTGGAAGTGATGGCTTCACAATGGTGTGATTCGTCCAGCAAAAAGGCTGTGGCTGGGAGAGTGTGATTTAGGGTGGTGAGGGAAGGTGATGTAAAGCAGATGACAGGGGACTGGGGGGCTTTTAGCAAATGCGTGGCCCACCAGATGGGTGGGGGGGCTCATCTGCACACTAATGGCAGCAGCCTGTGGGTCAGGGCACCGGACGGCTGGGTCCGATTAATTACCTGTCGGCCGCTGACAGGTATGGTGTCCCGGGCTCGTTAAACCCCCCCATCAAAGGGAGTCACTCATTAACGAATTGCGGGAGGCAGGAGATGGAGACTGAGCGCCACCCACACCCCCGGCTCGCTGCGTCTGGCCTAACATCGATTTGCTTATTGATTCATGAATTCACCCATCCATGTTTTATGAATGGGGCTGTTATTCCTTCCTGCTGTTTTGGGTCCCTGGGGGCTGATTCCCCTGTGCCTTCCTGAGACTGACAGCTGGGCATCGAGCACCACCCTCTGGCTCAGCGGCCCCCAAAGTGGCCCCCAAAGCAGGTCCTCGCTAGCCTGTAATCATCGTCCCGGCGCTTCGGGAGCCCTATCTCTCTCTCTCTCTCTCTCTCTCTCTCTCTCACACACACACACACACACACACCTATCCAAATAACCCTCCCCCAAAACGTCAGAGGATGGCAGGGGGTGCTGTGAGTGCTGTGTGTGCAGGGCTCAGAGGGGGAGGTAAACGGACATGAAGGGCACTGTGTCAGACCCCCCCACCCCGGCAGCAGGACATAAAAAGCATGCTCAAAAAGTCTGCTCACACTGTACAATGCTTCCTGTTGGAGTACATTACATGTGCATCTGTCATGTGCTATGGTCAGCTGGAGGCTGGCCTCACGTCCATGGGCAGGCGTGTGTCCTTCAGCAAGATGGGCAACTCCAGCCCCACCCCCACACAATCTGGGGTACTTACAGCAGCATGCACACTGTTGGCATGGAGTGGCTTAGCATGCCTCCACATCCCTCACAGCCATCTCTCACGGCAACGTTCTAGAAAAGTCTCGGCTCATTAGCACAGTGCGAGTCCGGGCATCACTGTGACCTAACATGTAAAAATATCAAGGATCCCAATTAGAGCTGCAGGCGTCTATGAGGGCAGCATCCCGGTGGTGTCTCAAAAACACCCTGGGATATGGTGTCTGTTTCTCAGGATACACTCCTACCTGCCTATCCGGCACCCTCTGCCCCACCCCGGCCTGCTCCATCAGCTAAGACGCAAACTCCAGACTCACTCCATATTCTTTTACAGACACAGTGTGTGCCTTACTGAACGGCAATACAGGCAAATCTGCACCTCATGTTCCTCACGCAAAAGGATGGGGAAAGCTACAGACTTCTGGGCAGAGATTTGGTCCTCATAGGTCAACAAACCAGCTGTGGAATGTATCTCATAAAGAGAACCCTTCCCACGCCGAGGCCCCAGCATCCAGTCTAATAATCTGACCGTACGCTGACCAAAACAAAGCTACTGTGCAGAGAGAGAGAGCGAGAGAGAGAGAGGGGGAAGAAGAGGGGGCGGGAGACTCGTTTCCAAAGCATTCCCCGCTCCACTCCCCAGTGACGACGCCGAGAACCCAGACAATTAACGGTGGAACAGAGGTTTTTACAGATAATTAACCGGAAATTCAATAAGTGCTAAGCATTATTCTCACTGTGCGGCCCGCTCTATAAACAAAGACCCACTTAAGCTATTAAAGCAACCAAGGTCACTGGGAATGCCCATCAGCCAATCACATGCAGAGACGTGTCCCGTTCACTTTTAAGACAGTTTAGGATCTGAGAGGCATGATAAAATCAGCTTGTGGGTGACGGTCATTTTTTACAAGCTGGTGTTGGATTAGAAGGATGATGGGCGGGAGGGGGAATCTAAAAACATGGCCGTCTTCTGCCTCCTTTTCCTCAAAAATAAGGAAAAACGGAAGGTGTCTATAAAAAGCTCCACTGACCAGGGAATCCCAGCAGCTGTGGATGAGAGTGGCTTCTCATGCCCGCAGGCGCATCCTCTCCTGGGCACGAGCAGTGACGGTAGCGGCCATCTTCAGACACCGCTACAAGAGGTAGCCAAGGCAGGTGGGATTCTGGGAGTTCCCCAGTACCAGTGCTGGCTTGGCCCAGAAGCCAGTGAGTCAGCTGGGGCAGCGGGTCTGAAGGTCTGCTGATTTATGCTGCCTGTCACGCCAGCCTCACCCCCCTGGAAGCTTCCCGTGGCGTCCGCTTCAAACAGGCACACGGTCTCAAACAGATGGCGCCCCTCCACCCACGCAGACACATACACTCTGGGTGTTAATATCATGAACGCTGGGAAGGTGCCATCAATCTCCAGATGTACTGGCTCTCCAAATCTTTCCTCTGCTAATGTCTAAAGTGCCACCATCCAGCCCCCCCCAGCAGACTATTCCTGTGCGTAGGGAATGGAGGCTCTGAGTGATGTCTTCAGATTAATGTGGAATAGGAGCTGGCATCAGCTGCTGAAAAGGTGGTCTGACTGCGAATCGGGCTTTTGAAGCCTGTGCAATAGCAGCCATCTTTAGCTTTTGCAGTGGCCCTACTGCCTCTCCAGCCCACTTCCAGCCCCCTGCCTCACTCCTACCTCACTGCCTTGCAAAAAAGGAGACTCAACACACTCAACCAGTGGAGGTGGTGAGCTGAACTGTCATTCTTGAGATGTTCTTGTGACCAGAGAGTTATCCATGCGTCTTAAACACACAAAACAAAACACGCCCAAACAGACATACTGCATGCTTTTATCTAGACAGGGGTATATGACTTGAGAATGATTCTACAAAATACCATTCTGCTTTCCCCTAGACTCTTGCTGTGTCCTTTGCAACCCGTCAACCCCTCCGCAATTCTTCATCTCAACCCTCCTCAAACTAACCTGCCCAGTATTGGGAATGGAGATTGGCTTGAGCTAACAGTACTGGGGCACTCTCTGGTGCGTCCTCGGGCTCGGAGGCAGGTTAGATCGATGGTGCTGATTGGCTGGTGGAGGGGGGCTGGCCTGTTTCTCTCAGTAAACCGACATGAAGGGGCTTGAGGGGTGAATCAGCTTGCAGGTGAGGATATCCCATGTTACTAAAGGTCCATCTACACTGACAGACCCCCTATTAATGAAATCAGCAATAAATGGGGGAGGCAGTCTGCTGGCGCACAGGTCTGGCAACCTGGTGCTGTCCAAGGTGCTGAAACAGGTCTAAATTTGTGTATGTCCCTCTTCCCATGAAGGTGCTCATGGCTGGTTAAGGGGCTCCTAAGTTCTGCAGCACCCCCACACCCCGCCCCCCCCCACCCGCATGCAGCTGTCAGCCTTTCCCTATGTCCCCCCCTTCCGTCTCTCTAAAGTGACCCAACTCAATCAGCCAATCACAGGTTGGAATGGTGAACAATTAGTATGCTGATCAGTGAATTGGGCCTCCAGTGATCACACAAGCATATTTGGGTCTGACCCAGATCCTGACAGGAGAAAGGTGACGGGAGGTGCCCAGTTCAGGCCTATGTGTTTGAGAGGGACTCATACAGCAGGTTTGTGTCATGGGTCCAAGCAAATGAATGAGGTCTGTTATCAGAACGCACTTTCACTGTTGCATTTGGTTTAGGAAGATGTTCTGCCCAGAGCAGGTCAGCAGGCAAAAGCACTTGCCCTAGGGACCAGAGGAAGGAACAGGGAAGCAGCATAAAGGGAAGACGGCCTTTTCAGCCCTATGTGACTAATAGATAGCGATACGTCCAAGTATCCAATAACTACACTGGGACCACATCATCAACTACATCATCAGTGTCACCGGTCAAACATGCAGTCCCACAGGGAGCAGTTTTTGGTCCTATATAGTTCACGTTCTATATGTTGCCATTAGATAAAATAATAAGACAACATGATGTTAATAATCACTCCTATGTCAACGACACCCAAATATACATTTCAGCTGCACCTCATGATGCCTCATCTATTGTCACTTTAGCTAATTGCTTTAATGAAGTTAAGACCTGGATAACTGAAAACGTTTTGTCATTAAATGTAGAGAAAACCGAGGATCTGCTGTTAAGAGGCAAGTTCTCGACCCGACTTGCTATAATCTCCACTCCCCGCACTGAGCAGCTCAGCCCGTAACCTAGGTGTCATCTTACGGGTGGGCAATCTTTTCTGCAAAGGGCCGGTGTGTATGCAGGTTTTCACAACAACTCCCTGATTAGATTACTAATTAGAGGACTGATTGGCTGAAGAGTCCTCACACCTGGTTTTGAACAGTTTCTTTTATCCCAAAAGCCTGCATACACACCGGGCCTACTGCGGATAAGATTGGCCACCTCTGTCTTAGATATGAGCCTCTCATTTTAATCACATGTGGATACAGAGTATAAGGTGTGAAATGATTTTCCAGCCTATGTTCGGGATGTTGAAGCAGTCTTTAAATCTTGACTGAAGACCTATTGCTATAGTTAAGATTCTCTGCAACTTAACACATAACATTATAACTATGGCTGGCGCTAATGTACATGCAATTTTTATCTATTATGCTTGTCTATTAATGTGTCAGTGCATGTTCTGACCTTCTATGTACGGGTGGTGCCTAGGGTGGGCACCATCTGAGCTGGACTCTTGGTTCAGTCCCATGGGTGACATTATGGATGTGACCTACCAACTGCAACATCATGAGAGCATCCTTCAATCTGCCACCCTACACAAGCCAGCATGGAGAATTGACTCAGAATGGACTTTGGCTTTGATCTTGGACCCTCAAAGTTTTTTTTTCCTCCCGACTTGGAAGGTTTTGGTTCCTCTCCTCCATTATCATCTGGTTTTCTTTTCCTTCCTTCCTTTCTTCCTTCCTTCTTTCCATTTCTTTTTTTTTCCTTTTCCCTGTTCTTGAACTATTGTGTACAAATAATATAAGAATGTAAAACACCTTGGGGCATCTCTGCTGTGTAAGACGCTAGGTAAAAAATAATCTGAATTGAATTGAGGGTTCAGCACAAAGTACATTGATGAGAAACAAAAAGGAAGTCAGGTGTCAGGAGGAGCAGGGTGGGGGGGTGGAGGTTGATGTCAGGGTGATGTTTCAGGGTGCAGAGAAGTGTCAGAAGGCAGTCCTTTGGGACCGTGAGAGTGAAGCTGCCCCAGCATGGCCACCATACTCTGTGTCACACAGTGGGATGGATGGACAGACGGATGTGTGTACCACATGTGCAGGACACCGCACCTGGTCTCCAGGGGCACGTTGCTGTTGAGGACCCAGCTGTCCTGAAGCTGCACCGACTCTGGCGTGGTGGGCCCATCGCCAGGGGCGATGGCGGGGGCATGGGCGGGGTTGCGGCGAGTGCCCCCAGTGCTTCGGTTCAGTGAGTTGGCTGAGGACTGGTGGTGTGAAAGCGTCTGGTGGTTGTGGGGTGGTGGCAGCGGCGGCCGCAGGGTGGACTGGCTGTGGTGGTTTGTAGGACCTGAAAGAGAACAGGGGCAGGGCCATTGTGAAATTCACTCTTCTGATTGGCTGTTTCAGGTCACATATCGATATTTGTTCTGCTTCTGTATTTTGGGATGAAAAAAAGCATTACAGTGTGATCTCGAAAGCAGCCCCATCTCTTGTGAATAAATTATGCCAACTACATTGACAGCTTATCACACAAGTCAGTCCTAAACATCAAAACAGAGGCTTCGCATGGTGAGGTGCATGCGGTAATCAGCAAGCCAACATGACCAGCCTCATGCTGTACATACTCAGCAGAGGTTCCCACAGCAGCCAGAGCAACATGCCTTCTTCAAGACCTACATATACATAAATATACCTACATCTCTCCCCACACAGCAGAAAGTGCATAAAAGAAAATGCTCTTCCCATACATGACTGGATCCAGGCCACCTCTGTAACCTGGGGCCACTGCAGTCTGTCTGCAAGCTTCGCACACGTGTGTCCCAGGCCACCTCCGGAACCCAGGGTCACTCCCATCAGTGCGCGTGCTCTCGCACATGCGTGTCCCAAGGCACCTCCAGAACTCTGCCGCCTGTCTGTGTGTGCGCTCTCGCACATGCATGTCCCAGGCCAAATCCGGAACCTGAGGTTGCTGCCCTCTGTGACTGCGCTCTCCCACACCCGTGTCCCAGGCCACCTCTGGAACCTGGGGCTACTGCTGTCTGCCTCAGATCTTCAGAGATCCAGCTCATTAATATGAAAATTGGGATTAGGATTTAAAAATAATCACCAGAGCCGTCCTTGACACACTGATAAACACCTGGAATATCTCGAGACCACATAGATACACAAATTGAGGAAGGAAAGATCAAAAACTGTTTTTAAAGTAAACAAACTGAGATCTCTGATAAATAAAAACATATTTATAAAATGTGAACATTTTTAATCAATAAAGAAAATTCACACTATAATTACAACTTAATTACAATGGCATTATATAAAAAAATTACAGAGGGTTTAAGCTTCTGTAACCAATAACAATCCTTCAAACATAATTCTGAATATACTCAGTGACAAAAAGTGTACTTTGGTATACGTGCAGACCAGCGATGGGCATGTAAATGATTCGAATTTGCAAGGAGCTGGCACATCTAGTCACCAGACACAGGATGTCTCATTGATGCATTAGACAGCATTACTAGCACTTGACAGAGTTTGACAGGGGTCGCCTTGTGGGTTTGAATGAGGCCGGGTGGTCATTTTGTGCAATTGCCCAGCATGTGAGGCATGCAGAAGTCACAGTTGCCCGATGTTGGAACCAATGGGCACGTAAAGGCACCCATTCACCAAGTGCAGATTCAATGCAGAGACAATTTGCTTTTAAAATATTGTCCTGTATTGTTGCATTACAGAAACATACAATGAAGTATTATTTTCATTTGTGTACTGTAATTCCACAATTTCTAGATTTCAAATGATTGAAAATGCAGCTGCTAGACGTTTAACTGGAACGAAATAAAGACAACATCATCTAGCTCATTTGCACTGGCTACCTGTGAAATACAGAGTAGATTTTAAAATGTCGCTATTTTCTTTTTAAAGCACTCAATGAATTAGCTCCACAATACATTTCAGACCTATTAGTTCCGTGTTCAGCCCCCTGTTGCTTAGGTCATCGTCATAACGGCTCCTCTCAGCTCCTCACTAACACCTCAAAGGTGTCCAGGCTTCCTTTGTAGCTGCCCCCAAACTTTGGAATACTTTCCCATCCCACAATCCTGTTGTTCTATTGATGAGACCTATTTTCAGCTAATTTCATTTATACATTATATATTTCACTGTTACTAAGATGTTATTTTATTTCTATATTTTACTATGTATGCAGTGTTTGTTAATTAATTCTTTTTAAACTGGAAAGCACTTTGGGTCAACTATTCAAATTATAATAAATAAATGACTTGATTATTTAAAATATATTCTTGCTTTTAAAGATAATATTCTATCACTTTCTGTATGTAAGTACTGTACTGTATGTACTTCTCATGAAAAAGTACTCCGGCTCTGAAAACGGCACAACCCACGGCCCAACGCGCGTCACCCTACTGTAGCTATTGCACACCTTAACATGTCACCAGCTCCGTAAACAGCAGAACCCACGGCCCAATGCACCATTCTAGCTGTTACATGCCTTAGCACTTCTCCCGCTCTGAAAAAGGCAGAACCCACGCCCCAACGCATCGCCCTTGCTGTTATACATCTTAGCACATCTCCCGTTCAGTAAATGGCAGAACCCACGCCCCAACGCATCACTCTTGCTGTTATACATCTTAGTACGTTTCCTGCTCTGAAAACGGCAGAACCCACGCCTCAACACACCACCCTTGCTGTTATACACGTTAGCGCTCCATCCTTTGCCATTTTATAAGGGTCTGTGCTGTAAAAACAGGTCACTACACTGACTTTCATTAAAGGTAAGAAATTTCAAAAACAGACAGCAATAATTAATGTACTGAACTGGTCGTATTATAATGACTAAAGAAATGAGCGTTAGACTTTAAAAGAAAAGTTAATTTACAAAGGTATAATAAAGGTAATAGACAAAGGTATGGCAAAGGAAATATACAAAGTTATAATAAAGGTATACATGCATGTCAACATTAAAAGACATTTGAGTGAACAACAGAACTTCAGAACTGCTGTGTCGCACATGGAATACTTAACACCTGGTGCAGAGAGACCAATAGCTAAGTAAAGCAATTTTGAAAGCTAAAAAAATGTTCATTAAAATACAGCTTGTGTTCCTGATGTGTATAAGGGCATTGAAGCTTCATTTTAAATGCAGCTTTATTTTGGTTAAAAGTCAAATTTACATTTTACGTGACAAAACATCCCCTAATCACCTGGACCTGATCATATCTACACAAATAACTAAAACATATAAATGATTACAATGACAGATCAGCGAGAACTGTTGGGTACAATAATAACTATGTTTGGATTGATGGGAACAAAGTTTGGAGCAAAATTACAAAGGTGACATTGCAGGAGGGGAGAAAAAGTGACCTAGACTGATAAGCATGGAAACGCTTTGGACGTGTGTATGGGACTCACTGGATGGAATGGGACGGCAGCCGCCTGGCTCTCACTGGGCTCGGCATATGGGCCCTGACAAGAAGAGCAGCTAATAATATCTCCGGTGTGGGGGTCTGGAAAGCACGACACATGGATCATTCTAGGCCGCACGCCCGCCCTCACAGTCTAAATACATATAAAATACCCTCTTCTCTATCTTTATATAGTTAGAGAAGATTGGCAGCAGATTACACAACTTAATGCTTGATTACAACCCAGCAGTAAATCTAAAGAGCTGGGTGAAGATTTTACTGGGGGGAAAAAAACGAGTTTTCACTGCTGATCTGTTATCCAGCTCTGCGACTGAATCAGATTGTAGCATTAGCTGAAAATGATCTCATGAAAATGTTTCAGCCTACCTGCACTCGCCATTAAAATTTGACACGATCAGTTATATAATAAAACATTTTTATTACCATATAAGTTCAAGGATTTAATGCTTTCATCCTAATTCTTTAGTCGAATTATTTTGCATTCAAACTGATGTACTGATGTGCAGGCCTGGGAGACACTGTATCACTGCGTGACACGTCACAGAATTATCTTGCATTCAAACTGATGTACTGATGTGCAGGCCTGGGCAGACACTGTATCACTGCATGACACATCACAGAATTTTTTTGCATTCAAACGGATGTACTATTGTGCAGGTCTGGGCAGACACTGTATCACTGTGTGACACATCACAGAATTTTTTTGCATTCAAACAGATGTACTGATGTGCAGGCCCGGGCAGACACTGTATCACTGCGTGACACATCACAGTATTATTTTTGGTTGTTAGTTGATTAGCGGGACGGCGTTAACCATAACTAGGTTATTCTGATGCAAGTGACTGACGTTTCCGAGGCTGTTACAGAAGAATGCGGTGCTGGCGATGTTCTCAGATTGGGTCTTTGAGGACAGACAGTGAGAGCAGCCATAAATAATGTCTCAGTTCCTCACACACTCCCTTTAAAAGCCACCCGCTGCTTGCATCATCGTCTTCCTGTCTGCGAATCGGTGCATGTGAAATAGCTGTGAAGTTATGCCATCCGTGTAACTACCAAATCCCCCCCACCCCAACTCTGTTTTTTCCTCCCACATCGGCCTCTGGGGGCAAAAAACAACAACTCAGATCTATCAAACTTTTTTTTGGTGGGTAGCCGAGTTATTTATTTATTTTCCCTCCCCAGAAACCTGATGTAAAAATACACTGTAGCGCGACTTACGGAATCCAGGCGGGAAGGCTCTCTATCTGGCTTTGAACCCCACCCAGGTCCAGCGTGGCTTTGTGATTAGGCTCAAAGGCAGTTCACAAAATGGTGGAAGAATCCCGAAACCAAAAAGCATGTTGCAAAATGCAATAAAGAGGCTAATAGCAGTCACGGCTCAAGGCAGTGCAAAGGCGGCGTGATGATGCTCTATTGCCGCCCCCATGCTCAGATTACAGCACCCCAGCATCGTGAGATGTGGGGCCCATGGCATGGATTAAAATAGACTGTTAGGCCCGAGCGAAGAAATCTCTGCAAAAAAGTACAGGCGAGAGCACAAACATCAATTTGGAATGATAGAATGCACGATCGGAAAGTAACAGGACAAGGCCGAGACTGTGGCAGTTTTACTACGGCTCTAAGCTGCTTAAAAATAAATGAAACGTGGTCATTAGAAAACAATCTCAATGAATAATGTAATTTTCTGCCGTCTGGTGGACAGACAACATCAAAATCTCCACTACAGGTATGACAGAAGTACACAGAGAGCGCTGATGTGACCTAGCCTCTTGTCCACAAAATATGACTTCTCTGATTTCATTGTAGCTACTACATCAACAATCTGTTCCCAAAGTGCCTCTTGAGCTGAACAACCAATAGTCACTTAGTTCCACAGTCAAGCAGGCAATAGTCAGACTCATAGCCCCAAATGTCTAATAGTTACACTGACATCCAGAGCACAATAGTCAATCATCACAAAGTCCCACAGGCCAAACAGCCTATAGTATCTCGTACAGCGCCAAATATCAAATATTCTGAGCCATACAAAGTCCAGACAATAGTCAGACCCCCACAGGCCAAACTGGCAAGTCACATCTCATAGCTGCAGTGAACTGTCACGTTTTCACAGTCCTAAGCTATTGATTGTCAAATTCTCACAGCCTCAAAAAGCCAACACCTCTTCTCTCACAGCCTCAAACAAATAATAGTTGGAGTATCTCAAAGCCAAACCCTATAATTAGTTCCAAAACCTAAATCTCAAAGCCGAAAACAGCCAATAGTCAGTGTCTCACAGTCCACAGAGTCAATAGAAATCAGTCAGCTCCAAAGAGTCTTGGTGTCTCACAATTGTGCAACAGTACTTCACTGCACCCTCCAGCTGATAAGCAACGCTTCATAACTCAACAAATTCCCGCCAAGAATGCGAGCAACTGCAGTTACACAAAACACACAAACTATGAGGGGAAGAGAGAGCACCATCAGCGTGACACATGCAAGCTGACGAGGCCCATCACTAAAGAGCCAAATGGCTGCTGGGTGGTCACATGGTCACCATGCCATCGTGGCAGTGGGGGTAGCACAAAGAGACTCGTTAATTCATTTCATCACAAGAGCAGTGACGCGCTGGTGACATGGACTGCTTCTGAAGATGACCCCCAAATGAGCAGCAAGATGGTGGAAACTGTAGGCCTTACATCACCTGAGATACTCACTGTCAGATGAGGGGGCAGGGGGCAAAGCTGCTCACTCACCAATAAGAGCCAGACTGAGAGCCTACTCAGCCGGGGGGGCCTCCAGGACCCCCTACACACACTGAGCCCAGCCTCCTGACTGCTCAAAGTGACGAAAGGACGTACTACTTAACTCTGTCCCCTTGATCTTGTCTTTGCCAGGGACTTCATTAAAATCTAGCACAGCACTGCTTTACTTGGAAAAAGCGTCACATTGATTCCAGGGTTAAACAGCCACAACGGAGCGTGTGCCTCGTTCAGCCATCTTCTGCAACCAGGAAAGTACATCTACCCCCTGAATTAGTCCTCATGTTTAGTGTTTAAACAGGCCCTTCCGGAAACACCCCAAAGACTCCGGTACACACCCACATGACAAGTAAAGCAAGGGCTCGAAGGCTCTGGCGCAAAAGGAAGCAGCTTTGCAGGATGTCAGTTTAACAAAACCATGGTTAAACATTCTTGACGTGACCGACTTCTGGAGCCTTTCCCTCGCAGGAGAATGCCGCTCATGGAGATGCCAAAAACAGCAGCGCAGAAGATGAATAATACATGGACAGTGGCGTTAAGGGGTGTTAAGGCCTGCGCTTTCCTGCTGCAAATCGGCCCGCGGTTCCCGCTGGCCGCTCTGTGGGCCTTCCCTGACGGCTCCAAAAGTGGGCCGACTATGCCATTCAACATCTGGGGGTGGGGATAAGGACGTGGGTGGACCCAAGGCAGCTGGCCAGCGGGGGGCTCTCAACTGCCTCTGGGAAGAGGTGATAATTTGACAAAAGCACGGACGAAATAAGGCCCCAGTGCATTTGGAGTGCCAGACCCTGTCAGCTGTCCTGGCATGAGACACCGGCCACCCCCATGGCAGAGAGGGGGAGGGAGCCCAGCTCAGGGCACCTGGGATCTGTGGCTTCTGGAATTCAGAGAGAGCAGCGGGTAGGTGGCAGCCACAGTGAAGTATGTCTGCATGGCCACTGCAGAAGCATGGCCACTGGACCCCACAGTGCAGTCACTAGTAAGGTGCAGATACAACGCATGTGTGTAACATGGCCACTGCGCAGGCCTCCCTGCTGGATCCCATAACACAGTCACCAGCAAGGTGCAGATACAGTGTGTATGTGTGACACGGCCACTGCAGAAACCAGCCTGCTGGACCTCACAGCGCAGTCACCAGCAAGGTGCAGATACAGTGCGTATGTGTAACACAGCCACTGCGCAGGCCTCCTCGTTGGATCCCACAGCGCAGTCACCAGCAAGGTGCAGATACATTGCGTATGTGTAACACAGCCACTGCGCAGGCCTCCCCGTTGGATCCCACAGCGCAGTCACCAGCAAGGTGCAGATACATTGCGTATGTGTAACGTGGCCACATGCCGCCTGCACACAACATTCACATGGAATTAAAACAGTTAAGAACGGTGCACAAAACCGCAGCAAAGCCCACACAGGGTTAAACTTCAGTGAATGAATGAACGAGTTTAATTCCTGACCTGATTTTTGCTTTTAAAAAACAATGATTTAATGGCACACAGGTAGAATGGTGGCCACACTTCGTCTCTCCTCAGAAGGTGGTTCCTCATTTAGTGTTAAGGCACCCAGACTTTCTTCCACAGCCTCTGTGCAATATCACTTTTCTCTCCAACTTCAAAGCTGATATTAAAATCCACATTTTCTAAAAGTATTACTCTGATTTTCAGGCTGCCACTTCATAATGTTTGTATTATTTGTTTTAAATGTACTTAATTTCATTTTGCATGTTTTTTTTATTTGCTTTGTTTAAATTGTTCTCAATGTATGTTCTTGGTTTGATGAAAAACATTGTAAAATTTTGTAAAGAGACCATGAGCACAGTAATTGTGCTATATAAATTAAACATTATTACTATTATTATTACTATTATTATTATCATCTGTAAATATACATAGCAATTACAATGAAATTTATATTAATAAATTCACAACTAACTGTCATTAAAAACATTTATAGCATTTACATTTTATTACTAATTATAACAATTACTATTTAATATAAATTTATTATTACTACTACTAACAACAACAACAACAACAACAATAATAATAATAATAATAAAAATAATAATTTATCCATTTGATCACTACACAATCATGCAATAATCGCATAAATCACACAAAAACTATAAAGAACATATCCTGCAGTTACAGTGCCAGACAAAAACAGAGAAAAACTGTGTCTGGGTCACAGTGTTTCAACCACTATTATCATGTATATTGATAATCAATCAATGAAATCATAATCCTACTTTCTTCACATGTAAACATGTGTCATACTTAAGGCGTAACGCTTTACAAAAAATATTTTGAATAATACTCTAAAATAAAATATTTTTTATATTATGAATTTAACATATTACTCCAAATCATTCCATTTTGGTAAAAAAGAGTCTAGTTAGATGCACCACTTCAAACTGACTATAAATGTAATCAGCTCCGTGTGTCTGCATGTGTCAGGGAATAATACACGAATGTCGGTACTGCTGTGAGCCCACTCGCGCACAGACGAAAACGATAGATAGATAGATGATTAAAAATCATACATCCTACAGCAATGATAAACATATGATAAAAATAATCATTCTGGCGAAATATACTTATATGAACACACATTTTAATTGAACTAAACCAAAGTTATACATAACCATTAAATGATTGTTTCGCTAGTACTGTATATACCACTGGTGCATTGTTGTGAAAAAAACAAATATTATAATTACTTATAGTATTCTTAATTTGTTATTTCTAATCACTACAGATGCTATGTCAATAAATTATAATATTATTATTCACAACAACAACAACAATAGTAATAATAATAATAGGCAGCTCCTCCCAGTTTGGAGCACGCCCAGCCCGGCACATCGTTACGTACGAAATCAGAAGGATGTTGGCGGTAAAAGGAGCCTTCCGATTGGCGTCGTCAGTCAGGAGGTCGGCGGCTCCACGCCGCTATGCTGTCACTTCACCTGGATCCGCGCGGAGTACCCCCGGGTACGACAATAAAGGCCGAATAAATAATAATAATAATAATAATAATAATGGGAAAAAGGGGGGAACTCAAAGACCTGTATACGCAGTAAAATCGGAGGCCGGCGTTGAGCCATGGACAAGAGTGAGTAGTATTTTCCCTCCACCGCAAATGGAAGCACGGGTTTCAAAATAAACCCATTAAGTTAAAATCTCACTCAGATACATCGCAATTTTCAATTTCATTTCAAAGTCCCCCCCCTCCCCCGTTTTTTCCTTTGAGCAATTATGGTGTCAGTGTTAGCGCTGGAGAGGGTGAATTCATTTAGTGCACGGCTACTCTGGGAATGATTGATGTCGCTCCACCAAACGGTAAACCAATTAGAGCAATGATGTAATGTTATTTTAAAAGCGCCGTAACCACGCTGATCCCCAAACCCGGACCCGCGTTCAGACTTAATAAAGATTTATAGTGGATTAAAGGACAAGTTAATGGCATTAACAATAGATTGCATTCCAACAAAAATGTTATTATCTCGCTTTTTGTTTAACTAAATATTACTGGCACATATTTAGACGCAGTGGACGCTACTCCCAGCGCTATAATTACTAGTGATGGATATGTATATATCATACCCGACAGGGGCTTTTTCCACTATAAGACACATGGCTCAGTCCTGTAAGTTATTAAAAGGCCTCCTGTGATAAGCTGCATGGTTTGGTGTAATGGGCTTTTCCGGTTTCCTGGAAATATAAGGCCTTTAATTGTGGAGCAACTCTTCGCTGTAATAAAAATTTAAATATCATTAACAAGCTTGAGCCTAAAATAATAAAAAAAACTGTTCATATGCGTGTATATATACATGTGCACCTGTGGTGT
>JAODKF010000002.1:15139462-15169334 GCA_026779585.1 Mormyrus proboscirostris | reverse complement strand
CCCCCCCCCCCCCCCCCCCCCCCCCCCCCCCCCCCCCCCCCCCCCCCCCCCCCCCCCCCCCCCCCCCCCCCGGCACGGAAACTGTGGAATGCAGCACTTAAGAGACAGTGATTTACTCTGGTTGTATCTTCTTGCTGGGCTACGGGATGCTAATGAGGGCTTGTAAATCTGCTTGTTAGTGAGTAACGAGCCTATGGCGGTGATGTCATATCCTCTGGACTGATGAGGCTGGGGGGTGAGCGTGTCTTGATTATAGGATGGAGGCAGCAGGAGTTTCATAGAGCAGACAGCATGACTACACTGAAAGAGAGTAGAAGTGGGTGAGTGGGGGGGCTTGAATTCGAGCTGGATGCCTCAAAGGCAGCTTGTCTGCTCCCTCACAGAGGATCTCTGCAGTCAACAGGTGGGACATGGCAGGTTTTCCCATGGGGGAGTGCTCCACTGACGCCCTCCCCCCAGGCGGAGCCCGGCACGAGGCCTGCAGGGGGAAACAGAGGAAAATGGAGGGGGTGCATGTGCACGTACAGTGGCCTCTACTGGGGGGGGCACAGCAGGTGCTGTCGCAGTGGGAGAGATGCTCCGATTCTGGCAGGAAGAGACAAGACTCCAGTTTTGGATCCAAGTCCCTAGACGTTTCTGTTGAAATGTCATTTCTCCTCAGCCTGGTGGCTAAAGCGACTCACCCTCCCCTGTGGCCAATCGGCTCAGGCTTATTCAAACACCTGGTCTGGACACCCATCAGAGGGACAGCATTCTGAAGATGGGCACTTGAGCAGGGCTGACATAGGGGAGGAGGAAGCGCCCCCAGATAGCCACTGGCCAGCTGAGGAGGCCGCAGAAGCCCCTCCCAGCACCTTCAGCTGTGACTGCAGAAAAGAGCGAATCGGCCCCACCCTCATTTTCTAGACTGCTCTACGTGCAGACAAAACAATCGCCGCCTGTGAATGGCACACAGAAAACACCATCTGACATTCTCTTTAATCCTTAAAGTGTGTTCTTTTCACTCCCCAACCCCCTCCCCCGTTGACACGTGTTTACTTTAAACGCCAAACCGCCAGAGAAGAAGAAAACAAGCAAAAGCGCATGTAACTGAATTTGTGACCTTTCCTCGCACCAGACTTGCCATTACTTAAAATAGACAGATAGATGTGTGTGTGTGTGTGTGTGTGTGTGTGTGTTTGTGTGTGTATATATACGCATGTGTATATATGTCACTTTCCCCATCTTGTGTGAAAAGGAGCACATTGTGTGTCAGTCCATCGGCAGGTGTGGGGGTGGCTTTCCCCATGGGCCAGCGTCTGTGTTTCAGTGTCACATAACTGTCATCCAACCTCTCATCATGAATCTCTAAGCCCAGACAGGGAAGGAAGGAAGAGACGAGATGTGGGGGGGGGGGGCATAGGCGACAGAATGAGGGGAAACGGAGACACAGAAACAAAAGGGAGTGGAAGGAAACACTGGGGGAGGCTCTGGGAGGGAGGCGCAGAGCAGATGGGAGCAGTTAGGAAGTGAGGGAGCAGAAAAGAGAAAGAAGTAAGGAGATCAGATCAGGCAAAGCATGAGCCTCCCTTGGAGAGGAAGAGGAGACCCTTCTGAGAAGGGGGACATAGACCTTCTACTGCAGCACCCTCATTCACACACTCACTTTGAATGTGCCTCTGCAGCAGTGGTCACAGCCCCTGACTCATATCCGTGGAACAATATGTCAACCGGTGAGAGATTCCTCCATGTTCGTGGGCGTCAGGTGAAGCGCAGCAGCTGTAAGCGGCAAGGGGCCCCGACCCGGAGGACGAGTCCTAGACCTGTCTAACGAGGGATCAGGGGTCCTGCTTCCCATCTCCGATCGGGGGGTCCATCATCAGGCAGATGTTACGTAGGCCCCCCCCTTTGTGACTGACAGCGGGAAAGCCAAGAAAGGGTCGCACTTGGCTGAGCACGAGTCAATACGAAGGCAGAAAGTGCGACAAATGGCAGCTCAGTGTTATATTATGAAAGAGTGATATGATATCCAGCATATCTTTTATATATTTCTTATATATTTAATATGCTATGGAGTTACATAGTGGAAATCACATTCATCAGTGTCAGCTGGTATTAAGTTGCACACTGACCCTGCTGCTTATACATATTCATATTTATGAAGCCATTAGTGTCTTTGATTGATGTTGCGCCTGTTTCAGAGGGGAACTGGGTGGAGCTCTGTCTTATCGATATCTCTGTCTTATCGCCATGCGGGGATGTTAGAAATAGGGGTGGGTATTTGGTACTTTGGCTGAAACATGCTGTCTCTGATGGGGTTGTTAACCTGGGGGCCTGACTTGATCTGGGTGGGGGGGGATTGCATCCAGGAGCAGCTCTCACACACCGTGGGGGCGGATGTGCCATGCCCACCTAACAAGACTAAGGAAGAAGAGAAAACTGAGAGCGAGGCCATAGCTCATGGGACACCGCTGTGCCCCCCACCAGCTCACTGCCAAGCCCCCCACCAGCTCACCACTGTGCCCCCCACCAGCTCACCAACATGCCCCGCTACTGTGCCCCTCACCAGCTCACCGCCGTGCCCCCGCCAGCTCATCAACATGCCCTGCCACTGTGCCACCTGCCAGCTCACTGCCATGCCCCCTGGCTGCCTCCCACAATTCACGCTGGCCAGTGGACGGGAGGGAGCATGCTCAGCTGATTGACATCCTAATTAGAGGGTGTTCCTCATCAAGCCGGCCAGCCTCCTCAAAAGGCAATTTTCACCTCCGTGCCAGAGCACCTTAATTAAGCAGCACGTTAACGATCATGAGCGTTCGTCAAAAGACTCCGCTGGCCATTAGCCGTTGACACAGAATGCAGGCCGCCCGCAAACGCAGTCTGCCCCCGCCATGTCCGACGGGCGGGAGTGTGACCGCCAGTGAGACCGTCGGCTGGCGCTGCTGGCACCTGGCCAGGCGACCGCACATGCTGTGGGGGGGGAGTGCTGATCAGGGTAGGGGGTTAGGGATGTGACCTTGGCGCCATGGCCACAGGATGGGAAGGGTGCAAGTGTGTGCGCCTGCCGACAGTGGGAGCCAATCAACACCGCAGAGGGAGCCGGGCCTTCAGCGCCGCACTGTGTCTCCTCACTTCTCCATTCCTCACACGCCTGTCGTGAGCACAGACATACACACACACACACGCCAGAATTACCCACCATCCACAATCAGAACTGGTGATTAACGGGGGCTGTTTGCCTCTTTAACCTGGGTGGGGAAGTACCCATGTCTCTTCTCTATCCTCACCCTGCCTCTCCCTCCCACAAAACCATCTGAGATGCATCTCCGTCTTCCGTCTCCATCATGCCCCCCCCCCCCCCATTCCACAGCAGGCACCACCGGCAGGACCACAGGTGTCCGTCTTCACGGGCATCAGAAGATGAAGCTGTGAAATTTCTCTGCCTCCCCCTTCCCACCCCTGCCACTTCGTGGGTCACAGGTCGGCAGTGGTGAATAAACAGAACCTTATCACCAGGTGGGTGGCTCACTCCCCCGCCGTTTTTAATCGTCGGCTTATAAACCCGACCGACCTGACGCCTCTCCTCTGCAGCTGTTTGCAAATATTCCTGTATCCATCTGATTGGCTGAGGTCACCCGCACCGGGGCACTGGAGGCACGGAGAGGGTAAAAACCAAAATATGACCCAGCCAATCTCATCCCCAGCCAGTATAGCTGTGCTGTGGTGTGCCACTGGCTACATTTAAGAATTTCACAACAATTTGCATTTTTGTCACCTGACCCAAAAAGTCCAGAGGAGGTAATACATAGGTTTGGCATCTCAGCCAGTGAGATAACTTATCCACACTGCAATGGTGGTGATGGGGGTGTGGCCAAAGGCATGAGCAGCCAAAATTCAAATGGGGGTGTGGCCCTGACACGAGTGGATGAAATCTAAATGGGGGCGTGGCCCAGATATGAGCAGCCGAAATTCAAACAGCAAACAATGCCTTGTTTCTGTGTGGCTGAAATTAGCAAGGAGCCCGTGTTGTGACAGCATGTCCAGCCCACTTTCAACGAGTCGCAGTGAGAAGCGAGATTGATGTCACCAGGCACCAGCTCCCAGTGACGTTAACTACAGGAAACTTTGCTTTTACATGGCTGATAAATTATGCATGAGAAACACAAAGACAATAACTATCAACTGCCGTAACGGGGCAAATTTAACCTGAAAGCCATTTTGAGACAAATGTTTTTATTAAATAAAGGAAAAAAATGGTCAGAAAATTTCTCCTCTGAGGAAGCAAATGGAAGATAAGATGCTAAATAACTTAAAAATGATTGAACAATAAGAATACAAGTCAATTAATGAGCGGATGGTGAGCGACGGAGATGCTGACAGGGTGACGCCGCACCCCGGCCACTGCTGACAGCTATGTAAAGCAGCCTTCCCCTTCACAGCCATCCCCAGCCAGCTCCAGCTAATTCTGATTAATTATAACTATGGGGAGGGGATGATATGACATTTGAATTTGTGTCTGAAGACCTGAGATATGCAAAGGTCACAGGGATGGATTGAGAAAGGAAAACAGAGATACTTGAAAACTCACCAGTAATTAATTACTTAAAGTAATAAAACAGTAATAGCAGTCTGTGTCCCACGCAAAGCTCAGTATTCACTACTGCCTCAGATAAGGGCTATTTCCTGAATTAATAAAAGCATAAACCACAAATGAAAAGAGAGTTCATATACTGTTGACTGAATAATTAAAAGAATCTGTCTATGGGTTATATTTTGGGAAGCCTGCATGTATAGTTAGACAGGACTTGTGGTAGTTAGAGTAACTACTGCTGTAACACTGCCTCTTACTCTGATTCTCCAGGGATCACGAGCCAGAGGCTAAAAAGGACAGAGGCTTTCAGTATCCATGAGATTCCCTTCATGAGAAAAAAGGAAAAGGCGTGACAAAGGAGCAGGTGATCTGACAGGCAGTGCTACCAGCCAATCACTTGTCATCCTGCATCACCAAGGCAAGTGACAATGGAGGAACTGATATTAGACTCAAGAGAATAGGCTCAGGAATGTTCTTATGGGAAACTCACTTTGAGATCCACTTCACAGAACAGACACACACAGACACAGTACATATATTCCTATCATTGTGGGGACTCTCCATTCATTTCCGTAACCTTACTTTATCAGCACCCTCTCACTGTCGCAGACCTAACTTTGACCATATTTTTGTTTTTTAATTACAGTCACGGATTTTTATCAAATTTAGTTTCCCTTGTGGAGACTGAAAAAATGGCCTGACAGTGTAGCAGGTTTTTATCACATTGTAGGAATACTTGGTCCACATAATGTAATATGTACTGTACATGACACACACACACACATGCTGCATTTTCATCCCTTGCAGAAACCCACTTCAAGTCAAATAATTTCTTGGTTTCTCAAAATAGGCAAACGTTTTTTTTTAATTTTTTGGGACTGCAGTTTCCCTACAAACATACACACCCGCTTCCCATGATGATCCAGCACATGGGAAGGTGAGCACTGGCCCGAGCAGATACCTGCGGAGGGCTAACATTGTCCGTGGGGATGCCTGCCTCGCCGGGGGCAGTGTGTCTGCCATGGTGACACCGCTGGTGTGATGAGCTCGGAGCAGCTGCCGCCACAACAGTGATAGCGGTTCTCATGTGCTGAAGCCCAGCTCTTGCCATCCACTCTTTACCCCAGTAACACAAATCTGTCAGCCTGCTTCCTCCTGTACACAGTCACACAGACACACACACACACACATACACACACACACACACACACACTCACACACGACTCATTGACCACGAGGCAGATGGGAAGAATGGATATTTTCCAGATGTGCAAGACACCATCCATCTTAATTACTCGGTCTCTGGGGCACAGAAACCTTCCACTGAGAATGTGTTCGGGCAGGGGGGGGTGTGGTTATGGCATATGGGGAGTGGGGGCGAGGGGGGAAGGACCGTGGTCCTGATCACCACCTGACACGCGCAGCTTCCACTTGCACCTGGCCACGTAGTTCGGAGACACCGCTCGCCACGTTTGGCAGGACGCACTCTGACCTCGCACCCCTCTGCCACCTCGCCTAGTGACTTATGGGCGGCTTGACAGCACATGTCGCGGGCATGTGCTTGTCGTAAAATCGAAGACGCTGTGAAATGCAGGAAAGAAAGCGTGACTCAGAGTGGGACCGGATTTCATCACCCTTTTTGGATTTCATCGTGGAGTTCAGCCGATTTTGCCAGTTTTTTATCTGACCTTGAGGCCAGGCTTCAGAATACAGAATATTCCCTGCTAATTCCCCCCAGGATGGATAAAAGTTCCCATTTTTTTCCTGAAGGTCGCAGCTGTCCACCAGTCAGTCAAAATGTGTTCAGAGCAGCGCATGTAAAGCGAGTCACCAAAAGGCTCATCATTGGTGATTCTCTGCATGTGGGGGGGGCTCATCTAACTATCTCTGTTTACATGTTGCCATACATCATTTTTCAGACAGACCCAAACTCCAAGCCTAACCCTGTTTAGCTGCCTGCACCTTGTGCCAGACTCACCTAAGATGCCAAACACCGGGTGGGGCAGGATGGGGGGTGTGGTGCTCATATCATAGCCCCCACACTGCTGGGGGAGCAGGGGAAAATAAACGGAAGATGGAGAATTGGGCCAGTAGAGTTTTTATGGTCTCCAGTTATGTAGGTCAGCTTTATACTTCGGAAAGAAAAATGTGCACATGTGATGCAGTGATACATGAATCCCCCCTGGACGCCTCAGAAGTCACCCCCCCTCCTCTTATTGTTTTTGCTGATATTACAGCATATGCGATCTCGCGCTCACTGAACACTGTCACAGATAATAATAACAGACAAGACGCTGGGCATCCTGCGATCTTGGCCGGCTTCCTCTCGTATTCTGTGTCGCTCTTCCAACCAAAGCGCTTATACTCATGTGTACCTCAGCATATACAGTATAAAGGCGCTGCCATTATACCGAAAACCGTATAATGTTGGGATATTAGTATATTCATATGTATCTATCAAATGAATGGGTTAAACAGTTGCTCAGAGGGATAGATGTTTAGTAGGCTGAACTAAACTCTCTGTGCAGCCAGCCTTTACTCACAGACTGGTCCCCTTCAGGATGAAAGCAGCCCAGTGGCATGGCAGAACTGGAGTTTTTGTTCACCAGCAGCTCTGCCCTATCATATGCTACACCCCCATTGTATGCTCCGCCCTCATGTTATGCCCCTCCCATTTAGGCAGAAGATGATCATTCTCAGGTGCACCTGTAATGGACGTGTGGACACACCCACACATTTATATTCATACATTTGTGGGGACCATCCATTCATTTCTATGGGAAAAACTCTAATCCCAACCTTAACCTTAACCATAAGTAACCAGACAAAACACAAGACTTCAGGCATTTTTAGTTTTATATTCGGCAGACTATTCAGCAGAGGGTAAGTTCGAACCCGCGACCGTCTGATTGCAGGCAGAAATGGAAACTAATTGAAATGTGTAAAAGTAAAATGATGGCTTATATATTTTTTCAAAATCTAGGGGGCAATTCTGGGGGGGGGGCTCGATCAAGGTTTTTAGGGGCATTCTGAGATTTCTTGGAGCTTATGAAGCACATAACTCAGAGGTATTAGGCAAATGCAGGACGTCTTATATGTGCCGTATGATTATTTGAAAATAACTGTGTTGCATACTTGATAAATCTATAACAGTGACCTGTGTCATTGCACCCAAATCAACTCCAAATAAGCCATAAAATAAGGACATTAAACATGGATTCCATTGCTGTGCTTTTCTTTCCATGTTTTTTTAAACACAAAAAGTCGCATGGTGATAATGAAAGTATGCTCAGGCCCGGCAGGTTAATGCTATGAGAGTGCAGACCAGCGGGTGAGTGTGTGTGTGTGGGGGGGCAATCTTGGCCACGGTACAAGGCCACTGAGCTAAGTGTGAGTACGCACTTAAACGGAATCTTCAAGTACAATACACATAAGCAAACCTTACTAATTAAATTCAATTCGATTCTCAATAAACAGAAAGATATTTTAGGCACACTATTAATTTTCTATTACGATTTTCATTACAAAAAGGGTAAAAATAATATGCAACCCCACAGTAATTTAAAACACCTGTGATCTCACACCATCTGTGTCAGGGCTCTGCTTTCTATTATATGAAAAATGCAAAGTACCTGATTTTGCACAGGAATAAATAAACTGTTCAATCTAAACACTAGCTAGTTGCACCATGAATTATGGAAAACTCGCTGCATTGCAATAGAGCTGCAGTGATGCAACACGTACACACACACACACACACATTCTATGTTCTGCGATGCAGGGTCCCACAAGAACAACAGCATGGTGCTGAAACTGGGACATCACAGGAAAGAGGGGAATTTGTCTCAGGCTGATGAAACTAAAATCTAAATGGACAAGGAAGAAGTGAAACCCCAGGGGAGGCAGAGAAAAGCAGGGGAGAGTCATAAGACAACCTACACTGGGGCAGGCAAAGCAGGTGGGGGGGCGAGCAGCAGGCAAGCGTGGTCTTCTGAAGAAGAGACTTGGTTTGCAGCTGCATGAGCCAAAAGCTTAACAATCGACAGCTGGCAGAGAAAGCAAGTCTGGGTGTAGCAGCCGTGTACCAGGACAGGGGGAATGGAAGGTGCAAAACCCCTCCTGGGCTCACTGCCGTGCCAGCCCCCGTGTGCCAGGACAGGGGGAATGGAAGGTGCAAAACCCCTCCTGGGCTCACTGCCGTGCCAGTCCCAGTGTGCCAGGACAGGGGGAATGGAAGGTTCTGCACTGCCCCCCCCTCCAGCTCACTGCCATGCCAGCCCCGTGTACCAGAACAGGGGGGATGGAAGGTGCCACACCCACCCTGGGCTCACTGCCGTGCCAATCCCAGTGTACCAGGACAGGGGGAATGGAAGGTGCCAGGCCTCCCGCTGGTTCACTGCCGCGTCTCCCGCTGGTTCTCCTCCATGCCCCACTAGTTTACCGCTGCAACCCACCCGGCTCACTGCCATGCCAACATCCATTTGCCAGGACAAAGTAATGGAAGGCACTGTGCCCCCTCCGACCCTCTCTGGTTTATGTTTTTGTAAAGCCCACCCAAACTGGCCATGCTTTTTCTAAGTCTAACAGCCGTCTGGACCGACTCCTCCTACCTGGAAAGGCTCCTAAACGGTCCCTGGGAGGTGCAGTGAGGACAGGATAGGCTCCGTCCACCTGGGCTCCCTGATTTGGTACACAGATACGAACCCCCCAGGAAAAACTCTGCTCCATGGCCAGAGATACAGGGAGATTCGCGATCCCCTCATTTGCTTTGTTCCTGACGGGCTGTAAGGTGACTCTACAAGTGCCCCTCACCGCAGGGGTCAAAGAGGTATTCAAAACATCTCCAGTCTTTAGGAGCTGCTCCACCCGCCAGTGAAGAGCGGTTAAACAAACACATTAAGAATGGCGCGCCACGCCGGAGCACAGCCGGCCTTCGCACAGCGCTGTAAACACTGAAGCGCCGGTCTGCCGTGCTGTCCCCTAAGCAAATCGGCTCATTTGCACAGATCGTTTCACGAGGCATCAGGTGTGGCTCATTCAGCAAGGCCTTGGGTCACACAGATGTGGGAAGTAAAAAAAACAAAAACCACAAATGAATCATGAAAAAGGATTTTAATACATGAAGGCTTTTTCCACACACTTAGAGCATGAAAGCTGCCATATTTAGCTAAGTTCTATCGACTGCACCCATAGAACCTTCCAGATGTATATGCAATGTGGCAACTACACTGCTGGACAGGGTGCAGAATCACCAAGGACCCAGTTTGCCCCTTATCCCCTTCTGTGAGCCCAAACGATAGAGAACAACGCCCTCCTTTGTTGATCATGCTGCAGTAAGATAAGGTGACTTCCTTTATAATAAACAGTGCACTTTCAAATATGCCGACTCAGAGGTTGCTCAGCCGAGGTTATTTAGCCAAGCATGGAATCTACTGTAACGTACATAAAAATACAAGGAGAGTGATCTGGGTCAAAACCGGCACCCAATTCCTGGGATTACCGCAAATGACACTATTACCTATTTACACCTTTCCCAGAGACTTTGCACCCGCAGCGATGGCTTCCAGTTGGGACTTCTGACAATGAGGCATCCTCCACTGATCCAGTCATGTTAATTTTCCGCCTCTGTCTCCAGCGGGAATTCAAATTACCCCTGCCTGTAAGCTCCCGGGGGTAGGGCACTAAGGGAAGATCACTGCTTGTGGGGGGAACTGACAGACGGCAAAAAAAGCAATAAGATGTTTACTCCAAAAATTGAGTTCCGAAGAACGTTCTGCTGGCAGAACAAGGAAGCTGACATTGGCCAGGCTTGGGTACGCAGCAGGAACAGCTGAGAGACGGTTCGTCACCAGAAACCAAAAAGCTTCTGAGTTGCTATGTTCCATCACGCCGGCATTTTCTGCACGTTTGATTCCAACAGAAGGCTGTTCTGTTGTATCCCCCCCAAACATGCACATCTCAACAAACCCTTTCCACACCCATCTTAATATGGCCAGTGCTTCCCCAAGCTCACCTTCCCGTATCCCACCTGACATGGCTGTATCCATGTCTCTGCAGCCGGCCCCATCTGCATGCTGACCTCGCTGTGCTCAGAGCACATCCACCACCCCCCTCCCTGATCTCCCCAGCAGATATAAGCGGGACTTTCTATGTGAGAGATATGTTTCCCGAAAGTGTAAATTTTAAATGAAGGAAACAGGAGGGAAAGCATAGAGCAGGACGACTGTTGTAATTATTCTACATCGCGGGCGGCTTTCTTATTTCTGACCATGCGCAAACAAAAGAGGGCGCCAGTTACCCTACCTGAAGTCATCTTGCATGTGTGCTGGTCAAAGCACTAAAATTTAAATGACAGAAGCCATTTGTGCTGGAATCTCAAAGAGGAAAATAGCAGTGAAGGAATAAGGGCTGCCGGCGAGAGCACCAAACACCAAACGACAACCGTCCGCAAACGATGGTCCCCACCAGGTCCCAAGTTGCAGGCATGTGGATGCAAACTCAAACCCCACCTTCCTGCCCACATATGCCCACCCCCCTACTACCGTTTCCCACCCTTCCCAGCCAGGCTGCCTCAAAAATGTCCAATCCCTATGTCGTTTCATCGAAGAACAGGAAAACCTGCAGGATCCATTTAGGGAACACTTCATCCCCAGATAATAATTTAGAAGTAAATAATGATCCGAGCTGATCTGCGGTCTGGTCCCCCCCCCCCCGTCCATTCGGCACACAGTGGGGCAGTGCTGCTCCCATAAGTCTGTTAGGGACCGACTTCAAACAGACTTCCAAATGACGGCAGCGGTCAGGCCAGCTTGCAGAAGCTCTTGGATATGCCAGAACTCTTCCTTTCAACCTTGCTTCACTACTTATTTATTTCTCGAAGGCGGTTATGTAAGGAGGGCTCTAATCCTGAGCTAAAAAATAACACGCAAATAATTATGGAAAGAAACACTGTGTCCTTGGGATGGCAATGCGCCAGCTGAGGGAGGACCAAATCGTGGATTGTGGTGATCATGTGACACTGTGTGACAGAGAGCGATCCATGTCAGTAGGAGGCAGTGATGGGCCCCGGCACATGGTCTGGGCCAAGGCGATGTTTTGTTGGAAATCTCAGGGCCTGTTTCAAAAACGAGGAGATGCTAAAGAGTAGTCGGACTCGCAGGGAGACCAGGCTGTACGCTCGCTCTAAACAGTCACATCAATTAACAGGCAATGACATTTACATGAATCAATAGCTTTGGAAAAGCAGGCCTTGAGCAACCGTCCCGCCGACTGGCCTCGCTAGCTGCCAGGGAGTGACTGGCCGGCGGCGGCGGACAGGGATATTAGATTAGAGAGAGCCACACAGAGCCACATCCCTGGGGATGGTGGCGTAACAAATTCTGGGAGAGGAACACTCATCTGCAATTGACCCAGACTCATCTCACGGGGCTTCTGTTAGCATTCCTGAAGCAAGCAGCATGCTAGCACATACCTGGTTGCACGGAGCCACCCACACCCCCTAAGGGCCATCCGGAGTGGTTTTTAATTGCCGTTGTCTGGGTCACTGACACAGCATTGGCAAACGGGAGCTTAGTACGTTAGCAGAGATGCTAATGCGGCACTAAGGGAGCTGGGGGTAATGGGAGAGAGTGGGGGCTGCAACAGGACCTTAATGAGAGAGAGCGACAATGATTTATTCCCACTGAACACTCTGCCCTGATCGATGGGCTGAGCCATGCCTGTTTGGAGATGTGCTGTGGGTGTTTACCCTGGAGGCAGAAGCACACACACTCACACACACACACACACACACACACACACACACAGAAAGAAGCTGAGAGTCACCCGATCGCCTCTCGGACTACAGGAAGTAGCCAGGGTGACTAGTGGAATCCCACAGCAGCACTGAGATGACACAGGCAGGACGGCACCTCTGCAAAGCGAAACGGCGCCATCAACAATGGCTAGCAGGCACACAAGGCGGCGGGAAGTGGACGCACTTCTGCTCCACACTAACCCCCCCCCGTCTTCAGGGAGGAGCACACCGCTAGCAATGCACTTTTTCATCTGTATTCCATTTGCATTTGTCATTTTCTTCACCCCCTCCCTCACCTTCTCCTGCCCCACTGCCCCACCCCCGCCTTTCTCCATCTCTCCCTTCACAAGGAGGAGTGCTGATTTGGGAGAAGTCAGGAAGTCTACCTACAGGATTATCCCGCATTACACCCTTAATCCCCCTGTCCGTGTCCGTACAGAGGGAGAATATTTAAATGATAACGCCGCACTCACGGTCGGCCTGATAACACACGGGCTCCACCAAGCGTGTAGCGCGCACACAGAGCCACCAGGAGAGGAAGAGGAGAGGAGGCCCAACCAGGACACAAAGCCCCAAATTAATCCAGCCTCTTCCCAGAGCCAGGAGACGCTCTGGGAGGCGGGCCAATGGCAGACGGGGTGCACACGCATGCACAAACACGCCCCCCCGATGCACATGAACACAGGTGGTGTATGTGTATGCTATCTGCATGGCACGGCTGTGCAGCATCTCAAAGTGCAGAAGGCCGGCAAGGCGATTGCTGGGGGGGCGGGTGGTGCACAGTAGGCCAGATTGGGCCAGAGTGACCTTCCACTGGTCGGGGGAGGGGGGATGTGGGCTGCCATCTTCATGCAAATGCTGTGGGCTCGAGGTCCTGCTGATCTACTTAAAATTCAGAGGCTGCAGATCATGGTCAATGTCAGGGTCACACACAGACACACGCAGGCACACACATGAACGCGCACATACACATGAGCAAATTTTTAAACACCTCTCTCTCTCTTCATATCCCACTAGAAGTCAAGCTCAGTTTCTGCTGAATTACTCATAGGCTACATGCTCTCACCAAGTGCAGAGATCAGTCTCACCCCCCACACACATGGGAGTGACAGCCCAATACCAAGGAAGTCACAGACCGGTATTATGGAAGTGACAGCCCGGTATCAAGAAAGTCCAACGGAGTCACAGACCGGTATCAAGGAAGTGACAGCCCAGTATCAAGGAAGTCACAGAAACAGCCCAGTAACAAGGGAGTCATAACCCTGCACTGCAGGAGTCACATCCCGGCATCAACGCATGAAAGCATTCCTTCCTACTCACACACCCAGTTCTCCTCAGCAAGTGTGTGATGGATGCACCCCACTGCCTTGCAGCCATTGGCAGTGATGCACGAGCACCGTGTTTAGCACAAGCTGTCCGTCCTGCTCCCCGTCATACAATGAGCCATTCACATGCGGGGGCCGCATCGCACTGTCAATCGCACCTAACGCCTCCCCTCATTGACCATCCAGGTACCCGGGCCGCCACCCCCCCATCGACCAGCTGATCCCCAGCACCAGTCCCCCATAGCCTAGTCTACATCTGCCTGGAAAGAGCCAGGAAAATGGCAGCGGTGTGGTTTTGGTGACTCCTGTGGCCTGTCGCTCAGGAACAGCTGCCTGCCCTTGGGGGGGGGGGTCAGGGCCGCCTCAAAGGCTGAATCAAGTCCTTCATGTTCCCGAGAAATGTCAGCTGCTAATTTGGTAAAAAAAAAAAAAAATCAAATGTGAGTAAGCAGAGGGCCGTAGCTGAGGGGAATTTTGGCCCTCCTTTCTCCCCCTATGGGTGCGCTCACACCAAGCCGTGGTCCTGGCCCACAGACCCCGGAACACATATGAACAAGGGGGCACCTTTTCAAGGCAAAAGTAGGCTGTAGGGATAGGTATTGGCACAGATGCCCCGATTCAATTTGCATTCACAAGCTAGCAATTTGATTCAATCAGATTCGATTCAATTTCGATTCCATATCAATTTGACAGGACTGAGATGTGAAATACAGTACTACATAACAGCTTTCCTTATCTGGAGAGATGTTTAAAGAGCTTTATATGAAACACAAATTTACAAATGCAGTCACTGGAAACAAATTGTGAAAGCCACTTTAAGGTCAAAGGCTTGTATACCAAAATCTTTTATCATTTGAGAAACACATAGATATAGGTCCTTGAAAACAAAACCAACCTCTCTTTCAAAGCGCAAAAAAATACTTCTGACCAAAAAGAAAAGCTGAAAATCTAAGTCTAAAACTCAAATGCCACATTTCTGGAGGACTTTAAATGAAAGATATGTGCCAAAACATAATTTAGAATCATTTTATTTGAGGAACATTCGGGTTTAGGGCAGGGAATCAGCCCTGAACTCACAATTTGATTTGATTTGAATTCACAAGTGTCGGATTGGAATCAATTTTGTTCTTATTCAATTTACATTTAAAGCACATTCATTAATGTGAGATCAAACCAGATTTATGGTAAAAATAACAAAAGAGGCACAGCACTGTAGCCTTAACAATGCTAAAAAAGCAACATAAATACGTACGCTACATGATGAAAACCAGATAACAAAAAAACAATATGTCACACCCACCCAGTCACACCAACTTCTGACGTCGGCAACAACAGCCGGTCCAGCCCACGGATGATGGGACTCACTATTTGATCCCGCACAGGCAACAGGTTGGTGCGAGGTATTGTAGGCATGCCACTACTGAACGCTCTAACTCTGGCCCTCCCCGAGTTACCCGCACCTCCTGCCTGCCCTCCTTCCCGTCCGCCCTCCCCATGACGTCCCAGGTGGATTCTTCCCCTTCGTGTGTCCGCGTCCTTGGACAGACTCCCCAGCTCTTCACCTCTTGGAACTCCTCTCGACTACGGCATCTGGACACATTTTGGCTTCAGGGGATATATACGGACGGATTCCTGGAAAGACCCCGCTACGACCTCTGACCTCTCTCTGTCTCATCCCTAATAAACTTGGTAGCTCGGAATCTTCTGTCCTGGTCTTGTGCTCCGGTACACAATATATAATATTAAGCATGAGACTTATTCTTGTACGTACCGATGAATAACCAAAATATTTCCTGCTTTCCCTCTACAGTTCTTGTACCCAGTCAGAAATATAATAAATTATACCTTTATATTTTTAGTTGCTTTCATTTGCTTCAGCATTTGAAAACAAAAACAGATGATTGACAGCAGGTGACATCCAATAATATCCATTTTCTCTTTATATCATTTGATTTTATTTAGTTTAAGTTATTTTACATTTATATAACGAGGGAGAATATTTAAATGATATGAGAATAACACCGTACACAACCTGAATGTGTTTGCATTCACATGTTCGGTGAGAGATAAAGTAACACCATCTATACGATAACAGGACCGATACCAATAAAAATAATGCAATTACTTTTAAATTCACACGGAAAAGGCATGAATTAATTACATCGATCTTGGGCTTTTGTGAATCAATATCAAATCGTCAAAACCAGGATCATGATTAATCACCAAATCAATATTTTTTCCCACCCCTGGTGGGGGCACATTCGCCAAAACAGACACATATTACAGAGCGCTATTCTATGCAGACACATGCACATCCATGCATACAGTGACGTACACAGACTCAAACGGACCCCCACTAATCCCGCACCAGCGCACGCAACATAAGCCGACTAAACATACAGATATCATTTGACTCAGATAAACATCACATAAACAAGTCCACATACAATTCAGTCTTTTATTAATGAAGTTATCAGTTTGCATTAAATTAATGGTAGGTAATTTTTTAATGATTGTTAATCACTGCATTCTTAATGCTGCTCCAAAATGTGCCCCCCACCCCTCCCACAAGCTCCCAAAATGAAGCACATGGCCGACCCAAGTCTATGCTTTTTCTAAAGCTTGATTTTAAAATTATTTTAAAGAAAAGTAAGAATGCATATAGCTCAGGATTTTACTACAGAAAGTTTTTTCTTATTGGATTCAGTTAACAAAATAAATGAAAAATATGGCTTGTATGTATAATTAAATCAAATGACAGCTTTTTATGCACACACACACACACACACACACAAACACAGGCATTCTGTGTTATTCTGTTTGTAACTTTTTAAGAATCCAGCAATTATACCTCACCCCCGAAACATGCCTTTTCTAGTTGCCTCAAGACGAGTCACAAAAAAGGAGCCTAGGTCTGACATTGTTGAACAAGAAGGACAGTGAGACACAGATTAAAAAGAGAGACTTACTGAAAGAAACAGCAAAGGGCCGAGAAGGGAAAAAAAACAGAGACAACTTGAGGAAGAAAACAAAGGATGAGGCAACAGCGGTAAAGACAATCCCTGGGTGCCATCGGGCCGACAGATTTCAGTTCTAGGAAGGAGGGCAGAATAAATGAAGCAGGAGAACTTCTCCACAGAAGGGAGACGGGGAGGGGAGTGAGGGCAAGTGGATGGTGGAGTGATGAACGCAGCACACAAGCAAACGTCACAGGCCGGCGAAACGGCAGAGCGAGTAGCCAGTGAGCTGAGGTGGCGGCTCAGAGAAAGGAGTTTATGTGCGAACAGAGCGAATGAGGCACGGCAGCGTGAAAACATACACAGGTGCATGCTGACACACGTCCGAGGTACCCTTATTACACCACGGTTATCTACTGTCAGACACCGGTAACCAGCTAGGCAAGGCGGCAGCTCAGAGGAAGGAGTCAGAGTGGTCAGAGCAAACGAGGCACGGCAGCGTGAAACTTACACACGTGCATGCTGACACACGTCCGAGGTACCCTTATTAACCCACTGTTATCTACTGTCAGACACCCGTAACCAGGGAGGCAAGGCGGCAGCTCAGAGGAAGGAGTCAGTGCAGACAGAGCGAATGAGGCACGGCAGCGTAAACATACACACATGCATGCTGATACACGCTCGATGTACCCTTATTACATCACTGTTATCTACTGTCAGACACCCGTAACCAGGGAGGCAAGGCGGCAGCTCAGAGGAAGGAGTCAGTGCAGACAGAGCAAATGAGGCACGGCAGCGTAAACATACACACGCGCAAGCTGACACACGCTCGATGTACCCTTATTACATCACTGTTATCTACTGTCAGACATCCGTAACCAGGGAGGCGAGGCGGCAGCTCAGAGGAAGGAGTCAGTGCAGACAGAGCGAATGAGGCACGGCAGCGTAAACATACACACGCGCAAGCTGACACACGCTCGAGGTACCCATATTACACCACTGTTAGCGACTGTCAGATATCCGTAACCAGGGAGGCAAGGCGGCAGCTCAGAGGAAGGAGTCAGTGCAGACAGAGCGAACGAGGCACGGCAGCGTAAACATACACACGCGCATGCTGACACACGCTCGATGTACCCTTATTACACCACTGTTATCTACTGTCAGACATCCGTAACCAGGGAGGTGAGGCAGTGGTTCAGAAAAAGGAGTCTGACTGCGGACAGAGCGAATGAGGCACGGCACCGTAAACATGATGCACTGTTATCCACTGTTAAACACGATGTTGAAAAAGAAATTCAAACGTCCCATACTTTTGGTTTTGTTACACAGACAGAATAACCTGCATTCTCGCTATCATCTCCTTTCGGTTTCAACAGCAGAAAGAGAGATGCCTGGAGGGAGCGGGCGCATGAGAGGCCAGCTGCACCTCCTTTCCACCTCTACTACAGACTGCTGCCCTCCTCAAGATGCAGTGACCCCCCCCTCGCACCGCCTGCTAATAGGTGAGTTTAGCACATTACGAGTGCTGGGCTCCTCGGGGTCTCAGACACACTCATGTGCCAGTTGAGGAATCACACGATGTCATTATGGTATGTGTGTGTGTAGGACTCGTATGGAAGAATACCATGAATTTTATACCAAAAAATACTCTAATCTGCTCTAATCACTCTTCATTCAGGGAATTTCCCTCCTTATACTGTACCAGCATGACCAGTAGGATGAAAGCAGCCCTTCTCAGGCATAACTGGGGTTCTTAATGGCCAGTGGGTGAGGTTGAGGTTAGGCCCAATGCACCACTAGTAACCCACTGCAGGACAGACCTACTGAATGGATGAACATGGACTCTGGCACGGAAAACTCTGGGGAGCCAATTTCATCTTGCTCTGACCTTGTGCTTGAAGGACAAAAAAGCGTAATCTACATGTAACCGTCAGGGGAAACAAACGCTTTCATGATGATTGAAGATGTGCTGCCCGCATGGCGGAGGAACCAATGCACTAACGCAGGGGTTAATTTGCTTCTCAAGCGTGACACCCCTGGGCAGGAACCCGGGCAGCTAAAGAACCTGAAACCGTCCGCCCCAGAACGTGGGGAGTCTGGCTCAAGCAAAGGGCCCATTTCATTCACCACTGTTTTGCATTGAAATATCTAATCATTTGCTGCAGTGGAACCCATGTGCATGTCTCCCTGTCATCACTCAGGATAATTCACCCTGATCTCCAGCTACACGCTGACCTCCAGCTTTAATAGCTCTCACATCTTTGAGCAGCAGAGATTAAAAAAAAAAAAACTCAGTAAACACATTAATTGCATTAATCACAGTGATAGAATGTATGCAGGAGCCTAATGTCTAACGAGTTCTGGTCATTATCTTAAATCAATTCACGCTGCAATTCTTTATGTAATAGAAAAACATGTTGCGATTATCAATTATCAGTAGTAGCACTTATTTGCCAATTTTACTCCATTTAAAGACTAATGTTAAAGAGATTAAACTTTGCAGTACTCGAGTGCCTGCAGTAAGAACAGGTTAATATGCAGAAAGTCTTGTCTTTTCTCCAACTAGACTCCTTCACAGTAGTAATACTACCAAAACAGCCCAGCAGGGGGTGCTGTTGCCTGGTTAAGAGGATGGTAGTGCTGCTGTTGCAACGAGCGGGCCGCTTGTACCTCGCAGAGCTGGAGAGTAGCTGGCGACACTGCAGCAGAACTATCACAAATAATCCTTAATTATACACATTTCACACAGTGTGCATTTCCATTTCTGCATATGTAATTGCGATGTTCGGTTAACAAGGTACGGCCTGTTCAGGACAGCTCATTCTGCCACACGACCGTTACAAATGCTAAGATGATCAGACCACTTGCCTGCTTTTTGTGACGGCTGTTACCTGACTAGCAAGCCTGTGCTTTCTTGCCACTACCTGTCAGGAAGAATGGACTTGCAGTGTCTCAGTGGCTAACAAATGGACCCCCCCCCACCCTTCACCCCCGGGATGATGTTGGAGGACCAGGGAAGGTCTGCAGGTGTGCATGTCTGCATGCGTGCATGTGTGTTCTGGGTGGACAGGCGGGGAAAGGGGGTTGTGCAGGTGAGGCATTCCAAATAAAATCCTTGTCAGGCTCATTACCAAGAAGGTCAACAGCGCTTGAAAACTGCTGTGTGTACGAGCTCGAGCGCCTCATGACCCGGCATCTCCGCAAAGTTTCCACAGAATAAAATCCAGCAGGACACTGCTGAGGACATACATGACATCAGACTCTGAACCCTGCAGACAATAAATCGTCACCTTTGTAAAACAATGGAGGAGTGTCCCCTGCTTAACTCCACTCGCCTCTAATGAGATGCTAATGAGCCGCCCTGGGCTGCCGGGTTAATGGAATCTATATTTTCAATTAAAATCTCTTCTGTTCAATTCACAAAGGAAGTGGCAGCACCGTCAGCCACTCTGCACGTGGCCGTGAGTGGATGCACTGATTTACACATCGGATCGGCACGTGCATGGGGGTGGGGAGATGATTCTTTTATCATATGGGTGAAGGTGTGAACCAGGGGGCCACAGTACATGCAGGGCAAGCCCAAAGGGTGCCCCTCCCCACCCCATAATTCAGATACAGTAGAGTTATTATTACATTGTTTATTTACTAATTGTGCCAGCATTCAACATCGTGCACGTATCTGCATACTCAGCTATAGTTTTACTGACCCTCCAATACTGTTGTTAAAAGTTACACAGCATACAGATGGAAACCCTACGTCCTCCTGTTAGAGATCTGCAGGCCCATGGGAATACAGCTACTACTCCCTGTCAGATCGTAAGGAGCCCTAAAAAGCTGCCCGTTTGGATCCTGCCATTCTTTCTTGCACTTTGTCTGCCTGACTGAACCTTCTAAGACACCAGTGGAATGAACAGAACAGACAAGGCAAGACCACTTGCTCAAACAAGTGGCACTCCCATAGCTCCTCAAGGCCCTACAGTGGCCTGTCACTCACATGACTTATGTTAAATGAGGGGGGGGGGTTGAGTTGAGAGTGACAGTGGTATCCAACAGGGGTGTCTGCATACATGTGTCATGTTTGCAGCCACGAGGGAGTATGTGTGAACACACACGCATCTCGCTACATGGTGAGACTGGCTCTCAGTGTGAAAAGACATGCAACCAGCGGGAAGAAATTAGGTTACAGGAACAGAGAGACTCTGCTCCGCTTTGGGACCTAACCACCTCCCAGGTTAGCGGGAAATCTAAGAGGAATTTATTGGGATGAAGCGGCTGGAATCACAGGCTAGATCCACACTCCTTCTGTTTCATTACTCCTTTTAGTCTTTTTATCTCATCCGTCTCTCTTCTCTCAAGTCTCCCCTAGGAGGATGACCCCTTTGTGCTGGAGAGCAGTGTGCAGATGAGTGTGGAATAATAGAAAAGACTCCCTAGGCGTCCGTGCCCAAGAGAGCCTCGGTCTCGCCCACCTTCAGCCTTCATTTACGCGACAGACTGGCTATGATTTAAGTGGGAAGACCTTCCACACGTTTTGTGTGCTACCCCAGGTGTAAAGCTCTCCTTCAATGCCACAGCCTCGCCCCTAGCACTCTGAGGGGTTAAGCACTGCCTCCTCACACCAGACAAGCCCCGAGAGAAATAGCAAATGGAAAGGCTTTCTGAGCCAAGCCTGGTAGACTGTGTGGAGAATTCATCTACACAAAATGCCAGCCACAACTTTCAGTCAATATGTCTCCATGGGAACCTCTGATGCTGTCGATCTCAATAAGTCAACCGCAGACAAATTTGTTCCGACTGTGCAAAACATTCTTATTTTTTCCCCCGATCAGACATGAGGGACCAGCTCCTTCCCTGTTCATGTCCCCTGACGGGCTAGATCACACAGGAATGCCAGGATGTTACAGAAGCCACCAGACATTGTCTCCCGGTAACATGTGGTTGATAACTACACACACTGGGGAGAGAATTCTGGGAGTTATAGTCCCTTTGTAAGCTGGGAGGGGGAGTCTAGTTTAACAACCTCAGAAACTATTGCTTCACATACATGCAGAACAAGATGTGTGAGAATACGGATATTCAACAGTTTAATCCACAGCATCCACAGAAAACGAATTGCTCCATCCAACTCTTCACAGATACAACATTACAGTACATCCCCAAAAAAGCAGATTTTAAGCAGACGAGAGAAAGAACAAGTATGGCACCCCTGTATCAAATTACTGAGAGAAAAACAAAGCAAAAAAACAAAAAAAAAACCAGCACATGCTGTACGATGCTGTCAGCCTCCTGTCAGAGTCATTACCATTACTGCCAGTCAGGATCCCATTCAAACAAGCGGGTTGCCAGTGAGTCCCTCCTGTGCACACCTCCGCTCCTGCATGTGTCCACCGTTTCGCCACGCCGATCCCACCGACCAGAAGACCTGCCTTTTTTCACATGTCACTGCAGACATCTTGAACACTACAAACCATATTTAACTTCCTTTTTTCAATTTGTTTTAGCAAGAGCATAATTGTTAGAGATCCCCTTCCCCCCCACCTCCTAGGTCCCGTAAAGGGTACAGGCAATGGATCGCCAGCCTTACCTGACTCGCTGGGGAGTGCCTTTGCCCGGTTGATGCCCAGGTGATGCATATTTGTCCCACGTTGCTCCGGCTAAGCAAGTCCGGCATGCGGGGTACGGGGAGCGGAGTCAGAATAGCCTCTGTGCCGGGGGCGGGACGGTGGCCGTGCCCGCAGCAGTCTTCCCAGACAAGTTCAAATCAATACTCGCAACTCTCGCCTTCGCCTGCCTCTCTGCTCTCTTTCTCTAGCTGACGGAGGCAAGCCAAGACAGAGAAAGGGAACCATGGGGGGGGAGCGATGGCATGGGGCTCTAAATGAGTAGGAGATCCTGTCAGCCTCTGACCGGGACCAAGAACTGAAAGTGGTCCTGGCACTCCATCCCGAGCTGTACGCAGTGGATGCTGCTAGACCCGGCACATTCTGACTACGGCGATAGCGAGAGAGACGAGGAGAGGCAGGGAGAGCGTGTGAGACAGGGTGGGAGGGAGGAGGGGGAGAGAGACTGGAGAGAGAGAGGCAATGCGCAGGAAAGGGGGGGGAGGCAAATCATTGGAATGTGACAAGGCGCGTTCGTCAAATGCAGAGAGAGGAGCAGGGAGCGAGAGGGACAGAGTGGGCTGGGCAATTCGACAGCACCAATGAAATGTGATGCAGCACATTTGCATTTGCATCAGGACACATCACACCCATCAGCGTGCAAGGATATCGTTGTCTCGTCCAGGTGATGCTTACCTCTTTCTGTGACATAATCTGTGAGGCTAAGGGACCATAATCTGGTTAGTTTTTGTTGCCCAAAACCGAGTGGCAAATTGTGTTACAGTCTACATGTGGCTTGGAATTTCCAAACAGTGCTCGGTGACGGTGACTAGAAGGAGGCACCACGGAAACCAGCAAAAACGGGCTACAACCCGAACAGAGACGGGGATGTCAGGTGGAGCCGGAACCTGATCGCCATGCAGGCCCAGGCAGCCGGGCTGTACCAGCTCCCACCGCCCCCGTGTCCCCCCACAAACCCTGGCGTTTCCTCATCAATCTGAGTGCTCTCAGAAGGGCATGTCTCCAAGCTGCCACATGGACAACGAGATGCCCAAACAGGAGGGGGCCACAGGAGGTGGGTGGGTGGGTGGGGGGGGGGCACTTCCTGCTCTTGTGACCCTGGACTCACATTTGCTTCCATATTTTCTAGGCCAGAACCCAGAGCACTCTCCAGGTCCATGGGTTTATATTTAGCAGATCAGCCTGGTGTCCAGAATGGAGTGTTGACAGCAAGCAGAGAGGCGGAATTTGTCTGCTAACACGTGGCATCGGCTTGCTTTCCCTTCTCTGGGCGCCGGTGGCAGACTTGGCAGGGAGATGGCAGCCTCTCATGATTTTCCGGTGTTTGTCCAGACCCGGTCGGACATTCCCGCTTTTTCAGTGTGAGCCGGGGGATCGTCAGAGCTGACTTGCGCCATGAGCAATCCGGAAGATATGGGAGAGCCGCTCCCGGGCTGACAAGACAGGTGCCAAAAAGGCGTGAGCCTAGCACCCTCTCCGGCATGCCGTCACGTCCCATGAAACGGGACACGCTGAAGCGTTTTCACGTTACAGTTTACCACCGGATTACCGACCTGCAGTGCGTCTGCGGGATACTATTAACATGAGCATAAAACCCTTACCTCACTGCACTTCTCTGTGGTGAATGGCCTGGAAAGGAAAATTGGAAGAGGACTTAAGAGGATGGGAGGACCGTAGAGAGCCATCAGGAAAGGCCACTGAGGGGGAGGAAAGGAAGAGCTGTACAGTAAACTCAACTATTGCTGCTAGTTGGTCTATAATAGAAAAGTATGATCTGCTTAGTTGTTTCCCATTGTGATGGTGACGATGGATAAGCCGAAAGTGGGGGAACCACAGGTTCAGTGTGACTATTAGTCACCCGGTGAAAGTGATCAGACTGGTTAATCTTTTGTGTGAAACCCCCCAGAGAGAAGGACAGGAAAGTCAGTCTTTCTGCAGAAGAAGACCACCGGGATAAAGAAGACTGCAAGCAGGAGGGAAGTCTGTGGCAAAAGAGGGATGCTGGTAACCAGACATTAGTGTAGCTGGTGGTTGGTACTTGAATGTTTTTGTTTTTTTTGCCATACACCAAAAAAGATTAAATGTGGTATCCATGAGACAAAGCTGGAAATGATGGTGGGTGACCACGCTTAGGGGGAGCTTTTTGGAAGAGTGGCGCCTACTGGTTCGGTCAAATGCAATGGCTTTGATGGCAGGGATTGGAGGAGGAGGCGGGGATAATTGCCAGGGGTTCTGGAAGGGTCTTTGGAAATTAGCTCCTCGCCAACTGAGCCGCGCTGCTCGGCCAAGCGATCAGCAGGCAGCCCAACTGTCACTCCACCCACAACCCCAGGGGGAATCACAACCGCCGGGCGAGACGGTGGATGATCAAACAGCCGTTTACATCCATCTGGAGCTTGACCGCTCTTGCTGTTCCCTCTAGGGGGCAGGACAAAAGTGGCCAGGCTCAATCAACATAATGACAAGATATTTCGGTTTTACCACATTGAGAAGAATGGTGGAAATGGGACGGCATAGTCAGACAAACAATACAAATAAGATTTGAAAGGCCATAGGAATCCAGATTAGTCAAAAGTTTAACCCAGCATACACTAGTTACATTCTGAATTCCTATTAGGCAACACCTGATAGCATGCAGGTACACCATAACCTGCACCCCCTTCAAGAGATCAGAGACACCTGGGGGGCTTGTGCCTGAAGGAGTAAGCTGTACTCTAATTAATCCATGGTAACTCACAAGAGTTGGGTGTCAAATCCCACGGAATCCTCCTACCCCACCAGAACACAAAATGCGTGAAGTAAGGATGAGGAGGCTGATGGAGAAGAACATGCAAGGCTGTCAAGCTGTAGTCAGTAAATCAAATGTTTAGGGAGAAATCGCCCCTCCTCCGTTACCCCCCATGCCATGGCCAGAAAATATAGCACCAATCGGCTACAGCCCCCCCTCAGAGTCTAACCACCACAGGAGTGATTAACTGCCAACAGCTAATTAGATATTTAGTAATTTGCATCAGATGCATGAAGAAAAATTAGCATGATGCTGTGCGGCTGCAGGATTGAACGCTCAAGAGAATTATCGTGAAGATTTTAACTGAAAGAAAATCCTAACAAACACACTAACAACCAGCTTCCAATCACCGATCAGGTGTAGAGTCGAGCTCAGGTGACCCTGCAAGGAATGCCAGCGCTCCCTATAAAGATACCAATTCTCTTAACTGTGGGTGGAAATTCAGTTATAGAAATATTATACAGTACTACACAGAAGTCTTAGGCAGTTGTTTAAAGCTATTTAACTGGGTGGTAGGTGTATATTGCTCAGAACAAAAACACAACTTAACATTAGAACATATGTAAATTAACAGTAACAATAAAAACAAACAGGATTTTAACATATAGACAGTTCCAAGTCAGAGCCAAATGTCGACAGATACAAAATGTGTGGTTTTGTCACACATACATTTGTACCTGTTTGTTTCTTTGAAATCACCCTCTTCATTCAGTCGTATTTCACCATTAAACAGGAGGTCCCACAGAGAGGCTTGGCATCTACTTCTCATCAATTAAAAACAGCCCCTGCTTAGAGAAAGCAGGTCCAAGATAGATCCATGTGGCAGCAACTGGGAGAGCGCCCTGAGGAATGGCCGGATACTTCCGGATCAATGGCCAATTAGCCAACTGACCTCGCTTCTCTAATTGCTGGGGAAGGCTATGAAGCGAGGGAGCCTCATTCCCCAGAACAGAGGAATTACATCAGAAATGCCAGGTGATAATTACTGTTCTACTTTGACTTTTCATTCTTTACAATCGTCAATAAAACAAACAAATCAAAACAAAAGCCCTAAAAATATGTCACCGTTGGCTGACAGACATCACAATACCGAGCTAGCATTGCAACCCCACTCCCCCCCCCCCGCCTCTGCTGGTCGCCTACAAAAATAATTTGTAAATGTCCCTGGTTTGCACCTATCTCAGTAAACCAGAGGGCCATTCTTTATGTGTATCACAAAATTGAGGATTAAAACTTACCTCCTGAGCAAACTCTCCCGTTCACTCTGTTTTAAACAATTCCTAATCATTATATTGTGAACCCTTTTTCACCATTTCTGGCTCTGCGTATTTAACTGTACCTGGTTTGTTCAGCCTCAAAGAAACGCGTCACATGACAGTAGTGCCATAACTGACGCTCCCTCACAATGCGGGTAATGTGCCTCATGCAGGACTCCTCTAGCAACCACTCGTTCCACACAAAGTCAAACCAGCGGTATTCAAAGATTCACCGATGAGACACAGTACAGAAGGAGTCCAGTCTCACTGGATAGCGTCCATGAAAAATCCCAATGACTATCGTACATTCGCACAGATGCAACCACATGAACTTTTAACTCACACACTCACAATAAATGGTCGCATATCATATGCAGACTGCAGCCCTGATTTACTTTCTGTAAGTCAAGATAATCACAGCTAAAAATGAAGGCTAGCCCCATCACTTGGCCGCATCATCTTACATACCGGTAATCCATAATACGCTACACAATAACCATATTAAGTAGAGTTAATGTTTGACAAGCCAAGCATTACGCGTTTTTAAATGCATGGCTGCGGAGACAAAGAATCACTCAAAACTAAGCATCTTTGAGTACAATAAATGCTTGTATCATGGATACCACACATTTGGTGTTACTTCTTGAACTTGAAGACACCATTTTTTAAAAGAACAGAAAAAACATTTATTACAGTGTTATTGCAATATGGTACACTGTTGCTTTTTCTGAAAGCAAAACCCCAGATAGCAGACACACACTGCTCCATATGTTTTGGAGGTAGCAGTATTTTTGGTCCAGATCCACAACATGGACACGGTTTTTATCTACTTGCACATTGGTCTAAAGCCGGATCGGATACAGATCCACAGCGTATCTGAGCTTGAATCTCCCTGGATCCAATCAAAATCAATGGCTATGTCCAAATTCAGGGGCTGCATCCTTCTAAGGCAGCATTCGAAGACCGAATGCGTCACAGCGGTGCGACAAGGCTGTCCCATTTCAAAGGCTCCTTAAATTGCGCTTTAGAAATATGTGCTTCTTTTGCTAAGTTGTGGAGGATGCAACCGAGGGATCCTTCACAGTGCAACATATACAGTAAGATTCACTGTGCAGTGGTAAATTGGGTGTGTTCTGGTTAGGCAACAGGAGTGGCACTTGCAAGAGTGTGACTCAAGAGGGGAAATAGCTGGTTATATAAATAGGAAATAATACAAGGACTAGACTGTCCCACTTGACAACGCTTTGTGTTCAACCTCTGAAGAACGTAGCCTATAAAGGCTACCCCTTCATATACTGAAGCCTTTGAAGGATGCAGCCCCTGAATTCGGATACAGCCACAGTCATACATTTCAAATCGCATGGAAAGACATGATAACGGGAACAAAGCTATGAACATGGCTAAAAATATGAAGAAGAATTAAACCAAAAAAAACACTGTTACGCTTAATTGACTCAGAAATGGGGAAACAGTTTGCCTAAATTTCACCTCAGAAAGTGATTAGAATTGGTGATCCTTGGAAGTTTAAGACTTTTTTAGCAAGGATCTGACAGGGATTTTAAAAGAAGTTTCAAATCAGTTTCAAAACATTTCATAACACATTTAAGAAATAAAGAAATTTAAGAAATATTATTTTAACACTAAGTTACATGTTAAACTGCTTGTCTGGAGAAACTTGTGTGGATAACTTTGATGGACTGACTAATGGCTCCCTGAGCTCAGCTTGGCGCTCACATTACAAAATGACAGCTTGCTCAGGGAGCTCGGGCCAAACTCACATAATCTGAAAGGTGAGTGTGAAGCTTGCTTATTGTAGTTTACTCGAGCTGTACCCAGTAAGGGGGGGGGGGGGTGCAAAACGGATATGACTGTAAACAAAATCAGTGATAGCAGTGGCCAATAATGTAATTACATGCACTTCAGATAAGAAATAATATGCATCCATAATACATTAATAAATTATATCAAGGGTCAAATAAGACCTGTCCTGATCCTTCTGATTATCTGCATGTGCATAACATGCAATGTTGACATTATATATCCAGTAATGAATGGGACACATTCAGGGTGCAGATTCTACACAGTGACAGAGAGCAGGAGCAGGACACCCTGCAGACCTCCAGACGCCTTCACCACTGCCGTGCTGTCCTGTGCTGTTCCGTGCTGTCCCGTGTTGTCCCGTGTTGTTCCGTGCTGTCCCGTGCTGTTCCGTGCTGTTCCGTGCTGTCCTATGCTGTCCCATGCTGTTCCACGCTGTCCCGTGCTGTTCCATGCTGTCCTCAGCAAGAGGAGCCGTGTAGCCATCTAACCATCTAAATGGCTTCCTGTCAAAACACTGTCTATTTGACCCGCTGCCCCTCCCCACCCCCACCCTACATTTTCAAAATGACTTGACTGCACAGGCCCTGAGGGCCGGTTGAAATAGAAATTATCTCCGCGGCTCTATTCCTCAAGCGCCAGGCGTCAGGGGAGTCGGCTGAGTGAACACTGGAGAGCAAGACGGGCGAATGTGCCACAAAGGGTGCAGTCTCAATGGAACCTACCAAACTCAAATGATGCTAATGTGTAGCACCATGGACAGGAAACACAACCAGCCTCCTGGCAGAGGCCCAATGAATAATGACAAGGACCAAAGACACGCTGCTTCTAGTGGGCGAGGGGAGTGTGGGAGTGTTATCTAAGCGACTCTGGACATGTACATCAGTCTGGGACAGGACTGACACACACGGTCCTTAGGGTGGGGGTGGGGGACTTCCTGTGGTCGGCTGTCTCTTCCTATCAAAGGTCCAGCCTATGGAGCAGCTAGCATGGAGTGGCCCGCGGCTCAGGGGATCAGCCGGGGCAGAAGGGAAGCGAGACTACCATCCCCCCTCCACCAGACCTTCTGCTTGCAGCCAGAGATCTGAACCCCACTCGGGAAGGCTGGAATGGTGTGGCTTGCATCCCATAATGCAATTAGGGGACCTGCTGTATGTGCGCATAGTGCCAGGACTCACCCTATTCGAGGGCCCTTAATTAAACGCCAATGTGACTGCGATGTGAGTGTGCCGGAGATAATCCCGGAGATAATCCCGCATACGTCACAACCCTTAGTGCACTGTAACAGCAGTGAGATCCCGCACACATCACGGCCCTTAGTGTAGTATAACAGCAGCGAGATCACGCACATGTCACGGCCCTTAGTGCAGTGTAACAGCAGCGAGATTACGCACATGTCACAGCCCTTAGTGCAGTATAACAGCAGAGAGATCACGCACACGTCACCGCCCTTAGTGTAGTATAACAACAGCGAGATCACGCACACGTCACGGCCCTTAGTGCAGTGTAACAGCAGTGAGATCCCTTCGCATGTCACAGCCCTTATTGCAGTGTAACAGCAGTGAGATCCCGCACATGTCACGGCCCTTAGTGCAGTATAACAGCAGAGAGATCATGCACACGTCACCGCCCTTAGTGTAGAATAACAACAGCGAGATCACGCACAGCGAGACTACCATCCCCCCTCCACCAGACCTTCTGCTTGCAGCCAGAGATCTGAACCCCACTCGGGAAGGCTGGAA
>JAODKF010000002.1:15117591-15130657 GCA_026779585.1 Mormyrus proboscirostris | reverse complement strand
TTAATTGAGTAAAATTTTCACTCATTACTTGTACTTTCACTTGAGTAACATTTTTGAGTACTTTTTACACCTCTGCACACACATGCATACACATACTCACTCGCCCTCTCCGGGTGTTTCATGTGATATACGAGTGTGGTCAGTCACAATTCGGGGGGCATATTAGTTATAAAATTTAATTGCACCGTCTCCAAAACTGGTGGCAAAATGTGAGTAAATGGTCGCAGTCTGGAACCTTGTGGAACCACACTTTTGATTCCTTAGGTGTTTTTTACGATACGCGAAAAACAAAATTGACAACAAAGGCATCAAGCCAGTTCACAGGACATAAGGTTTGTCCTCAGGCTTATACGACGTGCTTGCGGAAACATCACATAAGACAGCCAGTCACCAGCGATTTAAATCTGTACACAAGTATGCTGCATGCCTACTGGCTCACAGATGCTGAGATTTATTGTTCGGGTATTAGAATTTGACACTGAAAGAAAATATATTTTTTTGATCCTTCATAGGATTGGAACATTTCAGTCGGTACCACAAAAGTACCAAAGTTCGGTAGCCAGCCCTATTCCTGCTCAGGCACACTCGACACGGTTGTGTTACTATGGGCCAACAGCTGAGTCAGCTTCCCATTTCCCATCATGCTGCACTGGCAGCGAGACATCCATCAGTAGCTTTCTGGTGCCTCTGAAGCAGCAGGTCAGTGACAGTGCAGCCATCCCCATCAGCCCGAGCCAATCAAAGAGCTGCTGCCTGCGAGGACGACAGGACAGCTACCACAAAGAGCCCCACCCCCTGCCACAGCCATGCACTCTGGCCTCAACACCACACGGCACGACCCAATCAAAGAGATGTCGACTCGCCAGGACAACAGAACAGCTACCACAAAAAGCCCCACCCCCTGCCACAGCCATGAACTCCAGCCCCAACACCACCTGGCACGGCCCAAACAAAGAGTTGCTGACCTGTTAGAACGATATGGCAGCTACCACAAAGAGCCCCACCCCCCGCCACTCCTCCCACCAATCAGTGTATCATTTTAAAATTCAAGCAAATCCAAAAGATCCAATCACAAAAAAAAACCAAACAACATAAAAAATATCAAAGTGTTTTTGTGTGTGTGGGTGTGTAAAGTATCTGTCTCTTAATTGTTATTCACATATCTGTAACAGTGTTAATGGCAGTGTCTCTGACTTTCACTGCCTGCACAGAGCACCGTGACATGCATGCCTTCTGGCTGTTTGATGCACTTTATGATGCACTCTGACACACTGTAATTATATCCCCGGTGTAAACTGAGCCTCAATGTAGCACATTGGTGAAGAAACTAGTGACTCTCATGTCAGAGCCAGGAATAGAAGGCTAGGATATTAGATTTGGCAACAGAGCTGAGCTGTAAAAAGGTGAAGATGGAAAAATCAGCACATACAAATACGAGGCACTGACAGCACAGACACTTTAACAGCTTATACAGCCAGGACGTACTAACAGAATAGACACTTTAACTGCTCATATAGTCAGGACGTACTGACAGTACAGACACTTTAACTTCATACAGCCAGGATGTACTGACAGTACAGACACTTTGACTGCTCATACAGCCAGGACATACTGACAATACAGACACTAACTTCATACAGCCAGGATGTACTGACAGTACAAACACTTTGACTGCTCATACAGCCAGGACATACTGACAGTACAGACACTTTAACTTCATACAGCCAGGATGTACTTACAGTATAGACACTTTACCTGCTCATACAGCCAGGACATACTGACAGTATAGACACTTTAACGGCTCATACAGCCAGGATGTACTGACAGTACAGACACTTTAACTGTTCATACTGTACAGCCAGGACATACTGACAGTATAGACACTTTAACATCATACAGCCAGGATGTACTAACAGTATAGACACTTTAACAGCTCATACAGTCCTGAGGTGCTGACAATATAGACAATTTAATGGATTGTACAGTCCAAGGTGCACACAGCACTGACTGATTAGTTTCCTGATAATCTGTGAGGAGACACAGACATGCGTGTAATACTACATATATGAACATTATAGATGGCAGAATCATGTATGTAAATAACTTACTTGTAAATAAATAACAAGCACAAACATTAGGCTTGACCGAAACCGTGCCCCCCATGGGGCCCAGGGTGGGATGGGCATCCAGCCCTCGTTTTCTCAGCCCTTTTGGCACTTGCAGCATCTTTCCCTCTCTGTGCTGTTCCCCTCCGTGCTCAGGGTGAGCACCACCCCATGCGGAAACACAGCTCTTAGCTGCACAGCTGTGGGGGGGCCACAGCATGACACATCTGTTTCCCAACTACCACTGGGGTCGCCACCGAGCCCCCACAACGCCCATCTGCTGTCCTCCCCAGGATGGGGTGGGTATTAGCACCCAAAGCTTGGCCCCTCCCAAAGCCATCAATGGCCCCGTCACCCGAACCTTGAGCCCTGGAGCTGTCATGGCGGGAGGGCGGCGCAGCTGTGTGCTGGCAAGGGGTTCATGTGCGTGTGCATGCACAAGTGTGAGTGTGTGTGTACTGTTTGTGTGTGTGTGTGTGTGTGTGCACACATCTGCATGCTGGCTGCCTGACAGCAGCTGGAGACACACACAGTAAATAGCTGAACGGCTGAGCAGCATCTTAAGAAAACAAAACAGACAGACAGAAGGGCAGGATTTCATGTGTCCTCTCTCTCTGCCTGCCTCATTCTCTCTCTTGAAGGCACATGAATGGATGGAGGACTTTCCCTGTCACTCCTTCATTGTTTCACCCACTTTCTCTGCCTGTCTCTCTCTTCATTTCATTGTCTCTCCCTTTCACTGTCTCTTTCTCCGTCTCTCTTCTTCCCTTCCTGGCATCCCGACACCGGTCTTTATTCAAACTGCACTGTGCTGAAGACTGTCACTCTACAGTCAAACAGCATCACAATAAAATGCATCCAGCTCTTTTCCCTTTGTCCGTTTTCGGGACTGCGGCTTCCCTGTGCTGGTGAGGCCTCTGAAGGGCCTCTGTCTCTTGACTGGTCATCCCCTCTGTACTCTGGTCCTAGAATCCCACAAATCTTTGCTCTCATTACTTTGTATTGGCAAGGAAGTGCGCTGTTACCCCGCCGGAGCACAAGGTGCCCTGATCCCACACGCCCGGCTGTGGTCCCTATGTGAATCCCTGCCTCCTCCTGCCTGTTCTGTCGTGTCTGGGTTCATTACAGCGATTCATTGATGGAGACCTGAAGACGTGAGCTTTTGGCACCAATGGGTGGCGCCACTGAACCATCACATTCTGAGAATGGAGCAGAGGGGGTGACTGAGCGATTTACAGAAGACAGGGTCCAACTACCGTGACATAGACCTATGTCAAGGAGAAGGCTGACACAAACTGATTTATGGAGGCTGGAAAGAGGGGTGACCCCATTCAGGGGCAGGGGTTACAGTGAGACAGTGAGATGCACTTATCTGAGATGACCTACCAATTCTGCACAGCATTCATTAGCGATTCACTGACTGTAGACATGGTCAATAGACAGGACTATTTGCTTGACACCAGACGCCAAAAAGCAATTAATCAATTAAAGAAACTGATTGTAGACATGGAGGGCTGATATGACACTAAACCAGGTAAGATTAAGATTAAGATGCCTTTATTGTCACTGTATACATAGTACAATCGAATTTCAAAATCCCATCACAGTGCTATTAAAACATACCATGAGAAACATATAAAATGTAACATAAGAAATGAAAGTAGGCAAGGAAGCTGCGGGTTAACGAAGGATAACCGGTAACTTGGAACAGGAAAAGACAGTGTATTTAATGGGTTATTGCTGGAATGATTCAGTGCAGTGTGTAGTCAGCATCTAGGGACACGATGGCTGGTGCTTGATGACTTCATGTTGATCAGACAAAAGAGAGAGGCAGGAAAGAGAGGCTGGCCTCCCACAGACCGGAGGTGCCTGGGGAGCAGTGTGTGTGGCACCGAGTATCCTCAGAACACAAGGAGAAAAGTCTGGCGTCATATAACTTGGGGTGACATGGTGAGTGAAGGCAGCAGAGCATGCAAAGTGAGCTCCAGGGGGCGCTGCCCAGCCGCTGTCCTGCTTATCGGTCATCAGGGCCTGAGCGCTGACGCAGACGGGCACGTTTCCCAAGTGGGAAGCACATGCCCGATGTGGCGTTTGGCTGATGGAGCACGGAATAAGAGCGGAAAACAGCAGATCGGTGCAGGAGGTGCCGAAAGATTGCTGAGGCTTCTTAACCTTTCATGCTTTTGTGACCCTCTGCCCCCTGCCCTGGTTAACGCACCAGCTTTATCTGCCTGCGTATCTTTACCGCGCTCAGCAGATCTGCGGCCGCCCGCATGTGCGGGCTGGACTCTCCGCTAAAAATAACACTGCACCTCCGAGTACCTGGACGGACGCACTCCCCGTCTTATGGGTGCTGCTCCACAGAATTAACAGGGAGGGTGGTAGACGTAGGCTTATTGACGCAAATATAGATTTGACGCCGTTTTTCCAACTCAAAGTTATTTGACATTTTCCCTGGAACATGCCGATTCCCCAGAGCATCGACGGGGACGGCGGCGGGGTCGAATAGGAGAATCGACGTCTGTGTTTAACCTTTTCCACCAAAGTGTCCTTCCGATGGTCCTGTACCGCCTCTGCTTATCCATACATTGACATCTGTCTGCCACGCTGTCTAAAGCTGTAAATGAAGTGTTCGCAAGCTGCATTCCGGTTTTCCGCACCTCAGGGAGCAAAGTGCGAACCAGTCTTCCAAACAGTAATTAAGTGCAAAATAAAGGCAAGGTTGGACACACGACATCTGAATGGAGAAACAGGAAAATGTTAAATGACACGTGGAGGCTAATAGTGTCGACTCCAGATGGATACCAAGGTCTTTGAAGAGGACTACAGGGCTGATCACCCCCGACGACACTTTCTGATTTTTGGCAGAATGATCCGGAATCACTGGTCTGATTGTAAAAAAATATAGTGAGGAAAAGTGAACTGTGTATTTCTAAAATTTCTTTTTTCACAGAAACTTCCCCCGGGTTTTCCGACATCCATGCAGGTCAGCACTGATCACCTGTCCCACGGGGAAAACTGAAGGACTTCTGGGGGTCGAGGGGTCAGGTGAAGCAACCTAGAGCCGGAAAGTAAAAGCGCAGGAAAATGGGGGGGAGCCGGCAGCGCACTCAGATGGAGGGAGGTGCGGTTTCTATGACAACCATTGGGGGGAGAGTGCAGGCAGCACCGGCATGAGGGCGGAGGGCTTGGGGGGAGCGCGCGCCCCCTGGGAGGATGGCATGCAGACGGCACTCATGGCCTCACCGACGATCGATGAGATGGCAAACTGCGTGGATCAATCCGGATTAGGGCCATGGCGGGGGAGTGCGCCGTGGGCTACCCCGCGCACCAAGCGCCTCTGTCCGACGGGGGGTGAGCACATGTGGCGCGAGAATGGAGAGCGAGCGGTCGGAGTGGATTTAAAGCCCGAGCCGCCCGCCGAGAGGGATATCCGCCAGCCGCCCCGGTCGTGGCGCTGAGGCGAAGCGATCATCTCGCACCACTTGCCGCCTTCTCCGCTGAGCCCCACAAACACTGAAATCCTTCACGGTGCTGGAGTCAATGGTGCCTTCTGGGGGGGTGGGATTATTATCTGGCCTGGGGACAGGAGCAGAGCTGTGATCTGTCCCTGTCACTCCTGTCCCTCTCCATCCCAATCCAGCCCCTGGTCTTGGTAGGGTAGCTCTGCTTGCCCCTGCCCACACTACCCCATGATAGGGTTTGGCTCCTCCTTCTGTTTTTAAAGCCATTTCACTGGAATGCCAGTGCGGCCCGTCACGTCGAGTGCCTTTAATTACCAGATCACCTCTCCCAGATGTTAAGGTCTTCCGGACCTCCCGGAAACCTGAGCTCATGATCGTAAGCTCACTGGATAGTCTGGGTTCCTCTGGCCACTGGAGGAACGCTATTGTTGTGCCCGCCAAGCAGAAATTCTCCATCATCGGAACGCTGCTCCAACGTCACCATAATGAGTGCCGTTTAATTGCAGGACCTAGGATCATTATCTGTAAGCCAACGCGCCATACTGCATTCAATTCATGGGCAAACAGGGCTTCCAAATTAATTAGAATTCCAAGGGCACGCAGACGATGCAAATCAAAGCGGAACGTGGGTTGAACCAGTGGAGCGGACAGAGGGAACAGGGACAGGGAGTCCAAAAGGAGCAGGGAGATAAAGATTCACCACTAGCATTTGTGCTGGTGTGCAGCGAGAGAGGCGCCCCTGCTCTCTCTCTTTCTCAGGTTGACTTTTCTGTGTCCCCTATACCCATCATCATGAGGAGGGTCTGTGTTTTGTAGATGCGCTGATTAATTAGCAGATTGTCATCAGCTAAAGGTTGACTAATCCATTATGTCTTGTGAGGGGACAGGGGAGGCCCAGATAACCGAGACAGGTCGACCTCTTTTCCAGGAGAGTTCCCTCACTGCCCCTGTTCTTGTAGCGGCCACCCCCCATGTTCCACGCCACCCCCACATCCCCGTACCTGCTGATCGGCTGGCTGGCCTGTCCCGTCCCCTAAACCCAGAAGGACGAGAGGAGCTGCTTTTCCATGGCTGGGCAGATCACACAGCGAGAACAGACGCCACGCGGCAGGGCGGGGTAGCGCGTGCGCACAGTGCGTCACCCAGCTGGGATGGCTGATAACAGATCATACCTCGCTGACGGTACAAAGGGGACACTTAGACCAAGGCCTCCGGAATGCGTAACGTGCTTTATCGCCATCGATTTCCAATCGGAGTCAAACCACAAACCACAGCATGACTGTCACGCCAGAACCGGTCATAATTGAGAAAAATAGTGGATTATGTGCCTTATTGTCCCAGATGGAAAGAAGAAACAATAGTCACTGCTGCGGAGTTAATTGATCTAATAATTGTATAATGCCTGTGATAAATGGAGTGAAAATACTGGCTTTGCCAAAACGCTGAGACTAATTGGCTTTTGAGTTGTTTAAAGAATTGTGATTAATGGACTCGGTAATGTGTGAGTTGTCACAAAGGGGGGGGGCTCTGTTCCCTCACGACAAGGCCTGTCTCCGGGGAAAGGGAGAGAGAGCCAGTCAGTCACTCCCCACCGACGGGAGACCCGATTGGAACTTGTCTCTAGGGGGAGAGAGGAAGTGAAATAAAACCATGAGTCGTGAAAAGACTGACACTAAGGCTGCGTTATGCTGGTGCATTCTTCAGATTTAACCTCAGCTCATATTCCAGAAAAGATTTTATCGCTGGATTCAAGGGGTAATGCTGCAGTTGGAGACTCAATGAAAAGGACTTTCAGACAATGTATCTCACATTATCTCAAAATTTAAATGCCACGTGTTTAATCATTCATTCATCCAACCATCCATCCATCCATTCATTATCTTCCTTAAATGCTTATCCAGGTCACTGTGAGAATGGAGAGTATCCAAGAAATATCAGTGCACACCAGTCCAGTGCAGGAACCACACTCACAAAATATGGGAAATTTAGAGACAACAATTCATCCAGACCACATGGTTTAGGAGAGAGGGGCGAGTACCCAAAGGAAACACGCAATCAAAGTTCCGACCCTGGACATGTGACGCAACAGCCCCACCCACTGAGTTTCCATCCCGGCCCGGTGGTTAATCAGAATAAATAAGCAGTAAATAACACTAGCGTTTGCTGTCCCTTTAAGCATGTCCAAATCAACTGAAAGTTCAATCCATCACAAATCAATAACCTACGTAAGTACTGCGTGTACTTGGAGCACTTCTACTTTGTCCCACATCGGGCAGTGTGGGCGGGATGGGGGGCATTCTGATCTAGGAATAAGGGCTCTGCATATGTGAGTGAGTCCAAGATAACAAAGCACTAAAAATCCACACTAGTGGCCCTAATTGGGAACAAATGGAAACCTAAAACTGCAATGAGAAAGCAAACAAAGACTTACCTACAAGACGGTGCTTGTAGACAAGATATAGAGCACCTAGATTTCGACAGGGAGCTGGAAAACCGCGGGGAAATCTCTCAAACACAGGCAATAAATGAAACAAGGCAACTGGCGGCGATGAAACGGGGGGCCCAATAACAGAGATCTAACATGCAAATGAAACAGCGTCTGTTTATCACCGTCAAAGGCAATCGGGCCTAATTGCATTCTAATTGTAGGAGCTAACGAGTTCTGGCTCTGTCAGCCGCGCTTCCTTTCGGGGTGTGGAACAAAGGAGGGAATCTTCCTGGCAAGCGATAGCATCTCCGGCGGAGGCCGGCGCGAGATCTGCCGACGCAGAATCAATAAGGCTGACAATAGCCGGCATATTTCCATTGTGACTGTAAAGAGCGTTCCCTTAACATGTCTCCATCTGAAGAGGCAACAGGCGAGGCAGCCTCGACACTGACACAGCCACACAAGACAGGCACAAGAGAAATAAATAATAAGCACAACGATGGCAATAATAATACACTATGGGCCTGCACTGGGAATATGGATATATATATATGTATGGATGGGTGAATGGGTGGAAGGATGGAGGGATGGATGGATGGATGAATGGGAGGATGGAGGGATGTGTGGGTGATTGATAGATAGTAGGAGAGATGCGTGGGTGGGTGGATGGATGGATGGATCCTCCATACATCCATTATCTAGCACTGGGTCACAGGAACCCTTGAGCTGGAGAGTTGGATAGTTCAACGTGAGCACTCTGCCTCCGAGCTCTACTGAATACAGCCTCTGTGTGTCTTATCAGACCAGCGGCCGAGGCGTGGGGAGGGGACAAAGGCAACATGGTGAGGACACCTGGGATGAGGGCGCAAGGGGGAGCTGGAACAAGGAGACATCTTGGGCAGGGAAGGCAAGAGCTGAAGTGAGCAGAGAAGATGGACGACAATAGTAGTGGGGGGACGTAATTAGTGAAGCTATTAACATGAGCTGATTCACCATTATGTCACGCGGAGGAGGGAGGGCAGGCTCAACATACAGGTAGGGGGCGTCGTGCTGCACACCCTGTTCCCTGTTCCCCACTTAATAGCTCAGAAATTTCAAAGAAAAAGTGCCCGTTTGACTTATTTATCTACCTTAAAAAGCACCATGTGACCCGTGCAGGAAGCAGGACCCCAAATAAGCAGAGAGGTGATTGAGCAGAGAGCGCTTCGAAGACCCAACACTGTGCTGAGCAGATAATCAAGGACAAGCCAGCCGCTTAAAGAAGCCAGAGAGCGCTTCGAAGACCCAACACTGTGCTGAGCAGATAATCAAGGACAAGCCAGCCGCTTAAAGAAGCCAGAGAGCGCTTCGAAGACCCAACACTGTGCTGAGCAGATAATCAAGGACAAACCAGCCGCTTAAAGAAGCCAGTGCACATCCATTTGTATCCAGCAAAAAGCAACAGCACATCCTGTCCTTACTGGGTGCTGGAGAACTTGACCTGAGATCTTCTGCCTGCCAGGACTCAATCATTTCCTTGTTCTTCTGAAGAACCTTGAGATGAGTGATGGCTGCCCAGTCCAAAACTGTTATGGGGGTCCCACAGCCAGTGGCCGTGCAGCTGTACAACATAAAACGCGGATTACCGCTGGATGACCTTGCATGGGATAGAGGGCGCATGTGTGCCAGGGCTCCGCCTGTCACAGCAGCTCATGGGCTGACGCCGCATCACAGTCATGGTGCACAGTGCTGACTGCAAGGCGCTGCCTCTGCAGGGCGAGTGCCAGGGCAAGCACAGGGGACAACAGCTGGCTAATCTGAGAGCTCAGATGCTCTCTGGTGGAGAGGCAGCTCGGAGGGGAGGTGAGGGGGTGACAGACATCTAAGATGACACCACACTCCTAGTTCAAATCCCGCAAGAGTTACTTCAGCATAACTGCAAGTTCAGGCCAGTGATAATGAATTCAGGGCAGAGATCGACGCCAGTGACCCCGTAAATCCATGACCCAACTTCTTACTCAGCTCTAATTACCGTCCTGCACACAGTTTGAGTCTGGCTTGATGACACACCATCCAAAACCAAACCCCACAAAAAGACCCAACAAGGAACAGGCTAAAGCTTCCAGCACAACCAGTGGAAGGGGGAGAACAACAAATGATTTTCATGCTAACTATATAAACAAAGACCAGCTATTTGTATATTTAAACCACTAGGGAAAAACAGACAGTGCTAAATAGATCCAATCTAACCTCAACTAAATTTAACTTCTGACCTTCATATACATTTGCTTACAGGAGTGGAGGGAAAAAATGTTTACAGAAACACCACCAGTAAGTGTTTTACACTTCAGTAAGTGTTTTACACTTACAGTAGACGGAGCTTGCACCTTGAGGAAAAGGCTGTCTGTAAAGTCAGGGGCCGCGGGTCATCTCACCAGTGATGGAGCTTAAAAAGCCAGACAGCAAACCATGCTTTTTGTTAAAGTGTCAGACGTTAGAAGGACATCCAAGTCACTGGAGGCATGAGCAAATCTGGCTGGGGTATCTGTTCAACACCCAGCAAGACTCACTTCTCAGGCCTTTCTAAGCGTCACACCCAAAAAGCACGGATGGATGAACATGCAGCGAGGATGGCGGGATCGATGGAATGAAAGCGAGAGCGATCTGGGGAGGAGACATTGAGCGATTAGAACGAAGACACCAATCCCAGAAGCCATCTGGCCTTCCCTGTTCCAGCGCTCTCGTTATTAGGTGACTCGGAGGGGTTCCAACAGTGGCAATCAATATTCTGAGCTGAATTATGGACGGTCCTGAGGCCCATTAAAAAACGGTTTGTGTTTAAAATCTCATGCTTGCCACAGCAATATCTGACTGGCTCCAACAACGGCTGTGACGCTCCCTTTGGGAGAGCAAGCCACGAGCAACGATGTAGAGCCATTTAGCATTGTGATGTTAAAACGTTCATCCCCGTTGATGTTAAAACACTTGTCTTCCACACTGATGACAAAGTGCACATCCCCACCACTGATGTTAAAGTGCTCATTCTCGCTGTTGATGCTGAAACGCTCATGCCCGTGGTTGATGCCAAAGCACTCGCGTCCGCCATTAATGCCAAAGCGCTCATGCCCGCCATTGACGCCAAAGCGCTTGTGCCCACTGTTGATGTTAAAGTGCTTAAGTCTGCTGTTGTTGTTAAAGTGCTTGTGACTGCCATTGATGCCAAAACGCTCGTGCCCGCCGTTGACGCCAAAATGCTCATGCCCGCTGTAGATGCCAAAGAACTCATGCCTGCTGTTGATGTTGAAGCGCTCAAGTCTGCTGTTGAAAAAACGCTCATGCCTGCCGTTACTGTTAAAGCACTTCTCCTCATCGTTGATGTTAAAGCGCTCATTGCTGTTGCTGATGCTGAAGCACTCATGTCTGCTGTTGATGCTAAAACGCTCATGCCTGCCCTTGATGCCAAAGCGATTATCCCCGCCGTTGATGGTGAAGTGCTGGTGTCCACTGTTGATGTTAAAGCGCTCGTCCCCGCTGTTGATGCCAAAGCGCTCATTGCTGTTGCTGATGCTGAAGCGCTCATGCCTGCCGTTGATGCTAAAACGCTCATGCCTGCCCTTGATGCCAAAGCGATTATCCCTGCTGTTGATGGTGAAGTGCTGGTGTCCACTGTTGATGTTAAAGCGCTCACGCCTGCTGCTCATCCCCGCTGTTGATGCCAAAGCACTCATTGCCGTTGCTGATGCTGAAGCGCTCGTGTCCGCTGTCGGAGGTTAAAGAGTTCATGCCCCTATTCCTCCACTGCTCCATCTCAGGTCAGGAGTAGTTATAGCAATTGTATAGATATAAAACCAGTTAGCCCCTGGGATTTACCAAGGTATGCTGGCTCGACTTGTTATTCCCCAGCCAGCCCAACCTCCCCACACTGGGCACTAAAGGGATCTTCTGTCACTCAGAGGGAAAACAAATCTTAAAGAAAACTAAAAAGTCCTTGGCTTTCAAATGATTATAAAGTGCAAACCTAAGTGCTAACGGCTAGATCCCTGTCAGAGCCACTCTCCTGGACAATTCATCATGCTATGCTAATTCTGTAATAACGTTGCCAGACGCCAACTAACTCAATCAAGTAATAATGTCCCCAAACATCAGCGTGCAGGCCTGATGCCTCCACAGGGATGTCCAATGTCCTCACAAGCCATGTACTCACACTCCATCAGTCCAACAGTTTGTCTGCCTGGGTGTGATGAGCTCATAAAAGGGGAAAAAATGCAAATACGCATTTTCTGAATGGAAACATGTTTATTTAAAATAGTAAAAGACCATTTGGTATCCAGAATCACAAGATGCTAGTTATATTTCGTACAATGAGGCTTCTAAGAATTGACTTTAGGATTAATGAACCAGTGTATGTGATGGGCTCAACAAAAAGCAGCCTGGGAATGTGCTTCTGACTTGGGGGGGGTGTATATACACATATGCAATATGAGTTGATTTTGGCACCCATTAATCTCAAGCTCGTAACTAATCACATATTGTTGGAATCCAAAGAATTTACTCATTGAAGTTAAACTTTTCTAAAATATTCCATTGCACATTTGTGTGCAATGTGGTAATTTTTAAAACATTTTCCAGCAAAAAAGCCCTAAAAATCAATGAGACATCAATTTTATTTACATTAGATGGAAAACAAAGTGAAATGATCCAGGTACTACCCTTCTGGGGAAAAATATTTATTTTATAATTCATTTATTACAAAACTATAATGGGTGGCATGATGGTTAGCACTGTCGCCTCATACCTCAGGAATCTGGGTTTGAGTCCCATGTGTGAGGAGCTTGCATGTTCTCCCCGTGTCATCACAGCGTTTCCTCCAGGTACCCCGGTTTTCCCCCACAGTTCAAAAATATGTTGAGGCTAATTGGCATTACCAAATTGCCTCTAGGTGTGCATGTGTTGAATGGTTTGTGACTGTGCACTGCAATCAGTTGGTGCCCTATCCGGGGTTGTTCCCTGCTTTGTACCCTGCAATGGGTTGGCGCCCTATTCGGGGTTGTTCCCTGCCTTGTACCCTGCAATGGGTTGGCGCCCTATCC
>JAODKF010000002.1:15106211-15117491 GCA_026779585.1 Mormyrus proboscirostris | reverse complement strand
GGGGTTGTTCCCTGCCTTGTGCCCTGCAATGGGTTGGCACCCTATCCGGGGTTGTTCCCTGCCTTGTGCCCTGCAATGGGTTGGCGCCCTATCCGGGGTTGTTCCCTGCCTTGTGCCCTGCAATGGGTTGGCGCCCTATCCGGGGTTGTTCCCTGCCTTGTACCCTGCAATGGGTTGGCGCCCTATCCGGGGTTGTTCCCTATCTTGTGCCTGCAATCGGTTGGCACCCAATCCGGGGTTGTTCCCTGCCTTGTGCCCTGCAATGGGTTGGCACCCTATCCGGGGTTGTTCCCTGCCTTGTGCCCTGCAATCGGTTGGTGCCCTATCTATGGTTGTTACCTGCCTTGTGCCCACAGCCTCCACAATAGGCTCTAGAACCCCTGTGACCCTGAATAGGATAATTGGTTTCAGAAAATGGATGGATGGAAAAAAACTCTAAATAAAGGAATAGAAAAAAATCATGAATTGGCTGTTGGAGTTCTACTAGAAATAACAACAAAATGCAATATTCTATTTATTACTTGATATTTATTCACAGAAGTTTGTAAATGTATGTTTGATGTCGAGCTCCCTCAGAACAGTTGAAATAGAATGTAATTGGAACACCTCTCACATGTAAACACGCTGACAGCACTGGGTTGTTGTTTGAGGCTAAAATGCCGAATCAAAGGAATGGTTTTAAATTTCAGTTTCTTTCAGATGTGATAAAGTAATTATAAAAACCATACATTGCTGTCTATCAGATAAAAATTCACCGAATGGATGCAAAATCAAAGATATTCATTTCCTCCTGGCACCAACCATGTAATTCTTCACAATACAACGCCATAGTAACACCAGCAACGAAACCCCTGCATTCCTATATGGCCGCAAGTAGTTTTTTCCTCATGAAAAGGATGATATCAAGACTTTCTCAACATCAGATGATGACATATCTGAGTAGCCCAGAAACCAAACATGTACATACAATGGAATTAGCCTAAAATCAAGGGATAGAAAAATGCTCAAAAATGGGTGAATGGGTGAATGGATGAATGGGTGAATGGGTGAATGGGTGAATGGATGAACGGGTGAATGGGTGAATGGATGAATGGGTGAATGGGTGAATGGATGAATGGGTGAATGGGTGAATGGATGAATGGGTTAACCATCTCTGGGGATTTTCCTGGGAACATATAAACCAACAAAGTGGGTATATAGGCTACATAAGACTGCCCCCCCTCAAACCAGACCAGCGTCCCAATGACCACTCCCCACCGTGCCAATGTGCCTCTTTAATTGTTTTCCTGGACCTCTCTCTGACCTCCCTGAGAAGTGGGCTACTAATTAACAGCGGTGACGGGTTCAGGACTCAGACAATGTGTATTATGTATGGGGAGACTGTAGAGAAGGGCAGGCTAAATTTGGGTTCACTGCTTCAGTCTCTAATTGATGGGGGGGGGGGGGGGATTGATACATATGTCATCACCTGAAATCAAGAAACGTAGATGGATGCTGCATCATGGAGTTGGTCGGGAGCTTCTCCACCTGAATGCCATTTGAGGAGATGACACCGGCGACACCGTTATGCTCATCTCCCGGACACCCTCATCCGTTTGTCTTCGACTGCCGCTCGGTCTTCTGGGTACTCAATGTTTGCTTGGGCACCAGCAGTGGAAAAAAGTACTCGGTTTTCATACTTAAGCAAAAGTTAAAAGTACCTGGTTTTATAAATATTTAAATAAAACGTACCATGCATTCCAATCAATAGTGGAGACGGAAATCACAGAGTGACTGGGCTGGCAGAAAATTAGGTAGGCCAGTCCTATCACAATTCACTCGGCAACAAAATCACACTGCAGACTCAACCACATATTTATGAGGTTTTAAATGACCCGTGAACAAATGAACAAAGAGAAAGAAAAATCTACAGTATGTACCTCGCAGCAGAACATTTCCTCTGACCAGCCTAACCACACACACATATGCCTGTCAGACACTGCGGCTTTATCACACCGTCTCGCTCGCCAGCAACACTGACTGGGGACCCTTAGCTGCATCTGGATGGACTCAGGACCACTCCAAGCCCATCCGGTAGATTCAAATGTGTTACAAAATGCAACCAATACCTTTATGGTCACTCATGACAGCTCTGAATATGGCATCGTAAGTTACAGTGCTTTACAGTAAGGAAAACTGAGTCACACGGGTAAGCAGATATTTTCTTTTTATTCAGAAAAGTGGTGAAAATTGCTGAGCATGCCAGTGCAGATTAGTGGAATAACTTTTTTATTCTGTGGAAAACGAAGGATCGATCTACAAGCCAGGTTTAATAATGAGTTATAAACATTTTGCCGGCTGGTACATTCAGGCCTCTTATAAATGGTGATCAAGCCGACGCAGACCCTCGTCTTCCACTGTGGGAAATGACTGATCGCCCATTATTCCAGTGGTGGTTCTAGTGCTTCTAACTTTGAATACTGACAAAGTTTTAATATTTGATGACAATGGTATATTAACTGCTAGCCTACAGTATATCATGGATTTCTACATATTGTTTGTTCTCTCCATAAAGACAGTATGTAATGCAAAATAATAAAGAAATATATTGTTTGTGAGAGAAAATATATATTGTCGGGTGGAAGTAAAAGTTGCAACAAATTGAAACATTCAAGTAAAGTACAAATCCAGAAACTTTTATCGTGTTTATCGTGCATTGTTTTTCTTTGTTGGGTTTGTTTAATTCTTTATTCGGAAATTTTGTTCTGCGCTTTGGCAAACTTCAGTTCTTTTAAACAGGGGTGGGCAGTAACAACGTACATTTACTTAACTGTACTTATGCACATTTTTCAAATATCTGTACTTTATTTGAGTACTCATTTTTTGGAAACTTATGAAAACTTATGACTCCACTACTTTTCTATGAAGGTTCTTGTTACTTATGATTTTGAAGCATATTTTGAAGCATAGCTTTGAAGTCAGCAGACAAATTTCATTTTCAAAAATGCAATAGACTATATTGTCACAGTAAAGTACTACAGTAAACAACTCCTTGACGTTGCAGATTTTTATAAAATTGAGTTTCCCCTTGTGGGGATCAAAAAATGTAGCCACAAGGTCAAAATAGCAGATTTTTTTTATCAAGTTGTGGGGACATTTTATGGCTATAATGTTATATATACTTGTGCTCTCTCTCTCTCTCTCTCTCTCTCTCTCACACACACACACACACACCTTGGAGCTCTGTCAAAACACTACCATGCTATTTTGTGAGGTGGGGGGTGTTATATTTTGAAAAATGAATGGCTTTTTTTGTTGAATCAATTATGTTTCTATAGGTTTTGTAGCACATTCCATAAGTTTTTCATTGTACAGGTTCCACAAACAAGTCAGTGCATTCAGAGTCATTTGCTTTTGTAAATGCATTGGGCAAACAACACAGCAATCGGTTGACATTAAAAAGAAAATGTACTTTTGAATATTTAAACTAGTGCATTGGGCAGAGGGTGAGTTGGCCAGCACGGACTGAGAACACTAGTGTAACTTCACAAATCAACTTCACAAATATGCAACGCACTCCATTCTTAAAGCTCTTCCAAGCTACACCATCCATCCATCCATCCATCCGCTGTCAACAGCCATTTCTCTGTTAAGGTCAACGCCACCTTGATGCCCATCCTGGAAAGAAGAGGACCTTAAGGCCAAGTGCTGCCTGCAGAGGTAAGCCGGTTGACAGCATAGGTCACGCGGCCGGTTCATTCTCACACGCGGCCTGCTCAATCTCACATGCGGCCCGCTCAATCTCATACAGATGCTAATCCAAAGTCATCTATTTGCCTGACCTGCAAGTTCGCAGATGGCACGAGGACACTGCAACTTCGCTATGGATAGACGGAGTGAAGGTACAGGCTGTACACTGGCATAAACATCACAAGGATAGGGGGGGTACCATACCATACAAACTACCATAAGGTCACTGTTGCAGTTCTTCTTTCAGGGATGGGAACTTCAACAAGATGTCACTGGCTAAGGTGTAAGATGGTGTCCCAGTCCCGAGCTGTGACTCAGAATCCCAACCACGAGGGTCCCCATGCATTCCTGGGAGACGGGTGACAGGCCGTCCGTCAAGGCTGGCAGTGCGGTGGAGAGGAGGGGAGGCAGCCGTCCTCTGGGAATCACGGCACAGGCAGGAGCCCTGGGCTGGGATACGGGCTGCTTGCCTCGGTTTTCAGAGCACTCTGCTCCTCTACAGCAGACTCCTTCCTTTAATGGCTGACCTTGAAACATGGGCTTAGTCCAGGTTCTATTATTACCTTTAAATCAGGACGCATTTACAAAACTCTCCGCCGCGAGACGTGCTCCCTCATGCTGCGTGAGTTATCACTTTAAACAGCGGGCGCTGAGCTTTTTGTCATCACGGTATAAATTGCGATATTGACTCCACTGGCGCACAAAGTGCTTCCAAATCCCAGTCTCCTAAATCTGAATCCTCTGCTCTGCATCTACATGGAAAAGCACCCCTAAAAACAGAATTGAACACATGACAGATTTTAAAATTTCATTTATTGTTTTGCATCGCCAGTTTCTCCTGGGAGGGCTGGTGTGATACTGATCAGCGGCATGGAGCTGGATTTCCCTGCAGAGAAGTGTACAGTAGGACAATGAAGCTGGGTGGCTCGCATCGAATATGTCTTCTATAAGTCTCATAAACAAAACAGCCGTGCTGGTGAGGACAGGCTAGGGATGCGAGGACACGATAGAGCTTCCTGAGAAGAAATTTAAACTACAAATCCACTTAGTTAATTTTTCACCACCAATTTCAAGGAACTGAAAAACAATTCATATTGTATTTTCATAATAAACATGTTGATAGTTTTGTGGCCCCAGTACATATTCCAACGTCGTTCCATGTGTACCTCAAGATAATCTGCTTTACTGGATGCAAGTGGTAAGTACCTCTGGTTTACACTGATCCAAGTGTGACACATGATTAGTGGAAGTTCTGCCTCTAAATTTTATTTCTGCATAATGACCCACAGGAAAAAGAGGGGAGACTAACTGTTCTAAACTCTATGCATTTTTGTTCTTTAAAAAATAATGCAAAAACACTGTTTTCCCATTTGCACTGAGCACCTTAAATACGCAAGCATACAGACATTTACAAGCTAATGCAAATCAAGCAAATTATTTGTCACACAAAAGCATCTGTGCTCCCCTCCCGCCACGGGGCTGAAAAACGGTTTTGTTTGCAGAGTCCACCGCATAACAGCAACTGCCAAACATCAGCAGGCTTCAAAAGAGCTGACTGGAATGGAATGAAAGCACCGTTTGCGATCCGCATGAAAAAAGAGGACACCTACAGAAACAAGCAAACACGCTTTTCACTCATCACGGCGTCTAACGGCTCGCCATCTACTGCTAGTGCACACAGCTGTGACGGAGAAATATGGGGTCACCCCCCCCATCAGACCACATCTGACAAACAAACAAGCAAGCAAGCAAACAAACAAATAGGAAGACCCAGTGATTAAAGATAGACAACTAAAAGCTAACCCTTTTTGCCAAGCTGGGCGATCGATCGGCAGACCGAGACGCATCTACCAATCAATTCTCTTGTTAAATAGCCACATTTAAGACCAGCACTATCTGAGAAGGGCACCAGATATTACATAGATGCACTGACTTTTTCAGGAAGAGTATGAGGTACTGGAAACAATATGTACCCTCAGCTGAAGGAATTATGAGATGAATTGTCTGAGGCCTAATCAATCAAAACTCCATCAAGTTTCAACGTGACATGGTCATCCAAAGAAACTAGTTGGAGGATTTAAAAGAACACGAGGCAGCATTTGCTAAGGAGGACATGATTGTCATTTCAAACGCAGAGATCAGTACACTCATGAACAGCTGAGCTGTTTCCCTTATAAGGATGTCAATGGGAAAACAAAAGCAGAAATGAGGTTTGTTTACATGCAACGAGAGTAACATATTTAGATGTTTATTTCCTTGTTTTATAAAACAAGCTGGAGCCGAACCAGATGGCTTGGATGGCCAAATTTCCAAAGTTTCCCCTAACCATACTTATGTCTGAGAGTAAGGAGTCTTGTTCTGTTCAAAGAAATGCAATTAAAAGAAATCAAAGCTTGGCTATGGTGATTTGGTTCTGAAACAGACCTCAACTAAAGTAAAAAGGCATTCGAGCAGGTGTCTATGTTTGAGAACGACAGGCTACCTGGACACACTGTTACTGGATTCAAGGATTCAAAGGATTTTATTGTCATATGCAAGGTATACAGTCCATCTGTAACATGGAGTGAAATGAAATGAGGTCATTTCCGGCATAATAAGGAGAAGCAGTAAGGTGACATTACAGTATAACAAAGATAATGACTTAGGAACAGTGTAGTTACACAAGTAATAAGAGAAAAGAGAACCAGACAGGTACAGCATAGTTACAAAAGTGCATGGTGCATGAGTAGGAAGCCAATGATTAATTACAACTGACGATTAGTGATAAGTAGTCTAATGGCCTGAGGGTAGAAGCACCTTTCGAGCCCCTCAGCTCTCATAGAGAGACAGCAGAAGTACGTTCCTGACCTCAGCCATGTGAAGAGGCAGTTATTTGAGTGGGTTGTGTCCCTGCTAATTTTTGCTGCCCTGCTCCTGCTTTGTCTGGGGTAAATGTTCTGCAGTGAGGGCAGATCAGCCTTGCTGATGCATGCAGCTTAATGTACTACCCACTGCAGAGCTCTGTGGTCCAAGGCAGAGCAGCTACCAAACCAGGCGGTGATTCTTGTGGTGATAATGCTCTTCAATGCTTCCGAGTAGATGACTGGCTCTCAGAATGACTGGCTAGATCTCGAATCTCCTCATCTGCCCAAGATGCTACAACCAATGCCTGATTTTAGATATCTGTACATGTCTGTACATGATTCAATCTGGTGAGGTCATCAGAGACTCCCAGACATCTAAAGGTGTTCACCATCTCATTTGGAAACCCTTTGATGTAGAGAGGGTTGTATGCATTGTACTGCTTACGCCTAAAGTCTACCGCCATCTCCTAAGTGACAGGTACTGATTGTGAGACCGTTAGCCTGACACCACTGCGTCACACTGTCCATCTTCCCATGTAGGCCTTCTCTGAGTTTTTGGAAAACAGACCAATCACAATTGTGAGATTGGATGGAGTGGTGGCGCTGAGGCTAGGGATCTATGCCAGGATTTAGATGGTTGTTGGTTTGAATCCCGTGAATGCCAGGAGTGGTCCAACTCCTTTGGGCCCTTAAGCAAGGTCCTTAACGTGTAATTGCTTTGTCCTGGGTATGATGCTAGTCTATATCCTGTCCCACAAGCAGGTCCTCCAACTTACAGGGAATAACTTGGGGGTTGGTGGCAGGATTGGCACTCCAGCCACTGGAAAAAAAACTCACTCTGGTCCATTCTGACTAGTGTACTGCTGAGGTATCACCTGCCACACAGCTGCACTCGGGTTCTCATCCCTGAGGTGGTCTGTTGTGCGATGGGTACAGCACTCTGCTTTAATCAGCGCGTATCCCCCCTTACCTCACAACTGTGTGATGCCGTTTTATGTCTTGCCATCACCATGGGAAAGTTGATACTCTCTCCCAATATGCCTGGGAGATCTAGATCAAGAGTTTGGGATTTTGTCAAAAGATGAAGTCTCACAATTTATGGAGCAACGCAGCTCCATTTGCTGGTAGGAGAGCAGACCGCAGACTGTCCTAACCCAGGAATGTCTCAGTCAAAAGACAAACCAAGAGATCTTCCTTTGAATGGAGTCATTCTTTCACTTCTCCAGTGCAGCTAATGCATTTGCCATCTCTGTTCTCACCTGAATGCTCTTAACCGTGCCTAAACATAAAGCACAAAGTTGTTGTTTCCTATCAAGACAAAAATAGAAGAGGAGGACAGTGGAGAGATAGGCTAGAAGAGGCTGGAAGACACTGCTTGACAAATTATATAATGGAATCTTCCATTTTTAAACTGTATCTTATATGTTGTATGATGAGACTCATTGTACTGTATTCTGCACACACACACACACACACACACACACACACACATATATACATACACACCTAGGCAGACATGTATGAGAAACAGCAGTCCCATAAATAGATCTAAATATGTGAAAAATCAGGCCAATTCTCCCATCACACTATTCATTTTAACAGAAATTAATATTCTGTCTGAGAAAAGAAAGTGGAGTTGGATAGCGGTTACTCATGTCTGGCCATCTGTCTCCAGGAAGCCTGATCAGAGCTTTGCACGATAGATTGGTTGAGAGGTAATGGATGGGATCGCCCTTCACTCTCATTATGCTCCTCCTCCTCACATAATTGCCAGACTGGCACCTATCAGAAGGAGACGACTGGATGGCTTGTACAGATGGTGGGAGAAGGGAGAGCTTAGTGCAAAATGTGGCTCAGGAGAGGAAGACTGGAAGGGGATGCGCTAAAGGAACAAGCTAAAGCCACACGTTCTTTGCGGTTGCTACTTTGATTACGTCCGTCACTGGTGTTCAACACGACTGTTATACATACAATGCTTCTGACTCAGTTTTAGATCTACACTTTGGGCAGGAGCACAAGTTCTTCTGTTTGACACCTTCGGTCTCGAAGGAATTTATTCCAGGACAGATTACCAGTAAAGAAAATAAACTATCAGGCCAAACAGAATCAGAGCAAACATCTGTTCATTATTTACAATGCATACATTAAGTGAAACAATGCCTTACTGCCTGAGGATTCTGGTGTACTTAAGAGGAATATGAACGTTGATGTGGATCTGTCACACACCCTGAACAGGAGGCCCGAATGCCGCCCACATCCATTTGTAAGCCAATCTACTGGGAGGCGGAGCCTCTGCAAATGCTGCGGCAATTAGTGCAGAAGGAATTATCAGCCCTGGGATGAAAGGCATGCAGTGCTCTGAGGTGTTCCTTTACGGTTACCAGCTGTCGAGCTCCTTGTCAAATTGTCAGAGCCAGTTTTCATATGTTGAGGTTTGCAAGTGTGGGATTGGTGGCCAACGCGATTTGTGAGAATTCAATTAATGTTTTTTTTTGTCTCCTTGTTAACCTCGGTTGACACCACCTACAATGTGCAAACGTGCGGCAGTGTGAGACAGTGTTAACGAGAAAGACAACAAGAAAAGATATTCTCTGCAGCGGTTTTTCAACATGCATAACAGCCATTGTGCTATACCACTTATGCACCCCTGCCTCCTGTACTCCGTGACTTTCGCATCCCTACCTCATGTACACCGTGACTTTTGCATCCCTACCTCCTGTACACCGTGACTTATGTACCCCTACGACCAGTATTCCGTCACATTCACACCCCTGCCTCCAGTACTCCATCACTTATATACCCCTGCCTCTAGTACTGTGTCACTTATGTAACCTTGCCTCCAGTATTCTGTCACTTACTGTATATACCCCTGCCTTCAATACTCTGTTACTTATGCACCCCTACCGCTAGTACTGTCACTTACCAACCCCTGCTCCCTGTGCTCCACTTACCCATTCCTGCCTCCAGTACTCTGTCATTTACTCACCCCTGCCTCCAGTACTCTGTCACTTATGCACTCTTGCGTCCAGTACTCCGTTACTCACGCACCCCTGCCTCCTGTACTGTCACTTACGCACCCCTGCCTCCAGTACTCTGTCATATACTCACCCCTGCCTCCTGTACTGTCACTTACCCATCCCTGCCTCCAGTACTCTGTCATTTACTCACCCCTGCCTCCTGTACTGTCACTTACGCACCCCTGCCTCCAGTACTCTGTCATTTACTCACCCCTGCCTCCTGTACTGATTTTCACACCAAAACTCAAGCTGATGGATTCAGGTTTTTTCACGATCATGAAATGATGGCTGATAGTGAGTGTAATCTCTAGTCATGGTGAACAGTTACAGCTTCTTCATTATAGCCCAGCCATCCAAGGAGGTCTCTCTATCCCTTTGCTGGTGAGGAATGGAGGCAGGCTCACCAACAGACAGGTGGGTGGACAAATCATACTTACCATTGGACCCTGTGAAGAACAAACTGAATGGATTTTCAAGGACTGCTGACTCTAAGCATGTGAGTGCTCTAGGCGGATTGACTCTCTTGCTCACTTTCCACTTCTCAGCATAGTTTCTCCCACGATTACCACCTCTCATCCTTCACACAATCTCTCTATCCTCCCCTCATATTCTCTCATTTTGATCCTCTTCATACAGTTCCTCTCCCTCACTTTCTCTCATTACTATCTCTCCCTCGCTTTGTCTTTTCCTTCATACCGTCTTTCTCCCTCTTTCTGTCTGTCTTCCTTCATAGTCTCCCGCACTTTCGGTCTCTCTTCCTTCATACTGTTCCCCTCTCTCATGTTCCATTTCTCCCTCACTTTCCATTTCTCTTCCTTCATACTGTCTCTCTCTTGCGTTCCATCTCTCCCTCGCTTTTCATCTCTTCCTCCATACAGTCTGTCTCTCTTCCTTCATATGGTCTCTCTCCTTTCAGTCACTCTCTCTCTCTTTCACATGTTCCATCTGTCCCTCGCTTTTAACCTCTTCCTTCATACATTATCTCTCGCTCACTGTCTGTCTCTTCCATCAGACTGTCTCCCTCATTTACCATCTCTTTTCCTTCATATTCTCTCTTCCTTCATATTGTCTCTATCTCTCTTGCATTCCATCTCTCCCTTGCTTTTAATCTCTTCCTTCATAGTCCCTCTCCCTCAGTCTGTCTCTCTTCCTTCATATGGTCTCTCTCCCTTCACAGTCACTCTTTCGTGTTACATCACTCCCTCGCTTTTCACCTCTTCCTTCATACAGTTTCTCTCCCTCACTGTCTGTCTCTTCCATCAAACTCTCCCCCTCATTTACCATCTCTGTCCCTTAATATTGTCTCTCCCCTTCACTTTCCATCTCTCTCTCTCTCTCTCTCTCTCTCTCTCGCTTCCTCCGCTCTGCTCCCACCTGACTCGTCGTCCGACTTATCATTGTCCGAGTCGGTGAGCGTCAGGGCAGAGTTCTCCTGGCTGGACAGGCCCGAGCTGCGCCGGGACTTGCTGCCTTGTCCCCCCCACAGCTGGATGGCACGCTCCGGGGATATGGCTCCCTCGGGGTCGGAGTCAGCGTCCGAGCCAGCACTGAGGGAGTAGCCGCGCTGCAGCAGGCCCAGGTCCGGGCAGTAGGCGCTCTGGTGTGGTGGTGGCGGCTCACAGACGCCCAACTCAGCCAGCCGGAAGTTCCCTGTGGACAGCGACAGCTGTGTCACAGTGTCTTCTCACGTC
>JAODKF010000002.1:15084611-15104714 GCA_026779585.1 Mormyrus proboscirostris | reverse complement strand
GGGGGTGGCGGCTATGAGGGGCTGGAAATGCTACTGCTTAGAGGGGGCTGCTGAGGCTGGAACAGACTACAATACTGGCAAGAAGGAAAGCAAATTCAGAAGGGTTCCTGCGTGCACCAGAGATTGTAGTTCAGCAGCACCAGAGTGTGATGCAAGCCACACCCACTTTTTGCTCTGGACGCCGCAATCTCATTTATCCACCAAAACAAACAGAAGAATGTGAAAGCTATTTAAAGATGAGCTCTCCTATTGTTGCTCCAACCAAGTGAATTAGACTGGATAGGATTTTAATATGTGAAATTGCGGAGGGTGTAAAACAGGAAAGAGAGGAATGCTAAGGAGCTGTAGGTGCGTGTTTCCGGAAGGCGCGCATCCCCTATAGGCGAGCGTCCGGAAGGCACGTGTCCCGTAGGTGCGTGTCTCCTTAAGGCGCGCATCCCCTATAGGCGAGCGTCCGGAAGGCACGTGTCCCGTAGGTGCGTGTCTCCTTAAGGCGCGCATATATAGGTGAGCGTCCTTTTGGCCTGCTCGCCCTTCTGCCTGTGACATCTCCTCTGAATGCCCTGCTGCTGCACCACTGTTCGTCCTGCCATCTGAAGCAGCTCCAACACCCACCTGCCCCTTGCTTTGAGACTCAGATGTTAAAAGTGGGACAGCGTGAATTGGAACTTTGCAATCTTGCTCATCTGACTTCCTCTGCCGGCCCCTGGAGGATGGGCTCCCCCTCTGAGTCTGGTTCCTCCCAAGGTTTCTTCCTTCTTGGGAGATTTTCTTTGCCACAGTCGCTTCTGACTTGCTCACTGGGGGCTTTGGGCAGGGATGTCATAAAGCACTTTGACACAATGTAATGTTGTGAAAGTGTGCTATACAAATAAAATTAAATTGAACTGAAAGTCCCTTGAAGGCGCTTGTCCCCCAAGGCATGCGTCCGGTAGCTAGGTGTCCCCTGAAGGTGCGTGTCGCCCAAAGGCATGTATCCCCCAAAGGCTTTATCCACCAAAAGCGCATGTTTCCCAAAGGCTTTATCCCCCAAAGGTGCATGTTCCCCAAAGGCACATATTAAACGATGGCGTGTGCCCTCTGAAGGTGCGGGTTCCCCAAAGGCATGTATCCCCTGAAGGCGCATGTTCCCCGAAGGCGCATGTTCCCCAAAGGCATGTATCCCCCGAAGGCGCATGTTCCCCGAAGGCGCATGCCCCCTGAAGGCATATGTCCCATAGTTCTTGTCCCGTAAATCTCAGCAAGGGGGCTGACTGGACATGCATCATCAAAGTACAAGACGATACGACAGAATGCCGCTGATGTTTCTAACAAAAAGCACCAAAGCTCGAAATGCTGAATCCTGAAACACCATGCTGGACCAAGGAATCACCAACAGCACCTCCTATTGGCATGTCGTTCAGTAGAAATATATAAACATCCACATTAAGTTGTGTCAAAATAAATCAATAAACACAACAGAAGCCCATTTAAATCTAAGCTGAGGAAATGGCAATTAAGCAAGAAAAGCATGCAACCAATTTATTTTCTATAGTAATTAAAATGACATTGTGGGGGTGATTTTGCCCAGTCAGCTTAAAACGAGGGAATTCAATTAATTAACAAATTGGGGAAAAGTAAAAATGATTACAGGAATATCAGTTTGTGCAGTGAGAATCAATCTCAGGTGTTGTGGGGTTAATTTTTCCCGGTGCACATGTGAACGTGGTCAATTTGGGCATTTTTAGTCGTGTTCCTTCAAATAGCTATAAGTTTCCATATGTGCATTGTAGAAGGCATGCGTAACACTGGGTTATATGTATATGTATACGCTGCTGATGGCAAATGAGTTCTTCAGACAAGGTGAACATTAATTTAGTGAACATTCAGACGAGCGTACGACTCGTACAGTATATCTGCCTACAGGTGTGAACATTCATGTTCCGTTTACCTTGGATGCCATGCGATGCCTATGTTAGGTGCAGGTGTACTGTATTACTTTAGCCCTACACAAGCCTATTGGTGTTACTTTATGTATTATAATTATTTATTCAAGCTTGTTAAACTAGCAGGATGGAAACTGGAAGTCAAAATAAGTGGAACATCGTTTATTATTTGACCCTGCAATCTGCATAATTTTTAATTACACACACACAAACACACACACATATATCTTATTTTGTTACTTTCTACTTTCAGAACCATACACACGTACTGTACAGGGCTTTGTTAACACCTGTTTCAAGTCTTTCATTAAAAGTTCCATAGAAGGACCACACACCACAGCAGCCACACGTTTCTAACCAGCCAATAGTAGTAGGCTAGTTTCAGATATCCCCCAGAGACAGACAGACATGCAGTGATCCCAAAACAGACAGATATGTAGGGATCTTAAAGACAGGCAATCACACTGGGATCCCAAGGACAGACAGACACGCCGGGATCCCAGTAACAGACAGACACTTTGGGACCCCAAAGACACGCAGACACGCTTGGATCCTAGTGACAGACAAACAAGCCAGGATCCCAAAGGCAGCGTCAACCATTACCCACAGGAACCTAAGGATGAGTGAAGCATCCTCACGGCTATGTGCCACAGCCAGACCCGGCACAAGCAGCCTGGCACAGGCCCAGCCTGAATGGATGCGCCGGAACCTGCCAGGGGCACCTCAGCCCCCTTTGGTGTGTCTCAAGCCAGATAAAGTCACACATAGAGCTTGCAGCTGGGGGAGACCTATCGAAGTTACCCGGAACTCCAGGGGACTATCGAGGAGGGAGACCTATCGAAGTTACCCGGAACTCCAGGGGACTATCGAGGAGGGAGACCTCCCTCCAAGCAAAGAGCTGTGAAGGGGGATGTAAAGCAGATCCATGTGAATACAGGCAACGCGGAGGGTTTTCTACTGCGTGCAAACTACAGAACAGAGCAAGTCCTAGGCAGTCAAAGGGCATGTTTAAAGCAAGCAGGAAAACAGACACTATTTAATATTAGAACATATGCAGATTAGGAATAATACAATAAAAGCTTACAATAATTTCTTTTGCTCGCCAAAAAGTTACTGATACCTTGGATGGCTAGATGAACACTACTTCAGTTCCCAGACTTCTCCTCAGGGGAACCACAGCCATTGCATGCATTTGTTAAATTTCACCAATACTTATTTATTAACTTAATGAAAAAACTCAGTGAGATATCCAAACACATGCTAATGGTCGAGTCAAAAAATACATATTGGATGGTATATTGGATGGTTGCTGCAAATACTGGGATGACTTGAGATGTTTTGAAATGGCTAAGCTGACACACTTTGACAGATATAAAATTATAGTTTTACACCATTATGAAGATCATTTTCACTCTTTGACTGCTGAAGATTTTTGCTCTGTATTGTATGTGCCACAGACATGGACAGTGCTGCACACAATGATACTGCAGTAAAAGAGGCTGCCAGAAGTCGGATCACAGCTAGTTAGATAAACTAGGTGGGTGGATTATAACCCTCCTCCATCATCTTTACCTATTTTTACAGCAAAAATGAGGCAAGGATAGAAAATTCCTGACACTCTTCTGAAATTCCCCAGATAAGGTTCTGTGAGTGCAGTAGACATCCTGTGAGTTTGCTCCCGGCACGTTCTGTACCGCCATGTTTCCCCTCACCATCAGCCGCACGGCCACCTCAGCGCCGTTCTCATACGCATACACCCCTAGTCAGACCATGGCTCAGAATAAAGCACTTTTCTCAGCCTCTTCCTGGCTGTTGTATTGTCCTCTGTTTGATCTTCTTCCCAGCATGAGCTGTAAAAACAGATATGATTCTTTTAACGGTCTGCCACAATCGTGCAGCCTGCATTTTGTGGCCCATTTACGCAGCGAGAGATTTCTTCTTTCTTGTTCCTCCTCCTCAACCTATAAGGTTTGGGTGGAGTTATTGCTTCCGTTCCCCACAGCTGTGAGAACTATGATGTCATCACCTGCACCGACCTGACGGATACCCGACCATGAGGAGGGGCTGAAGAGGGACCCAGAGACATACCCAGCAGCTACCCAGAATAATTACTTTGTGGGTCCAAGAATACATACTGTACAGGTAGATCCTACGTAAGCCCAGCCAGCATTGCCTTTGAGTAACACTCTGCACAGCTTCATAACTGACTTTTTCATTGATCCCGGTGGGAAAGTTCTCTTTTACCTCCCCCAACTGTAGGTGAGAGCAAGCTGGCTGTGAAGGGCAGCTAACTGTTGCGGTGCGCAGGGAGCTGGGGGTTAAGGGTCTTGCTGATGAACCCACAGACATGGCGAGACCAGGCTCAGAGCAGCGACCTTCTGATCACAGGGACAGAAGCTTAGCCCCCTGACCCAAGGCTAACTAAAGCCAAACTAAAGTTTAAAAAAGACAAGTTTTTATTACATTGTGGTCCCCATAATATGATTTAGACCTAATCCACACACACACACACACACACACACACAGACCACAGCACCATGCGAAGAAAGCCGCCTTGATGCGATGACATTTCTGCGGCTGGCTGAGAGGCTATCAGCTTTCAGAAGTGGATCTTGCGATCGGCCAACCACGACTGGGCCCCTGGCACCACCCAGAAGCCCAGAAACCCTGGCATTTCACACAGGCCGCCGCAAATGTCAAGGGCCGCCAGTCTCCAAGGCACAGAGACACCGATAAGGAGTCACACGGGTGGCAGGACGCAGGAGAGAAGGGGGGGTACAGCCGCAACGACACCCCCAGTGGCTGGCGGGGTGTATCCGCATGGGTGGGGGGGCCAGGAAGAAAATGCTGGATTATGGAACATTAGTAGGAGGAAAAAAAGGGACTCTCTATTGGCTTAATAAAAATGTTACCAGTGCTTCATGAGACTAAATGAAAAGTGCAGCCCTGAACCTTGCAGATAATTGACTGAGAGGGAATAAACGCCCACAGGAGCAATGCCTGAAAATGATACCTAACCGAAAAGCAGGTGAAGATGTGCAGAAGGAGGAGGTAACAGCTGGCAAGATGGGGGGGGGTGTGTGGGAAAAGCGACAGGAGCAAGAGGGGAGAGAGGAAAAAGGTGTCTGGGGGGGAGAGAAGGAGGAGGAGAGAAAGACAAAGTTTAGGGGAGGATGGAGAAGAGAGAACAGAGAAGGAGAAAGAGATAAGGGTGTGGAGAAGGGGAGATGAGAGAAGGAGAAAGATAATGGTGTGAAGAGGGGGAGAGGGGAGAAGGAGAAAGAGATAAGAGTGTGCAGAAGGGGAGGGGGAGAAGGAGAAAGAAATAAGAGTGTGCAGAAGGGGAGGGGGGAGAAGGAGAAAGGAATAAGAGTGTGCAGAAGGGGAGGGGGGAGAAGGAGAAAGAGATAAGAGTGTGCAGAAGGGGAGGGGGGAGAAGGAGAAAGGAGATCCAAAATGCATTATTGCCGTTTAGTGGCTCCACCTTCCTGGATGCGAGCAGCCTGCTGCGACACAAAGACCATTCACATGAATAATCTCATTTCACTCAGAAAGGGGTGGAAATGTCCTTCGGGGTCCCAGCACCCTCAATTAAGAACTTCAGACGGTTTTGGGCTACACAGAGGGGTAATTTCACAGCCTTCCACGCTCCTGGAAGTCCAAATTAAAGCCCATTTGGTTCATGGGGAAAGAAAATTGCCATGGTGCCATTTTTACCTTCAAATGACAAAAAAAGCACTTAAGAGTTCTGAGAGCCTCCAAACCATACCCACGAAGTAATGACACCTCCAGAGCAGCAGGGGGCGTGAACAGGCCACGGGGGGACAATTAATCTACCACTGCCACTAATTGTGAATGGCACAAACTGCACTGCAGCTAAAGAGCTCTGTACTACCCCTGCAGGGTCCTAGTCACCTTGTTTTCAGGGAGAACATCCATAGCGCTGCTCCTTGCCTGGGGCAACCTGTGCAGAGTCCAGCCCTCCGTAGAATAGCAGCTTATTAGCATGGCGACCCAGAGGGGGCGCCAGACTGCAGAGCAGCCAGCCAAACATAGTGTGCTTAAACAGTTTGGTAAAATTTCTATCAGATCCCGCCGACGGGATCGCCAACTCCAGAGGGTTGAAGAGCCTGCCCTGTAACACCCTGGGTTTACACAAAGCGGGCAGCCAATTGTGGGCCATAACCAAGGCAGTGACGGCTCTCACTCAGCTACAGTAAAGGGGGAGTAACCCCAATCACCTGGAGAGAACGAAAAAAACAAAGATAAATAATCAGACATGGAGAAAGATGTCTGAAACTTATAAAAGAGCAGAGAAGGAGACAGATGTGAAAACAAGGAGCAGCATAATATGGGCTCTCCATGGTTATGGGGAGCCACAGAGCTGCACAAATCATGCCCTGCATGCGGCGCTGGGATGTGTCCTCTGCCGTCTCCACATCATCAGATAAACACTCCAAAGCAGCGTGCTCGGGGGGGGGGCTGCAGCCGGCCCGCGGGACAGATGGACATCTTTACGCGAGTCAGATTCCCATGCAGACTGCAGAGAGTCTGCACCCTCCGTCATGGGGCATGGAGGACAGGTGGAGCCGACCAACCCCTAATATGGCCCAGTCTGCTCCCTTTTAGAAAGCAAAAGGGATAAAAATAAACCCCGCCCCCCCCACCTCCCATCCCTCTGCGCTCTGTGTCCTCGTCAGTCTCACGACCGGACGTGATGGATTAACGAGGAGGAGACTGCCCATTCCAATACGCAGCATTAGAGACGCCCTGGAATGATGACTGATTGTGCCGCATTGGAGGATGGGGAGGTCAAGAGGGCCAATGAAATGAAAACCCAACTGGGCTGCGGGTTTGAGTCAGAGCCCAGGTCTGCTCCTGGAACAGCCCCCTGCACCCTGCTCTCCATAGTGTGCTGCCCAGGTTAGCCGGTCTGTGTGTGTGTGTGTGTGTGCGTCTGAAGGCGCTTTCCGGTTTGGCTGCTTGTGAGGCAGATCCCAGCTGGCCTCAGCAGCTCATTGCAGAACAATGAGGAGTTTTGTTTTCTTTATGAGAAAATTGATGTAGAGACAGACAGTGAAGAAGCTTCACGATGAACGATGTCATTGCGCGTGAAAATTCATTTTTTAACTATAACACAACACGGCGCCCACTTTGGGGTAAGGATGGGCAGGGTTGGCAGGATGCAGGTGAGGGAAAGGCAAGGTAGCGTCAAAGTCCACACACACTCAACCCGACAAGTGGGCAGCGACCTGCAAACACACAGTAAAAGCTTAAAACAAAAATCGATAAGGCAGAGCAGATTAACAAAAAAACAAAACCCTTACTCACCGCCGCTATGTGATTACCTCACCATTGACATTATTACTATAACCAGTGTGACTCCAACATCTGATTCATTCTCCTCTAATGTATTACTGCCACTGACTCATTTTCAACCACACAAAGCAAATTAGACTCAAATTAAACAGTCAAACCTGCTTCAGAGCATGAGGACTGTTTCTGCAGCCAAATAGCGTTAAAAATGCCAATGTGAGGCAAATGCTGCCAATAACTGCGATGACGGACTGCTGAAATGCTCTGCCTCAACCTCGCATCTCCATTCCTTTTATTCAGCGTTTAAATTAAAAAGTCTACATTTTACAGAGGTTACATTTCCGATTGATGTGTGGTTTGAAGTCCTCAGTTTGGTGGGATTTTGTTATTGGTCTTATAATTATTACTTTCAGCATCTTGGCTGTAATACTTGTATTTATGTCAAGCTAGCAAAGACAAAAAATATAGATTTTAGGCTAAACCGGGACTTTCAAACTTCATCAAAGTATTGCCCGCATCACAGGTATTAATGTCACAAGCGTAGGAGTCCACCGTGACCTTCTGTCACCCTGACGGCACTTAGCGCGCCGGCACGCTGAATTAGCAGCACAGACCTTGGCGTCTGTGCCACGGCGGGCGTGCTCAGCCTAGCATGTGTGCGGCAAGCTGCTCCTGACGGAGAGGGGGGCATCTCCGCCGGCTCGGAGGAGCACCCCCGGGCCCTGCTCAGTCCTCCCCGCCATCTGAGCTCCTGACTTACCAAATCGAGGATAATTTAGCCTCATGAGGTTACCTGCTTACTGGCAGGGAAACACCGCTTCTGGACTTTAACAGATCAGGGGCTTTTCAGCTTCAATTCAGGGAAAACATTCATGCAAGATAAGATGGACATCAGCTCCATAGATGGAGGCATGTCAGGGGAACTAAGAAGCACATGGGCAGAGAATGGTGCCTTGTGGTGGCCTGTCACTCTGCTGTACTTCATTCTCCGTAAGACAGTCAGGCTCCACCCGATCATGAAGACATTTAACCAGCCCAAGCAAAATCCCAAAATGACGTGACTCTCTCCAGTGTTTAAGACTCCCAAGGCCACACCACAAAAACAGGAAGGGACTGGCTGGGCAACGCTTCCGTGAAGGACATCAGGAGACTGTTGGTTCAGATCCCAGGAGGGGCTGGCCCTACCGCATTAGGAAAGTCAGCTGAATAACAGAGTGAAATCTCCAAGTCATTCTGGATAAATGCAGCAGTTAAGCAGCGGCAGCGTGTGGAAATGAAGGATAATCAGGGAGCAAGGTCGCCGTGGCGATGGCTCCGCCGCGGGATGGCCGCAGAGCCCCCGCGGGATGCTGCTCTCATTAGCATAATTCCACAGCTGGCTTTGCCAGTCACCATGGTAACGTGGCTGGCCTCTCCAGCAGACAGCTGCAACCCGCACGTGCCCGTCTGCATGGAGGAGACGTTTGTCATACCGCTCTCCAGTGTTCAATACTGCCCCCTCCTGCATGCACCTTGCAGGAATGGGTGCTGCCCGCACCTCCAACGCACACACACCCCCAGAGGTGGGCCTGTGAACTGCAGGAGAAGATGCCTGGGGCAGGTTGGGGGGTGGGGTGGGGCCACTGTCAAATCATTAGTGTTGCCACTGGCAACAAAGCGCACGCGCTCAAAGCCGGTAAGGATGCTTGGTACCGCGTAGCCGAAAGAGCGTGAATAATCACAACTGTGCGCAGGGTGAAAAGCGCTGGAGAGTGTTTGTGCGTGTCCCGTCGAGGAGGAGCGCACCTGAAGCCACACCCACCACGGGCAGGTTGCGTCACCTCAAACCCCTCACATGCGGGCCCTGCACACAGTCAGACCCTCACACAGCGAGCCCCCACCCCACCCATTTGAAAGGAACAAACGGCTTCCCTTAAATGCATTATTCAAACCTGCTTCCATTATTTCTTGAAAAGCGCGGGCAGACTGTTAGTCGCTGACAGGAACACGGCGCCCCCGAACACTTCCCCCGGCGCCTGCGCTGTCATGTTCCAGAACCTTCTGTTATGGGCGAGGAAGGCGAACATGACAAACTGTTTCATGCCCACTCCCCAGCCCTTGGGATCAGACCTAAAGGCTGCATTTCTTTAATCTTCGTTGCTTGAACAGGCACGTCTGGCTGGTTATGGCGCCCTGCTGGGGGCTGAACCCCACCCATGTGCCTCACCTATGTGAGGGAGCGCCAGCCCCCTGGCCCGGCGTGTCACCGGATAGCGGTGGCCCAGGCCAGATGGAGCCAGAGAGACAACCTGTCGTGAGCGGCACGTGGGCCCCGCATCTCCCCCTCGCCGGCTGGCGAGTGCCATAACGCCCCGCCCACCTCTAACAGACTCACGCCACCAGCATCGCGTTGCGGACTGCGGCCTTACAGGCAGACAGGTGACCAGTAAAGTAAGAATGTTCACACAAAAGACAGTGGGAGGGGAAAATCTAGATGGTGACACAGGCAAGGAAACATGCGTGCGTTTATGTGTGTGCGTGTATGTGTGTATGTCTGTGTGCTTGTTTGTGTGTGTGTGTGAGTGCATGTGTGTGTGTCTATGTGTGTGTGTGTGTGTGTGTGTGTGTGTGTATGTCTGTTTGTGCATATCAGCATAAGAATTATCGTGTGTACTGTGGAGTACGGGGAGTATGTCTGCTGTGTGTGAAATCAGAAGTGGCAGTTGGGCATGAAGCTTGGTTGATAAGCAGCTCCCTTCACCGCACTTCACACATAGAGAACTGGATACTCGTGTACAGTGTGTGTCCATGGCAGAATAACCGTGTAAAGGGTGCACGTTCACGCCAGAATACTCATGTACGGTGTGCGTGTTCACAGCAAAATACTCATGTGCGGTGTGCGTGTTCACGCCAGAATATTCGTGTATGGTGTGCGTGTTCACGCCAAAATACTCGTGTACGGTGTGCATGTTCACGCCAGAATACTCGTGTACGGTGTGTGCGTTCACGGCAGCGTTATCAGCAGCACTGATAAAGGAGAGTAATTCAGCAGCTTGCCTCCAGTAAATATTGGGCTTAGAGTAAAGTTGTAAGCCCTTGAAAGGTGAGCTCTCAGCAAACAGCCGTGTGATTCTGCTGCTATCATGCACTAACGGTCCACACGGAGGCCCGGGATGCAGGCCCAATGCCACAGAGACACCGGGAGCTTCACTGGAATGGGCCATGCGCTCCGAGGACCAAAGCGGGCTGATCGCTCTGGGAAATGGGGACCCCAGACAGCTGGCACCTGGTCCCATAAAAATATGGCACCCCACTGTCTACCCCTTAGATGTTACCATTTTCAGATCTGGACAGAAGAGATGAACCTGACTGAGATGTAAGCCGGGGGCAGACGGGGGGGGGGGGGATACATGGAATTGGGGCTCTCCAGCCAACTGCCCGTGCGCCATTGCCGTGGCGATGCAAGCAGCATTAGGCCGCCCCAGATCTGCAGTCCCACGCACCAAGATCGCCTCTAATCTCAAAGTCATTTATTTTTAATACCTAGAAACTTTGTTCTTCCTCTGATCCGCATCAGCGCCTGATTCGCACTAACACATGAACAAACACGTAATCAACAAAATTAAAATAATAAATAAAAGGTGAAATTCAGCCGCTGATTGGGCGATGGCGTGGAAATGCGAGGAGAGCAGGACCTGGGTTCGGCCCCCAGGGTGCTTCGCACAGAGGCTTCTCGCTGTGCAAATTAGTGCCCTTGTTTTATTGCCGCGGAGAGGCAGCCAAATGAATAAGACTTTCCTGGAGATGTCACTGGCAAGTTCTGGTATCGACGAGCTGGGTACAGTGGCTTGGGGACATGCGGATCAGAGGGGTCAGGCTGGGGGGAGATGCGGTGCCTCTGTGGGGGTGTGATTTGCCTCTTATCTTTTATGAGATTACCCCCTGGCCCCTACTGGCCCGACAAACAGCTAAAGACTGTCCACAAGGGTAGGAGTGTCACATTCGGGCAGAGTGGTGGAGGAGGGCAGTACTCATGCCGATGCTGAACGATGGAGAGAGCTGGTGTCCGGCCTCAAGAATCCCTCCCCCCTTCATCATTGCGTCGCACTGCCCCCGATACTCTACACAGATCGCCTGACAGTTACAGCGCAGCAAGAAGACTGGACACCACCACAAGCAGATGGGGGTGCGATCCGCTGACACGGGGCAGTGCCAACACTCCAGGGGCGGAATGAAGACCCCCTGCTTACATCCAGCGCGCTAGTTTGGCAGGGGACCGGAAATCGGCGTGTAACTGCCCCCACCCTGCCCTTACAACATGAGAACACAGCATCACATGCTCTCGCTAGGCCCCCCGGCGCACGGGCCTGACCTCCGAGCTCCACGAGGCACCACTGGCAGTGAGCTCATACCGCTGGCTGTTGTGCCTCTGTATGTTTCCGGGTCTTTCTAGCCGTGATAACATAAATGAGTTCCCCATGGTAGCATTCCCTGGTTGTTTGTGGTACAACAAATAGATCCTCAACATACAAATGGAGCTGGTTACAGACGCTTAGCTTATTAGAAGATCAGATGTAATAATTTCAACCGACGACTAAAATAAATAAAACCTAAATAACAAGTTCAACAATAAAGTGCGAAATCATTGGGCGGATTCATCACCCGGGACGCCTGCTGGGCATGGGCGTAAATTATGGGGGGATGGGGGGGATGTAGCCCCCCCAATAAATCTAAACCAGCTAATACAACCCCCCCAATAATTATGTTTCCCCTGTAATGGGTTGAGACCTCAACCCCCCCAGTGTTCCAGCCAAAGTTACGCCCTTACAGCTGGGCGCATTGAGCTATACAGGTGATTCAAACAGACATTACCAGTCAATGGCCGATGGGCTCTGAGGCAGTGGCAGGATGCGATGTGTATGCATCTCACACTGAACAATGGAAGGAACAGAGTAGAGCACAGGTAGTAAGACGCGAGGTGTGTGGTGGTGGGCATGAGCCACGCAGGGTGGGGCGGGCCGGCGGGGGACGGACCTTGTCGAGGATACTCGTCGGCTTCGCGGTGCACAAGCTCAGCCATGCAGCCACCGTAGTGCAGGCGGGAGTCCTGGTCGTAGGCCTTCAGTGTCTCGCTGGAGCTGTAGGACTTCTGGGTTGGCACACGGCACTCCTCACTGTCCAGGGATGACGTCGTGAACTGGAAGTCCTTCCCACAACGGCTACGGGTCAGGGAGCGGTGCCGGCGGTCCTTCAGGTCCATGGCCCCCGGGGGGGGGAGGTGGTGGGGGTTACCGCCGGCTCTCAGTGCAGCGCTGCTCGGTAACCCTGCAGGGAACAGAAAAGCATGCTGATCGTTATATGCCCGCTTTGTGCCAGGGTCCAGAAACCGACTCGGCACTTGACAACTGGGTCTGTATTGGGGACTGGGAGCAGGCGGCACAAAATTAGTCCCAACAACACGGAGCCTCCACAGGTGTGCGCCTCAGACAGCGGGTTAAGCGTCGGAGCGGCCAACAACTCTTGGACAGAAAATCTGTTCCGGCGTGGCGCAGATAATAACACCTCGCCGAGAGCACGCGTCAAGGCGCCCGGTGCCCATGAGGACCGGTGACACGCCGCCGGAAGGACAGGAGGGGAGAGCAAATGACTTTGGGGCATCGCTGGTCTCCTACTCATTATCACGGCGAAGAGGAACCTCGCTTCCCCCGTTGGGGTGACAGAAGGATAATCGCAGAAATCTGGACCCCGCTGGAGTGGAGCGGGCATGCCGCCTGCACGGGGCCGCCCACGCCCACCCACCGACCGCCCGCTCCATGCTGGCGCCGCCACTAAGCCGGCCTCATGCAGCACCCATGGGGCCCTGGTGCCTCTCAGCTGCATATGTCAGAAGGAGTCACACGCATCCCGTCACATATGCTCACCACGGAAACGCAGATTGGGGGCAAATCTCTCCCAGCCCGCATCTCCACAGCTCAGTAACCAAATAGTTATATTTATAAATAATTTTTATCCACAGAGACTTACACTTGGCCACTATGTACAGATACTTTAATGCTGAGCCATTGTTACTGAAGGCTGTTACGGAAGGGGTAACATTTAGGTCAGGGCAGATAACCGTTTGCGGACAGTTATTACTTGCTGAGCTATGTGTTTATCCTGACCATGAAACAATACCAGATCAAACCTGTAAAGCAACAACCCTGCATGCTCAGGACAGACCTCACGTGCTAAAGACAGATCCTGCATGCTCAGGGCAGACCCCGTATGCTCAGGACAGACTCGCGTGCTCAGGACAGATCCTGCGTGCTCAGGACAGACTTGCGTGCTCTGGACAGATCCTGCATGCTCAGGGCAGACCCCGTGTGCTCAGGGCAGACTTGTGTGCTCAGGACAGATCCTGCATGCTCAGGGCAGACCCCGTGTGCTCAGGCCAGACTCGCATGCTCAGGACAGACTCGCGTGCTAAGGACAGAGTCGCGTGCTCAGGGCAGACCTCGTGTGCTCAGGACAGATCCTGCATGCTCAGGGCAGACCCCGTGTGCTCAGGGCAGACTTGTGTGCTCAGGACAGATCCTGCATGCCCAGGGCAGACCCCGTGTGCTCAGGCCAGACTCGCATGCTCAGGACAGACTTGTGTGCTAAGGACAGATTTGCGTGCTCAGGACAGATCCCACGTGCTCAGGGCAGACCCAGGTCAGATCTCTGGATACCATCCAGGCAAACATCTTGAGGGATGAAGCTGGTCAGTATGGAAACCCCTCCATCCAAAAGAAAAAAAAAAAACAAAAGAAGATGACATGGAAAAAAGAATCCCATTACAGCTCACTATCGCACGTTTATAGGACACAAACAAAAAAGAATCATTAGGTTATAATTTGCAACTGAGCCTGCTAATTACCCGCTGGGAGAGCGAGCCAGGCATCCTGAGTGGGGGAGGCTAGGGCCAGTCAATACTTTTAATAAGGATTCATTAAAAACAGTCTTCAAGGTCATACTGAAATTTGCTCCACTATGTCCACTGATTGAGCTGCTATTAGCGCTCGTAAGAGCCTCATTACACAGAAGGCAGTGGTCAGAAGATACCCTTACACGTTTAACGATAATGCATTTACCGTATTCATGGCAATAGTCAGCTATGCTGCCAACTGGCCAGATAGGTGCTTCAGGGAGCAGGTGAGAGGGGTGGGGGGTGGGACCATTTCACCACGCATGAGCGCCCCACCCGACACGTCTGACACCACAGACGGAGGCCCGGCTCGGATCGCGGCCCACAGGCCAGCCTCTGCCCCGTGTGCACGTGTGTGCAGCAGCCATGAATAAGGCCCCCACGTGGCCGGCCAGGTCAGCGCAGCACGCACGAGGGGGGGGTACAGGTCAACATGATGCCACTGCCACAGACACGGGCTGCTCCTGTCGCTAATCAGCAGCCTTTGGAGAGGGTTTGTAGAGAGGGGGGAGGCGGGAGGTAGCCTCAGCCAAAGCTTTGCAGCAAGCACAGATTTACAGGCCGCGAGCGTAACAAAGACCTGAGATGCGTGCAGGCGACGGGACCAACCGGGTACGCCATCAATCTCAGCCAATCACGTAAGGTCCCTCAAGGATAAAGATATAACATTCTCACCGTCGACCGAGTGCGTGTCCTGACAGTGACTGCCGCATCGTGATATATTAGTGATCAGCCTTCAAGAATTTAACAGCTTATTTGCCTAATTTATTTGAGACATTGCTGAATGTGGACAGAGGCAGAACTGTTTGGGTTCTGAGGGAAATACAGGGTTGGACAGTGGGTGCCACATATTCACAAGTGTGAACTGAATCTGGAATCACGAGGCGAGGAGAACGCCGCACGCAGGTTTAAACCTTTAGAAACGCTCTTATTCTTTCTCAAACAGCCCCAAGAGATGTGCCAAGAAAACAAGCTGCCAAGAAGAGCTGAGCAGGTATCCAGTCCAGCTAAGAAGAGAAACACAAATATCATCAAAAAGCAAAATGATTACGTTCTGAGTCCATCAGCCTTTGTCTAAATAGTATCGGAGCCACACTAAGGGACACTCTGCAAATATGGACACGTTCTGCTGCCGAATCCTTTCATCCCTGAGCTTCGAGACGCAATAAAACTGGACGTTTCTGCTCTTTGTCATTTCAGCACTCAAAGCAGTACACATCAAAAACAAAGCAGTCCGCAGTCAGAAAGGCTATCCCCTCCATTCTGTACATCAGCTCCAACCCGGACCCCCTCCCCGAGGAATAGGCAATAAAATGGGGGGGTCGTGGCCCATGCGCACCGTCATTCCATGTTTCGTGTGTGTGTATGTGTGCCCCTGTGTTATCCGTGTCCATCGGTGGGGAGCTACAGAATCGGGCGGCTTTATGTCACTTCAGGGGACACTAAAGGCGTTTGGTATTTTTTACGAGAGGACAAAGCATCAAAAAAAAAATCAATTTCTTTTTATTGGTTACGCTGTTGCCCACTTCTGCGTTCCTGCCTGCTTGCTGGGCAAAAAATATTTAATTGGCAATCTGGTGACTCTATAGCGGGAAGGTATTTTAAAGTGTAGAACAACAGCGCCTCCTGAAAACGAGCCGCGGACACCTTGTAAATACTTTGCACTATGCCGGCACTCCTGACCGTGAGGATCAATAGATGTGCCATTTTCCTTCCCTGTCCATGCTGGAATCCTGGAAGAAAGAACGGTCCCAAGAGCTTGCAAATTCAGGCTCATGCAAATTTGTTCTCACTTTCTTCACTTAAGAATAAAAAAGGGATTAAGGTTCACACAAAAACCTTTAGACATAATTAAATGCACTCATACCTTGTTGGGTATTTCGGAGACCTCTTGAGGTCTCCTTACCTGATTAAGAGTAATATGCATAGCAGAGAGGTCAAGATTCTCACTTTTCATTAAAGGGAAACTTGCATACCACTGTGCAGTAATGCCGAATCAGGCCCGACACCTGCAGAACCGTGTAAGGGGCGTGCCAGCTGTCTGTGATGAGGTAATCCATGCTCGTTTGTAGGCGGGGGGGGGGGGGCATACAGACCAGAGAACTGTGCAGGGATGGTGTCACACCTGTCATGCAGGGAGGACCCACGGTCGTGTTACACAGAAACCGCATCACATTTCATTACATCGTTCATAAACACAGAAAACCCTTTTTCCTAATAATGCAGAAAAATTAGAATTATTAGTTTAAAAGGTAAATGAGGTGCATAAATATAGCACTGGGATTAGCTTCCTCTGACCCCCGACGCCATGGCACGTTTTCTGGAAAGAAACAAGGAAGGGGGACAGAGGTGTTGCTTGACAAACCTGACTGTACCTTGAAATTCTTACCGTAAAAACTGCGGATCCGCTAAGTCCATTTCAAACACAACTCTGATTTTCCACTTCCCAGAAAATAAGGCAGCTAATTGTCTTAACATATTGCATTGAGTGTGACCATAACCATTTGAAGACCAGGACCATATACCCATATAAAAATGTAGGTGACCGGAACTTTCCCCAGTCCATACGGCTCCCTGACGCATGTAGATTATTGTCTAGCCTCCAGCAGAGTGCTGTGCAAACAGGCTCCAGTGTATATGTTTAAGGACAGGTCCCAGTGGATAAAATGCTGTATGTACATTAGCACTACTCTATCTAATCTTTTTTTCTTTTGTCTCCCAGTACACAAAGAAAAACATCCCAGTAAACTCCACTGCTCACTCCATTGACTAGATAAAGCCCTCACTAGGCATCAAAACCCTATGGGACAGCAGAAAATCGGTTCCATTTATTAAGGGGACCTTAATTCTTCACTGGGCTGATATACTTGCCTTTGTGTACAGTGAGGATGGCTCTGGGGCAGAGAGCGAGTCAGCCAGCATGCAGCACCCCTGCAATCGCTAGGGTTAAGGGTCGTAATCTAGGGCACAACATTACTCTGCCGGCTACAACCTGGATGAGATACACGGTGCCTGTTACAGACATGGACACGCCTGAGATCGGGATTCAAACATGAAGCATTCGCAGCTCGATCACCAGCCGAGGCTGCACCCTGTCATCAACATCAATGCCTAACGCTCACCTGCACCTTATATTCATTATATACATCCCCCAATAAAAAATGAAAAAGAAACGCTGATGAGAATGTGCAGAAAGAGGGGGCCCTCCTGGGGGCCCGAGCCAGAACCCTGTTATCCCGTCCCAGGGCGCTAAGAATTTTATTCCTGCGTGGCTAAACAGTGGATTCAGCATCTAGCAGCGAGCTTCCAGAATTCCAAAGTAAGCAAATTCAGGTGTGCCTTTACGTCATAAACAAACAACGAAATTCCCGGAGAACACTATAATCTATTATTTCCCGACTGCTATACATACACGCAGGCAGGAGTAAGCGTCTCAGAAAATACATGCACACAATGACACGTCATAGATGGGATCCCTGTGCAAGGAAAGCAGATTTTAGCTGCTGTGTGTGAAATAGATGAGGAGAAAACAGCGAGTGTGTGTGTGTGCGGATGACAGCCTGGACGTTTGAAAATGTATTATTTATAGTGCATTAGCCCTGTGCACCTACTCTACGGCTTAATGTCCTGTAAACGCTAAAATAATAATAGTGTCCTCAATGCAGCCTACCAGCACATTTAGGCACAGACAGGGATCAGGCTGCCCCACCCCCAGTCAATTTAGACCGAATGGGCAATACCCCTCCCCCAAATCACACCATCAGTAATTAATCATGTCCAATTTTGAGCAGGGCAGAACATCAGGATGGAACCAGTTCAGCTGGAACATCAGCTGAGGGTCGGGTCCAGATCCAATGGTGGGACTGGTCCTGCAGGACTGGGACTCCATCAACTGCCTGGCATTGCCCCAACCCCTCTACACCTCTATCTCTACCTGTCACTGCCTCTGTGCCTGCTCCTTCTGTACCTCTGTCCTCACCTCCTCCGCACTTCCGTCGCCACCTCTGTGCGTGTCCCTTGTGCACCTCTGTCGCTGCCTCTGTCATCACCACCGTCTCTGCTTCCTCCACACTTCTGTCCCTGCCTCTGTCCCTGTACCCTCTACACCTCTGTACCCTCCTGTTCCTACCCCCCCGGACCTCTATCCTCGCTGCTAAACCTACACCCTCCGTACCTTTGTCGCCACCTCTGTTCTCGCCCCCTGCTAACCTCTGTCGCTGCCTCTTTTGCCATTGTGCCCTTCTGTCCTCCAGGCAGGCCATAACAGGATGTGCTGACTCTAATGGCCTGATACGGGATTCAGATTCAAGCAGCATGGCCAAAAGGCGGGAGATAAATGTCAGCCACAAATTGCTAATTCATGTGCTCTCTTCCCAAGTTTCAGCGGCTGCCGGACGTGCCAACAGCGGAGCCCTACCACTCCCAGCAGGCACTGCAGATTAACCAGGCATGTGTTTCTTTGTTTCCAACAAGCTGCTAGTTCCTATTACCCAGCTGCACGTGTGAGCAGGGGGCACGGCACTCCAGCCCCACTGTAGGAGGACAGCGTGGGCTGCTGGCTGCTTGTCCCAACCCTGTCCATCTGCGCCCTCAGGTGGCAGGGCTGAGACCACGTCTCTCAGGTTCCTGGTGACCCATAAGGCACCGCTGCTGTTTGTCAGACTAATCCAAAAGTCGACATTCAGAGGAGTCTGGAAAAAGGCCTTTAATCAACAGAACAAAAGAGATCTGAGGGAGAGGTCAAGTGGGCAGGCGGGCATGGGCTGTGGTGGCTGTGTGACATCACAGCTGGAATGATGGGGGTGCTAACAGGTGCCATATTTGAGGCTTGACTGGGTGATTATGGTAGGAAACCAAGTCAATCGCCCTCTTCTCTTCTCCAGTGCATGACGGACTCCTACGCATTTTACATATGGGTGAAGATCGGGATGAAGATCACACTGAACGTAACGAGTTAACATATTTAACAGCTACACCACCAAGTGTCCAGCAGTGGAACTGCAGCTCTGGACTCAAACCTAACATAGGCGCATATGGCTCAGGCGACAAGAAGCAGTGCGCGCAAACTTTACCGGGGATCGTACACAGGCCCCTGAAAAAAGCCACAGCTGAATGGACACTGTGGCAACCTGTCAGCCCCGGTCTCCACGCAGGCTTAGCGTTCGCCAACGACACAGCGTGATGCCGCCGTCACGGGAGCAGGCCACCACGCCGGGCAAGCCCCGGAGCAAGGAAGAGGAGGAGCGTCATTAAAACAATACCAGGCTGACAACCCCATACTTTCCACGGAGGGAAAAGGGTAAAGATTAATAAATCAGTGTCACAGCTTGACATTCTCACCATCTGCTGGATAAAATATTCAAATCTGCAATAAATGCCACCGTGGAGCACAGTGACATGGCATAATTAACGCCCTGACGAAGGTGACATGCTAAGGTTTTTCTGGGCTCCCCCCTCCTTTTCTTGGTCTTTTTCTTTTTTCTTTCTTCAGCAAACAGGGCAGCTGAAACACGGGAAGCGAGTGAGCCACACGCCCGGTGCTATTTAACTGTCCGGAGAACAAATAATGAGAGTGGCAAGGATCTCGACCCTGCGGCGCTAAACAAATGGCAGCTGGATGGCCGCTTCTCAGGCCTGTAATGTCAGAGTTCCCCTTCTTCCTTCTGTCTTTCACAAATTATGCTTATTATAGTTTTGGTGATAGGCAGGCCAACCTCTGACCTGTTATTGAAATTGGGAACAATAATAATGCCATCTCTGTTGCGCTGACCATAGATATTAAGACTAGCTCAGGGGCAGAGCCTGGACCAGTCCACTGGGACAGGGGGACATTGTGGACAGTGAGACAGAGATTAAAATGAGCTCAGGGGCAGAGCCTGGACCAGTCCACTGGGACAGGGGGACATTGTGGACAGTGAGACAGAGATTAAAATGAGC
>JAODKF010000002.1:15022636-15034452 GCA_026779585.1 Mormyrus proboscirostris | reverse complement strand
CTGGGGGGGGGCTGAGGGACGGAGGGATTCATTAGAGGGCAAATGGAAGGCCTCTCTTGGCTGGCAGGCTGGCTGTGTGAAGGCAGGCCTGCTGTCCTCACTGCTACCCCAGCACAAGCCCCACTCCATTTACAGGGCCAGAGAAGCTGGAACGTGGCCTGCGCATCCCGCCCTTCAGTTATATTGAAGCATGGTTATTGCACGTCGTGAACCTGGCAGGAGCCGACCGGAAAGGAAATTAAGTGATAAACATTAATTTACCTCTCTGAATCCCCCACTGCTGTTTCACTGCTGCCCCTACGAGATGAACAGAATCCCCCGTAGAAGAAATTTGGGGGGGGGGGGGGGGACGCACCTCAGGTTACAACCCAACAGGATCTGTGCTTCAGCAGGCAGGGAAGGGGGTGATTGAGGCAAGATACTGTACTGGTATGGCAAGGATAAGCGCAGGCATAAAACACCCCGACTTGAAATCTATTATTAAGGCAAAAAATTGTTCACATGGCCAGACATACTTGCTTAGAATAAGTTACATGGACAGCTGCAACAGACGGCATAGGAAGGCAATGAATCGGACGGTGTTTGGTTGCTCATTGGTCAATATTTTTATTTCTCAGCTTTAATCCAGTTTCACTGCTAAACATGTTCACTTTGAGAGAGTGACGCCATCTGATCCTTTCGAATGCGGTCCACGTCTCACTCTGGGAGCACAGGTTGTGAAACAAGTGCAAGTGCAGAGGTGGGGTCAGTGATGAGGAGATACCTCTGGGAGCCAGCAACACGTCCCGCTAAATGCATGCGAGCTAACACTTGCGACAGACCTGTTCCTGTTTATTGCCCTTTACGGATTGCTGTTTATGGCACTGAGGGCCAACATGACTTTGGTGAGCTATGATGTGCCACAAAGGTCAATAGTTAAACTTCTACGCTGGTCTGTGCTGAATTTACCTTGAGCCATGTAGTTAACCTGAACTGCTTGGGTAAACACCATTTGCATAAAAGGGAGCACCTAGGTAACTAGGTGCAAATGACCAGGCGGTGTCGGGTTCTGCCCGAAATGGGGTCCTGCCATGACACACCCTCTTTACCTGCCTGAGAGCTTAATCGGTGCTTGTGAAGTGTTTGTTTTAAGCACCGAATGGCAGATATGGGAGAATGTTCCGGGCTTTGGATGAATGGATGCCATGGAAATCAAGTGCACTAGAGATGGGGATTTAACCCGGACCACCCCCAGCTTTCAGCACAGCGTTCCTGCATGCCGGCTCCGCGAGCGGGAATCCTCAGCCTTTACTTTGGAAAGAAATGACGGGAATAGGGTGCATGGCATCATTAGCCGTTTAATCAATTTTGATTCATTCTTGAAATGCAAATGAGTTAATTAAGTGGCCTGAACTTATAGCTCATTAGCTAGCGTGGCCATACCACAATCGCATGTGGGATTTTATTAGATTAAATTACTAACGTCTCTTGTTTTTCCAAGCAGCGATATCCTTCACTTAATTAAATGTACTTTAAAGAAATGTCTGAAATATGAAGAATAATGACATAATTTTTATGTCTAATATGCATTCAGTCTTCCATTCATATATGCAGTCTGGAATATTGTAGAAACAGCATCTCAAACGAGAATGACTCCATTAAGCACGAGATCGGGCTCCCCTAAGATTCATATTTAATGCAGCACTCAAACTCTCTTATTTTATCTCAATTGGCCAGGTTTTTTTTCCTTCAGTGTTCTGTCCCTCCAGCAGAGACCGCACTCGGAAAGACTTCAGACAATAACCTCTAGATGTGGTGGGATGTTTAGGGTTCAGAGAGAAGAGAAGAAAAGGGCAGAAAGAGAGCTGCTGCTGTTTTTCTCCCATCAGAGGGGAGGGGAAGATTAGGCCCATGTTAAACCGACGGGGTGGGGGGAGGTATTGTTTTAATCCCAGGTGTGGGGCGTGAAAGTCAAACATGCTTTTTCACAAAAGGACATTTTCAAAATTATTTGGGGGTAAAAAACAGAAGACACTACAAATACATCTTTCCTTTTTTGGGGGGAGGGGTGTTGTCTGCTGCCTAGTGGTGGAAAGGGGGTGCTCTCTCCGCAGTTGCGGCCACATATTCCATTGAAGCCGCAGAGGAGTCCTGGGAACCGGTGTGAGGCAGGCACTGGCTGGGGGGGTCGTGAGAAGCTAGCACAGCTGGTTTCTAATTGAGTCTTTTTGTGCTCACTGGCTTCACAGCTGCACACACAGCTGCACACGGAGATACACCTTGCTGGCTTCTGTAACTCCGCGTTCCTGTAAAAGGCTAAATGAAGGAGGTTAAATGCACTTAATGTGGTGGCAATGCACTTTAGCTAATAGCTGTAAAGAACATCTTTTTATATAAAAAGGTGTCTGTTAGTAAAATGCTCTGATGTAAAAGCATGTTATGCACTGAAATATTCACCCCAAAGAATCATTAGGTATGTAAGGAAAAATTTGTTTGTTTGTTTTTTTTCTCTATAATTTGTAGTACTTGGTTTACAAGCCTGCAGTTACTCTAAGTTTAAGCTGACTTGTGTAAGTTTAGTGCACTAAGGGAGGAGCCTCAGTGCCCCACGCTTCCAGACGTAACCAGGAGTGTCAAGTGTGTTGGGAAGACGCAACCAAACACCCTGTAGAGCTCCCGGCCAAGGATAAACGAGGACGGAAAAAATCAAGATTTTTCATTTGCGGCGTGAACATGTTGCCAGCACAATGTGTGAAACAAAGGTTTAAATCCGGAGTACGTGCCGAAGACGTTGCATCTCCTGGATCTCAATCAACACGTCTGACTGTTTGCATTTGGAGCTGTTAGTCAGGGTGAAACAAGCCCATTGAGGAATCAGACTGTGACATTCTTAGCGTTCATACAGACGACGTTGTCAGTGTAATAGAGGGAAAATGGCAGGGATCTTTCATACATATAGCATGGGTCAAGGGCCTGAACCTGTATGTTCAGGCAGCCAGGCACAGGGACCACGGATGCTTTATGGAGATCGATATCACTGGGTGGTTGCATTCATTCTGAAGGCACACGTTATGTAACCATGCCATGACAGTGTGACAGTCCTAGGAAGGTGCATGGATTTTGGCTTGTGGAGAGTGGGATAACAGAGCAACAGGGTAGAAGAGGTTGGGGGTGGGATGGAAATTCAGCCAAAGGAAAAAAAAATGGATAAAATTTTAACCGTATCCCATTCATACAGGCAAGCAGGATGTCTGGGATAAGAACAGCATGATGTCCGGATGATGTCCGGGATAAAAATAAGCAGAGTTTGCGGTAAGTTAATTTATTTAACATAATTATAGCACCCGCGTCTGTGTGCTTGATAACGGAGTTGAATGGATGGGGGGATGAGTGCATGATTGCAACAGTATCCACTGTAGAAGATGTTCTGTAGTTATTGTAAAGAATGTTTCATAAAGTCTGGCCCTAAGCATCAATATTTGTGAGCTTCTCCAGCTTACTGTATTTTCCATTGTGAGCCAACACCAGTGAACAGTTCAGAAGGCAGCATGTCACCAGCCAACCACCTCCTGCTTGCTTTGTTGGATCAGATTATATAGCAGGAAGTGATTGATAGTGTGCAGTGATGCCACACACTGAGGGCTTAGAATCCCCATTTCGCTCCTCCCTAGGTGGATGTTCATGTTCCTCACACCTTCCTCCGGCATGAGACACTCTCATGGGGCCCCTCAGAGCTCATCACCAGCTACTGCCAGGTCATTTCGACGAGGTGTTTCACAGTAGGGCTGCCAGTGATTGAGCACCACCTCATTCGATCCGTTAGCCTTGTGGTTAACAGGCTGTGAAGAATTCTTGTGATGACGCAGTAAAATACAGTCCTTGGGCACTTGTTTTTCTTTTTAATTAATCTGGCCAGACGGGGATGAGAGTCTGTCGGGAGGGCGCCATGCTAAATTTCAGCAGGAATGCGGACGCTGCACAGGACTCACACGTACAGGACCCCGGATGTGCCAGGGAGATAATCTACACTGTAGCAGAAATGCAGACACTGCGCAGTACCCACACATACAGGACCCCGGATGTGCCAGGGAGATTATGTACACTGTAGCAGAAATGCAGACACTGCGCAGTACCCACACAAACAAGACCCCGGATGTGCCGAGGAGACAATCTACATTGTAGCAGGAACGCAAACACTGCGCAGTACCCACACATACAGGACCCCAGATGTGCGGAGGAGATAGTCTACATTGCTGCAGGAACGCAGATGCTGCACAGTACCCATGCAAACGACACCCCAGATGTGCCAGGGAGATAATCTACATTGCTGCAGGAACGCAGATGCTGCACAGTACCCATACAAACGGGACCCCTGGTGTGCCAAGGAGATAATGTGGAGTGGGAGCGCTTAGAGTATTCAAGCTGTGACTGGAGCTGGCTTACCTAGTCTGACTGCCCTACAGGGGGTGCTCATGAGACAAAACAGAAGAGAGATAAGAATCCAATCCAGCTATGCCCTGGGATAACAAGGCTCTCATCCCATACCTTATCTATCCCACTTAGCTTCATCTCCCGCCATGTCCTTTCCTGTGTTTGCAGAAGCCCGCAAAAGACAATCAAGAACTTGCGACCATGAGAACGAGTGTGAGAGACACCAAGTTGAGCAGCTACTTCGTGTTTATCTTCCCCATCAGCCTTATAAATGTCAATTTTGCAACTTCAATGATTCTGCGTGAACTTAACATCTAACAACATCAGAACATCCACACAGTATAGTCAAAAAATTAATATCTCCAGTAGTAGAGTCAGTTAACTCCTATTATATAAATAGCTACATCATAATATTGTATTTCTGTATTGCATGACAGCAGAGACAGATTCACAGCGTAGCTCAGTAAATGAAAAATACGTCAGGGCCATTCCTATAGCAGCCTGTGCTCTGTCAGACAGCCTCTCTGCTTGAATAATGTTTTTAAGAGACTCCGAATGTCATTATTTCAAAAGATATTTGCAGAATTCGTCAACTCTTGGAAATGTTTATCATTTTAAGGTAGAAATGAACATGTTGAGTAATTGATACAAGCAGTATATTTCAGTCAAAGTCTGCATTTAGTGTGCTGGAAATGCCTATTATACAGTGAACAGTGAACCCGGTTGCATAATGAAAAGGGGAGATAAATTAAGACCTTTATGTCTTTAAGCATGATGTCAATTAAAGCACAGCTAGTGTTGTATTCATGAAAAATCTAATTATCATGGATCAGAACAGCTGCCTGCACTTTTTCTGGAGAACTTTGTTGCACGACACAACTAATGAAACCAAAAAGATGTTTGGGTGTCAGATGTGTGGGATCAGGCCTAGAGGTGACAGACTCTACCGGAACATGCATTTCCCAAGTATCATTCATAGGTCTTTAAGCAAAAAAAAAGGAATGACAGGAGAACTGGTGATCAGGGAACGGCACCACAGCTCCTGACGACCGAGGGTTTGACTGGCAGAAATGCAGGTTTCTCGGGGGTGAAGACATTGGCTGTCATTTGCTGTGTTGGCACTGGCATTTATCACTGCGTTTTTAACTGAATGCTGATGGTACCTGAATGGCTTGACAGCCACTATTATAACCTGACATGAGGGTCACGGCTAAATGGTGCCTGTGTTTAATTGTCGAGGCCTGAGCTTACCCGTTCCTGTACTTCTCTGTTTCCTTTATATGTTATATAAAGGAATTTGTATAAAATTATATTATTATATATAATATTGTTTGTATATTGAGTTAACATTTGTAATTTTGGCTAATATTTGTTATTGTATTTAACTTGTTACTTATCTTCTTACTGTCCGGGAGCAACTGTAACCCACATACTGTAATTTCCTCAGGGATCAATAAAGTATTCTGAATCTGAATCTGAATTAACCCAAATGTACAGCTCATCAGTTCTCACACATTCTGTACCTGCTTTGTCACATTTAATGGACAGGCAAGGAATGACAGACGTAGCCCAGACTCCAGCCTATGTGAATGTACGTCCCAACAAGAGGACATGTAGAGGCTCCATGTGTGAAGTAAATTTCTGTAAACATGGGCATTTGCCTTCCCGCTCATTGCGATGTTTCCTGAAGCCAGCCGGTCCTGATTCGAAGAAGACTTGACAGTGACTGATCTGACACGCAGCCTAGGTGAAGGGTTTAAACAATGTGGCGTGACTGCAACAATTTAGTTTAATGAAATTACCATTATCGTTTTCTTCTTTGAAAAATAAGAAAAAAAAGCTGATCTAATTTAATTCATATGAAGTGTGCAATTTGCAAGGAGACACAATGAATATCAAAAATCAATAATTGTCCTTTCTTGCGCCCATCATCTTAAATATATTGGAAAAGGAGCAGGTAAGATTGATTTTGTATGTGCCACTAGAAACCAACACAAAATGAAATGAAAATGCAAATGAAGACCATATTTGTTTCTCCATACTTAAATGAACCCTTCCCATGCTTAATTTACCACTTACCATCATGACACTTCTTGGGTGAAATCAAGCTCCAAAACCACATGTAGGTCAAGGTTACTACCGTCACCATTTCGTAGGGAATCCCTTGTAACTGGAAGCTCTGGATGGGGGAAGTCAGCCAATGAAAGGAGCCCTACCTGCTGCAGGGTTCTCAAGCATATCTTCTCCCACTAGCTTTGGTCCCATATGGGTGTATAACCTGTTGATGCTCAGTGGGCACCTACTGGAGTTGGTGCTGTAGTACAGAGCTCTACATTAGAGCACATTATCCCAGCACCCCCCCCCCCTGAATATCCAATGGGCTGCTGATACTACGATTGGAAGCAGAGGTTGCTGGGTAATCTATGGATTGTAGTATGTATACACACCGTACACTGCAGATCTCTTAGCATGGACCATATGTAATGATTCCAGAACACATCCAGATGGGCAAGCTGCTGTGAAATAATCAACAGAATACATGCTTGCACAATATTAATGCAATTGCCACTGTTCTGTTCTGAGACATTGATTCTGAGCAGTTAGATTTATGTTTGGTTTTAGTCATTTGTAGTCAAACTAGCTTTGGTGCATTTTTCTTCTGGGGAAATGTATCCAAGCAAAATACCAGTAAAGAATTAGAATGTGGCAGAAAGAGCAGCGAGACCCACAATCTGACAATGATTATTCACAGACCCCGTCAATTTGTGTACGAATGACATGCATCCCCAGAATGCCTGATAACATTGCAATTTTTCAGCAATTTCTCAGAGATAATGCATATGACGGCAGCAGAAGATTCCAGAAAGATTGAGGAGCAGATACAGTACGATATGTTAGAACTGGGACACGTTCTCAGCTTTGAGTCTGGCTGGACAGTCTGGATTAGGACTAAGTCACGTTCTGGCCGCTATGGTCTTTGCTAATATTATTAGCTCACACCTTATAATAAAAGATGAAATGGGTGTTTAATAAGCAAATCTGATTTAAATGGGTCACCCTTGGCTGTTGGCAGCACTGCAAGCCCTGCGAGGGTGAGGGTGTCATCACTGAGTGTGAAGCAGGGGTTGGCCCGGTCGCTTAGACATTCCTTGGGAGAGAAATGGCTCTTATATCTGAGGCTTGTTCCTATTCATCTATCCACAATGCACCCAGCAAAGCAAACACAGATGCATGTCACAGGCAGGCAGAGGACACCGCTGGCTGGCACCAAGGACAAAACGTGTGGGATCTACAATATCCTTATTGTTGCTTTTGTTCTGTTATACCACCATGCAGCCTCATGTCCTTTCGAGTTCAGAGACACATACCGACAGGCAGCCGCTATGGCTCTGACTGTAATACATGGCAACACAGCCGGCACATCAAGATGTCTGCTGCCTTGTTGTTCCCGCCAGGTGCCTGTTTAATGCATGACTGTGATTTTCGCTGATTCATCTCACCCTGTGTGGTTCCACAAAAGGAAAATAACATTTCTTAAGATTAGAGTATGTATATAAAACACCAAAATAACCTTTAAAGGAATTTGCAACGTGGTCCCTCTGTCCATTTCTCTGTCTGCCAGCCCTCCACCCTCCGACACTTTAACATGCAGACAGGACAGGGACTGAGCCGGGAACATCACAGCAGGCCAGGTCAGCAGGGTCACTGCAGCCCAGCTGGCCAATCAAGATGCTCTGCTAGAGGCATCCAGCTGAGAGGGGGAGGGGGTGTGGCCTTGCTCCTGACTCCGCCTCTGAGCCACATGCCTTTACAGCACACCACAAGGAGATATTGGGTCAGAATGAGAAGGAAAATCAAAAAAATCCCAATTGATAACAGAATCCATCCCATCCAACCTAATGTGCACAAAGTATGCTACAGAAGACACATATCTGTGCTGAAAGCTTGTGTTTTTCTTTTTTGAGGGTAATTGATGACCAGAATAAGTTGCATGGGACTCTGCCATTTGGATCAATTTCAAAGACATCATTCAGCATTGCATTGCATCTTGGAGAATGTGAATGCTGCCACTGTAGGATTTGCTCTACAGCTTAATCTAACAGCACTGGCAGTCTACATGGTCCGACTTGATTTGAGCCATATGGTCAGTCGTAATTGGGGGCACGATTGCTTAGAAAAGTCGGGTGTCGTTTGAGAAAGGGGAAAGTGATGGAGATGAGAGGGCCTAGATGCTATCTTTGATATTTCATGGTTTATATGGCAGGATGTTCATTTTAATTTAGATGCCACCAAAATGAGGAAAACCCCTCATGGCATCTCTATGGAGTGTGAGAGGGCAGTGTACAGAGGGCTCAGGATGTTAAGGTTACACACACCACCAAAAGTCTCAGAAAACCCGCTTAGGCATCACCTGATGAGGCCCACGGTTCCCAAGGTGAGGAAAGATGTTTTCAAACATTTCGTGGTCATTGTCTTCAAGAGATGAATCGGTGTTTTAAAGCAATTTGAAGAAGGCATAATGTAACGGGAGAGCGTGGCTCCCTTCACCACTGTGGCATCACACTACGGACACACAGACATACTGCTTTTTAACCCTAAAAGAAGCACTCCTTGATTGATTATGTCGTGGTGCTGTTTTGAACGCCAAGTCCTTTTGGATTTTGGCTTTTCATTTAGAAAAAATATCAGAGCAAGAGACCTAGCGCTTTCTGTATTGTTATGAAAAGCGGCATCTATCCTCTGACCTATTTATGAGTGGCATCAGTAAATCAAAACGATTCAAAGCAGCCTTCAAAAGCCTCGTTAAGCTGGAGTTATATACAAACTGCCACACACACACTCGTCTGTAACTAGAGCAGGGAGGCTGGGTTGGTGTGAGCCATTTATGGAGCAATTTACTGTGGTCTAAACACATCTGAGCAGTCTGGAGGGCAAAAGGGCGGGAGGGGGGGCATTTCGGTCTCTGCTGCCTTGCCTGTGACGTACATCACTTTACCCCATTGCATACATGGTGCTAATCTGATTAGCATATTGCTTTTTAATTAGAGGAAGCCACCAAGAGGTTTAATCCAAATAACAGGTTTGTCTTCATGTTTGTCCCCATGGCAGGGAAGGACCATCAGGAGGGCTTGTGTGTGTGATTCACACTCATGCCCGGATGCTAACATTCACAGGCGGACACGTGACAGAAGCCTCCTAACAATTCCCTGTACTATGTGATCCCCTGTGTTTACCTGGGTTTGTGTGCCAACATCCACATTTACCATGTAGCCAAGATTAAGTACAGTCCTGGTGTGAGATCAGAGTCTGGGATGGGTTAGAAAGGCTTTAAATCGAATAAGGACAGGCAAGAGCGAAGCACAGAGCACAGCCAGGATAATTGTCTGGCAGCACTGACAAGACAGGTAGCCTCTGTGTGGTGTCAAAACGAGAAATTACTGCCTGGGTGTTTGTTTCATATGGAAACCGACAGTCGTGGAAAGGTACCTCAGCCAATGCGGGAGCCCAACACACACACACACAGACACACAGACACATTGACGAAGGAATAGCCTGCAATTGGAGCATATTAATCAGTTTGTAGCTCAAGGTGAGGGATTTATATTACCGAGTCTGTGTGGCTCACCGTCAGCTATCTCAGAGTGGGTGCAGGCATGAAATACTGCATCTTACACGACCTTTGACATTGACTTTTGTATCCTAAGGGGATACCCAGTCATGGCTCAAATAAAAATAGGCTGCGCCTTTGCAGCCACGGAGTAATGCTGAGAGCTGTGAGTCACAACTTCAGAGAGATTTGGAATACAGTTCGGTATATGATTGAAAGGGTCACCCAATCAAATAAGCAGGGTGCATCAGCACAAACACAGTGACAGCCAGACATCTTGCTCCCTGTTTAGGTCCCGGCTGAGTTGGGATTGCACAGCCCGTTTGCAAAAAGGGCGCAGTCGCACAGGAAAAGGGCGTTCTTACCAGGGGCACATTCAGGAATGTCTGCAAATAATGCGCTCTGAAGCATGCTGGGAGCTTGTCTGGGAGTCACACAGTGCTGCTGGATCACATGCTTGTAGGACGCTTTCTGTAAAGAGGGAGCGAGCGGCAGGGGTGGGGTGCAGCCATTCATGAAATTTCGCAGCAGAACTTACAGAAGGAGTGACCACTGGATGGTTTTGGCAGATGCCAGTGGTGGGGATGCACTCTGTGTTTATTTTCTGATCTGACCTATTTTTCTCCTCTTTCCCAGACGCTCAGAGGAAAACTGTAAACATCCAGCATGGCTGACCTTGGCCCTCATGCCTGGACACATCTGGGGGTTTGGGGGACTCCACCCAGCCCCCCAGGACAGGTTAATCACTCTCTCCGGTCCCTTCACACGTCTTCTGAAAACCTTACTTTTATCGCATGTCACCCTCCGCTACACCCTCCTCCTCCTCTGTCTTTTTTTATTTATGTCCATGTTCATAGACTGAGTAATGAAGCTGTATTTTAATTGACATTATCCTTCAGATGGGGTGTAAATGAGGAGGCCATAGAGAGAGGTAATTAATGCTAATATTCATTATTCTAATGCAAAAATCTGACCACTTTAGTTAGATTGGGGCTTTAAAAACATGCATTATAATATCCTTTCTTGGTATGAATTTATAATCCATTCTAGTATTTTTTTGCACAATAAGCAAATCTGAATGTACTGTAATTAAAAGGGACACTCATCTTTGGGGGAAAAACGCAAGGTTGCGATCCACTGGCCAAATGGCCTTGTACTCAGATTTGTAGCATTTTCAAGGTTGTGTAAAGATATATAAATGTTCAGCAGAAGATAATAATGCATGATTTCAGGTACACACAACTTATTTGGCATGTGAGCAAAAGAACATGACAAACAATGCAGCAGTCAAGCTGAGAACATTAGTCACAGAGACAGAAGTCTCAAAGCCAGGGATCTGAAGGATAAATTACTCTTTCTGATAGTACAAATATAGAATACCTATCTCTGAATAATGTGGACGTTCAGTTAGAGGTAAGCATCGCTGCATTTCCTGCTCAGAGCTGAAGCAAACTCATTCTTTCTACCTTTAGGTCACATCAGCCACCCTTTTTAGATTTTACTATGCCTGGATGTTCTGCAAAAACCCAGTGGTGGCTGTGGCCTGTGTGGTCTTCTTAAAATCCACTGTATTGATTTACAAAACTACAACTACGTGAGATATTATTCTGTCATCCTAAGCATTATGTTTCTTTCCCGGAAATCTGAAACACTTGATAGCGATGTCTGTCTCCGAACAGTTTAAAAATAAATATGGAGAAATAAATTCCTTATTTTGATGTAGAGAGGAGCGCACTCTCAAAAAGACCAGTCTGCAGTGTACACATCAGAGTGTAGCCCTCATGGGGAAGCGGGGGAC
>JAODKF010000002.1:15004085-15022536 GCA_026779585.1 Mormyrus proboscirostris | reverse complement strand
CGGGGGACTGGGGGGGGGGGGGAAGGTGGGGGGGGCCAAAGGCCCAGAAATGTCAGCTTTCATACATCTCCTGGGTGAAACTAGCTTGAGAAGAAAAGCTCGAAAACAAGACTCCAGTGAGTGTTTCACTCCAGTTCCAGGCACTCAAAGAATCAGGCTCCCCTGTCCTGAAATGTCCTGAATACAGAAATAACAATCTACAGCCTGCCCCCCAGCCTCTGGCAGGCAGCTCGATATAACGGTGTAAATTCAGACGCGGGGCCCTCGCCATCAGTGTGGTGTAAGGCCGGTGTGTTTCGCGTGGTGTAAGGTCGGTGTGTTTCGCGTGGTGTAAGGCCGGTGTGTTTCGCGTGGTGTAAGGCCGGTGTGTTTCGCATTGGTGTAAGGCCGGAGGAAGCTGTGTGGCTGCAGTCTTTAGCCGAGGCTCAGGTACCAGCAGTTCGCACTGGACCAGCGGGTCCTGCAGTCTTGGCAATGTACACTAGAGCGTCTCGGTCAATGATAGTGTCTCCAGGACACTATGACAAACCCCAGACTGCCATCTGCATTGATATCCTCACTTCACCAGCTGGAGGAATACCAGATAGGGCAGCACACGAATACCCCTGACCGCATGTCAGCCCATGCGATTTCAGAATACCCCAGCGCATTCAGGTGACGGCTTGAAGCACAATAATGCTGTGTCTGAGTGCGATGCGGACCGTATGGGGAGAGAATGAGAGGGCAAAGGGTTGCTGGGTGAGCGATGGGGCTTCGGGTAGCAGATGGGGAGGTACACCTATGCAGTGTGCCACGGCACTTTGGCGTCTGGCTCGCTGGGCAGCTGAGCGGGGGCTGGCCCTGCAGGAGCGTCGAGCGCTACGTCGCTGTGGGATGAGGCCAGGCAGACAGCGTCTGTTTTCATCACACGCACGCAGGTAGAGGGAGGTTAGGGGAAGTAGGGAATGGGGGGAAGCTTAAGATTAGCAGCAAAGAGAGGATGAATGGAGGGGACAGACTCCGCTCAAGGGGGGACTCCTGATGTCGGCTGTAACACCCTCGATCTGTCAATTAGCGGAAGCAAACACAGGCCTGGCACTGCGCTTGGTGGCCTAGACCCAGCTCCGCAATGCCGAGGCTGCGTGACTGCTGCCCACAAGAGTAGTGGGCCCCATGTCGCACTAATGCCGTCACATAAAAGGAATTGGGAGGGAACAGTCATGACAACCCAGTACAGACATTTAACAGCAGTTTTATCTTCACATGAAAGAGTCACCCCTTGTTCCAGCTGACACACTTCTCCCTTATGTCAAGCCCCAGACACTCCTGAGCGCTTACTGAGGAAGCTCCTTCCCCACATCCCAGCCTATGTCTTTGTGTCTGCGATGTGCAGCAGATCACCCTTGATTTGTGATTAGCAGGAATAGCCTGTTCCCAGCACACTGCCCACCACTGAGAAACCCAGTCGGCCTTTTTAAAATGACTGTTGAACTACAGAGCTTTTAGCAGAAGCCCTGGAGTTTACTGAGCTTAGTTTGTATGTACTCTCTAGTTAAAGTCTTAGAAGCCGCTATTAAAATTCACGCTCTGCGCACATTAATGTGATGAAGAGAATCCAGCAATCTTACAGGGAGTTTGTATGCCAGTATCTGGTGCTGTAGGGCTGAGGAGACAGAGCTGGGGACTGATAGAAGCCGCAGTGAGTGGGAAGGACGGGCAACACTGGCATCTTCCTCTTTGGATATAACAGAAAAGGGAAGCATGCACTGCAGCACACTGAGCCCATTCTCCTTCCAAAGCCCGTCAGTGTGACCTACTTGCTCATATCTCACCCCGCCTGCCGATGTCTGCTTGCATGAGCCGTAACTGTCTGCCCCTTGTCCCCACGTAGCTGTGCACATGCACAGCCTTTGTCAAGCATGGCTGAATACATAATTAACACACGGTACGTATCATGCGTTCACTGCAAAGCAAAAGCCTGAAATGCTTATAAGGCACTTGGGGTTAAAGGAATGTCATTTCTGTGGGGCAGAAAATGCACATGATGAATGGCAGGTTTTTTGGGTTGCCTTTCAACCATTTTTGTGTACACAGGGGCCTGTGTACATATGAGTCCTCTATTCTGCGTAGAGCACATGACGGTGACTGAATAGGCAACATTTTGGACATACTGTCACTGTGCTTCAACATCCATCTAACTGCCACAATACAGCTAAAAAGGCTGGAAAGCCAAGGACAGGATTGAACAGGGCAGATGCGGATCCCCAGGGAAGGCAAGTACAGTGGACATCCTGTATGCACAGGAGATCCAAACTGCAGGTGGCCACGATACGTTAGGGAAGCCTGCAGCTGAGAGAGAGTACCTGACACACAGGAGGGGCCCCATTAGCCAGTGGGATGGTGTGCGTCATGGAGCCATTAAAGTACAGCCTTATAAGGGCTTATCTCTACAGTCTAATTAGTTAGAACAGTAACATTAAAGATAAAATACACAATCCAATGGTACAAATAAGGGAAGGATCAGAAGCAAATAAGTGTATAATTCTAACAAACATGAAATAAAACAACACGTCCGTTAAAGTTAATTCAATATATGAGGAAATGAAACCAGCAGCTACCTTTTATCCAGTATGTGGCCAGTTGAGGTTGGTGAGGATACTATCTGGTTAGTTCTCTCAAACAGCACTGGGCATTGAGATTCTGTGCTCTGATCTGTTCTTCACTCTACTCTGGATTGTAGGGTAAAATTTGCCAGAATGAATTTCAGCGCATAAACGCAATGTGCCTGGTTTTCATCAGTTCATTTTTGTGTTCTGTCCCTTGGCCAGCATATGAACTGCCTGCCTGACTGACGAACGGACTGACTGACTCCAGCACCCAGCTGAAGCGGCCAGCACAAAACAGAAAGTGCATAAACAAACAGTGGCACACGCTTTCCCACAACGCTGACTTTTTAACAGAACATACAAATATACAGACATACAAACACAGCTACAAAAGTCACGGCAGTTGGCGGTGATACAAGTCTAACAATCAGCACTTTGATGTGTGAATTTTCAAATCAACATACGGAAACACACAGAATTCCAGAGGCTAAAGAGTTGGTGCCTCAATTGCTGTTGCATCAGTCACCAAAACTGAAAAATGATTGACTGTCAAGGAGAAACAACTCAGAAATCATGACAGCGTGTGCTAAGCACAGACAAACTGCATCAGCAAAGAAGAACAAAGATCTCAAGTAAAGCTCACTGACCATGACAGATGGACATTTGACAGGATAGTTGCTAAACACCACAAAAGTAAGGCCTCAAAAATTCCCACAGAACTGAATCAGCACCTCTTTCTCAGTCTCAACAAAAACTGTACATTGTGAGCTTTGCAAAGCTGGAATTTCTGGCAGAGCTGCTATTCTGAAACCACTTATATCCAAGGCCAATGCAGAAAGACACATAATCTGGTATAAGGAGCACAAAAGCAGGAAGCCTGAGCAATGGGAAAAGTGATACAGTCTGATTAGTCATCGTTCATCCTTTTTCACACATCTGGATGGTTTACATTTGGAGAAATCGAAAAGATTACTTCAACTCACAATGTTTGTTGCCAGCTGTTAACCATGGTGGGACATCCATAATGGTAAGGACAGCTATCTCATGGGAATTTTATTTGATGATTGATCTGAAGGGTCGTATAACAGCTAGGGGATATAAGACCATTTTACTGGAGCAGGTATACTTTATGGTGTAAATATCATTCCCTCATGATGTTCTCATCTGCACTCCTAAAGAAATTCAAAAGTTGTTTCTCCTGGGTGAGCTCAAACCCCTACAGTGGCTTCCCCCATGACCATATACAGAGATCATTAAGCCTTTTATGGAACTGCTCCGGTACTCAGAGTAAAGAGTAAAATTCCACCTCATTTGTCCCTCAAAGAACTGGAGACTTTTATTCTTGAAGAAAGGATCCCAATATCCCAATACACACAGCTCAGACAAAGGGGGGGCTTACTCCTAACAAGCCCTTTGATATGACTGTATCATTCGGTGTCACCATTATTTTGTCCACACCCTTTATATTCGCATGTCAACACCAAGACGAAGCGGTCAGCTAGACCTGCTGAAAGCAAAGGTGAGGGCTGCATCTTTAACACCAAGGTTGAAGCAATGACACGACCTTGAGACGTACCAGCCAAGAGAGTAATCTCGTGGGGGACAACAGGTTGTGTCACTACAGAATCCTATAATGAAATCTTGTGCTGCCATTTCACTCTTGCCATGACAGGAATAAAGCACCATTCACTAAATGTTACTTTCAGCTCGGCATTCAGGTCAGTAACACGAGCCTGACGAAGTTTGAAATAACTGATCTGGATTAATTAAATGTGATTAAATATGAAACAAATACATTTTCAGTACCTTGAAAAGATTTATTGATTTTTAGTTACTTGATAACTATAATAACAGTGATGCCCCATTCAATTTCTTTATTTTTACAGACAAAATGGTGGTGGTGGGGGGGCTTGGACACCATCTTGTCCTTAGGCACAAGCAAGACGCACGATGGGTTTGCTCCTTACCTGCCTGTATTTCCTAATGTGTCTTACCAACCTTATCTTACCTATTTGTGTGCCCCATCCAACTATTACTGTTTGTAATATTATTTACCAATATGTGTTGTCATTTTGAAGATGGAACAAACTGTATGTACAGATGCACAGTATATTGGTTAACATACCAATATTGCTGGCCCATATTTAGGCTTAAAGTTGATCAATATACAAGAAGGGGTAAAGAAGACCTAAAGACACAACCATTGAAATAATGGAGATGATTACATTGGAAGATCAGCCATTTTCCATAGTAGACCACGAGGGATTTGGTTGGGTTAATCACCACATATTAGAGATCTCAATGCACCAGCCCGTGATGTTTATAATCAATTATTAAATCTGGCTCATAGATCAATTTCTAATTTTACATAGAATAAAAAACAATGTTATGTCATTACCCTCATCTTTTATTTGTGTAACATCTTGTTGTGGTATCTGCACTTTTACTTGAATAAGAAAGTTAAGTAAATTTTCACCACTGCCTCAATGTTTGTGTTGCATTTGTATATTGAAGAGTATATGCCCACTCATGATGTCATCAAGTTTCCAATTTAGGGTCAAAGTATTTCTTCGTTCTCAAAGTGAACTGTTTTTTTTTTTGGTTTGGAACCTGTTTTTATTTTATCGGATACGCAAACTGTTCCAAAATAGGTTTGCAAACTGGAATGGAATGGGTTTCCCTGTCAGTGGAAAGCGCTATAAGTAACATTGTGGCTGGTTCATGCCCAAGGATCAGTGTCCTTAGCACACAGATACAGTACAGATACTGGGTACCACTAACTGTGCATCAAAGCAGAACGTGCTCTACGCACCCATGCAGCTCCATGCACCCATGCATCTGTGATGCATCAGGTCAGGCGTTTGCCCTGAGATTCTGCAGCTAACAGTGGACCCTTCCTCCACTCCTCTTCAAGGCTTCCACCACCGACCTAGAGCCTAGAGACTTCATTCATTCTTGACTTTTTATTCATAGGCTATTGTTATTTTTTCTGGTTCCCCCTCTCTGCACAAAGTACCATTCTTTTCAAAAATAATCACCCTATAATTCCCCAGAATCTACAGTTGTAGAGGTTATTATTATTATCATTATTATTATTATTATTCTTGCATGCATCATGCTCTGGATCAGAGGACCGCAGCACGAGTTTGTCAGCATGGGTGTCTCTGGACTTCAAGAATAATTCTTCTCTTCTCTTGCCCCCTAGAATTAGTAATCCGCTGAATATACATCAGAGTATTGCACTGGGTTTTTAAAGAAGATTAGTCAGTGAAAGGTGACGTGAAACAAGCTGACAGAAAGGGGGCGATGAACAAAGGGAACTACAGAAAACACCGTCTGGCTCAGTGTTTTCATGAGAGGCTCTCTGTGAGCTGTAAAAAGCACAGCTGAGAATCCGCACCCCATTTCCGTTTTTACCCTTTTTTTAAATTACAGTGAAGCAAATTTAACCATCACTATGTGTTAAAGGCGATTTAGGCTCAGAAGAATAAGCTGGTATCATCATTATATTTCTCATGTATTTAAGGACATGTAACTGCTTCCCTTTGAAACACCTTCACAGAGAACGCTAAAAACAGTAAATCCTGCAGCAGGGTGACCCTAAAAGCAGGCCTTGTCCAGGACTTCTGAGGCTCCAATTACGAGACACCTTCCCCTTACTGCATTTTGTGGATGAAGCCTTCCAGAGGCTGAGGTGTTCCCCCTATGACATGTGTCAGGATGGGAGTAGCCATGTCACGCAACCAAGCGGCCAATCCAGCTCACACCTACAGTCTGTGCTGCGGTTAGGATGGTCGAGGTGGAAGGCCAGTCTAGCTCACACCTACAGTCTGATCAGAAGATCACAGACACTCTATAAAACAGCTTAATCTGTGTAAGGTATGGAGGAGCTGTTAAGAATTCACTCAAAGCGTTTGTGTGCACAAACACAAATGCTGGAACAGCTGAAAACTTTGAAGTGCAGTGGAACTTCTCAAATTAACATCAGCCTTATATTTCATATTTCCAGTTGTTTAAAAAAGACATAGGAATGAAATCTCCTTCTATCCTGTCTCAGGAACACAGCGTGATTCCACTTAGTTTACTTGTATTTTATTAAAGGTTTAAAACTTATGGCCAGGTTGAATTGTTCTCACCTATTTTGTACAGTTTTTCTGCCGTCTTTTACCCTGTCCTTCAATACCACTGAACATTTTGCTAGAGATGGAGGCATCTCAGCATTTAGGGGTACTGGAATTGCACAGATGAATGCAGTTTAGACTCTAATCCAAGCCAGAATGAGTTCTCTCGGGACACTTGGGTGGGCGAAATTGAAAATCCACCTGCCCGAGATTGGTAACATATTGCAGATGGAGGAATTATTCAGATTCACCAAGCTGAGGAGAGCTTCAAAAGTCACATCACCGAAGAAATAGTTTGTCTGTGTCTCTCTTGAAGTGAATGAACATGGCTTTCGCTTGAATTTCTGAAATTTGAACAAGCATTGAATGTAGATCATGGATTGTCATCACCGCGTATGTAATTTACAGCCCCAAGAGTAAGAGATGCTGGTCCACCGGCAGAAGAGGCACTGACTAAGTAAGTCCTGTTAGTAATGGCAGCTCGATCAGGAATAAGCTTGCCAGTAAGGAAAGGGATGTTCTGTGGGGAATACTAGTTAAGAGCCTGATGTATCTTGGGGCTGTTCTCCACAGTTCAGATTGATGTTGTCCTTGAAATGTTGTCCAGTGACACCTCACACCAGTTTGAGGGACTCAGTCATATCGTTCTGGGCCTACATGAAAAAGGTCATGGCGATAACATTTTGTGTGTACAAAAAGTTGTATTTTTTTCAACTCTTTAATCAGGATCTTCTTGATAATGTTAATTACCACTCTGCCTGTACATGTGAGACTTGGTGAGAGGTCAAATGTGGATGGATGTTATTTGTAGAATTGAGAGCAATACCCTGTAGCATATTGCTAATAAGATCACCGCTATGATGCCTGTGGATCAAATGAAAATAAGCATGAGGCTTTGGCATGCGTTGAAAATTTCAAATTTAATAAGCCGAAACGGCCTGAGGTTTGCCATTACTCTCCTGTAAAGTGAAAGGCATCCTTTGGAGACCATGAATGACAACGGTTTTAATTACTTTGAGTGACGGCACCAGTGAAATGCTGATTAAATGAAAAATGACTCCCACCAAAATAAATACTTACTTTAGAGTGAGACATGTCATCACTGGAGATTAGGACAAGAGGTAGCGGGTGTCTACATCATGTCATTTCAAGGAGTGCTGAGCTACTTGAGCTAAACAGAGGTTGTTTCAAGTTCTTGTAGGGATCTACTGGTTAGATGCAAGTGGGCATCCAGGGAAATCTTAAACGCCATCTCTCACAAGAAAATCTGCTAAATGTGACCCACAGCACTAGATCACAAATGTTTGTACTGTTTTTGCTTTTCCAAATCCAGGGATCTCACTCTGCTTTGCAAAAAATACCCCATATATCACTTTGTCTGAGAAATCCCATAACACTTGGAAAGAAGCATTTTATTTTCATAAATCGGTCACAGATTTCCTGAGGTGGATAATTGAGGTCCAGAAAGGAAAAAAGTTTTTGTTTCAACAAAACAGTTGAGTACTCTTTGACTGTAACTCTTAATATTGTTGAATAATGTTGATTGAAACAAAATCTTGGTCTGGATATTTACCTTCTGGACCTGAACTATCCATCTCTGCAGATTTTAAAGGTTACAGCCGTATATTCCCAGTGTTAGTGCCCACATTTTTAGTTGTCCTACTCGCAAACTATTTTTCTGGTAATTTCTGCGGCGACCTCTTGCTGGAGTTGGCTCAGTGCACATGTCCTTGTTCTGCTTTGACTCATGCCTTCCTACATACTAATTAAAGCACGACAACAATACTGCTAAATCCTTTAGGGGTCATTTGCAGGACCTAAGACTGCTTCTGACCTAACAGAGTGAATCATCTGAAGTCATGAAATCACCTTCATGGCTCTTTTTTTGTACATTAGGCCATTTGAAGGTGAGGATCAAAACTTGTTATAAAATCAGGCTGCTCAACTCAGCCGGCCCTCTTTAATAGATGAGTTATTCTCAGTTATCTGTTTTGTCTCATTTTTTTCCTCAAAAATTAGGCCCTGGGACAAAGAGAACTGTCCATGTTTGATTTCCCAAGATGGGAGAATCTCAAAACGAAATGTGCTACGGACCCGTCTAATTGGACGCGCGATCGGTGACCGCCTGCTTCAGATTGCTAATGTGCCATTAAGATCTCACGGGAGGATCTCGGCAAGGCTCACACAAAGATGATTTTAAGTGCATGGGCGTGTTATTTTTTTTTTGTAACAATTCACACATCTGTCATGTCCCAAATCCTTTGGACCAGATCACGTTTTAGTAAGAAAGACCATGTGTGATTTCCATCGCGTTCCACAGCCTGCTTTTGTGTTAAAACTGAATTTGCTCAATCGATTCGTGCATAATTTAAACCTTGATATCTGTTCCATATCTTTGACAAGCAGTCCTATTGTAATTAGAGGCTGCACAGTTTATTATGATTACAGATTGTGGGGGCGCGGGGGGGGGGGGGTACATTCAATAAATCGTTCCAAAGATATTCTTAGAGGGGAGATATACTCACAGATCTTCTCATTTAAATCCAGTGTTGTCATTTATGGGAGCTCAAGACGATTTATTCAGCTGACAATGGCGAGAATTTAAAATGCATATCGCAACCGCTAATGAGGTGAGGATACAGAGGGCCTCTGCACAATCATGCGTTTGCTCTATTCTGATGCATAGATTAGAGAGGACAAAAAAATCTCGATCATCATTATTTTTGATGATTTTCCCTTCTGTCTGAATTCCATTCCTTTGATTATTCTCCACATTCTCTGCTCTGCACTGACTTTCAGAAACCGGAGTTTAGGAGAAGACGTAACCCAGAAAAACAGTTTTCGTCCCTTTCTCTGGAATTTCACCTCTTTTTCCCAGTTAGAGAAAGAGGAAGTCTGCATAATGGCCACATCGGTTCCCTGATGAGGACTTGGAGACTGTTCTCTCGAAGAAGCAGGAAGTGATTAGTGGCACGCACACTTTGGCGGCTGATCTAGCCTGATCAATAAGAGCTAATTACACTGGCGATTGATCGAAAAGGTTTGATAATTTAGGGCTGAACTGCAGGCAGACAAAGAAGCCCTGCAGTAGTGCAGATCTGAAACACTCCAAACATCTCACTTAGTTACCATCCCCTTTCAGTTATTTTTACATAGTTGCTGGGGCAACATGGTTTTTGCTCCCACTCTTTCATGATCTTCTACCTCCCTTATTTCTCTCAGTGCCTCTTTACGTACTTTTCATTTTCACGTTTCATCCTCTTTGTTTTCAGTCACACCCTTCCCATATACACACCAGTATAATCACCCATAGTTCTTCACTCCCAACCCTCGTTCCGCACCTAATCCATAGAGACGTTCTTCTACGAATATGCCAAGAGTCCGGAGAACTCTTTAAAACCTACTTGGGATGATTTTGCCAGGTTGTGCTTACTTTGAGGAAAGGAGCTGGTGTATGAAAATATTAAGAAGCTGAAGCTGAACAGGGGCTTTCTCCCCTCCAGCAGGCCTTTGGATGACCCTGCTTCCAAAAAAACAACTAGCAGACATGTGATCCACAACTTCGTGCTTCACAGGCATGTGCCTCACAGACATGTGGTTCATAAATGAACGCTCCATAAATGTGCCTCACAGATGCTTGTCTCATAAACGTGTGCCTCACAGATGTGTCCCCCACAGACACGACTCATGTGTCCCTCACAGATGCAAGCATCATAAACATGTACTACACAGACATGAGCCTCACAGACATGTGCCTCACGGATGCATGGCTCACAGGTGCAAATCTCATAAATTCCTCAGACACATGCTTCATAAACAGAGGTGGAAATTTCACAGCAAGAAAGTAAAAATCCAGACTCATTATGCTCAACTGGTTGGTTGAAACTAAATTGGACCTGAAATTTCCACCTCTGCTCATAAACGTGTGCCTCACTGATGTGTGCCTTACAGACGTGTGACTCATATACGTGTTTCACAACCACGTGCCTCACAAAAAAGTGGCGCTTAAACATGCGCCTCACAGATGCGTGCATCAGACACGTGCCTCATAAACGTGTCTCAGACGTGTGTGTGACAAACACATGCCTCATAAACATGCACCCCACAGACATGCGGCTCACAACTGCATGCTTCACAGATGCGTGCTTCACACACGTGTCTTACAGAATGGGTGTATCACAAATGCGTGTCTTATAAATGTATGTCTCACAGACGCATGCTCCATCGACCGCCACCCCCTGCCCCTCCCCAGGGATCCCTAGGGCGTGCACCTGGTGGCTTCCTAGAGGGCCCGTCGGGACTGCTACTAGGTTGCATTTGTTATACATGATCTAGGTGTACCTATGCAAAAGCCCTTAGGGTGTGTAACGTGTCATGAGTGAATGCCCCCCCCTCCCCCCCAGGAGCAGAGCAGGAGCAGAGCAGGAGCAGATGAGCAGAAGCATCATGTTAGGAAGGTGACGACCGAGAAAAGGACACCTTCTAAGCACACATTCAGTGAAATGTACATTTTTTTTTACACATTTTGTCTTTGCTAATGAGAGATTAAATTTTTGAACAGTTTAACTTAATAAATCACCATGGCAAATACTTAAGCTACCAGTGGTGCAGCTCACTGCTTTTATTAATAACTAAGATGTATATCAGATTCATGCATATTCGTCCCACTTCGGTGGCTCTGTTCTGTGTTATGAGCCCTGATAAAGCTGCAAATGTGAAACCAAAAAAATATACTTAGAAGCTACTTCCAAAGGTGTAGAATAGAGCCCTGTGGTCTCCCAGCCCAGAATGGACCATGACCGCGATGCCTGCAAATACGATGTGCAACGGCATGTACGTGTCTTTCAAACTGAGCATCGGCATGGTAATCATGACGGATACTGCCGCCACAGGATATGTCTGGACGATGGCCACTTGTTGGCAGCTCAAAAAAACTGCCCTCTTTCAATCTGTTGACATTCAATGGCAGGATGCACTGCGGCATCACTGCTCCTTCCGCCTACACACTTCTTCCTTCCCCCGTAATGCAGTGACACTCCTCCTCCTCCTCAATCCCCTGCCACACTTTGCCCCCCCCGACCCAGGAGGAGTGGGCCCCAGGACCCAGGCACTTGAATTGAATTGAATCAAGGCGCAGTGCAAGAGACTGGCGGTCCCTCTAATGACAACTTAGTACCTGCTCCGCCTAATGGGCTGTGGTGGCCCGCCATTATGTACCGGCTGAACGCCCATTATCGGGAAAATGCTCTGCAGTTCGGGACACCCTGCAGTGCCCAGGAGACGAAAGGAAATCAGAGAGCAGTCCGGGGGAACGAGCTGATGAGGAGGGAGTATGAGTTCCAGGCTGTGATTGGCTGGCGGGGCTGGCGTGTGAAAAAGGCCCATCTCCACCCTCTCACCAGGACACCCTACAACAGAGCAGCCATTTCTAGTCTGCTTAAAGTGACTGCATTAGGCAGTATTGAGCTTGACATTATACCCAGCATTGTTGCTTAACTTTTTTTTATAGCTTCGAACTGAACTCAGAACTTTCCATAAAAATCCAAATCGGGTTCACCGCCCTCGGCAGTCCTATTAGATGGCCAGAATTTGATTCACTGGGCACAATTTATTGCTCATTAAGCCGGCACGGTTTACCATATGGGCCAGTCCCATGTGGCCGCACACCTAAAGAAATGTGGCCATCTAACTGAGAAGAACAGTGGTGAGAGAGGACCATGTAGAGTACAACAGTGAGTAAGGTCTGTGCAGTGGACAGTGATGAGAGAGAACAGTATAAAGGACAGTGGTGAGAGAATGCCACGCGAAGTACAGTGGTGAGTAAGTTCCGTGCAGTAGACAGTGGTGAGAGAGGATCGTGCGGAGGACAGTGATGAGAGAGGGCTGTGCGGAGGACAGTGATGAGAGAGGGCTGTGCGGAGGACAGTGGTGAGAGAGGACCGTGTGAAGGACAGTGATGAGAGAGGACCGTGTGAAGGACAGTGATGAGAGAGGGCTGTGTGGAGTACAGTGGTGAGAGAGGACCGTGTGGAGGACAGTGATGAGAGAGGGCTGTGCGGAGGACAGTGGTGAGAGAGGGCTGTGTGGAGTACAGTGGTGAGAGAGGACCGTGTGGAGGACAGTGGTGAGAAAGGGCTGTGTGGAGTACAGTGGTGAGAGAGGACCGTGTGAAGGACAGTGGTGAGAGAGGGCTGTGTGGAGGACAGTGGTGAGAGAGGACCGTGCGGAGGACAGTGGTGAGAAAGGGCCGTGCGGACTCACTTGCTGGGAGGATGGCAGAGTTCCACTGTGGATCCCATTAAGTCTTTTGCTAGATGTACTTTATGTTTTTGAAATTCACTTTCCCAGTGTGGTGATGGTGATAGGGTGACAGGGGTAGCATTGGAGAAACTGGATGGATGTGGATGGAGACAGGAATGGCTGGCACTGAGTTGCATTGCTGCTTTACATCATTTTTGCCCTCTGCTTGCCGTAGATAATCCACTTTAATTGCCATGTCACAACCCTTCTGATTCAGCCCACTTAGTCATGCTATGGGCTGGACTAGCACTCATTCCCTTGTCCTATAAAAATAGGGATCTTTCAGGGAAAGTGTATTCCTCAAAGCGGCCAGCATGAGCAGCTGGAAAGGGTTCGCACTCATCCATCCTGAGGCTTGTTCCCTAACCAAGACAATTTCGGAAGGACACCGTTCTGTATGTACAACTAAACAACCATGCAGTCTGAATGTACTCTAAATATTAATGAAGACTGCTAATAATTAATTGAGGTAAAACATCCCTGCAGAGTATAAACTTATTATATAGATGCTGGAAATACACTCTCTGTGCTCTTGAGGTAACGATATGAACACCTAGTACAGTTCCTTAGATCTGCTAGCACTGTCTCCAGTGCCCTTAACGAGCAGCAGCAAGGTGCACAGCTCGTGAATGTCTCCAGTGCCCTTAGTGTGCAGTAGCAAGGTGCAAAGCTCGTGAATGTCTCCAGTGCCCTTAACGAGCAGCAGCAAGGTGCACAGCGCGTGAATGTCTCCAGTGCCCTTAGCGAGCAGTAGCAAGGTGCACAGTGCGTGAATGTCTCAAGTGCCCTTAGCGAGCAGCAGCAAGGTGCACAGCTCGTGAATGTCTCCAGTGCCCTTAACGAGCAGCAGCAAGGTGCACAGCTCGTGAATGTCTCCAGTGCCCTTAACGAGCAGCAGCAAGGTGCACAGCGCGTGAATGTCTCCAGTGCCCTTAACGGGCAGCAGCAAGGTGCACAGCGCGTGAATGTCTCCAGTGCCCTTAGCGAGCAGCAGCAAGGTGCACAGCGCGTGAATGTAGTGTCCCATTCGCTCATAAACTTATTTACGTCTTAGCTTTCTTCCCATGTGCTGCAAATGGAGCAAGGACTGTTTTCAAGGGCAGTCTTCGGGATTTGCTGTGGGACTGTCAGTCCTATTTACTTCAAGTAATTATCGCCAGCTTCATATCAGCTCAGTCCAGGTGTGTTTCTAGACGCTGTTGCAATTGCTGCGTTTGTTCATTTCGTACCAGCTGTACTTTGTTATGTTGCACTGTGCTTTTTTTTTTTTTTTTTTTTGCTGATTTGAGTAGAAATTTCAAGCAAGCTGGAACATGAATAATATGTACTTGACAAAGCATTACAAGTAAATCTGTATTCTAATGCAGGTTAAGTTCTCTGTAGCTGAGCAGAGGATCAGAAACATAAAGAGCCTCACACCTCACATCCCATGAGCTGGTCTGGGCGTGTAACACTGCATACTATAGCATCGTTAATTAGGTCATGTTTATATTTAAGCCAAATGCTTTGGCTGTGCAGCAGTGAAAGAAGTTTTAAAAGTAATTAAATCTCGTGTTAAAAAGCCAGGGCCGCTTGACTCCTCGTCACTTAGCTCACGACTGGTGACAGAGTGACAGAAGGGGGCACCGACACAGAATACATGTTCCATGGTGCTGTAGAGGGGGGGTCACCACACCAGGCTGGGGACCAGCTGACCACTGCCTCTGACTGCAGCTCCACACCGTTACACAGCCTGCTTACGATGAAGTGGCCCTCCAGAGTCCAGACTCAGTTGCATGGACAGGGCAGGGAGGCGGCAAATGGGCTGTCAGGTGGTCCTGAGAGGGGAGGTCCGCGGGACGCGGCCCTGCAGCACTACTGCATACGTCTGCCTCCGTCTCATACCCTTCAGAGTCATTATCGTTTCTGCCATGCGACTGCACTGCTGAGAAAATGCAGCTGCTTTGCCCCCCCTGGTGCCCCCACCGCACATAGCGCAGCGTGCCGCTCACAGATTATGAGGGACTCTGTGGCTGAGTGCCGCGTGCGCTGTGAGCCCGTCTGCTCGCTGATTCCTCCTGCTCGCATAATTAATGGTCTTTACCCACCAGTAACCCTTAGACACACAACACCCCTCCCCCAAAAAAGAACTAACTGGACTAAATTAAGAGAGGTCACAAAATGGGGTTTTAGCCACAATTGACAAGAGACGAGTGAGATCTCCATCATCGCTGGCTGGGAAGTCGGCTGTTTGCTACATCCTGCCTCCGTCTCGCCACTAACATTAAATGTCACATGGCCCCTTGTCAAAAGGCGTGTGCTGCACTTAGCATCCAGCTAGCTCTGTATTAACCATCAAAGTCACCTTGGTTATCACAGCCCTTTGAACGCCAAGACTTCAGCACTGCAGAATAGTGTAGCTGCTATTCTCTTCAATTAAATATACGTATTTAGGACGGACTGCATAAAGGAGCCATTTTCTTTCACAGGTAACACAACAGCTGCACGCTCTTGCTCTGTTTTCTTGTGTTTGAAGCTTTACATGGAATTCCATCATTGGCCGGCATTCATTATTATCCTGGGAGCTGGATATCAGTGCTGGTCTTCATCAATGCGCTTGTGACCCCCTAATTGTTCCAGAGGGGTTTGTTCAGCCAAGGAGCACCACCCTAACCTTAACCCAGCTGAATGTGCCGGAGGCACCCCGGATCGGCTCTGGGGAGCCGGGCACAGAATAATTACACGCTACAAGCAAACAGATGCCATCAGTCAGTGCTGCTTTAAAGATGTATGGCACAGAGGCGCAACCCCCATCCGCGAAACGTCAGCTTTAATCTGACGCCGACCTGGGGGCACCAGAGGCACACAGACATGCGGGTCTCCTGCGGATTTATCATCTGCACAAAACTGAATCTCCGGATCAATATTTCCTGTGCTGTATTTATCAAAATTGAGTGTTCCTGGACCCCTCTCTGCCCCACTCGAGGCAGCATGTTTAAACCTGTGCATTTGTGTGTGTCTTATGTGGGCAGACAAAAGAGTGAAAGATTAGTTTTGCACCTATTTTCTGTCACTTCACAAGCCAATCTAGTGTTTTCAGATAGCAGGAGCAGCGTTGGCAGCACAGCCTCAGAACTCAGACATAAACAAATTCAAGAACCAAGATAACGTGCACATACCACATGGAAACACATATTCCTAAATTAACCTACTGCAGGTGAACAGATATACGTTATTGATCCCCAGAAGAAAATCTACGTACAGCTAGGGAGTCCAGTGTGGAACTCATAGGACACTGTCTCACAAAAAGAAATACTGTGATTCATTGGAGGGAAATCTTTGCATTTAAATCAAAGCATTAATTTGTAATAATTTTAGAATCAAACCTTCTGCTAAGATTTTACCTAGAAACCACATTTCCTGGAAGCTTATTCCCAACCATTAAGGTGAAGAAATAATTACTCATTTCAGATATTTTTCTACACGTCTCATGCACAGATTCCACAACTTCATAACCCCACAGATGCCTCTCGGTGAGATGGGCAGACAGACATTTCCAGGTGACTGTCGATACTGTGACTAGAGTCGAGTTACTGCAGACAGGCAGCTGGTGTGACAGCCCACCAGGCAAGTGCCAAACGCAATCCAGAGAGAACCTAACATGTGCTGCTCTTCTTGCTGCAATTCGTTAAATGCATTCTTATGTATAGTAACAGATTCCATTAGCAGATGCCATGTGATTCCTCGCCTCGGTGACAATGTGATTCCTTTCCATTACAGGGATGTGAAAGTGACCCACGGAGACTGTGGCACATACGATGGACCGCCGGGATGGTTCCGGAGCGGGCGCCTGGTAGTGGACGGCTCACGCAGAGGAAATTACCGGCCGATTGGGGGGGGGGGGGTTTCTCTTTAGTACTCTCAAAAGTACTACACAAAAATGAGCGTGGAAAAACGGGGACCCCCCCCCACCGCTTGCCCCGGTTCCCCTGACAACTGCTCCAGCTCTCAGTGTGCAGCCACTAAATCCTGAGTCCTTAAGCTCCAACTCTGCGGATTTCTTTATAATTAGAAAAGGTCCCAAAAAATGGTAAGTAAAGCATCACTGACAACAGGAGTAAATTTCAAAGAGCAGAATCCTAATCTCTTATATTTCAAATGTGTGGATGTATCATGTAGCCGTGATTCTATATCCTGTAACCAAAATCATTTTCTGGGTGTTTTATGAAGCTAGAGATATTCGGGCACATTCACGCTTTGTTAAGCTTAAGCATTCGTGTTTTAGTGGTTTAGAGCACATTGTGAGTCTCTGTCTTTGCAGAAACGGTCAGGCGTAATATCTAAGCCGGTCAATTAACAATATATCACAGATGAACGGTAGGTAGTGGCATCACACAGAAATGGACTTGGGAAGAATGAAGATTGCAGACAGTAAATAAAAACCAGTGAAAAACAATGATGCAATTTGACACAAAACATCACAAAACAAATGATAGGTGGAGCAAATAACTGGAGCTGAGGTACAGGGGCTGCTTTTCCACTCCCCCCCCATGGACAGTGCTGGTCGAAGCCTGTGTGCAGCATTTTCAGCTCCACATTTGGTTTACCTGCCTCCCACTTGGGGGAGAAGGGGTGCTGCACCTACTTAGTAATTCATCCGGCTTCCTTTTGCCTTCTTCAGCGACTTGATGGCATGGCACAGTCCTTGCTTTCATGCTTGTTCATGCTGCCAAATGCAGGATCATGCTTATGACTGCCTGTGTAGTCATCTGGCGAATTTCACATGCATTATTAAGTGCTACATGTGCATTATGGAACTTTATGGCTACATCTATAAAGCCTTATATAGAGCCTATTCATAGGAGCTGTTAAATTAGGCCTGAATTCCAGGTCATCAGCATGTTACGCAGGTTCTCCGCACATCGCCTCCTGCTTCGCCTCCTGCTTCACCTCCTAAGCAGCTTATTAAAACATCATCTGGAGCAGCACAGTACCCCGGGACACTCACGGTGTACACACGCTGCCACTTACCGCCGACCGGCACTAATGCTGCCCTTGTCGCTGCGTTGGCATGTAGGACAGCAGCCAAAGTGGCCCCTCCCTGCATAGATTGGCTTCCGCTGCCTTTGACACAAGGCACCCAACATGACAAGATGGAAGCAAGATCCATCTATTCATATCATCCCCTGCCAACAAAAGGTCTATTCTGATCAGCTCTGCTTAAATGAGCTCCTATTACATTAGTATTAGAAGCGACACTTTAGACGGCTCTGTGATTCGAACGTGCCGACATTCCGACACATTGCACTGCTGAAGCACAGGCCCTCATTTCTGTGTCTGCCTCTGCTGAAACACATGGGCCTCATTTCTGTGTCTGCCTCTGCTGAAACACAGGCCCTCATTTCTGTGTCTGCCTCTGCTGAAACACATGGGCCTCATTTCTGTGTCTGCCTCTGCTGAAACACA
>JAODKF010000002.1:14981147-14999219 GCA_026779585.1 Mormyrus proboscirostris | reverse complement strand
CGAGCTGCTCCCTCACCCGCACCTCTATCCCCGCAACCCGAGCTGCTCCCTCACCTGCACCTCTATCCCGCACCCCGAGCTGCTCCCTCACCCGCACCTCTATCCCCGCAACCCGAGCTGCTCCCTCACCCGCAGCCCGAGCTGCTCCCTCACCCGCACCTCTATCCCCGCACCCCGTGCTGCTCCGCCAAGGCAGCCAATGGATTCTTTAGCCTTTGGGGGTTTGGGTATCATATTTAAGTTGATGTCTCATCAACTAAGGCTCAATATGCTCTGGGCAACATCTGGTAAAAAATAAAAATTAAAATAACGACAGAGGTGCTGCGATGCACAGCCCCAGAACCAAGCAGCAGACCTCAGACTTCCTGACTGCATTGTTACTGGGGGCTCCTCAGCTCTACCTTGGAGAACCGATGGGTTTGCTGCAGCAATTATTGAATGACACAAACTGGCTTTACATGTTTTGACTTGAAGTGAAATCCATCAGGATATGGGGGGTTTGGTAAAATCACAGCTGAAGTCTTAACTGGCCAGTTGGGAGGATATCAAAATGGAAACTGTACGCATTTTTTTAGCTGCCTTCAAATCCATTACGTTTAGTAAGTAGCTGAAAATCCTTTACAAAAGGTCTGGTAATTTTACCCATTTGCACAGTGTCCTACCTTTACTCATCTCCGTGGGGAATTGTGGCAGTTTTCACGCATTTGATTTCCACAAGAGAGACATATTCATCAGCCCTGGAAGAGCCCTGCCAAAGGGCCCAGCGATGACACACCCTGCTCGTAGCAGATAAAGGAATGCGACATGCTCACCGCAACCTACCGTCTGCTGCTGGATTACAGTGAAGCACACCTTAAGCTGCATGCAGCTTTAGGGAAATGTTCACATCACCATTATTGGTGTTATAAAGACTTCATTAATTGCACTGTGCATACCTGCCCAAAGGGATAACCAAGTGACCAATCTCCACAAAGCCAGATCAGGTCTGACACCTGTTTTATTTCTTTGTCTAACTATTCACTTACTCTCTTTCCCATTTTTCCCCCCACACACATCCCCGGTAGCATGGGGGCACTTTGTCATGAATACATTTGGGCTTTAAAAAGAAAAGCTTGTTTTTAATCTGTGAGGACATATAATATGTCAGCCTGCAGTGCAGAAATGAAAAGGTAGATAGCTGGTTCTGGGGCATCCGGCTTGGCCACAATGTGTGTTTGGTACAATACACTCTAGAATGAGCTTTATTTGAATTATAATACCCATACAATCAATCTACAGTGTAGAGTATCATTAAGACTGCTACTACGTTTGCAGTATTGCAATGATGCTACAACAAAAACATCTATTAGCTCTATATATTAAAAACATAATGTCTACTGTAAATATACAGTATATGTCTCTGTCATGAATGCCTGATACTCCCACAGTCATTTGTCTTACTGAAATGTCAATATTTTAAATAATATTGCATAATATATGTATATGTTGGTATTGGGTTCAATTTCATTAATATCAATAATGCGATTGGATTTTCCTGCCTGATTCAGCCGACAAACATCGGAGTGCATGGGGCCCCGTGGCCGTGTGTTTGGCTAATAAGCGGGATTACAGCTCCCTTTGTGCGGCTGCCAAGCAGCATGCTGCCTTTGAGCCTTCAAAAACGTGTCACTTTGCAAGGCGCCATGAAAGCCCCACAGGTAAAAATCACTTCTGTGTGTCCAACATCTTTTGAGGCGCTTGGCTTCCGAGGTTCCTCCCTGTGAATATCTTGAAGTTCAAGACGGTGGCATTTTCCGCAAATAACCCCCACAGCACTTTGCATTGCTGATCGCCGTGCGTTTAAGGAGGCCCTCGTGGGTCGCAAACTACCCCCCACCGAATATCCTCTCATTGGAGATGCACAGTAAAGTCAGAGATTCTCCCAGGCAGCTGTCACACTCTACCTCCATGAAGGGAACAAGCAGTTCCGCTTAACAAAACACTGCACACTTCAAAAGTGGATTCTGACAGACACTCCCCTAAAAATATATTCTGACTTCTCCCACCATTTTGGTGCAGTCGCTGATTATACAATTATTACTACACCCCTTGCAATTTTCCACTAAGAAAACAGCTAAGATGCTTCTGACCTGTGCTGACCTTGAAAATGGTAGTGTCTCCCGGCTAATGAGCTACACGGCCCCACAGGCCTCGCAACAAACAAGCTTCTGCATTAGTGGGGGAATGCGCATCCCCGGCTCACGGGTATCCTGCAGCGATATGGAGAAGCCAGAGATGAGACATCAAAACACAGCAGGATGCCTGAGAAGGTAAGTGAGCGGATCTGCAGCTGTGGCTTCACACGGCCCAGTGCTGTCTCACTAATGCCAGGAGGCCTTGAAAATGGCCACTGAAAATGGGCAGGCAGAGTGGCCCATGAGGAATGTACGGTTCTCTGCAATATTCACACTCCGGACATCGCAGGTCCTTTACGCATGGGGAGAACCATGACCTCTCATCAAGATAACATCTCATTTTTCATTCCCAGCTAGGTGAATGTGAGAAGATCTTAAGTCCTTTCTCCTAACTTGGCAAATCTGGATCACACTTGTTAAAGGACTTCATTTCCAATTTCATGTGGCAAGAGAGTTAACTGGTATTTTCAGAAGGCGAGGTCGTCGACAGAGGACCTTTCCAAGCATACAGATGTGGGATGAATCTCCACAATACTTACACTCCTCTTTGGTTCCCTTTCATGTGGGGGTGCTGGTACAACCTGACATGTACTGGTACAAATATTTGTTCAGAACAAATCTATGTTTTCAGCACCCAGGACTGATAGCTGTTTTAATCCCCACAGGAGTGAGGAACTGTTGTCTCACACGCCATCATTTCATATACCTCATTTAAAATGAGGCGGAATGAAGCCCAACATGACAGATTGTCCAGATGAATGATAACTCCCTCGCATATATCAGGATGGATAGTGTACATGTGTAGAATTACGAGAATGGCTGGTAATGAGACCTCCAACGGCGGTGGCGTCAGAGGGCTGGACTTTGATCAGATTGTCAGAGCGACGGATTGGAGGCCGGCAGGCAGACAGGCTTGCACAGATGCTCGTTGCAGCGAGGGGTTAATTTCAATGTGATCCGCTGACCCACAGACATGCAATCGATGCAAGGACTTGAGGTAGTAATATGTGTGTCATAATAGTCACTTGAAGGGAAGTTAAAACACTTTAGCACGTTAGACCAGACAGAAATAACTGCAATCACAACTAAATCAAAATCCCTAGTGTGTGAATTACATTAATAACCTAATTCTGTTATTTGTATGGACCCTTTCAATTTTTCTGCTTGAAACCAAATAAAGTTCTACTCGATCCTTGTGTTATGTTTTTCTGTGTATGTACTTCTTAGCAAAACAGATGTACTATTATACTGTGTTATATATGTACTATTATACTGTGTTATATATATATATACTATTATACTAGTTTAAGAATAGGCTCTCAGCTGACACGGGCATCCAGGACCACTGGATCCCCGGCACCTGGGATGCTAAGAGTCCCCATTCATCCAATAATGCATCAGTACGTTGCAAGGCTCATTCCCAGCCCTTCCAATATTGTGTCAGTACGTTGTAAGGTTCAGTCCCAGGTCATCCGATAATGCATCAGTATGTTACAAGCCTCAGTGCCAGCTATTCTGATAATGTATCAGTACATTACACGGTCCAGTCACAGCTCATCCGATAATGTGTCAGTACATTACATGGTTGTCTCATCTTACACACCAACGCAGCAGTATGTTACATGCTTCAGTCCCAGCTCTTCTGATAATGCATCAGTATGTCACACGGTTCAGTCCCAGCTTATCCACTAATCAGTACGTTACATGGTTGAGACCCAACTCATCCAATAATGCGTCAGTATGCTGCAAGGTTCAGTCCCAGCCCCTTCATATATTTAACCACGATATGACACAGAACATATAAGCTGAGGTGTGTGCTGTACAGAGCTGCCTGAGATGAGATTCGAGAAAAGGCAGCCTTATCTCCTGGGTGAAGATGCAAGACGTCGATACACAGAAGAGAGGAATCAGGAAGATTAGTCTACGGCAAGGTCAGGGATGTAGAGACACGTGTCTGCTGGGACGGGGGGCAGATGCTGCCCTGAATTCCCTGAAGCTTGTTTACGTTTCTTTTTCACTTGACCCCGCTGCCCAAAACTGACCTAATCCCCCTGTTAGAGATTCATCACCTGGGTAGCGGCTGATTGAAACGGCTGTTGGAGGTGGTTCAGGGGGAGAGATCAGCTGGAAGGCCTTCCTGTCAAACAAACACAATGGCCCCATGTCAAAGATGGCTGTGTGTGTGTGTGTGTATGTGTGTGTCCATTTCTGCAGCCTGCCTTCAGTATGTCTGCTTAAAGGAGGTGGAACCTTCCAGAGACATTCGACAATCCCCCTCTCTGCTTGTAATGGATAGAGGGACTGACGACAGAGGAATCGAGTGCACAGAGGGACTGACGACAGAGGAATCGAGTGCACAGAGGGACTGACGATAGAGGAATTGAGTGCATAGAGGGACTGACGACAGAGGAATCGAGTGCACAGAGGGACTGACGACAGGAATTGAGTGCACAGAGGGACTGACGATAGAGGAATTGAGTGCATAGAGGGACTGACGACAGAGGAATGGCATTGCTCACCCTCAGAATAACGGTGGCTGCCACTCAAGCCCTAATCCAGCACATATACAGACAGAGCAAACGGCCCCCAGCAGAACACACTAATGTCAGATACCAGCCACACTCTGTTTGAGGCGTCATTTCTAAAAACACACACGGTGTCTGGTGTAATTCCTCCCCCCACCATCTCGGCATGTGCTACGCCCACAAGCGTGCACTTCCTTCTGTGTCTCACCTGCCTCAAGGTCTAACACTTCAGCCATTTATGTTGGAAGATTTACGCTGACCAATTTGTGATTAACTGCCTTTAATGCCCCCATCCTGTAACAGGGTGCACCTGAATATTAGAATTTTTACTCTACAGGCTACTGGCCCACATCACCTAGCAGCAGAATAAGGGTCTCCGCCAAACAGTTATTTTGTGGGCACTGGGCTGAGGCGCTGGGTTCCCAGTACAACCTGCTCTCTGTCTTAATCAGCATCATCTGTCATAAAGAAAGTTCCACATTCTGACTCTGGCCATTACACTCATTTCCTGGTCTAATGTCTGTTATTAACATTCATTATTTATCATAGAAGGACTCCTGACTGCCTCATATTGCTATTCTAAGAACGATGAATCTGCACAGGTGTTTAGTCTGTGCTTGGATTTAAAGATGCCTCTCTTTTTAAAAAAAAAAAAAAAAAACACGAACTCAAAAAAACGAGTTAGCTGTAGTTATATGCTTATCTCCTTCGTTGTGTTGATGTAGTATCAGCCTTTGTGTGCGGAGCGAGTGAGTGTGGGAGTGCGTTATGCAGACTATCATGCAGTTAATAAACCTATAAATTCTCAAGGTGCAGATGAAATGGAATTTCAAGCCAACGCATACCCGAGCCAAAATATCAAAGCTGTCCCTCACCACACCGGGTTTTACTGCTGGAGTCCCACGCTGATGCTGGTGAAAAACTGGACCCCTGGTGTCAATCCCAGTAACATGTCAACACGGGCGTTTAGCCCAGCCAAACTCTGAATGCAGCGGGGCGTGGACAACCTGTGATGTCTTCATGGAGGTGAATCCAATCACATATGCATGAGAAATCTGGCAAACCATGTGTTAGCTGTTCATGTTTCACCTTGTTAATCACCCAACCAATAGCTATTTATAATGATCATTAATTGAGAGCAAAAATGACACCTGGCCTGTGAGGTCCTTTGGTATTGTGCTGCATCACAGGGCCTTTTCTTTAGATAAAAACTTTGGCCCATAAGGCCTCCTGGTCAGGTTATGCTAAGAGAAATTTCTGAAGGGCAGCTTATTCCACAGAACATTAATGGCATGTAAACGGCCCATAAAACTAACGGGCATCTGTTGGACGATTTGCTGTCACCGTGGCGACAAGGAGAGTAGTACAGTTAAAGCTGGTTCACACCCGAATGGCCAGAAGGTCCACCTAGATGGATAGAGAGAACCATCTATCAGTCAGGGATCCTCAGGAGCAAACCCATGCACAAATCTGCAGAACTGACAGAAACAGGCTCAAAAGTGCTCCCCTGATGCACTGAGGATTCCAGATGTTTCTCCACAGCTGTAAACACAATATGGTCACTGGCATCACGCGCGTTCAATAAAACACGGGGCATTTAATGGCTTCGTTAGCTCTTTATCTGCATTCTGATAGTAGATGTTGTTGTGCTAGCTAACACCATCAAGAGACCAGATGTTGTATTTTTCCTGGGGATGTAGATAAATTAATCTCTTAAACAACAATCACGGACAAGTTTCCCCCGAGAACTTAGCAAAATGAAACGTCAGGCTTGTATATCATGTAATATATGCACACTGCCTTCGTGGTTGAACCATGGGTGAGGGGTATTGGCCGACATGTAGAGCTCATTCTTTGTTTTACTTCAGCTGAAAAATCTGATTTGTGGTTGTTTGTGTTTTACGAAGTAACATATTACACTAACTCGTTATGGAATTGCCAGAGGGTAGTTCAGTATAAAGAAGGATTTTGTGTGTTTTTTTTTCTCCCGACATACGGAATTAAGCTGAAAATTGCCATTCTACAACAAACTAGAAGCATTCAGCTCTAGACGACATGGTGGCCGGCGCCATGTCTCCTGGGAACCTAGGCAGTGGTTCCTGGGGGGCACATTTTGAAACTCAAGCTAGAAAAAGCTTCCTTTAGCCTCCAAGCGATCACCGCACTGATATTATTGCATTTAGATGGAAGTGCCTCACTAAGTCAAACAGGCAATTACAGCCACCCTCTCGATGCTGTTGGAGCCTGGGAACAGTGATCAGACTTCTGTCATCATGGGCTTGGGAGGAGAGAGTCTCTTACTGAAATACCATGGAGTCAAGATCAAGGGCATGATAGACAGAGCGTGCTGTAAGGTTTGCCTTTAATTGTTTATTAAATCTAATTTTAAATGGTTGATATGGTGCGGCGAGCTTCAGAACGAGCGGGTGGACGGTGACTGCACAGTGCATAACCTGAGACCAATTACAACAGCAGGATTGTGACCATGTGCGACACTTACCTAACATCTGTTCCGGATAATTCCAGGGAGCCAGAGAAGCTCTTTTTCCTCAGATCACTGCTGAGAGCAGACACACTGGTGTCAGCTCCAAGGCTAACAGACTTCAAGTCAAAACTGGCCAGGCCCAGCACTTTCCAGCATGTTGCCCAAATGCGTTCGGGTCAGTTATGACCGTATGACTGAATGAAGCCCAGCAACCTACAAACAGAAAGAGCTGGCTGAATTTTCTGAGTAGCAGACACCAGGTTCAGCACCAGCACTGAGCACTGCGAGCGGGTGGCAGTTGGAATGCACTGCGAGCGGGTGGCGGTTGGAATGTACTGCGAGCAGGGTGGCGGTTGGAATGCTGCTCATGGGAGCCACATCCCACATAGTGGCTTTCTGCGGTGTCAATATTTGCACCTTTTCTTTGAGAGCATATTGGCTGGGAAGACCGGAGCTTGGCGGAGTGCATCTGTCCTTATGAGTAAGGTCAAAGGTCAAAGGTCAAAGCAAGAGGAGCCAGCCGGCAGCTCCACCAAAGCCACACTGGCAGGGATTCTGCAAACTCACTCCGGATTCAGCAGAGTTAGATCACTGCTGAGAGTGGGTCCTGTTAGCAGGACCAGGACAAAATCTGGAATGAACAGCTATTGTAGAGGATGGCAGGAAACATGAGCGGCCAAACTATAGATGCCAAGCTATTAGAATGAGCTTTGTGTAAACAGCGAGCTTCTGCTGAAAGCCGCAGGACACCGAAAAGAAGAGAATTGACGAAACAAGACAATATTGCAATATTAATAATATGAAATATGAATAAAATATTAATGTTGGAAAATTGCACTTTCCAGCATAGACGCATGACCCCTAGCACAGAGATGCGTCGTCAAATGCCGATTTGGGGTACTTCTGTACGATCGCGTAAACCGTCACGTTCCCGTCAAGTACATTCCGGATTCAGAGATAACACGCATGCTGCATCCTTATGGGCACATTAGCATATGTTGTTAAATCTGATTTAAGACTGGTCAGTTCCTATCAGGAAGGACTTTCTGCAATCTGCTGGGTCACCAGGAAATGCTGAGTGGCCATCCTTGCTATCTGTAGGTGCTACTTCGGCTGGGCTTTAGGGAACACCAGATGTGGAAAGCAGTCACAGAGTACACAACTGGCTGGTCGAAACAAAATCTTGGTCTGGGTTTGTACTTTTTGCACCTGAAATATCCACCTCTGGGTAACGCCATTGGATTCATGACTGATATGCACTGCTAAATTTGTATTTCAGTCTAAGTGAAGGAGCTAGCTATTTCAGTAACAGGAGTCTTGTAATTCCATCTGGGATGTGGCTTAACCCTTGAGTGTAAAGACCATCCTACCACCGCACCATATGCTGGCCTCATGTGCTACACAGGCGTCAACTGCTCAGCGGAGGCGAGAGTGTGAAGGAGGAGGGAAGACGTGCCTCCTCATGTCTGGGGGCGTGTCCATATGGGATGCGGCGCATGCTGGCACCTTAGAGCGCGTCTGTAGATGCATGTGCAGACGCCTCCAAATGGCTGGAAGAACAGGTTGAGCAAAGCAGAGAGGATGGTGTGGGCTCGTCTATTTTGCAAGTACAGCTTGATTGGCTCACTAGCACCCAGGCTGAGCCAATGCCGGGTCACACATTGAGATCACTATGGTGTGTAATTGTGCTTTGAGAGAGTGAAACACAGGACCTAAGGAAAAACAAAGAAATGTGTCAGTAAAAAAAGATTAAAAAGACATAGACATGATGATGGAAATCCAACCTTGTTGTCATGGATGCCAGTCCTGTAAGAGAGGGACCGTGAGCTTGCTGCCCACACACTGACATCGCCCCACCGATCTGAAATTCAGGGCTACACAAACACGCGTCTTAACCCCTGGGGTTTCGCACACGCGACCCAGACCAGTCTGATCACGGCTCTCTGGTCTGCTCCAGGGGCGTGGTAGACACAATGGGTGGGGTCGGGTGACGGTGTGCTCTGCCTTGTAGATTTCGGGGGGTCATTTAAGTAAAAAATGAGACATCATTCATGAACTCTATTGCGGTGCGTGACAGCGCTTTCCTTTCTATGTTTTCTTAAACACAAACGGCCGCACGGTGATAACGGAAGCGTGCTCAGCCTTGGAACGTTAAGTGCTCTGTGTGCGCAGACCAGCGAGGATGGGGGTGGGGACAATCGGGCCAAGTGTGAGTACGCCCTTGGGCGGGGGGGACAGAAAGGTGAGCAGCTTTAGGACACGGGCCTTATGAGAAACTGCAATCCCTCCTCTGAACAAGGCATGGAGACACACTTTAGTGTTATTCTGTTCCTGGACGAAGCACAGGTCCATTTAAACTGAACCAGCATTTCCATTTGCAAATAGTACAAGAAATTAGTTACTAAAGAATCAAATATAGCAGAGCTAAAACCATTAGCATCAATACAATTATGCTAACCAGGACAGTGTTAACAAAAACTGCTAAAAATAATCATTTCTTTCATGGAATGGCGTCATCAACCATGATTCCGATTTATCCTCTGCGGTAAATGGCACCTCCAGATCCTCCTCTTGAAACAGGAACAAGGGTCATCATGACCGTTCTTAATTTCCCGCCCCCTCCCCTTTAATCCTTAATCCGCTAAATCCTTAATGAGAAATTGACAACTCTCAAGAAGGAAATCAAAAGGGTTTATCCTGTCTTGCCCAGGACAGTGTGCCATCAAGCAAATAATAATTAAACACACAATTAGCTTAGCGGCAAAGCAAAAAAAAAAAAACACATTAATGCAAGGATGAATTTCAGAAAAAGTATGGGCAAATACAGTGGGGGGGGGGGGGTTTAATTAGGCCCTGTTGCTTTTCCTACCATTGTCACGTTCCACTGTTTGTGTGTGTTTTCACTAGCAGCCCTGTAAAGGATGGCTTAGTTTGCCTTTTACGAAAGTGCTGCTGGAAGGACTGAGTCGCCCTTTGGGAAACACTGTCCTTAATTATGCATACAGGCCGCACCCCATCCTTCCCTGTCATAAACTGGGAATTCATACGTGCCCGTGTTTGTCCAGGGCATTACACCGACGGATTAGCCGCACGACACCAGAAGATCGCGCCGCAGTCCCCCGGGGAAAACGACGCAGGATGCCTTCATTATCGGTGATTCCTCCACTTTCCCCAACTGTCGGCAAGGCAGGATTATGTACTGCTTAGGATGGGGGGGTTAAAGTTTCTCCAGTCTTAAATGTTGCCGTCCAGGAAACGTGCGGAGCAGAGTCAAAGCCCTCGTCACAAGCAGGTTGACCGGATCCACTGATTAGCTTTACAGAATGGAGACGCATGTGCCTTGGCAGATTGTACTTTTCACACTGAGCACACTGGGTACTGCAAAGCCTCCAATAAGCACATTTAAAAAGATATTCATCACAAGGAGCTACAGGCTAAATAGCTACCGAAAGTTGCATTGGATTTAAAGTTTAAAATCAGAGGAGAGTAACAGATTTTTAACATGGTAAACATAGTTGATTCTTTGAAGAGCAGCTTGCTTCCGGAAGGCCTCCGTACCAAGTATCCCCAAGGAATGCAACCATCGCGGAGCCGCTGGAGGGGGCCCATCGCGGAGCCGCTGGTGCATGCCTTGCCCGTCCTCCTAGCAGAGTACCGTGGAGGTGATGACTCCCCTTATTTGTGACTCCCCTTATTTGTCAAGAACAGACTTCTCAGATGTCGCCCGACTGCTGGGGATTTGGGTATCCATTATTTATGAAGGATTAGGCCCCCGCCTCGCCTGCCCAGGGTGGGACACAGCGGAGGCCTCATTAGTGCTCTCAGGCACTATGGCGGGGCGTGGCCCACAGAGATTATATGCCGTCGCCATCTGGGTGGCACCCACAGACCCACCATTGCCCTCCTAAGGCGCCCCCCCCCCATTAAAGGCCCTTGGAACACCAGGGATGTGCTTCACGCCTTGCGCCAAAAGCAGGGTGAGGAGAATGCTCCCTGAGCTCAGATCTGCTTGTTTTTATATCCATATAAATATTAATAAAAGTACTCGATGGGACTAAATCCTACCACGGTCCCGTAATCTCCTGCGATTGAAAAAGCTGGGAGGAAGCTCCTTTGTGATTCATCATTCCGGAAAAGTCTCAGGTGGAGATGTGCCGGCTAATCCATCAAGATCCGCTTTCTTATTAAATTCTTTCGGATACACTTCCTACTCCTTTAGTGCGGGCTGCTGTCCTTTCTGATGTCATAAACAAACAGATGAATAACGGAAAGGTGGCGGCCCTTGACCAACACATATGTTTAGATGAAACTTGTCACCCTGCCTTGGTTTTCAATCCTTTCACGAATACAGGGGGGGTCTCCCCCTACCGCACCACTTTAGACAGGGGGGTTGCCTGCCGGTGTATGAAAATTAGGAAGCAGAAACACATAGCAGGACATAGCTATTTTCGGTTAACTGGATCATTTAGATCTCAAGATTAGACATGATCGGTTTTTAATTTCTGTTCTCCATAGCCGGAGGTAAATGTCTGATTCAGAGATAACAGCATGCATCACTCATTGTGAAAGACCCGTTTTAGTCCTTCAGTTAACGAGCAGCAAACTGTGCTGTCTCAAAAGCATCTCGTAAGGAAGACGTTTAGCAAACACATTCCATTCCCCTGTGCTCAACGAGTAGCAGTCTTTACTTATCACTCGCGCTAACAACGATGCTTTACTGAAATGCATCTGAAAGGTGTTTGTCACTTATTTCAATCTAACAGATTTAATGATAGCCGCAAAATATTTAAGGAGGTCGAGGAACAGTTAGATGCACTAGACTACAAAGGAATTCAAGAGTCACCTTAAGTACATGTTTATGGAAAGTGTTATTTAACACGATTTATCAGGGCTCAATTATCTTAACTCATTACCCAGAATTCTGAGCAACTTTTCAACGAAATGAAATAACGAAATATACATAAAAAGCAAAAAAGTTTTTCAAATAACGACAGAGGAAAAGAGCATGTTGATTTCATATCTTAGCAACCATTTTGATGCCATGCTGCTAATGGAAGGGCATGGTCCATCCTTCCTGTTTTGCTCCATATATGTCATTAGACGACTGATGGACGGTAATAAATGACACTTAAGGATGTTTTATGCTGAGAAGCTCGAGAGGGAATGTAGTCTCTGCTAGTACACGGGGCGTCCACAAAGGAAAAATAGTGCTCCATGTGGAAGGGAGATGAATGAAGAAGAACTGGGTGTGCAAGACAGAGAAGGCACAAGAGGGAGGAGGCGCAAGAAAAATTGGGTGCAAGAGGGAAGAGGCGCAAGAGGGAAGAGGCTCTCAAGAGCGAACTCTTGCTTCCTGCAATTATTAAAAAAACTTCAAGGGGGGGTTTTATCCCATTCATAGCGAGTGAGCTGGTTCCTGGAGAATAACACAAGGGCCCACTCCGGCATCAGAGAGCACGAGCGATCCCGTTAAGGTGGACGGAAGGTTTCCATGGATACCTGAAAGCATGCTGCACTGCACTGTTTACTAAAGAGGCGGCCTACTTCAGGGTGTAAAGGGAGCCCAGATCCGGGCCTCTGGAAGGAAGGGGTGTATATACCCAGGGAGAAAGATAACGGCTAAGTAGCAAAACCGTTGACATCCTTCTGGAGCATTCACTCCCGCCAGAAGCAAACTGTCAGCAGCCACGTCATGACCTTGGCAGGGACAAGGTCACAAACAGGCCTGTCGTGGGGGGGGTGGATTTGAGAGGAGGACCCACGATGCTCCTCTAGGCTTCACTCAACCCCACCCCCCACGCCAGAACAGGCACCGCAAGCAAGACGTCTCCAGTCAATCTTTTTAAAGAGCAGTTAAATTCAATTTAATATTATATATATATTAAAAAAAGGATTAGCACAAATGACACATTATATCTGCTAGAGAATCCTACACTAAACAAATTCTGTTAACACACACACACGACTGAGGGAGATTACTTATCTTTTGAACATATTAATTTGGCCTTTAAATGTGTATATGAGAAAAACTCTCAGAGTTATTTAAACGGTTTTGTGAAATTTCTGTCATGTCCCGCATGCGGGACGGCCGACTCCAGGGGGTTAAGACTAATGCCCGTTTTCTTACAGTTATCCACCTACTGTAAACAAACATTCCTTGGCAGAAACTTTGCAGGTTACCTTAGCTGATAAAGGCAGGGCTCTCAATTACAAGTAATATGTTAACAGCGAAACTTTTCATACTTCTTACATTCCAGACTTTATGCAGGATTCTATAGGGCCAAATTGTGACTGTCCATAAATCCATGCAACGTTAAATATCTTGTCAGATCATTCCTGTCGCAGTGCGTGTAGCAGGTGAGCGGTAAACAGGTGAGCGAAGCCAAGGAGTCCCAAACATCGAGGTTTTAATGAGCACAGGTAGGCAAACAAGGCAGGATCAGGCACAGCACGGAACAACATCAACGACAGATCTGACATACTGGGGAAAGACGCGGACTAAATACGCAGGCTAGACAGGGATTAACAGGATGCAGGTGATCACAATCGGGGCAGGAACACAAGGTAACGAGGTGGGCGTGGCACACGGGAGGATAGTACGGAGCTGGGCGTGACAATTCCCACATTTTCTTCAAGGTTTTAGCTTAATTATAATATACTTGCACTTACGCAGTTAAACCAAAAAGCATAGCTCCCACACTTGAAGTGTTATCTACCTCACTTGTATGCCATTTTGGGCAAAGGTTTCTGCTAAACAAATGTAAATATAAATGTCCTACAAAGCCTTTAATTTTCAAACTTTCTCATTCCATATTTAATGGACTCCTCTCCACTGCTTGGGCTGGCAGCTTCAAGAGCAAACTTAAATGCGTCCTTGATATGACAGCCATAGTGAAGCTTAAAAGGTGGCTCCGATGAAAAGTGGCACAAAATCAGAAGAGAAGCAAAACTTTCAATTCACTGGGACCCGGCTGTTGCCATGAAAGCGTCCAAGGCTGCAAGGTGAGCTCGCTCTTCGCGAGACTCCACAAAAACATTCCACGAAAATAAACATAACCCTAAAATGCTTTTCACAGCAAGTGATCAGCTCATCACGCCAGCCTCGGCTGTCGATTTTGGCAAGGAGCAGAACTCCCGGACCATGGAGCTGATTTGTAAGGCTTCTGCATCACTGCAAAATCGGCACCTGTTCTTAAATTTAAAAAGTCAAATGAAACAAAATGCACTAATCTATCCATCCATTTGTCTTCTGTGTATCCTGGTCAGGGTTACAGGTCAAATTACATCCAATCAAAATAAAATCATAACTTCTTATTTTTATACCTAAATACTTCCTATAATCTTCCTTGCGATCTTTTAAGAGGAACATAAATGTATTGGATGCAACTAAGGCTGAAAAATTATAAATAATATCAACAAATAATGCCAGCAGTGAAAACTAATAGCTGTATTAATTTTCTGGGTGAATTTGCATTGTGCAGCTGACACATACTGTAGATATTTAATAAAACACAATATACTGGTTACCCCCTTCCATGAAAAATTCTAGCAAACATAGCTAAACTTCTGTTTTTGAGTTTATGCATATATAATGAAAATAATAAAAAAAAATCTTTCAGTGTGATTTTTTTCTGGACATTCTGATGACTGTAAATTACACGTAAGTGCCGATGTCAACAGAGACTCTCTTCTTTTTCGGTTAGACAGACATTTTGTTTCTTTTGATGCTGTATATCATGAAATTTCAATATAACTTCCTTGGGTCTGAATGCTATATACGACCATGACAGCAATGATAGGCTGCCCTGAGGGACAGTGTTTCATACCAGCATTACTATCAGAATTTCACAAGGTTCAGCCTTATCCTTTTGCTCATCTCATCATGAAATATCTCTTCCTTCCATATTCTATAACCCCTTTTTCAGGCAGCACAGAGAACAAGATAGGAGACTAAAGCCTAAAGTGTCATTTTAAAAGCAGGTTCAAGTTTTCAGGAACACGGGAAACCTAACGGGAAGTAGCGGCTTTTTCAGTTGTAAGCTGGAGCAGATCAATGAAGCATCTGTGTAACAAGGCGGTGTGTGTGTGTGTGTGTGTGTTACGCAGGCGGTGTGAGCATGTAACGGGGCGGTGTGAGTGTGTAAAGAGGCAGTGTGAGTGTGTCACGCAGGCAGTGTGTGTGTGTGTAACGAAGCGGTGTGTGTGTGTGTCACGCAGGCGGTGTGAGCATGTAACGAGGCGGTGTGAGTGTGTAAAGAGGCAGTGTGTGTGTGTCACGCAGGCAGTGTGAGTGTGTAACGAGGTGGTGTGTGTGTCACGCAGGCAGTGTGAGTACTGTATGACACTGCTAAACTGGAGAAGAAGGCTGAATTCTAAAGCACAGTCAGACACCTGCCATTCATGTCGATTCATGGTCATGTATTTTTGATTCAAACCTGGGCTGTGCTGTGTCTCATCCCACGAGGGTCAGGGGTTTGATGGCTGCCCCAGCCTTTGTGTGAATAGCTTCACTATTATTATTAATATTTATTTTGTACTGTAACCAAGTTCTTCCTAGGCTTATGTTGCTTCCTGCAGCTAGTTACAAGAGGTGTTCATTTATAGAGGAAACACACCAAGACACACACCCATTTCTGTACTCATGGCATCCTCGCTGCCAGGTGAAAGCCGTTAGCTGGTGGCGATTAGCTCTAGCCAGACGCATGGCCCTCGATATTTCAGGTGTCCCTTTGCCATGAGACAAGCTCCTGACTCGCTTTCAGCCCGGCCCTCGATATTTCAGGTGTCCCTTTGCCATGTGACAAGCTCCTGACTCGCTTTCCGCCCGGCCCTCGATATTTCAGGTGTCCCTTTGCCATGAGACAAGCTCCTGACTCGCTTTCCGCCCGGCCCTCGATATTTCAGGTGTCCCTTTGCCATGTGACAAGCTCCTGACTCGCTTTCCGCCCGGCCCTCGATATTTCAGGTGTCCCTTTGCCATGAGACAAGCTCCTGACTCGCTTTCCGCCCGGCCCTTGATATTTCAGGTGTCCCTTTGCCATGAGACAAGCTCCTGACTCGCTTTCCGCCCGGCCCTTGTTCCGCCAGCAGAAACATCGATCAGCTTGACTACCTTGAGTTTGCCAGCTACTTATCATTCATCCAGAAAGGCGCCCCCACATTACGTGAAGTGTTTACAACTGGAAACGCTGCATTTGGCCACCATGTTAATGGATGGCTAGAGAGTAATAGAGACCCTGAAACAGGGCTTGCAGATGATGACATCACCAGGGAGACACAATAAGCTCTTCTCCTCCAGCCTGCTTTTTCCATCTGCCAGACCATTCACGAGCACAGAACACCCATCTGGGGGAGTAACATCCACTCTTGTGAAAAGAGCAGCTCAGGCAGATGTGGAAATGCGTAATGAGAGAAAGCTTTGAGAATAAAATCCGGTGCCACTTTCCAGCATCTCAAAAAAGAAACAAACAGTGGATGTGGGACCAGCACCCCAGTAAGAAGACAGTGTTTCAGGGCACCAGGCAAGATAAGAGGAATGGAAATCCTGGGGTGCCATGTATATATTAAGATTAACACAGCAGCCCTGCCTATCACGACCCCCCAGCTCTTGGCCTCTTGCTGCCCCCCCAAACACACTCATTTGTGTATGATGGCAGTGGAGTGCAGACTTTCTGTCACGGGATTAACTCTGATAACACACATACTTAAAAATGCTATCAGGGTGTCTTTATAAATGTCAGATAATGTCACCGTCACCATTTTTTTTTTTGAACAAAAAGCAGATTAGAGTGTGAGTCACACTGCAGAAAAATCTGTAAACCTGAAACAGAGGACTGCACCTAACTGGATGCATGCTGAATGAAAGATTGCAGGGTGCGTGTACTTTCACTGCACCCTTAATCCAAGTCCTGCATGCTTTAGGGTGCACTGTCAGTCTCGAGGGGCACTAATACATGTTAAGTTTTGCTATGATTATGATCCAGAGCATTTCCCTTGCTGATGCCCCCTCCCAGTTAGGGGCTTGGACTTTCTCCAAGCACAGAGCACAGCTGGTCCTGACCCTAAGAAAAGAGCCAGCAGAGTCAATAATCAGCAAAGCAACAGTGGATTTATGGGGGGAAAACACCCCTGCTAATCCGGGGGCCTTCTGCCATTATCGTCTGGAACGGCCTCTGCTAATCTGGGGGCCTTCCGCCGTTATCTTCTGGAACGGCCCTTGCTAACCCGGGGGCCTTCCGCCGTCATCGTCTGGAACAGCCCCTACTAATCTGGGGGCCTTCCGCCGTTATCTTCTGGAACAGCCCTTGCTAACCCGGGGGCCTTCCGCTGTCATCGTCTGGAACGGCCCCTACTAATCTGGGGGCCTTCCGCCATTATCGTCTGAACGGCTTCTGCTAATCTTGGGGGCTTCTGCCATTATCGTCTGGAACGGCCTCTGCTAATCTGGGGGCCTTCCGCCATTATCGTCTGGAACGGCCTCTGCTAATCTGGGGGCATTCTGCCATTATCTTCTGGAACGGCCCCTGCTAATCCAAGGTGCTACCGCCGTTATCTTCTGGAATGGCACCTGCTAATCCGGGGGCCTTCTGCCATTATCTTCTGGAACGGCCCCTGCTAATCCAAGGTGCTACCGCCGTTATCTTCTGGAATGGCACCTGCTAATCCGGGGGCCTTCTGCCAGTATCGTCTGCAACGGCCCCTGCTAATCCGGGGGGCTGCCGCCGTTATCTTCTGGAACGGCCCCTGCTAATCCGGCGGCCTTCTGCATTATCCTCTGGAACGGCCCCTGCAAATCCGGGGGCCTTCTGCCATTATCGTCTGGAACGGCCCCTGCTAACCCGGGGGCCTTCCGCCGTTATCTTCTAAAACAGCCCCTGCTAACCTGGGG
>JAODKF010000002.1:14927880-14946640 GCA_026779585.1 Mormyrus proboscirostris | reverse complement strand
GGGGGCCTCTCAGCCCGAGGTCCGGTAATGAGTGAGCGCTCCTGTATGGCGGCAGAGGGGGCCTCTCAGCCCCTGTCCTGAAGGGCAGCATTAGTTAGTTATTTTTATAATGCCACTTTGCTTCCTGGCATTATTAAATGTCCTATGTTAAAAAGGAAATTAAAATTTTAAAACATTCAAATCTAATATGGCTTACAAATGTCTAAGGGTACGTGACTAATGAAAAAAAAGAAAAGAGAAATGCAAAGTAAACAGATGAATAAAAGTTACACATGATTCTTAAAACATGAAATTTCCCAAAGCAGCTCCCATCCCCACTGAATTTCCATGGATTCTAGCTGCAACTGACTCTACGGGTCACTGGGGTGTAGCTCCAGGCTGCTCGGGCATCGTGTGGTACGCCTTTTTGCCCACGAGTCGGGCTACATTAATGCGTGGGGATTAAGAGGGCCTGGAGCTGCATTTAAAGTTTACAAGCCGACCCTTCTGCTGCGTGATTAGGCAGTTCAGCCCGGATAATCAGAAGTGTGTCGGGAAAAGCCACCACCAAGCGGCCAGAACACGACCCGCCGGAGCAGCCCAACAGAAAGCTCGCCTATGTAAACAGGATCTTTAGATTTCCAGGAGTAATTCATGCATCAATGTGAAACAATTACAAAAAAATTAAAAAAGCATAAATAAGTAGGAAAAAAAGTAGTTCCTGTGAGCAAGAGATTTTTAAATATTTCCTCTTTCAGAAAAAATGGAAATGCATTTAGGTAGCAGCTGTGTCAAACCTAGTACTACTGAAAATAAAGGGCGTGTTCACTCCCTGTTCAGTAGACGGTGGTTCATCCAAAGAGATAAAACAAAAAAAAAAAAGAGATAAGATTAACATAAGAAGAGGCCGGCATGCTCACATAAATCCCACCCAACCCCAACCTTCTCCATTATCCCATTACCATTCGCTCTCCCCCCTACACATGCACCCCTGCAAACACCCTCCCGCATTCATAAAACAAACGGGCCACATCCCAGAAAACATCGCCATATCCGAGCGGAAGCCCTCCTGCGCTTCTTCAGGGACCCAAATTGGTTTCCAGTGGGTGAGCACCACGATGTCACAGTGTCTGTGATTGGACCAGGTTGGGGCCTCGCATCCACACCCGCCCCTCCACACATGTACCAAGTTCCTGTGCTTCAGGAGCCAGGGGGACAAAAGGGCTCTTTCCCTGGTCTTGCTGGGTTGTCAGCTTTTGGTCCTAAAGAAAGAAAAATAAAGATCTCTGCCACTCTGAGCCTGAGCTTGTTAATGATGCACAGATAGGACTGGAGGAGCAAGACCTGCCAGGGGAGGCACTGTCCCCAAGCACCTCATCAGCTGGCATACAGACCACATCGCTATTCATAGTGGCTCCCTGACGTGTGGACAGCCACAGCCCTACCCCCCATCTCTCACGCATCGCTTACAGCTACCCGTCCTGCAGATCGGCCGGAAACGCTTAGGCTCAACCTCGCCGGCAAGGCCCAATACAGCAGGCCGGCATGTGGTAAAGGAGAGCTAGCAGAAACCTCTGCCATCGATTTCCCCACGCTGGTACCAAGACAGCAAGATCTAACGGCCCGTACAGGGACTCCATCTGCAAATGCACTTCTCCCAGAAGTCGGGGCTCTGACTCCGGTGTGGGGAGGAGAGTGCAGCCGATGGGAAGTCTGACTCGATGTTCTTTTTTTTGTCAAGTGATACATTTACACCTACATGTTTCATGCCCTGAGTTAGTTTTGAAATGTATGTGTATGTGTGGGGTTTATACTAAAAGTAAGTAAAAGTAAATGTGTATGTGTATGGAAAGGGAGGGGAGAAGGGGTTTTTGTCTTTTGAATTGCACCGTCCAACACCACCCCCTCTCTCTGTCGAGCCAGACATTGTGCTAATGACGCAGCTCAAAGTTGTATTTTCGTGCCTCAACAGGATGATTTAAGCCATGCCGGCAACAAGGTCCAGGTGGAGCTGATTGATGATGCGTTCCATGAATATTTCAGTGGGCCTCTGTTCTATGATGGCCTGGGAAAAAAACCTCCAGCAGCACAAGGCTGAGGGATGGAGGGGGTGAGGTTGGGTCATGCCCCAAAGACTGAGGTGCCTCTCGGACCGTAGCGTGGAGCCACTGCCTTCCGCAGACGCACTGGGCCTCGAGCCTCTGATGGACAAGAGAAAGGGATGCAGCATCTATCATAACAGCACCCCATGCTGGACTGATCTCCTCACTGTGGCTCCCCATGGAGAAGCACTCGAATTAACCATGGAAACAGAGACAATGGGACTGGTAGGATGTCATTCATCTTATACCCCAAAAAGACAAAAGCTTTCTAATTCCATGTCCTTCCCCCTTGGGCCATCCGGGGCTGGAGATGTTCCTCACACTTCAGCCCCTTCACCCCATTCACCTCCAGCTTGGCAGCTCTGCACTTGTGGCTGGGTGAGCACGGGCTCAAACAAGGAGAGGCGGTGGCTTCATCCAACAAAAGGCACTTAAATGTCTGCCGGGTTTCCAGCCACTCGGAGGTGAGAGTCAGCATCTGATGGAGGTGTCTGTCAAGTGACTGGCTAAATAGGCACACAATACATGAGATCGGGCAGTGTGCTGGAGAAAAGGAAAAAAGCTGAGGCTCCCCATTTTTTCTGGTTATGAATAGACAGCACATTCTCACCCCTGCCCTAACTCCCAGCATGACAGAAATAGTCGTGGACATGCTGATGTACCTGCTGCTATAAAGGCGAATGTCAGGGGAGAGAAAGATATTTTCAAACCCACTTGTCCTCTGCCTATAAAAGCAGTCAGTGGAACTTAACTGGCAATACGTCTCGAGCATTCCTCATATTATTTGCACCCATCTTCAACAAAAAAGGGCAACCTATGGTCTTTACTATAGATCCAAGTCTTCAATAATATGCAATGTCCATGTGGCACCCTTTAAAAGTGTCAGTACTAGCAGGCTACTTGGAGGGGAAGGCTGAGCACGCCCCCCCACAGAAACAGCGGGCTGGCCTTGTTTGTCTCCCTGCCGAAGCAGCAATAAAGAAGCACATCACGTCTTTGTCCCCCTCGATCACTCATCCACATGGTCCAGATTACAGTTACTCATATCTGTCGAGTTCCTGTTAGGTGTCAGCAGTGATACCACCTGCAGTCCAGGCTAGGTAATCCACCTGAAGCTAAGCGGGTTTGGGCCTGGCCAGTGCTTCGACGGGAGATTAATTAGGAAAGCTGGGTTCCTGCTGGAAGAGGTGTTGGTGTGGCCAACAGGTTAGCCTGTCCTTTGCTCCGTGTGGGTCCCCATGCCCCAGTGCAGTGACGTGGACACTGTGCTGTACAAATGGTGCTGTCTTTTGAATGAGCTGTAAAACCAAGGTCCTGACTCTCTAAAGGCATAAAAGATTCATGGGCATTTTTCAAAAGAGAAGGGATGGTACACCGATGTCCTGGCTAAAGCTGCCCACTGCGGCCCCATCAAACCTGCCCTCCTAATAATCCCCTATATCTAACTGGTGAGTTCTCCCCTGCCCCTTCACCACCTTAGCTGAGGTGTGGTGAGTGTACTGGTGTACAATGGCTGTTGCTGCCCCTCATCCAAGTGGGTGCTACAGAGGCAATTGTGACCATCACCACTGTGTAAAGTGCTTTGGGTGTCTTGAAGAGCACAATATCAATGCAATATTCATTCAAACCCCACACACACGAAGTGTTACTAATAAATTTGTCTATAATGTCTATCTGGACAGGTGATCTGGTACACAACGCATCAGAGAGAGAGATTCAGAAAGAATTTCACCAGATTCCACTGAATACAACAGAACCAGTGAGGCCAGCTACACCAAATAACCCCTGCTTTCCCTCAGGCTTCTAGGGGAACCCGAGTTCCGTGCAAAACATCTACTTTAGTCTGCAATCCATGGAATGGTCTCCTTAATTAAAAGCAAGACCAATCTGTTAATGAGCCAACGAGCTGGCGGCCCGTCTGTCTGGACGCTCAGAGCGGTTGGGAGCCTGCTCACAGCGCAGGCCGTGGTGCGCTCCACACTCACTGGGGGGCGTCTGTCATAAAGACCTCAACGGTAAAATTGAGACGCTTGGATAAAAAAAATTGAAAAGGGCAAATAGATTTTTGAGAAACCCTCTGCTGAGGTAAATCAATATCCATAGATGGATAGAATAAGGGAGCCGGCAGGCCCGTCCGCTCCTGCCTGTCCATTACGCTTACTTCCTGTCACAGCACATCGCACATCTCAGCAAAGTGCTTTGGAGAGAAGGCTTCTCAGACAATGCTCAAGGGCGTGCCTGCCACGCACAGCCCTATGCTGCCTTACCTGACCCCGCACTGCTAATCCAGCCCTGCCACACATGAGGGTAAGCAGCGTGATGTTAAGCAGCGTAACTCTGAGCTGTTGTGTGTGGCTCACGCTGCATCGCTTCCAGAAGGAATCTTTCTGAACTCCCTTCGCCCCTCAAACACCAGGCAGAAGTTCCTTCAAAAAAGATGGTGTCAGTATCAGGTAAACACCCCCCACAAAGACGCGTGGCAAAGCTTATCGTTACTGCCATGTCTTCACTAGCCAAAATAAACTTCCTCTCCTTCAGTCGCCTAGTTAGTCACTATAGCAACAGTTGCTGTTGCTGTGATACAAGCTGACTTGCATACAGGCCCTTCCTTCACATGTCCTCATTCTGTATGCCACTCTGCTCTCCAGATCCTTCATATTTCCCCCATATTTGTTGAAAAATATTTACGGCCATTATACTGCGGGTCAGACTGGCCTGCACAGTTCACATCTACAAGATATTATCAATAAAAACAGTCTTCACTTCTTTCGCGCACTTAGGGATTGCAAATAAGTAAGCAGTCACATTTATATATCTATATTCCATAACATAAGCTGCTTCCTTCCCCGTCCTTTGTCCATCTTCTAGCTGCTGATCCTGCATGGGACTGCAGGGAGTGCTGTAGCACAGGGCAGAGGTCTGGGGATGAAACCCTTGTCCATCGCAGACACAATCAGATACTATGGGTAATTTAGAGAAGGTAATGAGCCTTTGTAATGTTCAAAGACATTAAAAACTCATATTCTGCTAAATATTTAATAAAAAATCAGCCTATTTACCATTTAAAAACCTCACAGGCAAGTTTTTGCAGGTGTCCTTTCCATGCTGGTCTCAGTCAGAGCCAGGCAACAGACCTGATACCTGGTCATCTGTGTGCACTGGAGGCTGCCTCGGTGTCTTTGGACAATGACGGCAGCTGCAGGGGCCCGAGGAGGCCGTGCTGTCACATGATCAGCACGTCCGTCACATGATCTGCTGCCTGACAGAGGCCTTGCCAAGCTCCATCCTGCCATCATCGGACCAGCACCCTCCCCCAGCCCAAAGGACGCAAGGATCCCAGTGCAGCTACAGAAACATGGCTGAATGCCAACAGACAGTCGAAAACTGGCAGAATACATTGCTGTCACCTTATACAGTATATATATATATATATTACTACAGATGGGCATTTTAGGCAAAATTAATATTGAAATTATTCAAATAATCACACACTGAGTGAGAGGAAAAAGAAAGAAAAGAAAAAAAGAAAAAATAGGAAGAAGAGAGAGGAAAAAAGATTTTGAGTGACATTCAATTAAACCTTAATCTATACATATATTTACAGTATATGTGCATGATGGAAGTGACTCATCTCAAAGTCAGAAGTATATGATTTTCTGCTGTGCTTGGCTTCAGGAGAATCCCACTTAAGTGTCCAGCAGAAGTCAGCCAGCATACTGGGACTCCACTTGCCTTGATATTGTTTTTCCGTATCAGAGAAAGAGCAGGACTCTGTCTCAACGAGTCCTAAAATGTTACAGCCTGTAAACAGACTGTCACGTTGCGGAGCGGGTGAGCCAGAAAGCAGGCGAATGGAGCCGGACGAACGATGAAAACGGGGTTTATTTTGGACAGGTCGGGTACTCACACAAGCGATGTAGACAATACAATGATGGATCTAACGGGACTGAACTCAGACACGGACTAAATACCCAAGACAAGCTGGCAGTAACAAGAAACGGGTGAGAACAATCAGGGAATCACACGAGGTAACGAGGTGGGCGTGGCACACAAGAGGATCAGACGGAGCTGGGCGTGACAGACTTACAGTACACTGAAACCTTCTGTAAAGGCCTAAACTATTCAGAAATAGGAATAAAAATTATTTTTTCTTAAATATGCCCATATATTCTTAATAAGGAATTATTCACTGCTCAAAAAAAATAAAGGAATCATCAGATCTCAATTGGAAAAAGAATCATGCTGGATATCTATACTGATATGGACTGGGTTAAGTGTTAGGCATGAAAGGACGCCACATCGTTTGACGGAAATAAAAATGATCAATCTACAGAGGCTGAATTTAAAGACACCCCGAAAATCAAAGTGGAATAATGATGCAGCAGGCTGGTCCATTCTGCCGGAATTTCACTGCAGCACCTCAAAATCGTACTCAGTAGTTTGTATGGCCCCCACGTGCTTGTATGCCTGCTGACAACATCAGGGCTAATGCTCCTAATGAGATGACGGACGGTGTCCTGGGGGATCTCCTCCCAGATCTGGACCAGGGCATCTCTGAGCTCCTGGGCAGACTGAGGTGCAACCTGGTGGCGTCGGATGGACTGAAGCATAATGTCCCAGAGGTATTCTACTGGACTTAGGTCAGGCGAGTGTGGAGCGTGGAGGTATCAATTCTTTCATCCTCCAGGAACTGCCTGCATACTCTCGCCACTGGAGACCAGGCATTGTCGTGCACCAGGAGGAACCCAGGACCAACTGCACAGTCGTAGGGTTTGACAATAGGTCCAAAGATTTCATCCAGATGGCAGTCAAGGTGCTGTTGTCTAGCCTGTAGAGGTCTGTGCGTCCCTTCATGGATATGCCTCCCCAGACCATCACAGACCCACCACAAAACCGGTCATGCTGAACATTGTTACAGAGTAATGGGTCTGAAGCCATGGAAAGCATTCTTGTCTGTCACATGTGCTAAGGGTGAACCTGCTCTCATCTGTGAAAAGCACAGGGTGCCAGTGGCAGACCTTCCAATTCTGGTATTCTATGGCAAATACCAATCAAGCTCCATGGTGCCGGGCAGTGAGCACAGGGCTCGCTAGAGGACATCGGGCCCTCAGGTCACCCTCATGAAGTCTGTTTCTGATTGTTTGTCAGAGACATTCACACCAGTGACCTGCTGGAGGTCATTTTACTCATTCTGTTCCTCCTTGCACAAAGGAGCAGATATTGGTACTAATGATGGATTAAGGACCTTCTACGGCCCAGTCCAAATCTCCTAGAGTAACTGCCTGTCTCCTGGAATCTCATCCATGCCCTTGAGACTGTGCTGGGAGACACAGCAAACCTTCTGGCAATGGCACGTATTGATGCACAATCCTGGAGGAGTTGGACTACCTGTGCAACCGCTGTAGGGTCCAAGTATCTCCTCATGCTACCAGTAGTAACACTGACCATAGTCAAATGCAAAACTAGTGAAAAAAAGTCAGAGACGATTAGGAGGGAAAAATGATAGTGGCCTCCACCTGTAAAACCTGTTTTGGGGGTCGTCTCATTTTTGCCCCTCTAGTGCACCAGCTGAAACTGATCAACAGTCCCCTCTGCTACTTAACTGACCAGATCAATGGCCAAGACGTTTAACTGACTTGATGCTATACTCTCATTAAAAAGTGTTCCTTTAATTTTTTGAGCAGTGTATAATATCGATATAACCTAAAAATGTAAAAGTATAGGTGAGAGCAAAATTCTGAGTGCATTTCCTAAATCAGCATTAAAAAGTACATACAAGACAGCCCTTAGTTGCTCCATGAACAAACTGCCAGTGTTATGCGAAGCACCTGTGTTTTAAACATTCTATGATTGTTGTAACAGGACTGGCCATTTCTCAAAAACCTTATGCAATGTGAAAATTTTGAAATTATTTCTGTGACTGGCGTCACAAAATCTATCGGCACACCAACAATTGTAAAGGAAACAAAAACCTTGTAGTGCAGTGTTTTTGATTAACCACGTACAGCCCCACCAGACACGGAGAAATGCGTATTAAGTACTGATCAAAATATTTATTTTGTGTTCATACAAAATGAAAGCTCGAGTGCAGTAGCATACAACGATGTTTAACAGCCCGTGCCTGGGGCAGGTACATTGAATGGTGATTTTTAACAACACAATCCCTCATACTTATTACATATAAAGGAAGCATTAATGTATTTACATAGAAAATTACACCTCACTCGTTGGTGCAAATTGACAGCTTAAAGCGTTAGTTTCAAGCCTAGTTTAAAGCTTGAAACTAGGGCTGAACTAAAATCAGAAAAGTTCACACTGCGATACCTGTAATCTTTGCGATAAATACTGCAGCGCCGGCAGGGGATGAATGTCCCAGCATGCCACTTGTATTTATTGTAAATACTTGTGATGTATTTCACTGTTGTCGTGCGTGTTCGGTTGTGTTTTGCGTGAACTTTGCGTGATCCTCGTGTGTTTCTAGTGTTGTGTACCTGATGCTCCAGCCTCCCTATGTTTCTCTATGTTTGGGGCTCGATGCTGGCTGGGCGCCGGTTATAATCCTGTTAAGAATTGCGCGTTCTTGCTGGCAAGCAAATCTCTTCATCCTTCGTTGCTCTCACGATGCATCTGCCTGGCAGTACAATATTACAATATTTCTAAAACAAAAACAATAGAAAATTTACCCGAAATAAATCATAGCCAAATAGACCTTAACTACCTAATAAATTCTGTCTTTACTGGGAAAGACAAGTCATTTGTTCACTTCATGGTTAACTGGCCAAAAAGTCTGTACTGGTACACTACCAATTCACTCATTTAAAATTTTAAGAACTTTTTTAATGACAACCATGCCAATCTAAATGTACATGTAAAATTAACAGCAGCAGAATCAGATTCTATTATACACGTGTTTCACTGGCTTCCAGTGTCCACCCGAGAGAAGCAGCTAACTTACGAACTATAACAACTTCATACATGTAAGTGTCTATCAGGGTGCATAACTACTGTATACAGGTTCAAGATGGTATTTCCTGTTCGGCCTTTTGCCTGTCGGACCTCCTCCAGTGCACTTTAGGTTAGATGCGGGGTCGTCAGCTGGTACCACCTTTCACCGATGTTTCGCCCCCTTACGAGTAAATCTCCAGGTGGGGGGCCAAGTGGTTTCCTAGGGACATCTCCCTACCACTCCCTGCATCTGGCCCTAATGGGGTGTCTGCATCCATATACTGTCCTTCCTCTGTAACCACAGCCAGTAGCTTGCTTTCTTCCTCTAGCTCCTAGACCGCTCGCTGCAGCCTTGCCCCTGTTGTTCCTGACGCACGGAGGAGCTAGATCACTGACCTGCCTACAAAGCCCCTGCACCCAACCTCTGCCCACCCTGCCTCTTTGCATTCTGCTGCCAGCTCGGTGTATTTGAGCCGCTTTAGCTCATGTGCAGCTGGTATACCCTCTTCCCAAGGAACGGTCAACTAAATAATGAGGACCCGCTTGACAGCTGTGGACCACATCACAATGTCTGGTCTCAGAGTTGATTGCACGATCTCACTTGGGAAGACAAGCTGCCTGCCAAGGTCGACGCGCATCTCCCACGCCTTTCCACGGGTCAGCACTGATCTTATCTGCCCCCCTTGCGGCTTCCGCTGGGTCTCTCCTGGTCGGACGAAGGAGACACTTGCCGTTTGGCTGCTTGATGTGTTTGCAGTTGCTCTGCTCATTTCCAGGTGCTCTGCTAGTTTCCTCAGCTTTGGAAACATAAATTTGTGACCAGACCTGGAGTGCAACAGTACACGTATTCATACTGAAAATTTTTGGTACCAGTCTTTCGGCTCGGCACACATACGTACCAAACTAATGCAGCAAATGCAGAAGCTTTGTGTGTTTGTGTTTCCCCCGAAGAACATTCTGAAAGCGGCCGATGAAGCCGCACCACTACGAATGCTCGGGTACGTACTAACACAAAACTGGACTGTTAATGTGAATAGGAGTAACAGTTTTTTTTTTTATGCTGTACCTGTTATGTAAGCGTCCGAAGGGCAGGAAGGCAGCGAAGCCAGGAAGTCAGGAACAGTGCTTTTATTGACGAAAGGCAGGCAAACAGCAACAAACATGAGGCAACTTCACCAACTTCACAACACTCCAATGACAGATCTACTGAACCAGGGAAAGACGCTGACTGATATACACAAACTGGTAAAACAGGAAACAGATGAGTTACGATTGGAGTAATACACGTGGGTAATGAGAGGGCGTGGCACACACGAGGATCGGACGAGCCGGGCGTAAGAGTACCATAGACTAGATATTTATTTTATGCTTTTATTTTTCAGTCAATATTTGTGTTGCACGGTTCTAATATGAAGCTGAAAGCTGCCAATATGAATGCAGTACAGATCAGGTACAGTTACCTTTTTAAAAGTACATCTTAATGGATATTTCATTTATTTTTATTTTAGTTTTTTTATTAGTAGCTTGCAGCAGTATTGACAGAGACTTTAAGAAAGTCTTACTTTGTTCGGTAAACCTTCTTTAATGAAGAAAAAACAAAGCAGTTTGTTTTGTTTCTTTTACCCCAGCTGTACTGAAAAAGTAGCGAACCGTGATGCTTGTGTAGCGTTACTCCCCTACTATAGACTATCTTCACCAGTGCTGAACCTACATTGTAATTTTCACAGATTTAGAGTTTTCATCAATTTGGCAAAATCCATTTGAGTGACAGTGAGTAGCATGTCCTTGACAGGGCACACAACCAACCACTGGATCACGTACCAAAGTAAAGATTTGCCTGCAGTGTGATATTAAGTTGAGGAGAAAAATGTGCCACATACACAGGGGGAGGACCTATCATTGAGCACGACCATAATCACTTTCCAAAACACTAGGAGAAAATGTAATGCGATGTGTCTTTCTTTGAATGCTGACCTTACATTTCTGATTAGAGTACATACAGGCCTGAGTCTGCATATCACCACAACAAGACATTGATAAGATGGCAGTCAAGGTGCTGTCGTCTAGCCTGTAGATGTCTGTGCGTCCCTCCATGGATATGCCTCCCAAGACTATCACTGACCTACCACCAAACCGGTCATGCTGAACATTAAGGCTCTAATCCCTGTGTGGCAGTTTGTATCCACATGGATCCACAATGACATTGCTGTTTCAGGCATCTTGGTCTCTGACAGTTCCGCTATATTCCCATGTCTCATGAGATCCTCACACCACTGGCACTGGTGTGGACTGATCTGGTATTCATGTACAGTTTTACATTAGAAGTGTTTAACATTGATTTCATCCAACAGCAATGCTGTGACACCACGTGGGATTTCCTGGTGCTTAAGCAATTATTCTAACTAAGCTAGTCCTGGACCTGTAGCACTGGCTGCTTGTGCCTGCGCAGGTTGTACCCTGGGGTCCGATTTAAATGGCTACAGCTACCTCCTGACTTTTTTTGGCTCTTTCTACTTCCATAATTCTATACAATCAGACATCATCTAACAATCCACAGTAAACTGGGCTCTCCACCAGGACAGAAACAACCAGGATGATCCCTCTAGGGACTCAAAGCCAATAAGGACATTTTTTATCCTCAGACACACAGATTTGTCAGGGTTGGTGCCCGTTTGGCCTGTCCTGTGTGTCTTTTCCCCAATCGACCTGCAATTCCCGCCGCTCATCCCATTTAGTGTTGTGTAGGTCAATGGATTAAGTATGTGGCTTAGAGGGTGACATTCCTCTTGTCATGAGTTGGAGGTCTGCCTCACCGTTAATAAATAAATAATAAAATAATAAAATAATAATAATAATAATACCCTTTAATGCAAGACCCCTGGTGTCTACATGCCTATGTTATGTCTTGTTCATGTTTATGTCTTGTCTATATTCTGTTTTATTTGTGTTCCTTGATTTCTCTTAGTGTTGATAGCCCTCTGTGTTAGTTTCCTAGTCACTAGTGTTAACTGTAATTTATTCCAACAGTCGCTTGTTGCTGCATACCCTTAGTGATTGGTTAATTTGGTTATGGTTCTCACCTGTCAAGGGTCGTTTCTTGCTAGTAGTGTATTTACGTTCTTGCTCTGTTCCTCATTGTTTTATTGTGACCGTTTCTCTGTGTCACTGTGTGCTTCTTAGTTATGGTTACCCTGTGTTTGTTTGTAGTTTCCTGTGTTCCTACTTACCATTGGTATTGTTGTTCCTGGTACTGCTCCCTGCCTTAGTTTAGTTTTGACCCCTCATTAGTCCCTTTGTTTTCTGTTTCTCCTTTGATGTTCTGCATTGTTAATACAACCCTGTCTTCTTGGAGCCGCTACATGGATCATCTCTTCCTTTGTCGTGCCCGGCCACAACAGATTCTGAGGGAATGCATATAGACCCTCCTGCATCCTCAGCTCATTGGTAAACTCCTTGGCAAACTTTTCTGGTCTCATTGTCCTCTGATTTGGTGCTCAGCTTTTAGCCGTTGGAGTGCAAAGAATTTGTTGTGCTATATTCCTACCCAGCACCACATGCAACCCCCGATTCCGCTCAGGTCCTCCCCCAGATGGCTTTGCATTTTGCATTCCATGCCATCCAAATTTGAATGCCACGTTATGCTGGCTTGCAGAGCATGTATCGCCTGGAGGGACTGTATCTTTCGAACAGAACAAAGTATTCACCCACCATGACAAGAAAATTGGGATGGTATTACACAAAGTAGAATCGCCTCCCACTTATCTCATTCACCTCTGGTGGCAGCTGGCTTGTTTATCGAGCAAGCATGACATCACGCTCCTCAAAATGAATCATCCTGCAGGTAACATGAAAATATGCCAAGCAACATGGTTCATGCAAATACTGCCCTTCAACCCTCTATAGTCCAATGACTTGCAGATCCTTCTGCTTTTGATTAGCAACCTCCTGGTACCATCAGCAGACCTGTGAGAGTCAGGAAGCTTCTCTCTTCAGTAAAATAGAATACACATGCTCATCAAACACCATAAACTCAAGTGGCTGCAGTTCATGAAGGCTGCTGCATCACATTAATTGTGCTGGAAAAAGACGGCTTCAATATTAGATTTGTTGTGAGAACAGGCCATTCTGAATGCCAAAAATTCAAAATACATAAGGATGAGACCCAGAATCACAACACACTCTTAGAATAAAAATGGATGGATAAAATCAATGACATATTCCATCAAATAAGCATGCTGGTTTTGGACTTTGAATGTTTACACACATGGCCCTTAAAAGCCAAAAGGTCAATATGACCTACATCAGCAACTTTGAGTATAAAGTCTGCCCTGAGTTTATAATACTGTGCTGCAAACATCACACACCCAGCAAACAAAGCTGGAAATAAACCAACAAGCTTTTACCTCATAAAGCCTATAAATATATACGATAACCTAAAGAATGTTTTCATGTCTGATCTACAGCTACAATTCTGGTGTGGCTAGTTCTCAGCTTTCAGCCTGGTCCACTGATCAAACTGGAATATTGAACAATTGCGCTAAGTAACACAATTCTGGCTAGGCGATTGCTTCTTTAACAAAACCACTTTAAGGGTGGGGGAGGAGCAGATAATAAAACCATGTTCCTGGAGAGATTGGAAATCTGCTGCGTAGAAAAATAAATGGTTTGCTGATTACAGCTCTGTGTTAATGCGCTGAGCATTAGGAGCTGGGAGAGGAGGCCAATCAGCACCAATCAGTACCCCTCCCCTCCCGGGGAAAGGGGAATCATATCCAAGACGAGAAGCCAGATTAAATAGCAGTAATTCTGAGCCTACTAGGGTCACTACCTGCTGTACTGAACAAGCACAGTTATTTACCGAGCTTCATACGACAAGGGCCAATGGGGCCGGGGAGGCGGGGGGGCAGGCCATAATTAGTAAGATGTACCCTGGTGGTTGCTGTGCTTGCTGCTGCTGTGCCTGTTGAGAGACCAGGGGTGATGGAGCACCAACGCCAAAGGCCCAGAGCAGGGCAATGCCCAGGGGAGCTGGCATGGTCTAAGCCCAGAGACCCCCAGCTGGGGAGGGGGCATCAGTGATGCTCACTCTGACCATCATGAATGTGGAAACACTTACACTTGCAAGGACCTGCACAAGCCGGTGAGACCGTTAGCATGTAGCGTGTGTTAGCATGCATTTCCAGCGTACTAAGTCACTTGGTAGTCAACACAAAACCACCACCCCCCGACGGCTTCTCTCACAGCCAGTCACACCTGTCCATCTGATCCTCAGCCAATCAGAGCAGACGCATCACCCCAAGCCTATCCCCCACCTATTTGACTAAAAATGACCTTTACATTTTACATTCTTTGATAATTGTCACCCACCGCAGTTCTCATGGTATTTCACAAATAAAAGCATCCAGTTTCTCACTGTTAAGAGGATGAGACCACAAGGTGGCAGGGAGGCCAAGGACAGGTCCAGACGCACATTGTGAGGTGGCTCTGATGTTTCCTGAGTAAGTGGCATCGCAAAGGAATCACTCAAAATTACACTCCTCATATGTGGCACTTGTAAAACTGCGAACATGCAAATAAGGACCTAAGCAACGTGCAGCAGCAGGCTTGGGCAGGCTGGCCTGGTGACGGCTGCATGGGCTTTGGGATTCTGCCACATCCTGACCCTGGTTAATTAAAATCATCAGGGCAGAGAGCACTGCACGACTTTTACAGGTGTGAAACACAATTTGGCCCTTTCTCGCTGTAGAGGATTCACTCAGCTTGACACTGGATGTAGCACCTTGGGGGGAGGGGGGGCACGTTTGTATTGGCATTCTTGAATTATTTTTTCGATCCCCTCCCATTCTTCTTGGCAAAGATGCTACACTAAAGTTTTACTACAGTTCTTTTGAATTTCTTGGAAAAGCTTTGGCTAGAGTTTTATTGATGCAATCAAAGATATAACCATAATTTTACTTCTACAGATTTATACAAAACTTAAGATAAAAAGAGGCATTTTCATATCTTTTTTTATTATTGTGGGGATGAAACGAAGCAATCTTTGTCGGTACAGACCAGCAGTGAGGCAGGAACCCATCACCCACTTAATGAATGCAATTCTCTCATTGACCCATTGGTGGACTGAAGTCTGGTTAAGATGAACACTGGAAACATCCTGCTGATTGGTTCACTGAATCATTGACTGCCCATAGATTCATGATAAAACAGCAAAAGATTCCCATCAGCTTTATTTTGAGCAAACAAGAAGCCAGTTCTTCACTGAAGGGCCATGAGACACCGTGTCCTCTTATCATGAACCGAACTTGTGGGGCGGTGAGTGAATTTAACTTGGAAGCCACGTGGACTTCCTTTGAATCTGTGAGATGAAGCTGTGTGACACATGATCAAACAGACAAACAAAATAAATAAATAAACATGCGGGACAGTGGAATGAGGGCCAAGCCATATGGCGCTGTAAACAGACGGGCACTTCAATCGAACCCTCGTCCTCCCTTTGTTTTACAATGCTAATCCTTTACTGCCATCTGGAAATAAAGCATACCCTTAAAGAAGCCCTTACTGCTTTAACTGGTCAACACACAGGGTACAGAAGTGGCCTAAGGATGAGTGCTTCAAGGAGGCGCAGCCAACAGCTCAAGCGTGTTTCAATTTACCCACCGTCTATTAGGCTGAAGAGGCAAAACACTAAATAAGTGATAAGGGTGGCATCTCCAACCACATGCTCTGGCCTTGGCCCACAGCTGCATTCACTTTCATTTCAGACTATCCCGTTAATGAGGGGATGGATGCCATCGATTTGTACATTTGCCTTATTTCCATGCGAGCTCATTAAACGAAGCCTGGCAATTTTACAGCACCCGCTTCCCCCCCCAATTCAACAGATTCAACTGTAAGCCTGTCAAAATTCTTGGTGTGGACGGCGTACAATATTAGTGGGGGGGGCGTCCTTCAGTGCCACTCATGCCAAAAACAGTAACACCGTCATTGAAATGTCAAAGCAGGCTTTATTCAAACTGGAAAGAGCATCATCGTCCTACGAGGACTGACCCCCGATCCAGAGGACTCTGGGAACTTATGGAGAAATGAATGAATGATATGAATTATCTGATCAGGTTACATCATCATGGCACTGGGGGGGGGTGCCATAAAAAACACCAGGCATCGTTTAATGAGCTCGCATGGAGATAAGGCAAATGTACAGATCGATGGCATCCTTCCCCTCATTAACTGCATGGTCTCTTACCAGGGCTTCATAAGCATCTGCGGCATTCTCCTAGGAGGGCTGGAGGAGGGCACAGGAGTGACATAATGTGGGAGCGAGCAGGCAAGGCCAAAGAAGTGCAAAAGTGAGGGAGCACAAGAGCGAGGAAGTGCAGGAGCGAGCATGTGTAAAAGCAAGGGACAATGGGAGCAAGTTAGTGTGGGTGCGAGCAGGCAAAGCCAAAGAAGTGCAAAAGCGAAGGAGCATAGGAGCAACTGCCATCTCCAGCAAGGCTCCTGCTGGTTTGCCAATCTAGACTGCAGATTATTAAGTTGTAGCATCCTCCTTCCCCTCCCCAGTGTGCAGATGGGGTAGGGGGGTGACAGGGATGGCATAGGGGGAGCTGGAGATGCAGCCTCAGCGCGAGGCATGGGGCAAAGGCAGGAGTCGTCTGGGAGTGCAGGGGTTGGCGTGCGACTCTGCCAGAGAGCAGCCTGTGCTCCCCACATGCCGCCCACTGCAGGAGAGCCCGCACACGCAGGGGGCACCAGTCACTTTTCAATTAGCAAGTGATTAATTAAGCCTGTGGGGAAGATTTACTTCTAATCCAACTAGCGCGAATAATGAAGCAACTGAGGCTGCAGGGCTGAGGGAGTCAGCAGGCTCTGGGTGAGTGTGAGGGCGTGGGGTCCCTGCTCCTGTTCGGATCTATGTAATACACGGGGCAGACTGATCATACTGCCAGAGAGCGGCGACCCACAGCCAGCCAGCCAGCCGTCCAAACACTTGGACAATAAGATAGACATTTACCAGTATGGAAAGAAAATTTGACATTGGTAGGCCGGGAAGCGGAGGCATATTGGGTCTGTTATGTCTTAGGCCTCAGGCAAGAAGAGATCGTTTTGAATACTGTGTGTCCTCGCCTCATGTTAGCTGCCTGTGCTTGGTTCCGCAGACCCAGAAGACAGATCAGACCTTGGAGAGATGAACAGAGGAGAAGGGGGGGAGAAACCGCCTGCAGGAAGAGAATCGAAGCCCCAACTGGTGCACAAACAGTAATAGTTATAAAGCAGTCGCAGTCTCCAGGTCTAACACACAAAGGTTTAAGTAGATAAAAAAAAGCATACAACTCAGTCTACAAACTGTCCAATTGTCACAAGCTGAACCACCTTTTGACACGTTGGCATTAATCTACAATTAGCCAAAGATGGACAGGTGCCAGCTAATGTTTATGTTCCACTGAAGCAAAACTGAGACAGCATTCATCTGCATCATCATTCAGGTGCATGTTGTGAATATGAGTAGGCGTCATGTTCATAAAGATTCTGAGATTATAGGTATCATACCGTACAGGAAGCATTTCAAACTATATGGCTACCATTACTATTGATAAACCTCACCAAGAAAGTATATAATTATGTCTTAAAACCTGACTACGTTACAGTTCTGTTGTAAGCTTAAAAATTGCGGCGATGTGACTAAAAATGACTGAAAATAAAGTTATCACCAATGCTAAAATCGAGGGGTGGGGGGGTTTAAATATTTAAACCCATAAAACAAGGATTCCAGAAGCATTTCTCAGTAACAATGCTGAGGGAAATGCACATTACTGTGCCGAGAAAAATGTTAAATAAATAAGGCTGCAATTTACCTGTGTCAATGACAGGGAGGGACCCAAATGCATTATTTAAAAAATAATTTGCTAGAGAAGACCTGCTGTGCTAGACAGCCTTCAGCATCGTTAGAAATGAAACAAGAAAAATAATTCCGCAATTAGAGTGGGGAAAAAAAGATGTGTAACCGAGGGCAACACTGCAGCGCACGGCCAGGCGAGGGGAGATTAATACCACAGAGACGCTCAGAGGTGAGAGCTCTAAGTGGGATCTCTGCCCTGCAGTGGGGCGAAAGCCAGGGCCGAGTGGGGAGGGCCAGCCGGCCAGTCCGTCACTGCGTCACATGCCAGCAGGCTGGCTCTGACAGGCCCTTTTAATTGGAAAGAGGCCTTTGTTATGGCACCTCCCAAGGGCCACAGAGAGGAGCAAGGGCCATCAAAAGCAGGGGAGCTCTGCACCGGGGGCTCCAGCAGAGCCTGTACTCCACTCAGTTTAATAACAAGGTGAAAACGTACAGCAGCTCCTAGCTTGTGGATGGGGAACCAACCCTGTGAGAGGAAAGGCACAGAGGAAAGGCCGTCACAACGCAAAGCAGGAAGACCACCCATGTACAGGAAAGGCCGTCACAACGCAAAGCAGGAAGACCACCCATGTACAGGAAAGGCCTTCACAACGCAAAGCAGGAAGACCACCCATGTACAGGAAAGGCCGTCACAACGCAAAGCAGGAAGACCACCCATGTACAGGAAAGGTCGTCACAACTCAAAGCAGGAAGACCACCCATGTACAGCAAAGGCCGTCACAACGCAAAGCAGGAAGACCACCCATGTACAGTAAAGGCCTTCACAACGCAAAGCAGGAAGACCACCCATGTACAGGAAAGGTCGTCACAACTCAAAGCAGGAAGACCACCCATGTAC
>JAODKF010000002.1:14914127-14926812 GCA_026779585.1 Mormyrus proboscirostris | reverse complement strand
ATGCAGCAGGAGGAGAAACACAGAGTAATATAGTACCTCTGTTAATAGAGTAATAAACAGTGAAGCAGCAGGAGGAGACACTCCCACCTCCTGTTTGCCCAACTAGCAGCTGTTCTCCAGTCTAAGGGGCATTTCTGCCCTCAAAGCAGTTTAAGTTACCAGTCTTTTAATCAGCCCGTATACCCATGTTACCAGATGCCAGGAGTAATTCCTTCTAGCCATGATTGGCTTTGCCATGCTAGCATCTATAGAAAGGCTGGAGCATGGGACACGGCTTTGTTGGAGGATAGGTGGAGACGCTAATGTTTTGATTCACAGAGCTGGTCTGAGACCCAGACTGCTATTTTCCCACCTGCGATCTGGGTCAGAGTAACAAGTTTCGTGTGCTTCAAACTTCAAAGGCAGGGGCTCCCGAGGGCTTTAAGTGGCAAGAGCAGTCATTCGTCTGCAATTAACTATGGTTCTGGGCACAGCATGGAGAGCACCCCGATGTCGCTGGTGAGATCGCAGACTCTCCTGAATATTTCAGCACTACTCCACTGCCTTGTTGCAGCAGGTCAATAGCAACATGGCAAGGTTAAAACACCCATTAAAGGGACGCAGGGGCGTGGGGGAGCCACACGGGTCAACGTGTTGTGCTCCCTCCCATTCTGTCTGCCTCCCTTCCTAACAATTTATCATGGAGAAGCCCAGTACAGTAAGAAGGTACTCAGTGTTATATTTACATACAGGCCCCACAGATGTAACCGTATCTGTTTGTTTCTTCATCTTTCTTACAAAGGCATAATTCAGCAGACTGTTTTAGGTCAGTAATGGGATGTGCTGGTAGCTGTGGTGACTGTGCTGTGTGATGCTGGACATCAGCCCCTTCCCAGTCCCCCCCCCCCCCCCCCCAAACGCCAGGCCCGGCTGTGAGATACACAGAGCCACCAGCTAATGGTTAAATTACACTGAATTATTAATTTGTGTACTCACTGCATACAACAAATCACAGGCATTAACACAAACACACACACACACACAGACTAAGCCAAAAGTGAGACTGACATGACCGGATGGAGAGGATCTGCACAGACTCAGATAGGGGAAGATTCTGGGATTGTATGTGAAAATGGAAGGAATCCCATCCCTCCAAGCACCCTCTGAGTCCAAACATCATCAAAGACTCCCTTTGATCAACTCTTCAAAGGCTCCACTGTCATCAAAGTCTATCAGGATGAAAATTGACAGGAGCAGCCCTCAGCTTATGGGAAAACTGAAATGGATTAATAAAAATGTTTTGCTAGGGTTGCTAATTGCTAATTAGCAAATACTCCCGGAGAACAGGTATAAAGGCAGATTTGGTAAAACTACATACCTTGGAAGGAAAAGGGGCTACAATCTTGAGCCATAATCAAAACATTACGCAGAAGCATCATGGGTAGCCAGAAAGACACATGGAGCTGAGAAGTTAGATGTCAGTTACGGAGGGCCTTCAAAGAAACTGCAAAATAAGCTGAAGCTTCTCCTTGAAATGACCAACTGACTAGTGGTAGAGTGTCCAGGTGTTTTCAAAGCCCTCAAGCACCTGAAGAGCTTTGGGACGGACAGCCAAGGAACTCAGCCCAGCTTCATGGAACATTCCACAAGCCAGACCATGCTTGACATCTTGGGTAAATGTCATCGGCTAACTTCTCCCAGGAGCTCTGCTGTGGTGGAGTCAAACTGGGCATGTTCTTCCTGGGAGAGCTAGGGGCTGTCAATGGTCTCTCCTGCAGCTGCCACATTAGGGCCCCCTGAGCACTAGCTGGGGGCGCAGTGGCTCTCCTGCACCAAGCCAGGGGACTCAACCAGTCCAAGGAGGGAAGTGGATCTGAGGAGTGTGTAATGGAGAGACTTCAATGCCTCAACGCTATTGGGCCAAATGTGGGAACATCCATGAATCTCAGCGTCTTTCAGGTAATGAGTAAATACCACCATGGCCTGAAAGAAGGGGGACATTTTCTATTCTACTTCATGTGCACATCTCAGCTGCTCGAAGGAGCTTCGAACTATTTGTACACAGCATCTTGAAAAATTACAATGGGGAGGGGGAAAGTAAAAAAATAAAAAGATTTAAGGTATTACATGAGGAGGGATGGGTTATAAGTAGCTGGGGTTTGGGGGAGGTGTGTATAGAGAACAACCCCCCCTCAAACAGCTGTATCAATATGCACCAGCCCCCAGCACCCTGGTGTCTGCTAAAGGAGACAAATTTACATATAATGTGTCCCCGACACTTAGCCCCTGCTCTTTAAGCACTAAAATATGAGGCCGGTGTCACCCACGGCGGCAGCTGCGGCGACTCAGGATAAAGAGGGAGCGGGGGGGGGAGGGGATCCTGACATGTGCATTTGAATGAATCTTACCCAGGGAGACGACTTTGTAGGAATAAATGATCTCACAAATACATAATGGAGGTTCTGGTGTCCGGGCGGCGGGTTCCTCCTTTTTATGCCCCTTTATTTTTTGACTCTTTGTACTTAGCGCGGTATTAAATGGTCCCGAAATGCCCTGTAGCGATCATGCATGTATCCATTTGTTTAAGCGTCGATATTTCACGGCGTGGTGAGGCGCGGGAGAAGGTTCTAGAAAAAGGCCAGAATCACGCAACAAGATTGAGGGAATGAATTAGTGGGGAGGGACAGACTTTGGTGCAGCCAGCCAGGGGGGGGGGGGTCCTATCTGTGCAGGGCGACGGGCCCCGGGAAGGACATCAGCCTCAGTCAACTCACTTGGAGCTGGGGGGAACGTACTCTGTGGGTGTAGATACAACCGCACGCAGCCATCGCTCAGATAAAATAATTACGGTCACGCCTGTGCTCTGAGGAGGAGCACCTGAGTCCTCCGACTGCTGGCTCCAGATGCAACTAGAGACCCAAGAGTACTGACTGTTCTTGCGTGAAAACGGTCACGGCACGGTCCACAATAGCACAGGTATGACAAAAGACCAACTGAACACGCTCGACCTTGAAGAGAGGACGCAGCTCTATGTTTTCAACATAGCCATTATTTTATCAAGCAGAAACATTTCTGTCCGAAAATGCACCTCGATGGCCCCTGACTCCACACTGTCCACGGGGGTCCGTTTTGGGTGCCCTGCCCTTCACACAGAGGCACAAACACACACACACACACACACAGAGAATGCACTGGGGACAGAGAGCAGTGTGAATGTCTGCTCGTATCATACACACACCTTCCCCCACCCACGCTGGCATTGCTCCCTGCTGGTGAGGGCCAGTAACTGCCCCCGCTTGTGGCAGCCTCCCCCTCACAGCTTGCCATGCGCATCCTGCTGTTTATAAAGCCCAATAAGCACCCCCACCCCTCCACTGGGGATTCATTGTGGAGCGAGTTCCCTCGAATCCAATTCTGCTCTATTTATGACAGCTCCTATCTGGTGGTGAGATGATAAGTGTGAGACACAGCACACTTAGGGCTGACGTCTGGTGATAAGAGTGCTCTCCGCACAAGTGCCTCCTTCAACATACACACGTACCCATTCTCTCATCCCGTGACCCCAAAGCATTTACATGTCTTTAACCAAGCTTTTTTTATCAATTTGTTTTCTCTTGAATGTTACACTGTTGTAAACATTTCTCTCTTAGTTTGGGCCAGACGGCACTTTGTAAGTTTCATGTCTAATATAAGCCATTTATATAGCAAAGTCTGACAAGCAGTACTGGGGCGTTACAAACTCCCTGACAGAAACTGACGGTCATCCACACTCTTCAAACAACCAATAGAAAATATCTAACAGGCAAGTTCCAATTTTTTTTGCGATTCGGTGGGGGCATGTAAAGCCAAGATTCTGAGGTATGATACGGGGTACAAGGAAATTGGCTGTGCCGGCCTCCTCCATTGACAGGAACGGTAAGGCAGGAATCAGGGGCAGATTATGAACTTGCTCGCCAGGCCTGCTGGTTAGATGCAAAGGGAGCTACTGGCAAATGAAAGAAGGAAAAAAAATGGAACTGAACTGAAATATAATATAAAACCTTTGACAGGAAAGCCAGACATAGTGAAGCCCATTCAGATGTCCTAGCAGGTTTGAGCTGGTCCTGGTTCCTACTGGACCACAGCAAGGGTGGTTTTAAAACAGCCAGGTGAAGATGCATGATAATGAAGATGTATAAGAATAGTAATAAGAAGAATCATCATCATCATTTAATGTTAAATGCTTTCAGGAAATTGCCTCAAAATTTACTCACTTAAAGTTTTTGGGGGAGGGATTGTTACCTACCGCCCCCTCATCAGCGACTGAACGCCTGAGCCAGTCCTGTTTCCCGGTAAGAGTGGTGGCGTGACTAGGGATGGGCTGATCCACATTTTTTCAATTCCAATCCGATTCCAATACACAAATGCCGATACAACAGATTCCGATACAAGAGCACTTATTACTTTGCTAAACTTTATATATGCATTTTTTTAAGCCAGTTAATACAGATGGAAAAAAAAATGCATGACAAAAAATATTAGGCTACCACAAACATACCTACTGTTCCACCTTGTTTGTACTTTGTTTCAAGCGTTTTTGAGGCATTTTTAGTTCAGTATGAATTTCTTCAAAAAAAGTACACACAAGTGGGGAAAAGTGCTTAAAATTTGAACACAACTTTTCTCCCATTGGCATCAGCGCAGTTACACTTTGTTGCGATGGCAGCCCCTCTTGTAGCACAAGCTGCAGTAAATTCGCAAGACAGTCCAGGTGAGCAACTCCCAAATCATCCATTGCTTTTTATTGTCTCGCACAGTTACACTTTGTTAAGTGAGATTGTCCATTAAACGCTATTCCTACCTCTCAAAACGTTTTTACAAAGATTGCGAAACGCTGTGCTACTGGTTTCTGTTAAAAGCATAAAATACTCCCAGATTGTCACGTCTTATCTTACGCTCCTCATACTGCGAAGGCTATGCAGCCAGAAGTCACTGTACTCACTCCCACTGAGTAGCAGAAAAGACTGAGGGGCAGCGTTAGTGTTCGATTTGAATGCCGCGAAAAAACATGGGAAAGAGCTGTCCTGCGATTGATTGTACAAATAGATTTAACACGAAATAGGAGCTGTCTTTTTAGAGACTGCCAAAAACTAAAGTGAGTAGGTATAGGATGCGGATCGGTCACGCATGGCCGATGCCCGATCCCCGATCCGTCAAATAGGTCTGGATCTCTGGGACGTGACTGCAGACTGTCTAAAGCGTCCCATCACAGCAGAGCCCGTTCACACTTGTACCGCGAGCCGTGCTCACTCGTTCACACCTCCACCACACGCATGTGCGACAGCAATCCAAAACGCAAGCCGGCTATGGGCACAGTCAGCACAACTGAACAGTGCGGGTCAGCCAGCTCATTTCTGCGCCTTCCACTCTGCCGCCACAGCCCCCTGGACCTCCAGCACCGCTCATACCTCAAGACAGCAGATAGGAAAACAGTCAGCCCTGCCTCACTGCATGCTGAGCCAAGTGAGATGGGGGGATTGTGAGCCAAATACAGCTACGCCTCCAGACAATATATTGTCCCAAAAAGAAAAAACCCCTCCATATCCCATATCCCTGAACGTCAAAATTTACTACGCGTTCTCTCCCTGCCAAGCTCAATGCCCACCTCCCTCCACTCAATATTGCCCCAGCTGCTCACCTACACCCTTTAAATCTCTTTCCTTCTTCCCCGTCACCCCCCCCTCCCCCCCATCGTCTTTGGTGTTATTCTACTGACAGGAAGATTCGTGGAAAATGAGAGATCCTGACCTTGAGTGAACCCATTCTTTTGGATGGGCTTCCCGATCACTGGTGCAGTTATACAGTGGCATACCGCGAGCTGAAATGCCGCATGGGTAAGACATTCAGGTAAAGACAGCAGGCATAGCATCTCTTCCCTGGTCACATATCAGAAGCTCACGAAGTCGCATTTCATCCTGCTCTCAGGATACACACATTCATTCATGGCAGGTACCAAAATCGATACTGCCATTCCGCTTCAGAGTGATACAGAGTTTGCATTCTGCTGCGGTTCAAAGTGTCCTTAAACGTGGAGGGTCTCACAGATGATGCCCGTCAAACAGAGTCGCAGTGGTGAGGGGACAAGGCGCAGGAATACTAAGCTGCTACAGAGCACCATCTATCAAGGGCAGATAATCACTGGCACGTCTAATGACAGAAATCAACGTAATCAGGCAACATCTACAGACAGCACACGCGTTGCTTTATAGATCTAATATGGGAATGCAAATCAACATGATATCCAATTAAAACCGGGAAAGATTTAAGATTTATATGACCCCTCTAGCCCCCAAGATGTTATTAATGTTCCATGTCCAGCGTATGGAGAACACATTACATCATACACGTGGAGCCAAAATGTAAAACCCGCAAAAATCACCTAGTGACACTAAACTCACAGCTAGCAGAAGCAGCCTCACTGACACGGCCCTACGAGTCTTACAGAGCACATCTCCAGGGAAAGACCCAGTGTCAGTGACCTGGAATTGCAGGAGACACAAGATCTTCTAGCACGACCAACGTCCCATTTCATCACACAATACCCACTGCGGCGAAGTTTAACTGGGGCTGAACTGTTGTTATTTAGGCCTAAATATTTTTTTTGTAATTTCCCCCATAACACCCCATTTATTGCTTACATACTGTGCTAAATAAAAAGAGCAACTTCCACCCCCTAACTCTCAACATGAAGGCAGAAAACCACCTTAAATATCTTAAGCCCCTTCTTAAGACCTAAGCTTCAATGCCTAATGAAATATTACAGGTTCCCACGAGTAGTTATGGGAAAAGGATGAAAAGCTGCAAGAGAATTTAAATGAATTCACAATGGGATGGTTTAATCTACTGTACCTTTCCTATCCAGCTACAACTGTATATTTAGTATCACAAATTAGATTCGGAAACGATGACAAAAACACCTTAACTGGGCATAATTATTACCCGAGCATAATTCAGCGTGCTTATTACGAAATGACCAATTATTGAGATATTGCTGAAGGAACAGAGGAACGACTGTGGCTATTGTGGGCCAACATTTGCATTTCCAAAGAAAACGAAAGGGAGATTATTACCATCTTTTTTAAATTGGACACAGACAAAAAAAGATTAAAAGTAAAAAATGGCTTTGTCTGGTGAAACATTCAACGGGGACCACAAGGTTGTCAAGGACAGCTTTAATCATAAAGAAAAACCCGAGCAGAAACAGGGGATATTGGAAAACGGGGGCGTGACACAGAAATGCTTTTTGAGTGGTCCGGAGAGCGGGGTGCAGACGACATCCTTGGCTGCACAGCTCCCTTGGGCGGGGGTGTAAATACTGTGAGGGTCCTGGGGGGCTGGGTGTGTGCGTATCCCGCGTCCACCCTGCTTTCCTGAGAAAGTTAAAAAGCAGGTCTCCATACGATCCTCTCCTCTGCCTTTTGTTACATCTGCAGCTCTATTTATTACACACACGCATTTCTGCATGCATATAAATACACAGGCGTTTCTGCATGCATATAAATACACAGGCGTTTCTGCATGCATATAAATACACACACACGCATTTGTGCATACATATAAATACACACACAAAGACAGATCGCTTTAAAAGCTTAGCCTTCACTTTATCACCATGCAAACAGATTGCATATAAAACAGAAAACAGAGCCAGGCTTACACCTTGCGTCGGCTGTGTCTCTATCGTGCTGCAACATTAAACCAGCGCATTTACAGCCCATAATAAGTGTGTCCTCCATAAACAGTTTGGAGGCTAATGTGTTGGAGGTTTCTGCTATCGACAGCACTTAGTCTGCGAGCCTCTCTCACTCCTGCCCTCCGTGTCGCCTTCGCCACAGAGCAGAAGGAGTATCAGAGTACAAGCTGTTCCTCCCCCCCATTCTATCTGCCTCCAAGGGCAGACAGCCCTCTCCATCATGTTCCATGACACAGCTGATACCCAACGTGTTATGGTGCTGCGTTATGGTGCCACATTACTAACCCCTTCCTCCTTCCACCAATCTGCTGAGAATCCACCCCGACCCCCACACACCCATTTGGGGGTGGACCACTCAGGTGGTATATTAGAAACCCCGCACCTTCGGAAGGTCTCAAAGGTTCTCCACATGTAATCACATCATCTACCCCAAAAATCCTCACACAAGCTCCACGCTCAAATATTAATGCACCAATAAACAAACGTGCAGTGTTTCTATTCCACTGAGAAAGGGGGGGGGAAAGCATTTACATCATCCTGAGTACAACTGAAAACATCTCACTAAAAGAACAAGACAATCCCTCTTCTGTTTTGAAGTGCTGATGTGTATTTTATGACTAAATGAGCTCCATCCTGAAAATGCGAGGTATTAAGAAAGCAATGAGACAGGGATTAAACGCCCAAATTAATGTAAACGCAGCGTGTAAGACTTTCAGAGACTTTCATTGCAGGTGTGCTGGGACAGGGACAATCAGCCTGCTGCATTTAGCCACTGAAGGTAGTGTTTGATTTCTTATGAGAGCCGGCCATTGCATCCGCCACGTCGGCGTCTTTCAGGCAAAACAGGTTTGCGTTTCAAACAGAAACGCATCATCGTACCCGTGCATTAAAACAAAAGGGGCTATGAATAATGCAGTACGTCATTCATGTCAAAATTATGCCAAATGGCTTGAGCGCCTCTCCTGAAAACTAATATTTGTTCCTCTTTGTGTCATCAGGCAGCGCACGTCTGCGCTGAGCACAATCCGCAATCGTGTGAATTTTTAAGTTCCTCCTCCTGCATCTCAGGTCACCTGTAGTCACTGATTTCATAGATGTCAGGCATTCGAACCTTCTCTTGTAGGAAAACACCCTAACGCAAACTACAGGTTAACCCAATCCGACATGTATCATGCTTAAGTACTCTGAACACATAATATAGATATACTACGTGCAGAAGCTACTACAATCCCACATCAAGTAAATCAACAACATATAAAGAAGGCTACAAAGAAAGGCTTTACAACACTCCGAGAGTCGGGCGAGACATAAGCGAGTATCATCGCCGAGACAAAGTCAGCGGCTGCCTATGTCGCTAATAGAATTGACCGGTGTTCGCCGTGAATACTGTCATTTATATTGACATTTTGGGACATCATGGACTTTTAGATCGCACCTTTCCTCACCTCCACCTGCGGTCTGCATTATCATCGCTCAAAATTAGTTTTGAAGACCCCCCTTTAAATTTCATTCAGTTTTTAAAACATCTTTACTAGAATTTTGTTTGTGCTATTACTACTATTATTATAGCAGTACTGGAGGTGATCCACGTTCCCAATATCAGCAGAAAGTCAATAAAATTTCACTTTTAACATAAATGACGTTTTAAAGTACTAATTGGTATTTATGAGCTGACAAAGTTATTGATCTGACAACTGCCATCAAGTTATGTCGACATAGGTCTCAAATTCACACTTTTATTCACTTAGTCAAATGTGTTCAGTTTTCACGATGATATAGAATCACATGAGTGGAAGTGTTTGGGATCGTGGACAGCCTGGGTTTACTGTCAAAGCTTCGCTCACACGATTATCTGTGAACGAAAAACTGTTTCCACTGCATTTTGCCACAAAGCGGTTATGACGTTTACTGGCCATCCGTTCAAGATCAGGGACACTTGTAAAGGTTACTCTGAAATAATCAGTACTTCATTTTGCAAATGTACATATTCAAAATAAACAATATATCAATACAAGTGTATTTATATTTCCAAAATGGCACAAATTAGGCACTTCTATACTCAATGTTCCATTTTATCAAACCTATATTCACAGTAAAATTGAAACTTTGTCCCATTTACTTATGACATCTGCTAGACTTCACATTAACTAATAACTTAATAAAGCTTAAGTGAGTTTTCACGATTAAGACATGATACAGATCAGGTGTTATACCGAAAAAGGCATCCCTGCCGTATAATGCATGCCGGGATTCTGAGTTGAGTTGAGCTTTTAGGGTTTTTTGGGGGGCGTTACTGTTTTGGGCTTTTTTGATGCCTTTTTCGGCATAACACCGGTAGCGACTTAGTTATATTGTATCATACCCCCACACCCCTTAATGAGTTAAAAAGAAAAAAAAACGTAGTGCGTAAAGTATTCATTATAGGCTAGGCTTACTTGGTCTTTTTCCAGAATTGCAGAATCTAAAATGGGCTTTTGACCAATACATAGGCTGGGCGAGTTACCGTGAAAAGGACGATATTAAGCCCGATCATTAGCAGCCGAGGTTGCACGGAAGCCAGCAAATCGGACGCCATCTGCGCTGCGCTTCGCAGCGGGTGGCTCAGAGCTGCTTCGTAGAGCCACTGACTGCTGACGCGTGTCCTAACGTCTCCTAACCTTTCCACATTCATGCGACATATTAGCCACCAGGAATAGACGCGTGACTTTTGTCACAAACTAACACGCCAGTCAGTTCAACGAGTAATATATAATTTAATATAACCAGGATCAGCACATTGTACACCCTCCTTTACATATAAATATAACATTACAATATGTTGAGTTCTGATGTCCTTTTGCTAGGTTAAATCATACAGAGGATAAGTCTTAAATGATTAGTGAAATAACAACAGCAACAGAAATTATTTATTTTGACAGGCAGGCCTACCATCCTGAATGGTCAAACGATCAAATCACTGCCTAAACACAAGCATGGGCCCCCGCCCGATAGAAGTTACGCGGTGCGGCTGGCCCGCGAGCTCTGCGCGGCTCGCGCTGCTGGCGTCCGCGTGAATGTGAAGCGTCTGTCTCTCTCGCCGCCGCTTACCGCAAATCTCACATACTCATAAAACTGAGAAATTCACTTCAAAACACAAGAGCTCTGCTTGTTTATTTATTTTTTAATTTTGTCATAGTTCACATATGTGGAAGCTTCCTGAACGCCTCCCCAATGTTTTTCGGTAAGAAGAGATACAATATAGATATTTTAACATTAACTCAAGTAATGACAAAAAAGGCAACGATCTGCAAAAGAAAAACAAAACTTTATGTATTTAAAGGAAGGGGCAGGTCACTCAAAACCAGCAAAAAATATATGTTTAGGGGTATCTATCCATCTAGGTTGTTCTTTTGGGAATTGCCTAGTTTTAGAAAAACTGGTCGTAGATATATAGGGCATCTACCGAATATAACTATTGTGAATGGCATTCTTTCTGTGGTGATTAAAGCGCTAGAACAATACAATTGGAAAATTCAACAGCAATGTCTCTTACCAGAAATCACGACCCGGTTACTGAAGATAAACCATAGACTTGGTAGTTAGCAGTTTAATGTAAAAACTATTTTCTTCTACCGAACACCCACCAATCGTATCACTCCGCTAAAGATAGTACTGAGATGCTCATGCTTGTATCTTCTACGCAGTGATACGGTTGGTGTGTGGAATTCGGGTAGAAGGAAATAGTTCCTAATTTAACTGCTCAATTAATTAATTACACTAGGTAACTCCCAACAGAACGACGTAGGTGGATAGATACCACCAAAGTCCCTCTAAAACATCTTTTCTCAGTTTTACGTGAACTGAACACTGGACGTTACCAGTGTGTCTCCCTCCAGATCACAAGGGGGGCACAGAAGCGACACTCTGTCCCGGTTTGTTATGAGCAGCTGTGCCACTCTAATACTTTTCTTTTGGGAAGTATTAATAGAGTGCACACACCAGTACTATCAATATGAAAGTACTATAATATAAAGGAGTAACCGTCTCCAGATGCAACTCATAAAAACAGAGAGTGCAACAACGCACTTTACCTTTATATAAGGTGAGCACAAGTGTCTTAAAGGTGCAGTGGCATTTTTTAATTTGTAATAACAACATGAGCTTTAAGATGACATAATGAGAGATTGATGAGGCAGGGTGCCCAAAGGTGATGGCTGACTGGCTCATCCTAGGAGAAAGACCATGTCAAAGCAGCCAGCACTGTGTAGGGCAGTACTGCTGGCCGCATAACTGCCACCCGGTCGCATGCAATCAGCTGACAAATTTAAACAAAGCAAAATGAGTATGTTTTTGGGCCATATGCCTTTGTGGGCCAAACCTACAATAAATGGTGCAAACATCCCAAATGTACCATCTACCCACACCCTCAGTTTCCCCCTAGAGCTCCTCCCCCCATTGTTTGCAAAATCACCAGCAAATTAATTATATATTCATGATTTTTCTTCAGGATGCTGACATTTGCCCAAAGCTGTGGGGATTTTATTTAAAAGGCTCATTTTCAGGTGCACATATTTAGGGGGTAACACTAGTCACGGCCGGTGCTGTCACTAACTCAGCATTAGGAGGGTTTGTGAAGATGTGCAGGACCTGGGGCTCCAACAGACCGTCCTAAAAAGGGCTTGAAAAGGTGCCAGAGGTGAAACACGAGTCGGTAGTGCGCATAAGAGCAAATAGGCGCTGTGTGAAGGCTGCAGGCACAGGGGGGCTTTGCCGAGATGTTTACAGGAATTATGAATGAATAAAGAGGGACTCAGAGCACGATGTATGCCCTTTCTGGGAGAATGTCACCCCCGAGAGAGGACAGAACAGTGTTCTCTGCCTCTGAGATCCGGAATTTGGCTGACGGCCTCATTCCTGCCAAGAGGGACCAGAGCAGAGTGTCATTTTTCTCATATTTTTGTAACACTCTATAATTCAGGCAAAAAAAGATTCATG
>JAODKF010000002.1:14900708-14911186 GCA_026779585.1 Mormyrus proboscirostris | reverse complement strand
CCTGCAGGCATTAGCTTCTGTCAGTCCTCATGCATCGGGGGGGAGGCCAATGTAAACAAATTAGATTGTCGTCTGCCAATCGAAGGGAGGAGCCACTGATTAACTGGGTTAATCTGCCAGAACCTCGAAGGTGGCGCCATCCCTGTCGCTACCCTGTCCCGCTCCCCGAGAAGCTGGCGGCAAGACACATAACAGCCTGCATGCTATAATGGCCCTGCCTTTCTGTGGGCACCCAGTCTCCAACACAGAGCTCCTGCAGGTTGGTTGCCCTCGGAGGGGATCTGCCCCCTCCCTGGTGGGTCTTGTCGCCTTAGCATACGCTGGCTGTACACACCCGCCACCTAACAAGTCTCCTATCTTCTGAAGTGGCTCCTCCTCAGCCCCCGAATTTTCTGTGAGGCGGGAAGAACATATCCTTCGGAGCGGGATACTGAGGAAACCCTGACCTGTCACCTCGGTTTAATCCCCTGGATGGCTTTGATCACTCGCCTGCCGTCGCTGCCAAGACCACCACATATGTGAGATCCATTTGCGCGGGTGGGGTAATCCATTTCAATTATCACTCCGCACCCCTCGACCAGCCCCCTCCCTCGCCCGGCTTTTGTTACGCAAGGTTGATCACCACATTGAAGGCAAGCGGCAAATCAGTGACAAAGTACCAGCTTTCCAGCCAGCCATTGCACAGTTTGGGCTGCCTCTTAGTATTCCATAGCATTTTAATTGGATGGCCCAGGACGCACTCGAGTTCTAAGGTAAACAGACACACATGTGTTCTGGGGTAAACTCACACATGTTCTGGTATAAACATACAGACACGTGTTCTGGGGTAAACACACACAAATGTTCTGGGGTAAACACATACATGACTTCTGGGGAATACACACATGTGTTCTGGTGTAAGCATGCAGATACATGTTCTGGGGTAAACACACACACATGTTCTGGGGTAAACACATACATGAGTTCTGGGGAATACACACGTGTTCTGGGGTAAACACATACATGAGTTCTGGGGAATACACACGTGTTCTGGGTTAAACAGTTGTCCGCCATAACCACTCACCCCCACCCACCCCCACAGACTCACATATGGACCTCTTGCAGACTGTCTTAGCAAAGGGAGCATCAAAGCTCCAGTGATGGACGATGGTGAGGGGGCAGCAGGAAAGCAGGTGCTAGGGGCGGAGCCTCTGACAAACAGGCCTTTAATGAGAGCGCAGACCTTGGGGATCAGTTACTACCTGTATGGAAGATTCTGGGAAGTAAAATCACAGTGCCGTGATGTCGCTCCATTAAACACAGGGGAGCCGTGGGGGGTCCATACAGAGCTGCAACCAGGGGAGGCAATTTATCTGCCCGCATGGGGGGCCCGGACGAAAGGGGGTCGTCCGGGCATCTGCTGTCAATGTCATGGAGGAGCCATGAGCAGATTAAGGTGGGAGGGTGTCTGTGCATCAGGGGTGAACGGTGCACTGGGGGATGAGGGAGGCTAGGGGTGATGGCAGGGGCCCCCGCCTGGGCACCGCCTTACTGGCTTGGAGATGGATGGTTCATGCAAGTCATGGGACAACGCTTTTCATAACCTCCCTGCCGCAGGCATGCAGCGCTGCCTTATCTGTGCAAACAGTGCGCAGATAACCAGCCTTTTCATATCCTATTTGTGCAAACACCCCCCAGGACCATCCGTCAGGGTGTCCCAAAAAAAGCTCTGGAGTTCCCCATTGTAAAAGTTGTCTTACATTCATTTGCTCGTGATAAAAATAATGACAATGGAATGATGGTGGGGGGGAGTGGGGAAATCACCCAACTGAGCCTCACATTTCCAGCTGGCTTATCTCAGGTACGGAGGGGGGTGTGGAATATGGGATGTGAGGTGTGGGTGGAGGGAGGGGGTCTCTGATCAGGAAAGGAGTTAGCATGAAGACAGCGAGAGTGATGCTGACATCACAGAGAGCGGTTGGTGTCCTACTAACGTGCGGTCATATCTGCTTGGCTCCCAGTAAATGGGTTATATATAGTGGCAGGTAAGGGGGAAAGCATCGGCTGTGAATGCAGCCAGCAGCCCACATGCGCTTTTAGCTCCTGGTCCCGATCATACAAAATAACACACATATTTCCCAATAAGTCATATTTTTACAATCCTTTAGTTTTCATCTTCAAAAAGATTTTAAGTAGGCTGAAATGATTAAGCACTTTATATGACTTCATTTTGATTTAGTGACTCTACACATTAACTTGCATTATTAGATTATATTAAAGAGTACAAAAATTGTTTCATGTGTTGAAATTATTTCTAGAAGTAAATTATGTTATTAATAAAGACACTTGGAATAATAAAAAAAAGGCCATGAATTCCATTTGTGTCTTGCGCTGCAATCCAGTCAGTATGAAACGATGCAAATATATTTAATAAAAATATAACATGTTAATATTTACAGAAGCTCTCCACATGATAATGAAAACTGGGCTTCTGCCTCAACATCAAAAGCAGCACAAGAGCGTTCAGTTAGCCGAGTGTGGGAATGCCAGCAGGCTTATTTTCTAGAATTTTCTTTCTCTTTAATTATACAGAGTGTGAAAGGACCCACTTAGCTGATGTTGGTTGTTTGGCGTATAGATGAATCGCACTGATGGCTGAAGTGGAAAAATACACTAAACTTGACCTGAGTGCAGTTATAATGGTCATAAGCCTCCTTCACATGAACTTCCTAAGTAAATAGTTTCTGGCCATATGTAATGTTGTCATGATGATTGGCAAAATGATTTCCCCTCCTTGTTATAAATTTCCCTCATTAATTTCACCCTACATGAGTGCCATGGTTGACCCTTATCATTCCTACGGTTGACCGTATCCCGCCGGGAGGTTCTGAATGTGACGCACAGCCATTCCCAGCCTCACTGTCCGTCACGCCAAGTGAGGAGGAAGTCTGCAGGCACTGAATGCCAATTACGTGTCTGGCTGACAGGAAGAACAAAGGCAGGGACGCGAGCTGGTGACAGGAGGCCTGAACGAGCACGCACAACAGCGCTGGACCCCTGCGGACACTGCCATGCCACATCACTCCATACCTTCTGGAATCGGCCCCTTCCTGATACCTCAGGTCGTCGGGCGGGCACCGAGAGGGACGGACGGCATGGCCGTTTGATACTGAGCTGAAATCTGGCGTTCATGTGCCTGTCAGTGGGCTGCTTGGATGCATTTCATAAGCGGGAACTGGGACGAGTCCAAAAAAAGCAGGGGAAAACAAAACAGGCTTCAAAAAGGACTGCTGCTGAGAATCACTGGGGCTTTGGGTTCTGGGCAAATAAATAAAAAAAACATCATAATGCTCTTTTATACATTAATGGCATAAAATGAATAAAATGAATCAGTATTTCTGTCTCTACACTGCCCTATTCCAGGAGATCCACCACAGGCCATTCTATCAAACTGTTTAAAGTTATGCATAAATTACAAAGTGGATATTAGGCTGATAAGTGTTTTGATTTGGCGTCTGTGTGGATGAAGTGAGCCTGTCATGGGGCTGCATGTGGACTGAATATGATGACTGAACCACTGTGCGACTGCCTGCATCATAGGCTGTAGAAATACCCAGAATTCTGTATTCCCGCTCCTGCAGACACATCACCTGCAATTACTTCCATAATATAGTCATGGTGTGATGGCACTGATAGAAGGAAGTACAATAAATAATAAATGTGCTCTTTATAAACAAGAAACTTGCCATTTCCTAGTGCTTTTCAACTAATCTCTGCCCCAAGGAGGTGGAGACCCGGATTGAGATTGCTCAGGCTGGGTGGGGCAATTAGAAATTCTGGGTGGGCAAATTTTCACACAATGGACTGTACCGCAGTGCAGAAGTGGCTTGTGACCAGAGGCATAGGTAGGCCACATGGGCATATTCATATTTTATGTTTGAACTATTTATGAGCTTTACATCATGCTCATCAATCTCTTAAATCAGAAAAGACAAATAATTATTATTATAATTATTATGTGATTTCTGTAAGGTGCTTTGGATAGATGTGCCTGGCAATCAAACATAAACTTAACATAAATAACATAATCAGGTAACTTGATGGTGAACATTACACGTGTGAATGCGTGTGCATGTGTGTCCAGATTTGTCTCGAACTGAAAATCTCACTCCATCCAGCTGACCAAAGTTGCCAACACTGTGCTGATATTAACGTTAGTAAACTGTTAAATGTTACAGTAGTGCACCCGTTTCCATAGGGGATGCGATCCAACACCTACCGCAGAGATCCGAAACTGTTGATAGTAGCGAATACCATAAATGACTGTGTTGTTTGTTGTGTACATGCATACCTATGATAAAAATTTAATTTACAAATTAAAATGAGACTGCGATTACCAAATCAGTGGATATAGGGGTTCCACTGTACTGTTCTAGTGAGCACAGACCAGGGAAGCAAGCAAAAGAGACGCAGGATCGGGGAAAGAGGACTTTAATCGAGAGATGGAGAGGCATACATGGCAATACAGGGCTTCGATAACGCAGAGACGTCAATGACAGGACTGGGGAAACATACTCAAACCATACTTAAATACACAGGACTCAATAGGAATAACAAGAAAGAGCTGGTAATAATCAGGATTTCACGCACACAGGACCAGAGACAGGAGACCTGGAAAACAAAACAAGACCTTTGCCAGGGCATTGGGAACAGGACGGACACACAGAACGGGTACAACGGAATCAACCAGGACAACAACAGACAAATGACGGGGAACGCCGACAGGCACAGGGGCACCAAGAACGGAGAGACAGGGGGAACACCAACCGGAGGAACAATGGGACCAGGAGTGAACACAGGTGAAACAGAGGGACGAGACACAGGGGGCACGAAACCAGGAGGGAGGAAGGCATAGGACGGGGGAAGCTGTAGGAGCAGCAGACAACCTCAAGGCCGGAGCTGGAGGGACCCATGGCGGCAGCATGGTAGGAGCAGGAGGGGACCTTGTAGGGGGCGAGGAGGCAGGCGGAGGAACAGGAGAAGGAGGTGAGGAGGAAGTCAGAGTGGGCACTAGGGGAGGTGAGGTGGAAGGCGAAGGGCACCTCAGCGAAGGGGAGGAGGCAGGTAAAGCCACGGCAGGGGACAGCCGACCAATGAGTCAAAGTGGGGAGACTCGCAGGCAACTGACGAGGTGCCATAGGGCGACCCGCAGGCAACTTCCGAGTAGAAGCCTGGGGAACCACAGGCAACTGTCGAGCATGAACCGGAGAAGACTAAGGGCAAGCCAGGGGGCAGGATGGGTGAGACACAACCCCGGCGCAGGTGTCCTCTCCCTTTCCAGGAGATCGACAAGTGGGGTCCCAGCTGGGATCTACCATGCTGGAGTGGTGGTGAATGACTTATTGGGGAAGTCAGGGCAATCCACGAGGGGTCCCATTCGAGCCAAGGGAGGAGCGATGGTCCGTCTCTTGGGAACCTCCTCGGGGACAGAGGTCTGGGACACGGGAGTAGGGTCCAAAATTGGAGGGTCAGGAATCGGGGGAACTAGAGGTTGAGGTTCGGGAGCAGGAACCTCTGGGACAAGTGTAGCACAGGTACATCAGGAACAGGCAGGTCAGGAATATCTGGAACTGGCAGGTCAGGAACATCTGGAACTGGCAGGTCAGGAACATCTGGAACTGGCAGGTCAGGGACATCCGAAACTGGCAGTGGGGGGTGGAGCATCGACTGCCGGTGCAGGAACCGCGGGGGCGGAGCATCGACCGCCGGCGCAGGAACCACGGGGGGCGGAGCATCGACCACTGGTGCAGAAACTACAGGGGGCGGAGCATCAACCACCGGCACAGGAACCCCAGGGACTGGAGCCAGGGTCTGCGCCTCAGCAGCAGCTGTTGCCCCTTTAAGGACCTTAGTGACCCGTGGGATGGCATCCAATATTGACCTGGCCCCTTTAAGAGCCAGCCGAGTCCTAGCAAAGGGGTGTGCTGCTGGTGTCCTATAGTTGTGTTCTGGGCATACAGCAAATCTGGATATAACGGACTTTGGATATATAAGACAACAAGTCCCTTGAAGTCCATTATAATGGGATTTTACTGTATAATCATGTTTATTACGCATTATAAATGCTCTCTGCAGCTCTCATCTACAATGTGACTATAAACTATAAATACTTCCATAATGCTTTATAATTGCTTGTACTGACCATTATGAAGATATCTATAATGCAACATAATGACTGCTTTAATTAAAGTGTTACCCAGTACTTTTTAACTTTTTAGTGCCGCTAGTTTTGCATTTCTAATAATGCGTCCAAAACGTAGTGCTCAAAGTGCGTACATAACTGTAGTTACTTTGTACGTACAGTACAGGGGATGGTTTGTATTTCATATAACAAAGTCCAAAAAAGAAAGAGACGGAGCAATTTGTCATGCAGTTGTACAGTACAATCTGTTTAGAAATTGGCAATAAAAAGTCATTTTATGTTATAGCTCAGGCTAGGATACTGTTTTGGGGGGGGGGTTACAGTGTCATTCGCAAATTTTCACCTACACGGGGACATTTTGCCTCTAATCCTCCCAGTTTTGAAGTTACAGTAAATATCAGATTTGTGTCAAATCTTCCCACTAACGTGTGACATGTCCTCCATTTTGTAATTTCATCCCTCCGTTTCCCAGGATTCCTCTTGCTTGTCAATCTTTTACACACCTCAAAGGGTGCTTTTCCACCGCACCACATACTGTACTTTAGGTTTTCCATCAGCGAAAAACTAGTACCGCACCGAATGACATCACAACGCGAGGCGGGGTATTTTTCTTTTACTGAATTTGAAAAATTGCTTTAGTGTATTATACTTATTGCTGTCACCTTACCACCTGGAAGAAAAGATAATGTATCTCAATGGGATATTCCTGGTAAAATATAAACGGCTGGACGTATATTAATAGCAACATCGCATGTTATGCACATGCAGTTCTTCGCTATTGAGCTAGATTAAGATCAAGCTTTTTCTTATTTTCAATTCTGTTTACGGACATTGCAGCGCAGGGAGTTAAAGTTTCGTTAAATAATTTTTACTCTGTTACTCTGTCATGGAATAAAACTTATCGAGCTTTGAAATTTTAATTATTATTCCTTTTATAGATTATCTATGTTGAAAGATCAGTTTAAAGGTTACCTCCACTTCTTTTGCATGAGCGCTGCATGCATTCTCCGAGATGATTATAATGATTTTCATCCTTGCTATTTAAATCACTCGAAGACGGGTTTGCGAGAAATGTATTAACTCCTTTTTTTTTGTTTTATAAATAGCCCAATATTTATTACAATAAAATCACATCACCATCCTAGTATATTAAATAAAATAGTGTGCTGTCCTAGTATATTAAAATACTTTTTGCATTCCTTGTTATGCCATACTTATCTTATTGTTGTATCTGTTCTTCAGACCAGATTGAAATATTTTTTCTTATGTTTATCTTTTTCTGAGTTTTCTGAGGAGTTGAGTTCGCAGCTGCCTTCAAGGTGGCGTTTGTATTGTGTTTCAGAGGCAGGTTATTTGCATAACCAATCGACAAAGAAAGTGTCGATTCAAAGTCAAATCCCATCCCAAACTACCGAAATAACAAAGAAGTACCCCAGTGGGTTTGGCACTTTTACTACTGGAATTTATGTACTTATACTGGAGCGGAAGTCAATGGAAAAGCAAAAGTACCAAAAGTACCATACCGAGAGTAAGGTACTTCATGCGCAGCGGAATCACGGCCCACACAATCTGAGCAAACTCCTGTCCTCCCTCCTACGCCTCCTCCTGCAGGACCCTCCATTCCCCATCACTTCAACCCCTCCTCACTCGGTCGTCTCCCCCTTTAAGTGCAGGAGAAGCCAAACTGTGATCTACCATAAAAGCGAATGCGGAGATCCTATGACCCGAACACCTGCTGATTTGTTCTTACCCCCCGCCATCACTGTCAGGGCTTATCTCATCAGAATTTGAAATAAAAACCCTTGCAAACTTTTCTCTACCTAATCCTCGCTTTTTATCCCCCTACTGACCTCCTCCTTCTCCACTGTACCTGCGATGACTTCCCAGAACTACTGGGCACTAATAGTATTAGAATGTGCAACCTTCAGCTCTTTATGTAAGCCTTTATGTTAGGCTTCCTCTCCCTCTCTCTCCATTGCCCTGCTTTCTCTAAGAGGTAACGACCCTTCTGTCCCACTCAAACCTTCCACCATATGGTTATCTGGTTCCGCTCCACACCTCGTGATCAGTGCTGCCTCCCTTACGTTCCACCGTTCGATACGATCACCCGGTTCCACTCCACACCTCGTGATCAGTGATGCCCCCCTTACGTTGCACCGTTCGATACAGTCACCCGGTTCCGCTCCACACCTCATGATCAGTGATGCCCCCCTTACGTTCCACCGTTCGGTACGGTGACCCGGTTCCGCTCCACACCTCGTGATCAGTGATGCCCCCCTTACGTTCCACCGTTCGATACGGTCACCCGGTTCCGCTCCACACCTCGTGATCAGTGTTGCATCCCTTACGCTCCACCGTTCGATACGGTCACCCGGTTCCGCTCCACACCTCGTGATCAGAGCTGCCTTCCGTACGTTCCACCATTCAATATGGTCACCCGGTTCCACTGTACACCTCGTGATCAATGCTGCCTCCCTTACGTTGCACCGTTCGATACGGTCACCCGGTTCCGCTCCACACTTCGTGATCAGAGCTGCCTCCCTTACGTTCCACCATTCAATATGGTTACCTGGTTCCACTGTACACCTCGTGATCAGTGCTGCCTCCCTTACGTTCCACTGTTAGAGATGGTTAACCTGGTCCCTTACCTTCTTAGCTAAAATTTCAGACTTTGAGTACCGAAATCAGCCCTAGGCTTCTAACAAGAAAGAAACAAATTTCTTTCTTCCTTCTATCTCAAATACTTACATTTAAAATCGTTTCCTCAGCTTTGTTTTCCTGTCTGACACCCTTGATCTTAAGCACTTACTTTTCTAGACCCAATACAGCAACTGATCTCCACTGAGAGTCACCAGCACAGTGCTGAGCTTAATAACCTTGTAGTACCTCAGAAGTTGTGTGTCCCAGGACCTCTCCAGTGGGACTCCGCTGACCTGCATCCACCTCACATGACTCTCTCCAGCGGCAGTTCCTCAAGGCTCCATCCACGGCCTTTGTGACTTTCCTCCACATCACATCCATTAGCCTTGAATTCTCCTTTCCATGTGTCTTCCAACAGCTTCACTTCCTTTACTGCCCCTTCCACATCACTACTCCTCCTGGAATCAAAAACTAAAATACCTTAATCTGCATATTCGTTGAAATCTTCCTGCTCCATCATAGCAGATAGCCATCCCTTTGAAAGGAAATCTTTGTGTTTTGTAAAATCTAAGAATTAGACAAATATGCTTCTCTGCATGCTGAATAACCCAACAGAGATAAGAACAACAGTGTTTGCATTACAAAATGAAAGTTCTTCAAATTTTCTTCAAATATCCAACTCAGTTCACTGATTTATTTTTATTCACTGTTTTATCGAATGCCCAATTACATATGCTGGATATATGGTAACTTTTGTTGTTATTGTATTATTGCTCATTCATTTAATTAATGATTAATCAATCTTTTTTGGCATCTTCTTATGCTTGGTGCATTATATATGCACCTATCTAAATTTCTGTCTGACTCAGTAAGTTTAAAAATGTGACTGGTAATGTTACTGTCAGCAACTGAATTCCTCCCTTCCCAGAAGATAGAGTATGAGAAACTCTCTTTTATGGAAGACGGGTGTCAAGTTGTGAAAAATCCAGAAACCAATGGCAGCCAATACAGATAATAAACTGAGGAAGCGCTATTAGCCGAGGATGAGGTAGCAGTGTGGAGAACAGGCACAGCCGTGGTGCTGGACGGCGCATAGACAGAACCGGTCAGGCGTCGATAAGGGACCCGACAGAGTCAACGCAGATGAATGTGTCTCTGCAAGCCAGCACTTTGTTTACGCTATCGCACTGGGCCCTTTGAGAGCGTGAAGGTCTTATCGTGGCGTGAGATTATATTACATGGCGTTGCATGAGAGGCCTGCCTTGACTGCACACAGGGCTAAATTCCAGCAGATTTAGCCTTTGGCTGGAGGGCAGGCTGCGACCGACTCCGTTTAAGAAGGTCTGTTTGGGAGGATGGTGCTCAGTCCCCGTGGCGATACCCTCGAACTGGCGCTTAAATGCCCTGCATGTACCTTCCAGCTGCCCCCGCTTCACTTTCTCGATTCCGGAAGCAGTGAATCACTTAAAGGGCATCCTGGCCGTTTGCATATTCGGGCCCAGAGCTTGTGCTGCCTGGAGCCGCCCCATGCCAATCGCCTGTGACGGCGATGGTCCCCGGGCCTCCTGAGCTACGGTACACAGGGGCTCAGGCGGTGATTTGTGCTGTGCGTCTGATCTGGAGCAGCTCGGAAGGGGGGGAGGTGGGCTTGGTGCTG
>JAODKF010000002.1:14854273-14872963 GCA_026779585.1 Mormyrus proboscirostris | reverse complement strand
AAAGCCCCCCGCCTGCTCCCCCCGCCGCTTTCAGCCTGCCCCCCCCCCCCTTTCACGTGCTGTTGGTGACGTGAGACACGACTGTTACCACCAAAGACTAAGGCCTTGTGCCAGGGCTCTAGAACGAGAATCAGCACTAAGGCTTCAGTTCAAATTTATATTTTCCTGTCAAAACTCGATGTGGAAGTTTCTGGAAGCAACAACATAAATCAGGGTTATCTACTATTCCTATCAAAAGGAGATGAAACTATCATCGGTAATCAATCGTCAGGTGCAGTCCAAATGCCGGATAAGATGCACAGCACAGGACGAGTTACACGCTGAACATCGTTTTCCTGTTTAAGTTCAGCATTTATGTCTGACCCGCGGGTAGCATGCAGCGCTCCGGGTCCTTCCCGCCACACTGAGCTCCACTGACCGCATGCTGACATCATCTAACAGAGATGCTTGATCGTTTGACGGGAAGCTTAATCAAGTGACTGAAACACTTCATCATCTGAGTAGATGGGTACTCACCCCCACCCCCCGCACAACCCTCCTTAAATAAAACTGACCCGCCCTCCCATCGTCGTCCCTCAGCTTTAATTAACATTTTCGACACAAACGCATGCCGTCTGACACGGAGTGGCAAGCAGCAAAATGCAATTAAAATTAAGAATATTGATTATCCTGGACGACGGCTTATAAATAATGGCACACATAAATAAATGAAAACGACAGGTGAGGTTGGTGATTCATGCCCAGAGTTCCGCGAACGGCAAAATAAATCACTCGGCTCCGTGTTTTTATCGAGCTATGACTCCGCCCTGCTGACAAAATAATGGCATGGTCTGCTTGTCTGCTGCAACCTCAGATAAAACAATAGCTATAGATAAACATTTTTTTTTTTAAATAACTGTAATAATCACTGAGCCCAATTGACACAGTGTGTAGGGCTACACTGGTCCCACTACAGCACAGCCCCATTAATGTCATTTAAGCAAAGAGGTCAGGCTGAAATGCTCCTCTGTGATGGTCCTCTGGGACTATATTCTTTAGGATCATTGTGGTTATCCTCTCTGACGATCTCCTGGAATGATAGCCTGGGATGATCCTCTGTGATGATCACTAGGGATGATACCCTAGCTAGTGTTTTCCTCTGTGATGATCCCCAGGAATCATACCCTAGCTGGAGCAATCCTCTGTGATGATCCCCAAGGATCATACACAAGATGGGGTATTCCTCTATGATGATCCATAAGGATCATACCCTACCTGGTGTGATCCTCTGTGACGATTCACAGAGATGATAACTTAGCTGGAGTGAACCTCTGTGACGATCACCAGAGACAATTCCCTGCTGGGGTGATCCTCTGTGATGATCCCCAGGAATCATATCCAAGATGGAGCATTTCTCTGCGATAATCCCTAGGGATCATACTCTAGCTGGTGTGATTCTCTGTGACAATCCCCAGAGATGATACCCTAGCTGGTGTGATCCTCTGTGACAATTCCCAGAGATGATACCCTAGTTGGTGTGATCCTATGTGACAATCCCCAGAGATGATACCCTAGCTGGTTTGATCCTCTATGATGATCCCCAGGGATCATACCATAGCTGATGTGATCCTCTGTGATGTGATACCTATGATGATCCCTGGGGATGCTACACTGTTCTGATCCACCAGTGGCCTGTCCATGCTTTTGTGACTAAGTGACGTGGGTGACCAACCGAAAAGCGACTTGCCATGGCAGATGTCTCACCAAAAGGCTGGCTCAAAAGAGCAGACTGGAAAACATGGTGACAGTGAAGTGACTGTACATTGTTGCTGGTCCCAGGTCAGTTATATCCAGCAAAACTGCCCATAAACTCATTGCTAATATAAGAAAAATCTTTATGGGGTCAACCCTGAAATAAGATTTTATCATCTCACAGAACATCATCAACTTGGAGCATTTGAAAATGGCTGCTGAAACAGTGTATGGATTTGAATCCCCCCTCTGCCCCTCCCCATTCTATCAATATTTATGAAGTAAATGACACAAGATCGGCCTTGGGAGGGACCCATATTAATTTTCAGGTCCAGATTGGAAAAAGTTTTGAGGGTGAGCTAAGGGGTGGGGGGCTACATGGACAGAAAGTGAGTAAAGTGAGTAAAGCGAGTAAAGTGAGTAAAGCCCCACAGGTCACTCACTGGAGCACCTTGCTGTCAGGCCTCCATCTGCAGAGACATATACTACCAGTAAAAAGGTTTCACACACACTACATTTGCATGTTACTCACTTAAAACATAAAAATACATTCAATATTCTTTGTTAACAAATAAATTTACAGTATGTTCATCATTTGAGTACCTTTACTGGCAAAAATGTCATATCTTTGATTTGCCAAAGTAGCCTCCTCTAGAAGTTATAACAGCAGAGAAAATGGGAGGCTTTCGTTCTACAAGGGACATTAAATACTGTTCTGTTTCATGGGATGAACATGAGTTAACTAGTTAAAGGACAGCCTAGAATTTAACGCCATCAGCACACAACCAGTTAAAAGGATGTCAGACATGCACTGTTACATACTCTTTCCGTGTTATAAAGGAAAATTGTTTTATTTGGTTCATATTTTCATTTATAGTTGTTCACTCAATTTCCAGTGCTTAAAAAGAATTTTAAAACCTGAAATTTATGAAATGAATGGAGAAGTGGTACAAACTTGTGGTGTGCCTGTACTTTTGACTGACATGTACGTATTATAACCTGGTGCAGGAAGCCCTCCGTGCACGTTTGCTCACTTCCTGTCCACCTCCATCCACCTTGTGAGCCGAAACAAGATTCAGGATGGCACGTCTAGTGATGCAGAAAGGAGGCCGCGTGTTCGTGAGCCTTGGGGAAGAGCAGACGCATTACGGAGTGCTTAGAGGCGTGGGGGGGCCACGGGGGACATTTGTTGGGCAGGTGAATCACAGCAGGCTGGAAGGAATGTATCCATCCACTGCTATGCAAATTACAGGCTCAAATGACAACTTCATTTAAACATCAGTGTACGTGAGACGCACACAGAAATATAAAGAGTAACAGATCAGGCGTCATCTCAGTTCGGCCACATTAAAAGGCTGAGGTGTGCTTTTCTCTGGTCCTGTTTGATGTGTCACCTGTGATGGATGTCGCTGTCCCACAACTGCCCCCAAATCTTTGGTTTGATCAGGGGTTGCTGTTGAATCAGCCACCAGTGTGTGGCATTATTAGATAAAAACTGCAGCTTAGATGTTAGATGTCAGATCAATAAACATCTCAAGTAAAGTTTTTTGCTCTTTAATTATTTATGAACGTCTGATAACCCTGCTGTAAAGAGTATTTTAGATCAAGCTGGACATGAGAGATAGATCTGACCAAAATAACAATGGTGCTCTATTCAGAATAATACATTTACACTCAGGTACCAACAATCTCGACAATTCTCACACTGTACTCTCTAAACACATTATGAACAGCTACCAACCGTCTGCCCCAGGCGTGACCAATCTTATCCACAAAGGGCCGTTGTGCATGTGGGTTTTCGCTGCAACTCCCTAATTAGATCACTAATTAGAGGACTGATTGGCTGAAGAGTCCTCACACCTGGGTTTGACCAGCTGACCTACAGGTTATCCCAAAAACGTACATACACACCAGCCCGTTGCGGATAAGATTGCCCACCCCTGGTCTACACTTTAAGCATCAAAGCCATTTTGACAAGAACTGTAAAAAATCATTTAAATACAAGAGGAAAGCAACAACAAAGATATTTACAAGCATGAAATCAACGATCACTGTTCAATGCAAGCCTCCAGTTACCCCTCAACAAAAAAGCTTATGCAAACAGAATTTCACCATCCAACCATAACGTACACTTTTGCAAAGCTTTTTTTCTTAATCTGTCCATGTACAGGGCTGCTGTGCTCTTTGTTAAGTTCTTTGGCCAGGTCATGTGGGGACGGACTCTCGACTCACATTCTGCTATGCTGTTCAAAATAAATAACAAGGCAGGTTCATTCCTGAGCCAAAACTGTGTAGATACCCCCCCAATTTGAAACAACCCCCCAATGCCTAATCATTTAATGCCAGACATCAAATAATATAAATCCCATCGACAAGCGTTAAGAACAGAGCGTGTTAAAATATGCGAGCCAGTATAGGCAACGTGTGAAACATTGCACAGAAGCTCTGACTCCACATCTAGTTTACTGTCGTCACAGAAAGTAGTGAAATGGTGACATTGTCTTATTAGCTTCACCTTATTCTTGGTAAGCCTGCCATGTCTCTGAAATGACGGCTCTTTCAGCTTTCCCCCGTGCCATCAATCGAAACAATAGCTTTTAAATTGAGCTAAAACCATATAACTTTCCTCGGTGAAAGTCAGCACAACAGACAGCTGTAGACCCAGTCGTCGCTATACCTTTAGAATCTGCCCTTTGATGCTTCTCCAAACTGGCTAATTTTCCACCGAGTGGAACAATATTAATATCAGAACCATAGAACCAAAAAAAAATCACCTGATACCATAGGTGACCATGAAAGCGGATCCATGACAACAGGAAACATGCAGAATCCCATTTCAAAGGAACTGGATGGCTAAGGCTCTCTGTAGTGTCTGTCCAAACCATCGGCCCACCAAGCGGCCTCTTTGATGGATGAGTTTCTGTATCCTGGCCAGCACTGGGCTCCCTATATCCCAGCTGACATGGGCTCCCTGTATTCTGGCCGGCACTTAGCTCTCTATATCCCAACCAGCACTGGGCTCCCTGTATCCCGGCTGACATGGGCTCCCTGTATCCCGGCTGACATGGGCTCCCTGTATCCCGGGCGGCACTTAGCTCTCTATATCCCAACCAGCACTGGGCTCTCTGTATTCTGGCTAGCACTTGGCACCTTGTACCCCGGCCGGCACTTGGTTCCCTGTATACCAGCCAGCAATTGGCTCCTCGTATCCTGGCTAGCATGAGCTCCCTGCATCCCGGCCAGCACTTAGCTTCCTGTATCCCGTCCGGCACTCAGCACCCTGAATTCCGGCTAGCAATTGGCACCATGTACTCCAGCCGACACTGGGCTCCCTGTATCCCGGCCGGCACTTGGCTCCCTGTATCCGGGCCGGCACTGGGCTCCCTGTATCCGGGCCGGGACTGGGCTCCCTGCATCATGGCTGGCACTTGGCTCCCTGCATCACGGCCGGCACTTGGCTCCCTTTCTCCCTCACTACTCACCTGGGAGCTTCAGCTTGAACACAGGTGCCGGCCACCTTGTGTCATGGGGAGGAGTAAAATGTCTGCTGTGGTTTTGATTCAGATTATCCACAGGTTGGACACTGAACTTTAAAATCTAATTAACCCTGAAAAGGAGGGGGCCAGGGGCAAAAAAATCAAAAAATAAAACAACCAAGACACCGTCACATAACCAATCCTCCAAAAGAGATGGACGGATCCAGGAAAGATGATGATAACAACAATAACTGAGTTTTGTGTACAAACTACAAACATAAATGTACTTTCATTTATGAAAACCCTGCAACCACAGTTCAGAATGCAGTGGCATCAGAAAATGGATGGTTGGAAATCTAAGAAATGCAATGAAAAGGTATTCCCTATAGTATAAACCACCAAATGGCTATAAGCTTATGGGATTCTGTGTAATGAGCTTAATTAGTACCCTGAGCAAGATCGCCATGTAAAACCAGGCCCCATGCAGAACTTAATCTAGTGACGGTAAATGGTCAGGCTGTTGGGTGTTTGCCAGGGAAAGCTATGGTAACATACCAACAACCGGCAACGGCCAACAGCCGCGAAGCTTAGCAGACAAACATGAGATTGGAAATCATTATGTACAGCCCATAGAGAGCAGAATACAGGGATGAATTGGGATTAAAAACTGGCCTTGTCCTCTGCGGTGCCACGTCGCACCAAATTAAGTTCTGTGGACCAAGGGCCCCCCAGGATAAGCTTTTCCTACCCTAGAATTTGCCATAATAACTTTTGCCTTCCAATGATCCTCCAAAATAAATTTTCAACTCTACTGAACTTTCAGCCTTATTGCAATTGGTTGTGTAGAAAGGCAAAAAAAAAGAACATAAAAACAAGAAATAAAGACGCCAGACCAGTTTTATCTGGAAAATGCCTGGTGTACCAAATGTGCAGTCCACCCTTGGCAGAGGACCATATCTCCCACACGAATGAGGTGCTCCCGTGTGGGTGTGGGTGGGGACCCAATGACAGCATTATACCGTAGGTCAGCTTCCCCCGCACTCCGGAACATGGCAAAGCCACGTCATTTGGAATGGTGACACATATCCAATGAACACACAGCCTGGTGGGCCCCATCACACTCCGGCTTCCCTCGGTAACCAAGGATAACAATCCCTAACCCAGAAGGCCCATGATCCCAAAAGAGTAGACATCCATGTAATTCAAAGGTTCCCTTTCAAAGCTCTTCCTGATAGTTAGTTTCCAAACCTGTCATGAATGAGCTTATTAGTAAGTATTTTTGGGTTGATTACTTCTAAAGGCTTCTCCTGACATGATAAGAGGAAACGTAGGAGGTCTCCGGCTCATCCTCCAGAGGTCTCGAGTTTTGCTTTGTTTTTACGCAGCGCATGGCGCTACGCCTCTCAGTCACCAGAAGATTCACGTTACTGTCTGATGTCCTGCCTGGCAATTTCAGGCTGCTCATTTCACCTCATCTGCTTGCCGTTGATAAAGAAATCAAGCGCTTTCTCCACTCGGGTTGAACATAGGATGCTGTGGTTCTTCTTACACATAAGAAGGGCTGCACTTCCAAACAAACATGTGGAATAAAGGCACACACTTCAATGTCTTATAATAAGAAAGGGTGAAATTAAACCAAAGCCCCGTTTGATCAGTTTCATTTCATGGATCTTTTTGCAAAATATATTCCTCCTTAATAATGCTCATTCTAAAATATTCTTAAGAAGAGTAATCAACAAGCCCATTATTTTTTGCTGCTTCAAAGCAAGTGAAGAGAGCCTTGAGTCTGTGTGCACAGGGGCCCAAGTAAGTGTCACGTGACTCTGCGGCATGCAGCTCAACAAGCCGCAGCCTGCAGGACATTCATCTTCAGACGCCGGCATGTGGTGGAGATGGATCTGCCGTGATAAGAGGGCCAAGGCGTCACCTCACGTCTCTCCGCCCCGATTAGGGACATCGGGGACAACTTGAATTTTTTCATTTTCATTTTTCATAAAATGTAGAAAAATGATGCAATGGAAAAACCTTTTTTTCCGTTCCAAGTGAACTTGTATTGGTTTTATAAACATCAGTGGTGTTTAGGAGACAATATGTATCGCTTTGAGTGAGTGACCCTGTGCACTGGTCGTTTGCGCTCCCCAACCCACAGGCCTCCCGTCATCCCTCACCCATGTGGCACTGACTTGAACCCGCGGGCGCCATCCCTTGGGTGGCCTATGTTTCCGCCAACCGATATGTGTAGAGGTATAAATAAATCACAGTTGCAGCTCTGAGGGACTGTTTGATAGGATTTCTGTCATCTCCACTTTAGTACCCGTCTGACGGAGCCCATCTGAAGCTCATTAGCAGCGGAAGACGTGTGACAGGCTAAACACAGGTATCATTACCGACTTCTGACAGCTTGCCCCTGTGCCCCAGTCCTACCTGCACGCCTCTTCATAAATCCCAGGCGTGAAGCCATCGCCACATTAATTGACTATACTGTAATGGGAACCCCTACATCGCTACGATTGAGAGCTGCTTTTTCCGTGCCGAGCCCCTGCTGAGCCCACCCGCTCCTGCGCTCGATTAGACAAAGCGGCCGCCCCCTTGTTCCACCATGTACCCGCCCTGCTCACAAATTTGTAGAACGCAGCTGCTCCGAGTTAAAATCAATGCTCCTGTGGAATGGGGATTGTAAGCAGGCAGCTGTAATATTTTACTCGGATTTTCCTGTTGCGCCTCCGTGTGGGGCTAATGAAGGTCAATATTCCGCTGCCGGAAGAGAGCCTGGTCGTTCAAGGAAACGCCCACGTTGAGTGATTTAGCCCTTTTTCATCTGCAGGCTAATGCAGGTAGGGGATTTGCCCACAGAATAATCCTGCAGAGTAACTTCTCTCCTATTCTTGCCCTGGAACAAAAATATCCCAGCAAACTCTGGCCTCGGAGCTCAGAAGCAGGCCATCCCTCATGGTTTGTCCGCACTACGCCTAGCCAGCACCGCAGAGCCTCATTTCCCTGCCGTTCATTAAAAGCACACATCACCAGGAGTGCTGCCCGCCTCCCACCTGGAGCAAACCCAGCCCCCTCCCCATGTCTCGTTAAAATATATATTTCCACCATTGCAGACTACCTGTTCCATGAAGCATCACCTCTCTGAGATCCAACCAGAATTCGCCTGGGGAAGTGGGCCCTATTCTCACCCAATCTGCTAATCTGTGGCTGGAGTGAGGCCAGCAGCCGGCCCACGCACAAGTCCCAGGCCTTCAGAAGCAGCCCTTGGCGGCCAAGTCTCCCCCAATTAGCAGAAATAACACCGGAGTTAGCAATTAGCGATGCGGGCCAGTGCCAGCGATGGCAGGCGATGTGGCCGGCTCTTGCAGAGACTCTACGCCAATGGTGATAATAACGCAGACCTACGGCGGGCGGGAACCAGTCATTGGTGCTGCCAGGATCTCTTATGCTACATCTCTGTTAATGCAAGAACGTTCACCAAAGAGGACCGTATGCTCATGAATGTAAAACGAATATTCAGGATCAGCTGAACTACATGTTTGGGGCACAACCTGAGTCAAAGGCCTTCCTTTGGGTGAAAAAGGTACCAGAATATTGAAGGAACAACTTATGAAGAAGTTTTGCTAAGATGTAGATAACTGGTAAATGAAAAGTCGATAAAACATTCTTCCATTCCTCCATTTTCCCATTGCTTTTCCAGAATACTGTAGTGGGTAGCCCGAAGCCTGTCCCATGCAGCACAGGACACAAGGCTGGGTACACCCTGGGCGTAAGGCCAGTCCATCACAATATGGCCAACTTAGAGATGTTAGAAATGTTAGAGATGTTTTTGGGGGAAAAACTCACGTATCACAGGAAGAAAACACAAAACCCAAACATAGCTGGGGGTGTGGCTTGAGCTACCAGTCCTGGAGGTGTGAGGGGGTTCCCAAAGGAAAGCAAGCCAAAACACGAAAACTCAGTGCCGGAAGTGTAGCCTCATGGAGCTGGTGAGATTACAGGGAAGTCTGAGGTTCCACAGGGGGCCGGCCACCTAATGAAAGGGGTCCGATTACAAGGAAGTCTGAGGTTCCACAGGGGGCCGGCCACCTAATGAAAGGGGCCCGATTGTTTATCACGGCAGCTCCAGCAGAAGGAGCTTGACAATGATGAGGCGGCTTGTCAGAGTGAATTAGTCACCACTGACCCAGTGGCACTCCATTACAACAACGTTAGGCTAATGTTAAGCACTTCCATTTAAGAGCCGCATCTGACTCACCATAAATCATTCATAAATCAATCCTCAAATGCTGCGCTTTTTAAAAACAAACCCGCAACCAGCCCGTGCTGAAGTACTTCACGAGAGCGCCGTGGTTAGGCTCTGTTAATGATGCAATATTCATAATTTATTTCATGCAAATTCATAAAGCTTATATTGATGTAATTTGAAATCCCTAATCTACTTACTTGTTAATGTATCTCACGCGATGCATTATTCATTTATTCAAAGCACAATAATGGAAGTGAGGCCATGATACTGTACCTCAAAGTGGTACAACACGACGTTCAGGCATTGGTGCAACTGGGCAGCCGGTGATGAGAGGTGCCTAATTAATGAGGCGAGAGGCACATCCGCTCATTAGCCAGTACTGTGTGGAGTGCAGGCGTGTCCACCAAAGAGCACGTGATGGTCTGTGCTGTAGGTCCGTCCAGTAATGCGCCTGACGACTTTAGGTCTAGTTTAGCGACACCACCCGCTGGATTCATGTCTGTTGTTGCTACCATCTTGGAGGTGTGTATCTGCACGTCTGCCTCGACCTGAAAATTTTTTGCCTTTGTCACAAGAAAACCATCTGGGTATAATGGTTAAAACGCAATTAAAACAGGTGATTAGTACACCGTGCCTGTGATTGGAAGATTGCTGGCTCAGATCTCAGAGTTCACCGCTGGGGGTCTAAGACAACACTTAACCCCAGTTGTTCCAGGGACCATCTGATCCTGCTTTCTCAAAAAAGTATCCCGCTTGGAGTGAAAGCATTTGCTAAAGAAGCTTAATATAATGTAACAGAGGATACATAGAGGACTGTGGGTGAGAGACAAGATCTCCCTGCAAGCCAGCAGATCCCCAGAGCCTATAAAAGGGAGAGGTTCCTCCAAGCACTGTAATGAGATGGTACTAGCAGCTCAGGTCTAAGCACGCTCCTGTCCTGCACACACCTGGAAGATCGTATATACATACACATCCAACCAAAGAGGGAAAATATGAGCGTCTCATTCAGCTGCCTTTCAGGGGCAAGCAATTCTCCAGCATGGGAGGTCAACATGGCTGTATTGATTCTGATGTCCTTAAGGGCTATTTGTCTGTGTCCCCGGCAAACAGCAGTAAAGACCCGTAGACTTCCTGAGTGTCATTACGCCAGTCTAGCCTGCTATCAAAGCAGACGCCAAGGTGTCTGTATCACCGCACCATTCCTTAGCTAGTGACAGTGTTCAGAGGCCTACAGGCTTGGCCTGAAGTCTACCACTTGCTCCTATTTTTCGGACATTCAGCTGAAGGTAGTTCACGTTAGTCCAGCCAACCAAATGCTGCAGCTTTGTGTCCTACCCTCCTCGATTGAGACTGCCTCCTTAAGTGTCTCTGGCAGCTCAGCAAAACTGGACCTGATCTAATACTAGTGAATTTGTTCAGTATCAGTGAATATGGAAGACAACGTGTATTAGCTTTTGTGGTTTTACATGCGGGCTAATTACAATGCATGCTGGTGTTTATTCAAAATAAACAAATTCACTGTGACGGTGAAGTTCGGTGGAATAGGCTTAATAAAACAACCTTCAACTGCTCCACCATAACAATAAAAACCTGTTGATGTTTACCCATCGGTGCTGACAGACACCACCACGTGATCTGTGTTAAAGTGCTTCTCACATTGCAGCATGTTTAAAGGTTGGTTCTGAAATGAGTACAGGTAGTTCTGACACTATGTCACTCTTGTTCTCTTTCTTCTGGAAGGTCCTGGACTCACCTGACGGTTTGTCTACCAATAAATGTCTAGGCAATCAAAAAGCAGTTACACGACTAGCTGTTTAAGCCACAGTTTAGTCAGACATTCTCACAGATGCTGCTTCTTAAAGATCCCTTCACTTATGCGTCTAAGAGACTGAAGGATAGCAAACATCTGCAGGAAGCATGTGGGGTCCATGTGTACAAAACTGAGGGTGTGATGAGGTTCCACTGAGGGACTGGAGAGCAAATCGATAAGCCGTTTGTCTGCTGATTCGGAATTGCGGCTCCTGAACTGATTAAACTTTGACAACGAAGCCTGATGCATTATACATGCACTCATTAATGCGTCCAGGAGATAGTGTTAGTGTTTCTGGGACATCAAGAACTTGGCAAGAAAGGTTACATAGTTTGATTTTCTGGCCTGGCTGAGTGCTGCTAGATCGGGGAGGTGCCATGCATGAATATTTTCATGCAGTGCTTCATCTGACTGCAAGGCATCCTCTGCTGGACAGGAAAGAGAGGTGCTCTGCTAGCAGCTAGCAAAAGCTGAGGATCTGTACCCGGAAGACCCTGCAAGCTGAAGATCTGTACCCGGAAGACCATGCAAGCTGAGGATCTATACCCAGAAGATTCCGTGAGCTGAGGATCTGTACCCAGAAGACCCTGCAAGCTGAGGATCTGTACCCGGAAAAATTCGTGAGCTGAGGATCTGTACCCGGAAGACCCTGGAAGCTGCGGATCTGTACCCGGAAGACCCTGCAAGCTGAGGATCTATACCCAGAGAATTCCGTGAGCTGAGGATCTGTACCCAGAGAATTCCGTGAGCTGAGGATCTGTACCCAGAAGACCCTGCAAGCTGAGGATCAATACCCAGAAGATTCCGTGACTTGAGGATCTGTACCTGGAAGACCCTGCAAGCTGAGGATCTGTACCCAGAAAATTTTGTGAGCTGAGGATCTGTACCCGGAAGACCCTGGAAGCTGTGGATCTATACCCAGACAACCCTGCAAGCTGAGGCACGGATGGGAAAATGGTCTTTTTATCACATATTTATCCCTCAAATGGCTATAATGCTGCAATTTTTCACTTTTTGCCTTTGAAGAACTGATCTACCCAGTTTGTTTTTATTAGCACATTATATTTTTTCCCTCATGTTCCACATTATAATTAATAACCAGAGATCTAATTAGTTTGGATGAAATGATTTGTCGTTCTAATTAATGATGAATGTAGTGCGGAATGTGAGATAGGAGATCGCCGGCTGACTTTGTTCACAGTGACCTTGGGGGCTATAATTACGTTAGTGCTGAAGGTACAGCTTCCCCTCATGTCCATTGCATGACATCTGCTAATCAGGGGGGTGGGGGCTGAGGAGAGGGTTTCTGGGTAACTTCTGGTGAGATCCTAAATTCCCTTCTTCTGTTTGATAGAGGGTGTGACCACTGCATATAGATCAAGTAACCCGGAGCCCCCAGAATTCGACATTAATATGAACCTGCTCTTGGGGCCGTAGGGCGGCAGACAGAACGCTGAGGAAGGACATCACACAGTCCTCAAATATTTATCTGACGAGTGTTTACATAACGTATTATGGTGGGAGTGGGTGGGGCATGTAAATTATTCAAGGCTCGAGTGGCCAATTCTGTGGAGGGACTCAAAAAACCTGGGGAGGTGGTCAGGTGGTGAGACCTGAGGCGGAGCCTGAGATGCAAATGGCGAACGGAAGCACACGATGAGTCGGGAAACGGCTGCACCAGTTTTGGGGAGGGGCATTCTTGGCAAAGGGGGGTGTGATTGATAGTAACAGATACAAAGAGGGGGGAAAAGACGACTTGGAGCAGAGAACGGGGAGATGAAGAGCACACGGACACAAAGAGGAGTCTGCCAGCGCCCGGGAGAGCCCAGCGCTGACGTCGGGAAAATTAGCGAGGAGTAGCGTGAGAGGGGCTCGAGGCACGGTGAAGCCGTGTACAATCAGTCTTTGACATAATCTGAGCCTCCCTGTCCCCGGGTACGAACCAGAGCGACCCGCCACTTGTTTAAGAAATGGCACACCCCGCGCATGATAATGTGGGCATAATTACATGCACGCGATTCCGGTGCATCGACAACAGCCTCCTAAACATTCTACCTCATTAGGATGCAAATCAAGCTGTTTAATAGCCCCATCTGAGATGGGGAGGCGGCCTCTGCTTTTAAAGGCACAATAGTCTGATGAATTACTGTAATGAACACCGGAGCACCGAGGCCCCCGCTTGGCACAGGCGGGGGGCTACTCTCCCACAAAGGTCCCCGCTCAGCCAAACCACAGATTTTAATTGAAATTCAACAATAATTAATAACCAGGGACGGGTTTGCTGCAGTTCTCGTGAATCTGTCCTTCTTTCTAAGGCATTATATGAGTCCCCCCCCCAACCCTGGATAATGCAGAAGGAGCCACACATTCCCTAATGTGTCTCCGAACGCCCCACTTTCACGCAGACTTACAAGGCTAGGATGTGACTTTGTCATCAAACTTAATACTTTCCTCACGCCGGAACGTCTTTTGGGAACTGGCATAGAGTAAATGTACATCTTTTCTTGTTTCTTGAAGTCCTCCCCCCTCCACACTCACACTACCCGTAAAAAGACATTCTGCCAAATTCAAGCAAAGGACGCCTTTCCAAATGTCATGGAAAGAGAGGCATACTGCACGAGGCACCCAGGGAGATATCCTTACCTAAAGTATGACTTCTTCCACACAATTCACTTAACTTACTGGTTAATTCTGTTAACACCCCACTAATCTTTCCAAAGCTGGCAGCTGCTGTGGACATCTGTCAACACTTTGCTACTGAATGAGGCTGTTCCATCTGTAATATAAGTATCTCAATTTGCTACAAAGTTGCACACTCTAATTTGCCATGTCTCCATTGTCTGCTGCCAGGTCTGAGCTCATCCCTAATATTATTGCAAATCATTCCATTTCTGCTTAATACCGTTACACTTCCTACTATTTTACTTTTTGCCACTCAAACACCTTCATTTTAAGCAACCTATACCACAAAGCGTGACATTTGGCAAAGTATGAGCTCATGGGTCATTGATAAATGGCGTATATAAGGTGTCACAAATACAGAAACCCTTCCACATGTTGCATCTTTAACACAAACGTTCCCACAGGTAACAAAAAGAGGTAAGAAAGCAGAAAGGACAGAGCGATGGGCCGCTGTCCTCCCTCCTAGGACCCCAGTATTCCTCGATGGCCTGTGTAAGAACTGTACTGGACAGGGTGGGGTCTCCTGGCCTGGGAGGGCCATTGAATGTCCTGGGGAGGGGAAAGACATGGCCTCAGGCTGCACGCTGACAGGCTAAAGAAGGAACAAGACCCCTGGGCAAATCCACGACTTCATTATTAGATCCACCAATCAGCTCAGAGGGGTGTTTAATAGGAGTGGGGTGGACTGAGGCTGCAATAACAGGCCGTCCCAAATACTGTCATCAAGACAGACAACTCATTTCTCACCTCTGGTCGTGAAGCATAAAAAAACACCGTGGTGTCTTTGGCTCCGAGGCAAATTTTACTTTCCGACTGTACTCTCTAACAGGAGCAAAATTGCATTTTTTTTCTTCCCCCACCTGTTAATAGAGCTCTTTATGGAACGAATGAAGGAGGTTAGGGACCTTTAAAGGTTGATCCCTGGAACGGTGCTGCTCAGACCACTGAACAATTTACAATGATGATAACAATGAAATGGCAGCATAACAAATTTTTCCAACACAAATAATCAGACGGCCATAATGAAACCGCGAAGAGGATGGGCAACGCCAACTGGAACATCTGCCAAAGTCGGGGGGCTGGCGAGCCACTCAGAGCCGTTATCTAAACCGTAACCTGCCAAGCGACGTCCAGGAAGGGAAGGGAAGAGCCAACAAAAATCAAAAAAGAGTAGACAGTGAGTTCCTTCTGTGTGATCATTCACTGAGATTCTGCACCGTCCCTGAGGGTTTGTCCGCTCCCGGCCTGTCTGACATGAACACGCTCGGCGTTCCAAAAGCGCTGGGACAGCCTTCCACCAGACGGATGCGGGAGAGAGGCAGAGCGAGACGGCACGGCCGGAATTTGCAGGCTGTGGGGTATTAGCGGGCAGTCACCTTTCCCTGTGCCAGTCACCGTGTCTGCTTTTGTGTCGAGTTACACTGTCCAAGGAGGAAAGAACGGAAAGCTGCCTGAGAGAAGCATCTGAAAAGCATATCCAAAGAGTTTCTGGGTCAGGGCCTATGCTGCTGCTTCTTCACGCTGAATGCTAAACAAAACATGGAGCAGCAGAGACAAAATTATGCAGAGACTGGGGTCCTCAGCGGGGTGAACGGGGTCCTTGCTGGGGTGAACTAGCTCCTTGGTGGAGAGAGCGGGGTCCTCACTAGGGTGAACTGGGTCCTCCGTGGGGTGAACGGGGTCCTCGCTGGGGTGAACAAGGTCCTTGGCGGAGAGAGCGGGGTCCTCACTAGGGTGAACTGGGTCCTTGGTGGGGGTGAACTGGGTCCTCCGCGGGGTGAACGGGGTCCTTGCTGGGGTGAACTAGGTCCTTGGCGGAGAGAGCGGGGTCCTCACTAGGGTGAACTGGGTCCTCTCTGGGGTGAACTGGGTCCTCGCTGGGGTGAACTGGGTCCTCGGCGGGGTAAACTGGGTCCTCGCTGGGGTGAACTGGGTCCTCGCTGGGGTGACCTGGGTCCTCGGCGGGGTGAACTGGGTCCTCGGCGGGGTAAACTGGGTCCTCACTGGGGTGAACTGGGTCCTCGCTGGGGTGACCTGGGTCCTCGGCGGGGTGAACTGGCTCCTCGCTGGGATGAACTGAGTCTTTGTTGGAGAGCGCACGGTCCTCACCAGGATGAATGCAATCCTGAAGCAATTCTGACTTTGGCTGGATGCATTTTTCGGTACATTGTGACCATACAGGGATAAGTGCCATACGCATTTTACCCTGTTTTATTATTTATTTAGGTTGGTCATAAAGTTGGAGATTTAAAATTAAGAAAAATAAATGTGATATTATATCAATGGGGCTTTAAAAAAACGTGGTATAACGTATTTCTTAAGTGATATGTTCTAAAAAAGTAAGACGAAGGGGCCTTCAGAGGTAAGATTACCAGCTGAATGATGCTTTCTAAAATTATCCTGGTCTTTTATTTCACGCTGGTGAAGAATTCATGCCCATATTTTATTCTAACGTCGCAGATAACAAATGTCTCCCCCTAGCACCTGCTGATTAATTGACTCTCGCTAAGGTGGTCAGTGGTTTTCAAGGAAGATCCTTCTTATACTGAAAAGCCGTTCCATGTTTGAAAGGGTCCATTTCATTGCCTTGGAGACAATTCTGCTAAATAAACAGGAGCTGCGACCACACAGAGGGCGCAACCACAACAACAACCATGAAGGTGACTCCAGGAAGCCTATTTGGGGCCACAGGGAGGGGGGCCCTCAGTGAAAGCGGACCGCACTCCTGGAGGGAAGCCCTACGCACCTTGATGTCTGCTGACCCAAGGCATGTGGCAAACTACTCACTATGGAAGATCTTCCCGCATCCACTGATTTTTGGCCTGTTTGTGCCAGAGTTCCTGGACATTGATGGTGGTTTTGAACTCTTGGGTGGGGTTGCAATTGCAACTGGGTGGGGGGTTTCTATCCACTTTGAGCGGCCAGCTGGCCACATCAGTAATGTTCTTGCTGAACGTCCGTATAGAACCGGGTTCTGGGCCTGTCACAGAGCCGCCATGTAGCCCTTATACAAATGGCTATCACCTGTATAGAGCTGGGTCCCGGGCCTATCGCAGAGCCGCCCCGTCGCCCGTATAGAGCCGGGTCCCGGGCCTATCGCAGAGCCGCCCCGTCGCCCGTATAGAGCCGGGTCCTGGGCCTATGGCAGAGCCACCCCGTTGCCCGTATAGAGCCACCCAAGGAGAGCAGGACCCCAGGCCTATCGCAGAGCTGCTGCCCGCTGATCTTGCGCTGCTGCCACTGATCTTGCGCCGCTGCCGCTGCTGTGGGAATACCCATGCTGTGCCCTGCCTCGCCACCCACGGAGAGCAGAACCCCAGGCCTATCACAGAGCCCCTGCCTGCTGTTCTTGCGCCACCGCTGCCGCTGTGGGAATGCCCGTGCTGTGCCCTGCCCCACCGCCCACAGAGAGCCGAGTCCCAGGTCTATACCAGAGCTGCTCCTATCCACAGGGGGCAACTTCAGTTAACTTTGTGGTGCCCTTCAAGGTGTCAGTCGCTAACTTGCTGGTTTTCATCTTGTCTGGTGAGAATAAATCACTGTGCATGTAATTAGGCAGAGAATAGCTCACTAACACATTCAGTGATGCTCTTACTTTCCAGGTTTTACTGCGTCATGCTCCATAGTGGGGTTTCTATACTGATTCCCATGCAGGGGACCCAAGCCTTCAGTCCTGTGCTTCCTGGGAAAGGATCCAGCCTGAACTGCAAAAGTGGATGGATGGATGGTGGATGGATGGATGGATGGATGGATGGATGGATGGAAGTTAGCAGTTTCTGTGCTGGGTGGTCACCGAGTCTTCAATCACCAAGCATCTCTCTGCCTGACCAAAGGCTCAGAGTTTTCAGATCAACAGCTACTCCCTGTAAAGTAATAGAAATGCTATAAAACACCCTTTGCCCGTCTCGCTTGGAAGCACCGCAGAGAAAGTCAGACCAAATCTGATTTTCTAAGCATGATTTACAGCTTTGCTTGCTTATAACATCCAACCGAATTCTTACCCACAGCACAGTTTATATGGCTAAATTAAACCATCTATATTAAATTTAAAAAATAAAAACTCAGACATGATAAATGCTATTAAGCCTATTATATGATCATATCAGGCCAGCCAACAGCAGCCTGTGATATGTATTAGCATTCTTAGCAACGGACATGCTAAACAATAACAGTAAAAGCCATCTCATCCTTGTGTGAAATCACACCTTGTTACTGGCTATACTGTACATGCCATCCATACGTTTATTGATTCATGCCTGACAATGTCATTGTTGATTTACTGATGATATAGGTTGCATCAAGTGAGAACTCCCTTTCATCAAGGTGTGAAAACAGAAGCACGAGTCAGTAACTAGAGCTGACTCACCAATCAGGTCTGCTTCATTATTCAACATCACCAGAATTCACACTAGCTACTTCTGGCACTTTTGATGTGTATTTTTTAGGTAGTCTAACTTTTTACCTGTGTAGCGGTTCAACCAGGGGGCATTAGTAGGGCCTTCAGGATTTAGAAAGATTTAGCTGACATTTATCTTTTAACATCTCTAACCAGATGGCTAGGAAATTTGGTTTACCAAAGGTCAGCCGAGAATACTTAATTGGTATTCTTAGAACGGATGATGTTTTCCTACTAATCTGTTTACAATGTCACCTGCCCCCTCCCCGTCCCCCACCTCCCCACCCCTCCAGCTGGTGAGGCCCCTCCCAAGACACCTGGCTCGCTACCTTTCCGTATTGATACTCTTCTT
>JAODKF010000002.1:14841536-14854173 GCA_026779585.1 Mormyrus proboscirostris | reverse complement strand
ATTCATGTGGATAATGAGGTGCCTGATTTCTGTCGCTGTTTTCTGTGCTACATACCCATAATTATCTGGTAGGTGGCAAGAAGATCAGTAAAGATGCATTACAGCACTGAATGTAGGCCAAGCTTCACAGGAAGTGGCAGCAGGATGCTTGTTTCCACACCGTCGGCAGAATAAGTTAGAAGTAAACATCAAAGAATAAACAATAAAGGGGTTTACAGGGAAAATGTTTTCTCCCAGTCTGAGTCTCCCTGTCTGATTCATGTTTCCTTTGAATAGCAGCAGATCTGAGTCAATACTTTGAAATATTTAACTCACCATGCAGCGTCGTTTGGGACGGGAAGTTTGTCAGCCATTGGGGTTTCTGATGCTGTATCTCTGTGCACCGTGACAGACGTACTTCAAAGATCAGGCCCGTTCGCTACGCCTGTGTCCCCCCATGAAGGGAGCCCAGGCAGAGACACTGACAGTGAGACAGCATTACTGAGCATGTCTGAACTGCTTTTTCATGGCCTTAGGTGTGCGTGCAGACACACCACACATGTGTTTGCTGATAAAAAGTAACAACAAAAACAACAGCAGCAGTGATGGCTATTAATGATCATCCATCCATCCATCTATCTTCCAGCCTCTTATCCATAGCAGGATGACGGGGGCCTGGAGACGATCCTGGGGGGCACATGGTATAGGGCACATGGCACAGAGCACAGGGCACATTGCACAGGGTACAAGGTACATGGTACAGGGCACATGGTACAAGGCAGGGACGTGCTCTGAATGCAGGCTAGAATCATGATCAATTATTCACATAAAAAACAACAACAAAAATAAGAATGATAATGATAATAAGGTGTTTTCCACAATGAAGCCTCCTCTTAATTAAAATGCAAACACCATTAAGCAGCAGAAATGGATAATACTAAATTCCGGGAAAACCAGTAAGAGAGGACTTAATTTAAGCAGTTATTTTTCTAAATTACGGTGAAGACAGAGAAACACCTCACAAAGGCAATGTGTCGACTTTTATCAAGAAATGCAGGGGCTGGGAAAATGGACTATAATAAATTATAATAAACAAATATTTTGCTTTAACGTTAATGTGCTCGCATCTATATTTGGTTTTAATTGTTCATCGTATGGTGAATATAGAGGGATGAGTGTGACTACTGCTTGTGCTTGAATGCAGTTCCCTTGTGCTTCGACTCTCACTACATTTACAAGCACAGCTACGGTTACAGCTTGACTACGCCATTTAAATCGGACTACTGTCCTTGTCCCAGTATACATCCACAAAACTGGAATCAATTTATTGACTGTAGGTAGCAATATGGCTACTTTCAGCTTGTTGGTATTGGACTTTTTCCAGCTGACCTCTTACGTCGCAGATGTGGGAAAAAATAATAAAATTAATTATAATGGATACGTGGACAAATGATGTGACACAAGCTTTAATTGTGATCTGGTTGGAAGAACAAGATCAGGACGGCATAGCAAGAAATTAAGTGTTTTGTATAATATACTATTACAGCACAGCACTGGAAATTTTGTCGTAATAAATAAATGTGATTTTGTCGTAATATATATGAAACAAAATTTCAACATAAATTTCTCACAAATAGCAGTGATTTCAACAGCAATTAAGGATGAAAATGATTATGATTCTCTCAGAAAATGCATGCAAAAGCAGTGGAGGTAAACTTTAAACTGATTTTTAAACATGTACTAGATAACTTTGGAAATGAATGATCATTAAAATTGCGAAAACTTCCTAGTTGTTTTTTCCTATGACAGAGGAAAATGTTTTAGTGAAACTTACACTCCCTGCGCTATAATATTCATAACAAACTGAAGGTAAGAAAAAAGCCTGATCTTAATCTAGCTGAGTAGCAATGTAAGAATTGGATGTGCATAATGTGCAATGTTGGTATTAATATTGCACATCACCAAACCGTATAATATGCTACAGCCATTTTTCGAATTCATTACAAAATACCCCACATCGCGCTGTGATGTCGTTTGGTGCTGGTAGCCATTTTTACACCAGTGAAAAAACAACACCTTTAGATGCTTTTGGTACTTTCCTGAAGTGCCTACAGTACGGTGCCTGGTGTGGTGGAAAAGCAGCGTTCAGTTGAGCGGTGGATTAGACAGCTTTACAGCGCTGTGCATTTTGTACATGCTGTACGTCCTCTGCTATGTTCCAAGCATCTTTTGTTACTTCCACGTCAAACCCCGGGGGGACTGTGGAGCACGTGCAGAGCGCCTGGGCCAGTCTGAGCCCGAGGTGGGGCTTTTAGACAGAATCGCCCCTTTCAGGGCTGGGCCGGCGTTCACAGTGCTTTAGGGAAAGCAAAGCAACGATTCGAAAAAGAAAACATAAGCAAACAGGCTCAGTTCAGACACCAATGTCAATTTCAGCTACACACCAGGAAAGCGGAGACATGTGGAACAAATTAATACGGAGAGCCACGGTCAGCTGCTTCCCCCTCCCAAAACGCGCCCCCCAGCTGATCCTCACAGACATCTCTGTGGGATGGCAGTGAGTTGTGAAACAGTGCCATTACACGAATGGGGCTCCCCACCTGGGCGAGGAGGCCTGCAGGCGGCCCCCTCCAGCTGCCCCCTTTTCATGCACCTATCAGTGGATCGTGATTTGAATCCTGCAGGAGGAGATCTTGGAAGGCAAGTAATCAGCGATACTTCCAGCTCAGACAAGACATGACTAGAGCAGAAAGTCAGCGGGCAGGAGAGTATAAAACAGATATATCTGCATAAATGGCAGGTCGCGGGGTCTTATATTATTTCACACTGAAGGCCATGGATTCGAAGCCCAGACAGTGTTTGATTCAACCCCTGTACGCACTGTATCTGATGCATACGGTCCGATGAGATTAGCAGCGAAGCTTTGAGAATTGGGTCCATGCGAGTCACAGTCACCAGCCTGGGAAACTTCAGCCCCGTGTCCTCAGCCCCAGTGGCGACGCCGTCGGTAACATGGGCCCCGCGTCTGGCCTGCCATTACCCGGCTGAGCCGCGATTCCCAGAAGCCGAAGAATCATTTCTGGAACTGCCTGACGGGACGACATTCGGCACGTACTCCAGGCGGGGGTTTGCGGTGCGGAGAGGAAGGTAGCCATCTCCTGTGGCTTCCATAATAACCAGCAGACTTCAGCTCCGTGGGACATTCTTGGATACGTGTGTAGCGGTGTCCCTACGACAGTGGCTAATGACACGAACAAACCGGTACGATCAGGGGACTTCCTGTCAGAGGAGCGGAGTCAGCTTCCTGTCAAACGGCCCACAGCCCTTGCTGACTCAGACCTTCATCGGCGCTTCACGCTGTGCTGCATGGAATGGTCTAACACCTTCCCGTGGTGTTTTGGATGCTTTGACCGCAATCTGTATGTCATGTGGAAGATAAATAAACATTTTTTCTGCAGCCGCGGAGGCTGCTATCTGCTTTACAAACGCTCGAACCCACAGGCAGTTGAAACGATTAGGGAGAAACACAGGATTGTTGGTAGAATGCTGTTTAAAATTTATAGTGCCATCTAGGTCGTTTGTTGAGATGTGACATTACTTCACATCAAACTATCGAGTATACGTCACTTTGAAAGCAACAAATGAAATGTCACACACTTTCCGGAACATGGGTTGTTTTTAGCAGAATTTCTGTGAAATATATCTATATGGTGATACATTTCTCTGGAAAATATGATATTTTAGCTTCTCCTACAAATGTGAATGCAGTGTGCTGGCATTCATATGAACAGATTTTACATTACTGGCCACCTTCCAATTGTTATGAGCCGTTCCGCAACAAATCATTAGAAACCTAGAAAACAAGTTTGATTGTAGAGTCGCTGCTCTCGTATGCTCTGCATGCAGGGACAGCTCATCACCTCAAAGCACAGGGCTACATCGGCAGGACAGGGCAGCAGGGAACAGGAAGTGGGGGACTTGTCACTGGCAGAGAGGCCCAGCCGATTAAGGTACTTTCCCAGAGTCCCACAGCCCAGATCATTGCCCCACTGCATTTTGCCATTCTCAGATTCAGCCGGGAGCATCTGGAGGTGGAAAAAAGCTAATTAATTATGGGGGGAATTAGAGGGGATTTATTCACTCTTTCAATAAGTCACACTGGCTGCTGGGGCGATGGTCACACTGCTCCCCCCCCCATTCTGCCTTTCCTTCCTGGCACCATACTTCTCTAATCTGCAAACTGGGCCATTGGCTTTATCCATAACTGTCAGCATTGCTCCCTATCTTGCTCCGTTCAGTCATCATCTCCACGTTTGGCCAGCAGGTGTCAGTGGCCATTCTGTTTTCCTAGTATTTCCCTAGATCTGTTCCCCGTGTGTGTTTCCCTGCTTCCTGGGCTAAATGTGTGGCTTACAGTAGGACTGCACTCCCTACTGTTGTGGGTTTGAGGTCAGCCTCAGCTTCATTGGACTTTTTGAATTTTGTGTAACACTTTATTTGATGGGGCACAAATAATACAGTATTATATTATTACTTATGTATTAATTAATAACAAACTAAGTATTAGTTACATACTGACTGAAGGAACAAGTCATAAATAACATACGTTAAATACTGAGGCATATTTGTTCATCATTAATGAATCATGATGCAACTTTCATCCCAAGAAGTTACTATATTTGTTACTACATCTGTTAATTTTGTAAACCTTTGTGAAGTAATAATAATAATTTATTGATCCTTGTGTGGAAATTCTCTTTATACCTCCCCCAACTTGCTTTCTGTAGGTGATAGTAAACTGGCCATGAAGGGCAGCCACCTGTTGCAGTGCCCAGGGAGCTGGGGGTCAAGGGCCCCAGATGTGCCCAGGCTGAGCTTGAACCAACAACCCTCTGACACCAGACAGAGGGGCTCTGCCCACTGAGCCACATGCTGCCCCCCAAGTACTACAGTCTCCCACTCTCTCTCTGTCCCACTGCCATCTGGCAGAAGGTACAAGAGCGTCCCTGCGTCCTTCTCCAGGCTCACAAACAGCTTCTTCCCCAAAGCTGTCAGTACTCTGAACTCTTTACCAGTCACCTTATACAGTAACACTACCTTACCACCATTAGCCAATTTATCCAGTGAACGCTGCCCAGCACTGCACCTTTCACAATATATCTTTTTTACATCGCTTTTTTAAAATCACGATTTCTACAATCTCTACCTGATATACTGTGTGGGGACCCCCTAGCTCCCCTGTGCGTCAGTGTATGTGTATTCTTCATTTTTATTTATTAGCTTATTCTCCTTTTCCTCTCTCCCTCATGTGTTGCAATTGTCTTGTTTACAGTCTCTGCACTTTATGTATATATACTGCACCGCAGTCCTGGGGAGCGTTATTTTATGCCACTGTAAGCTGTGGACTATATACAAATAGTATGAGAATACAGTCCCACTTGACTTAACTTGTGAATCAAGCAGTGACTGACACCCAAGTAAATGAAGGAGACCTTCACGGCAATGAGAAGGACCTCCAAACAGCAGGGGGCAGTAATCGAGCTCACAGCCATAAGATATGGAGTCTATTGTGCCTAACCATCAAGCACCCCCATTGCCCTACCTCACCTAGCAGATTAATGTGTCTTTACAAAACACAACATGCGAAGATCTACTTGCGAAATGTGCATATTTAAAAAAAACTGCTCTGATTTACCACTGACACACTGGACATTTGATATCTATTGAAATGTCAAACGCTGCCATTAGCAAATAATTGTTTAGAATTCCAAAGTGGTATAATGAATTAGTCACACTGGGAATCGTCCCTGAATATCTATCCATTTCTTAAACAAGCATGTCTGAATATATAAATACAGAAACCTGTTTATGCATGAGTCCATTCCATCATACAGACAATTAAGAAAAAGGGCACATCGTCTGAAGTGTTTATCTGGGCCGGGCAGATCTGACGACTTGACAGGACTGTAGAAGCCTATAACCAATGCTGTGGAGATACGGCCCACGCGCCTGAAATCTGACACCTTGTACCGACAGAGAGGTAACACAGCAGCGCCAAACCAACACCCCGCCATTTTATCATCATGCAGCAGGTTAACCAGGACCACCAAGGTGGGAACTGACAGAGGGGCACAAAGAAAGCCCCCAATTCCCCATTAGCACCTCATTTTGGTACAGACTAAGCCTTACAGACAAAAGAAGCAAAGAGAAGTGAAAGCTATTTTCTTGAAAAAAGACACTTTCTTGAAAGATACTTTTCTTGACAACCTTTAACTCGAGATAAGGACTGTTTGATGAGCGCCCCCTGCTGGTGGGGGAGCCTGAAAGTGAAGGTGACCTACAGTACATGAGGGTGGCTGCATTTGCTGCAGCGACACAGGGAGGGGTTCTCAGCTGCCACAGACACCAGATGGGGAGAGGAGACGGACCTCAAAGGAAGGACTGCCCCAGCGTCGAATCCAAACCCACACGTGCTGCAGAAACCTAGCGGGGGCACTGGACTGTACCGACTGTTACACTGTACAGTTAGGCGGCCTTGTGGCTCCATGTACAGTGAAATGTACACAATGAAATAAGGATCCTGGGAAGCAGCAGGTTCAAAGGATCAGCCCAGCCTGCTGGTTTAGGAAAAGTCACGCTAAAAGGCTGGAGCGACGATGGGTTAAATCAAAAGCCAAACGGTTGTAAATTCCACTTAATTCATTTAATAATGATACATTTTCCTTCTTAGAATATCTGCTTGTAACCAACCTCATTCTCGGATACTCAAATGCAAATGCAACTTTTAAGAGACGCATCTCAATCGCAAGGAAAAGTAGGAAAATATGTGAAAATGTGAGCATTTCCCTCCTATATCAGGAAAATAAGCTCATGTCCAGCAATTATACTCTATTTTAAAATATTTTTTAACTTTTTGATTCATATTCAGGGGCAGAATACTCAGTCTTTTGTTCTGCAACCATAATGCTGGAATAGACAGAATGCCACACCAGTGAGGATGGCGATAATCAAGCAATTAATTACTGCTGATTAAAGTAGCATGTTAACATTAAAAAAAGGGAACACTACTTCCGGCTTCCCGCTTCCATACACCAAAATGTGCGTGTCTGTGCCTCAAACATGGTGCAGATCTGAATCTGCTGCCAGATCTATGGCCATTAAAACTAGTTTTAGAAGATAAGATGCCTGGGCTATGAGAGGGAGCTCAGTTTAAAATCACCCTGCAGGTGTCCATCTCACTGGCTGACCTGCCAGTCTGTGTCTTAGCTGGCATGCTGTGGATGGCGAGTCGGCTGCGAGTGCAGTCACATTTCCACGCTGTCTCCTTCACTGATATTCAAACGTGAGGTTCAGCCTGAGAGTAAAAAGGGTAGATTAAGAAAGCAGACAATGGATTTACCACTCAAGCAATACTTTGTATGTTACAGATAAAACCCATAATTTACCCCCACTATACAACCCGCAAAGTATTAAAAATGAGCTTTTACATCAACCTTGAAAAGTATTATGATGTTTAATTAAGCTAAACAGCCACATGCAGACAGACAGACAGACAGACAGACAGACCGAGAGACCTATCTATAGACACGGGCAAATTCTTTGTACCCATACAGCTCATTGAAACAATGTTTCATTTCTCCTGAAAAGTGATTCAGCTAAAAGCAATTGTCTAAAGTATACCTGCATGCCTTTAGTACGTGATAGAGTAAACAAAATTGTGAAATCATTTGTTGTTTATTTTACAAAGATATGCTAAAACTGTATGGACAGATGTGTTGCTACCTATTTATCCTTGTATTTCAGTCATGTTTCAAACTAAGTGTTTAACCTTAATTAGTATCACAGGTGTCGTCAATCTTTTCATCAGCCATTCAGGTTATTTAAAGGGAAGGAACATGCTACCGTGTGGTTTGGTATCATTGTGGCACCACACTGAACATGGACCAGAGAAAGCAAAGGAGAGAGATGTCTGAGGAGCTCAGAAAGAAGATTATAGATAACCATGTTATAGGTAAAGGCTATAAGACCATCTCCAAGCAGCTTCATGTTCCTGTGACCACAGTTGCTAATATTGTTAAAAGCTACAAGGTTCATGGGGCTGTAGCCAAACTCACAGGATGTGGAAACTAGAGGAAATGCAGCCCCAGGTTGATCAGAAGGACAGTGTGGATGGTAGAAAAAGAGCCCAGGAAACCATCCAAAACCATTCAAGCTGAGCTCCAGGGTCAAGGTACTTCACTTTCTGATCACACCATCCATCACATTCTGAACAATTATAGGCTCCATGGAAGAAGACCCAGAAGGACTACACTATTGACAGAGAAACATAAAAAAAGTGGAATTCACCAAAATGCATGTTGACAAACCCCAAAATTTCTGGGAGAATGTCCTTTGGACTGACGAGACAAAAGTGGAGCTTTTTGGCTAATCGCATCAGCTCTATGTTTACAGAAGGAAAACTGAAGCTTTAAAAGAAAAGATCACCAAACCTACTGTGAAACATGGAGGGGCTCGGGTTTGTTTAGGGGCTGCTTTGCTGCATCTGGCACGGGGAACCTTGAGTCTGTGCAGAGCACAATGAAGTCAAGACTACCAAGGCATCCTGGAGCAAAACATACTGCCCATTGTGAGAAAGCTCAGCCTCAGTCACAGGTCATGGATCCTCCAACAGGATAATGACCCAAAACAGCTAAAAGCTCCCAAGAATGGCGGAGAAAAAAAAAAAAATAGGACTATTCTTAAATGGCCCTCCATGAGCCCAGATCTTCATCCTACTGAGCATCTATTGAAAGATCTGGAAATTGCAGTGGGGAGGCGCCATCCTTCAAACCAGAGACAACATGAGCAGTTTGCTCAGGAAGCCAGACTACCTGCTGGCAAATGCAGACGCCTGATTGTGAAGCATAGAGTTCGCTTGTTGGCAGTGACTGCTGCAAAAGGTGGTGAAATTAAGGGTGCCATCTCTTTTTTGTTTAATTATATAAAATATTCAACAGAATCACTAATCAAAAGCAAAATCTGATTTGTATTAAATGTGGAATAATCAATAATGAATGCCTTTAAACTTTTGTCAGTTTCAAATTATTTCAGAAATTTTAGTGTTTTCTTCTTTGTTTTTTTGTGGAATTGTTGGTACCAACAATTTGTCCACGTCTGAAAATGGGGCCCTTCCATTGATTTCTATGGGAAAAACCCTAATCCCAATCATAACACCCTTACTGTACCCCCTACCCAGCCCTCACCTTCACCATAAGAAACCAGATAAAAGACTTTCTGCATTTTTAGCTTTTTGATTGCAGTCACAGAATTTTATAAAATCAAATTTCAGAACAACAGGTTTTTATGACACTGTGGAGGATCAAATGTACCCTACAATGTACTGTATACCTGGGCCACAGACAGACAGACACACACACACACACCTGCAAGCACAGGGCCTGCTGAGGAAAAAGCAGGGCTCATACAATCGGCTGCCTCTCTCCATACATGAATAAGCGGTGACTCCCTTGCTGGCGGCAGAGCTTTGACTAAACACAGGCATGCAAACACATACACACCCCTCATTTCCCGCCATTTAGCGTAAAACAGGCTACTTTAATTAATATCACTGCTAATTGGACTATTTTGGAGTTCGCATCTTCGCTTCTGGCGTCCTGTTCAGTGTCTCAGTCAAGATTACTGATGCTTACAGCCTTTTATGATTAATTTAGCACAATACAGGTCACAAACCATTTCTGCTATGTTCTCAGTTACCCACAGGACAAAAACAGAAGTAATTTTACTCCAATGAAGCAGGTAAAAAGCTTGTGTATACCTCCCTGCGCCAAGGAGCCCTGTATCTTGGCTCCTCCTCCTCCTCATGTGAGGAACTGAAGACCACAAGGACTGGGGAGGGATGCACCCATCTTTCTGTCAGAAACCTAACCAGTGTGTCATTTGCTTAATTTTTTATGAATGTTTGTGAAGCTGCAGGAATAATTCACCACAATGCTACTGCGAGATGTGAAGTTCACGCTAATGGAATAATTCAATGGCTCTGGCTCATGTCTGGAGGGGCTGCAAGAGCGCCAGAGACTGCACTGTGTGGGGCGGGGGGGGCGGGACCAGGGATGGAAACTCAGCTTATCTGAAGTGTCCTTCAAAGCCTCTAGTATTTTCTGTTTCTCTCATTGCCATTAAACAGGCAAGTGATTGTTTCACGGTGATGGATTCCACACTGAGACTGTGTTGGTCAGGAACAAAAGGTACAAATACAACGCAGAGAGAGATGTGTCTAAATGAAATGGTGACTATATGCAGTATATTTACAACATACAGTATGCATGTGTACTTTTTAGACTTGAAAAGAACATTCTGCATCACTACTACACAATGTAAGTACAGACCTAACTGACATGCTCTTCAATATTTGCATTCTGACAACATGCTAAAAAACATGGAAGAACTGATAATCGGACACCTTAAGATTTTTGAAAGACCAAAAGTACCCTCATAGACGCCAGCCATCGTTCTGAGAGCCGTGATCCTTATGACCCCCAAATAGAATGATGTAACTTCCTGTCTCAGGGACAGATGTGACCTTACCTCTTTCGCCACCCTGCCGACAGAAGCCCCCCCTCGCTGTGCCAATTGGGCTTTACAGATTTCACGTCACACCTGTCGGGAAGTTGGTCACATCCCAGCTCACATCTGCGAGACTGCTGTGCACCATGGGAGAGGAGGGCCATCTATCAGCTCTCCTCTCCATCCTAACGTCCTCCTCTTCATGAGAATACACGTTAAAAATAAACAGAAACACCAGAGAGCAAAGCTTAGAATAGTCACCGGCTGACCAGCGTAAGCACACTCTGAAGTCGCCAATAAGCTTATTTCATCATTTAATGGAATATATGTACTTATTGACCTGAGCCAGCTACTAATGCCAACATTTCTCCATAAATCCTTCACTAGCACTGTGGGCTATTATTATGTCCTAATATTTCAAGAGGCCAGACCAACTAAAGTAAAAGGTATTTATGTAAGGTAACAGAGATCATGACTGCCTTATGACATCAGGCCAATCAGCTAATCACCCCAGCACGACCGTTTTTAAATCCAAAGGGAAAAAAGTACAGGAAGTGAATCAATGAGAGGCCGTTTTAGGTGGGTATTAATCCACAGACGTCGCGGGCTAAGTAAATAAGCGTGGAAGCTTTACAAATGGGAAAAACAGAGCAGCTCTGATGGAAAGGTCCTCTTTCTGAGCGACGGCCTTTTTCCTGCTCTCAGATCACGCAAAATGGACGTAGGCATGTTTGGCCACAATGGAGCAGTACTACTGGAAAGCGGCCCGGCCGGATAGGTTTGTCGAATCAGCTTCCCAGAAAAAGGGGCTCCTGCCTCAGTGATGGCTGCTCACCCATCACGCCGCATAACTGCACGCGACGCAGCAACTCCGGACCACCCCCCCAGGGCTTAATACCTCTTCAGTGTGACTGGATGTTTGTAAATCCACCCCCCCACCCCCATGGCAACTTTGTCTCTGTCCTTCAGGTGCATCTCCTGGTAGCTTGGCCTTTATAGATAACCGCCTGTGGATCCCCCCCCACCATGGAAGCATGGCGCCTCTTACTGGGCGGCATTAAAGCAGTAAAGCAGTCCCAGTCCAGCTGAGGCTCAGCCTCGCTGTTGATGAGTGACGAGCACCTCTGCTAATCCTGAAATTGGATGAGAGGTGGCGAGTCACACCGGATGGCCGAGGGAGATGACTCCACTCAAAACTGTTTAGCAAAGTAATCTGTAGTCCTATCTTCCGTCTTCACGGCAATTTTAATTTAGCGACTCCATCGCGGGGCTTACCTCTGCGAGGTGACGCATGGTGTGTTTCTGCTGACGTGGGCTGCTCGCCCATCCTGACGACGCTGCCCAAGCTGTGCTGTCCGGTCCTGACATGGGGCATCTAATCACATTACTACCCTCCAACGGCATGAATGACGAGCTAAAGGGCATTTTGCAGAGTGAACCAGATTTATAGGTTTTATATAAGGGCACAGGGTTTATCTTCAAAAGCCTGGCAATTCCACTGAGCTGACATCACAGAACACTTGATTTAATGGATACCTTATGCAGGTTAAAAAAAATGTAAGTCAGAGTTACAGCAAAGGAAAACATGAATGGTATGGAATGTGGTAAAGGGCTGAAGACACCGGGGGGGTCTCCACACTGACTTGGCTACGGATTAGGTGTGCATAACCGGGGGGGTCTCCACACTGACTTGGCTACGGATTAGGTGTGCATATACAAAGTGTTTATGAGGGTGAAAGTGACCATCCAGCGTGGAACCAGGCAGGGGAGAAAGACCCAATATCACTGACTAATAATCGGCACCCCCCCCCGTGATGCCGGCCATGACCCGAAACACTGGAATACCCGGGTGAGTCCGGATGGGGAGTGGAAGGAGCGCGAGGGCTTGGTGAGCTTGGGGAGGCCATTGATCTCGGCACGGGGACGCCGCTCCGGGGCCTCTCGCATACATCGCACGGCTGTGGCCAAATGGGGCGTCGTCCAGCATCATTTACATATCAAGCAGTGAAAGATCATGAAGCACAATGCGGCCACATGCTAATCGTGAACGTGATGCTCAATTTGCTGATTGATGCCTTACTGAGGGTGGGGGGGG
>JAODKF010000002.1:14801816-14818004 GCA_026779585.1 Mormyrus proboscirostris | reverse complement strand
GAGTCAGAGGTATTGGAGTGGCGTGGATGCCCTGGCCATTACAGGATGCCAGTACTTGACAGGGGCTCTGTTGGAACATGTAAAATTGGATGGGGGTGGGGGCAAGGTAACGTTTTGTCAGGGAGTCCAGAATTTCTTGTCACGTCCTTGAGTATGAGTGAGCCAATTTTACTTACTTACTTTGCTTATGTCGCCTATGGGATTAGCCACAGGTTGATTTATGCAAATTAATACACTGTTATTTGTACTTTTTAAATAACTGAGGACCCTTCCCTGAGTAGGCAGTTTCTGCTAATACAATGAAGACTCCCTGTGGCAGCACTGATCCAAATCACTGCACTTATGCACAAACCAGCACTGACTGCTGTCAGTGTTCCCATTCTGTGTCAGCAGGGTTTGTGTCAGGGCGCTGCAACATGCACCTATATACACTTCTTCAGTTAATTAATCACCAGCTGATCCTACAATTGCACAAAGCTGCTTGCCTTGTCAGACCCTTTCTTTGTCTTTATGCCAAATATTGAAACTTGAAATATAAGTTAATTTTATGCAAACATCCCCAGATCTTTAAATTCTGCATGTTGTCAGTGGCACATAAAGTCTAAGAAACCAGGCCTGAAATAAAACTATAATGCACTAATTAGACAACAGATTCTTAGTAGAACATGATCACACCTTAAAAAGGAAATGCTTCTGCAAAGGGGTCATAATTCACTAATTTTAGTTTGTAATTCATCCAAACGTCTTGTACTTTCTATATAGATATCCTGTGATTTGCATTATTATTATAATATCACAAGCATTTCACTAACCCTCTATTATGCCTCACAGTCAGTCTGGCCTGTTTTGGTTCTTGCCGCATGCCATACATGGGGTAAAATACGTCTACTAACATCCACTATGTCTGGATGTTTGGACATCTCTTGATAAATGTTATAAAAGTTTTTATGGGACATACGTGTGATTGGATGTTACTCAGTAATGTCACAACTAAACGTGGAGAAGGTGTGCCAATCCAAGTGCAGCTCAAGGTAAAGGGGACTTAATTTCCAGACCAAAACAAAAGCACAAGCTAAACGACTAGGATCGAAACAGGAGGCCGGGAAGAAAATTCAGGACTGACAATGGCTGACCTGAACACAGGAGAGGCGCGGGTAAAACTATAACTGATAACACTGACACAGACCACGAGCAGAAACCAATACTGAGCACTATCAATGACTGACTAAGAAACCTGGTATGGGCAGGCACTTACATACACAAGGAGAATATGAGGGTAGATTAGGAACAAGTGTGGGTCATTGACAATACACCAAACACTAGGAACCACAGGCAATAGGAAACAGGTGAAGGTAATCAGGAACCAGAGGGAAAGAAAACAGGATGAACAGCATCTTCTACTGGTCAAACGAGAATATTACAGTATTGACAGAGACAGATTATGACAGATAGAACGTAAATCAATGAATGATCATATTTCTATACATAAGGTGCCAAAATAATGAACTGAATTGTGGGTCAGGAGGCTTTCTACCTTAAAAATTTTCCACTTGGAGTTTTTATCCCGGTGTCTCTGAGATGTGCTGTCCCTTAATCCTTTTAGCATCCATTTAATCCTGTTGTTGTGCAGGGGAGCCCAGGCATTGCAGGACATCACAGGATGCACAGCCTGAGGGGTACTGTAGGAGGGGCTGCGTGCCGCACCACTTAAAACAGTGATTCTCAACTGGATCTTCAGTGACCCCAGGCGGTCCACATTATGGCTCCCTCAAAGCCAGACACAAATGCTCCTACCCTGCTCCCAGTAAGGAGGGTCCAAAACCATGTACTGTCGGGGGGTCCCTGAAGGCTGGTTTGAGAAACACTGCCCTAATGAAGTGTCCCCTTGGGCAATCTGGAGCCGTGCATCATAACACTGAGACTCTGGTCCCGTTGCTGTTCTCTCTGCCATGAGAATCAATCTCAGCTGTCAGTTAAACACATTAGCAAAACCAGCAGTGGATATTTTAAATCTCCCAGCTCAGGCATACTGACTTCATGCAAGTGGTCATAATTGTAATGCATGAAATATGGACTCATTTCACTCTTTGACAAACACTGCAGCTGTTTAATCTTTCTTTTTTATGAAAATTTCCAAGTTTCATTTTTTAAAACTGACAAAGACATCATTATTGGTCCAGATTTCGCATTACGTTCACATTAGATAAGTTATTACCGACAGGTATGTGATACACTCCAAAATATTCAGATATGAGCAAAAAATGCTGTGAACAATAAACAAAACAAGTAATGTTCTACATTTATGGCTACAAAGGGGCAATATTACTTTAACACAATTGCTGAGGAAAAAAAGATTTTAAAAACTAATCTGTTTTAAAGATATGCGCCACGATTATTCTTTAAATGGGATTTAACAAAAATGAATCAGAATTAACATCCTACTCTGACATTGTCTTGGGAATGATTCTGAAGCTTCTCACTGTGAGCTAACAACAAGAAAACTCCAAGATTAAAGAAGGTAAATGGTGGCTGACCTTCACTAGTCAGCAGACAAATTAAAGGGATCCATGTCAGAGGTTCGGTCACATAGCCAATAATTCACTGGAGTGCTAGGAAGATGCCCACCAGAGGCTGAAGCTCTGCCCTTTTCTCCACACACAACATTCACTGCATCCTGAAGTCTTCAAACTTACTAGGTGCTGTTGCCATGCTAATCATTTTTTTAAAGGATAACCAGGAAAAAAACATCAAAAGAAGTTAGTAAAATGTTCTGACAAGATACCATGTACATGGGAAGTCCTGAGTTTATTGTCAGGAGGTGGTTTATGTCAAAAATAATATACATGCAAGGAAATATGGTGGCTGATTTAACTGAGCTCAGAGGAAGCCTGAACTGTAGTGAGCATCCAGACATTGTGCTGATAACCTCGTTCTCTCTGCCAGGAGGTTATGGACAATTTTAACAAGTACACCTCAAATCCAACTAAGAAGAGCTCTAGTGATACCAAAATTATTATTTTCCAATGGCTGGTTCAATCCAAGTCCCTGAAGCCAATTACAAGCGTAGCCCATAAACACACACTGTAAGGTCTGCAGGATCACAAAATAAATTAAAACCTCACTTCAGTGCTGTTTATCACCTTCATCGTTATTTGAATAGCACTCTTCAGGGTTAACCTCCAGTCCATAGGTTCTGTATAGTGATGGACTGCCTTGTAGATCCTGCTATAGGATATGGTGAATAGACATGTTTAAAAGCATTTTAAAGGATTTTTGCTGCATTTCCAAAATATGTAACTGGTGCACAAGGTGGGATAAAATGATGAAGGGCACCTGCTGTCTCCGTGATTGAGAGAAAAACATATTTGTTATTCACTCACGTTTTTATTTTTTGCCCGGAGTGGGAAAGTGATTTGGAATTATTTCTATCCTAGCATTTTACCGCTCCAGGTATAACGAGATTCTTGGGTAATTAAGAATACATTTCCAGGTAGTGAAGCAAAAAATCACGATCACACAAAAGCTAACATGAAATAACTAATCTTCCCCACAGATGAAGCCAATTATTAATTGATTCCATTTGTGTTGAGCTGAATAGGGGTTCAATCTGCGTTATTCTTCGGAGGAAATATTTTATGTCGCCTCTGAGCAAGTCTCCAACAATCAGCATCCTTTATTTGTGTAAGTACTAAAGTAAGAAATCAAGGCGATGAATTCACTGGCAAAAGTTCTGTCATTCTCTTGGTCTAAAGAAATCAAGGCCAAAAAATAAAATGGGCTGTGTCTTCACAAAAAATAACATACGGTCACTGGCCACTTTATTAGGTACAGCTTGCCAGTACTGGGTTGGACTGCCCCGTGGCATAGATTCAGCAAGGTGTTTGAAACTTTCCTCAGAGACTTGGGATCCTATTGACATGACAGCATCACACAGTTACTGCAAATTTGCTGGCTGCACCTTCATGATGTGAATCTCCCGTTCCACCACATCCCATAGGTGCTCTATTGGACTGAGATCTGCTGACTGTGGAGGCCATTTCAGTACAGGGAACCCATTGTTATATGCAAGAGACCAGTCTGAGATGACATGAGCTTTGTGGCACGACACTTAGGCATTACAAGCTGGGTACACTGTGGTCATAAACGGATGGACAAGGTCAGCAACAATACTCAGGTAGGCTGCGGCATTCAAACAATGCTCAACTGGTACTAAAGTATGCAAATATAAAAATAAAACAATGAGCAGCAACACCAACAACAGCAGCAATAACAACATTGATAACAACTACAGCTGCAACCGTGATACAACAATAACAATCAACCACATTATACAAACTCACAATGACTTATCATTAAAACAATCATGTGTGTATGCCTCTACCTTTGTATGTGTGCACTATTGGTTATGTGTGTGTGTGTATGTATTTATGCGTGTGTACACGACAGTAATGATTTGTTGCTGATGTTCATTGTTTTATTTTTGTTTTGTGTTCTTGTTTGTTTGTTTTGTGTTTTTGTGCCAATCTGTGTGGTCCTTTTTTCTTTTTTACCCCCCCCCCCCCCAATACTTCTCTGTCTCCCCTAATCTCTGCTCGTTGTCTTTTTTATATTAAATAGGGAATATAAAAACGGAGGGAGCTCAAAGTATGCCAAGAAAATATCCCCCATGCCATTACACCACCAGCAGCAGCAGAGTTGCTGATACAAGGCAGGATGGATCCACACTTTTATGTTTTTGCCAATTTCTAACGGTAGACAAACATGTATCAAGACTTAGAGCATAGGTTTACATTGCTTTTTTTTTTTTTTTTTTTTTTTAAAAAAAAGCAAATTAACTCTTTTCTGCATGGCCCCCCAACATGTCACGAGGAGTTTGTCCTGTACGTGATGCATGTACAGCTCGCTCTCCGGCACCTGTTCTCACTTGTAGCATTTGTGTACAGGCGAGCCAATTATAGACATACAGTCATGCACCGCATAGCGACATTTCAGTCAACGACGGACTGAGTAACGACGGAGGTCCCATGAGACTGTAAGTATTTGTGGTGACACTGGTGTAAACAAACCTACTACGCTGTCAGTCGTATGAAAGTATAGCACATGCAATTATGTGCAGTATATAATACTTCTTAATGATAATAAAAAATTGTGTCACTGGTTTATACGTTTACTATAGTGATTTCATATTATTGTTTAGGCTAAATGCCTACAGCTTAGGTTTATAGTAGGTCATCATATAGGTAACGGTGACATGAATTTTCCTTGCAGACAGGAAAAAAAAAAACATTTAGGCCTGCTTACAAATTTTTCTGCCAGTGTTTCACTACTCTCACCTCATATATTTTAGTTAACTGCAGGTTTGGTGTTCTAGCTAACAACATACTGCTGTAAGCAAAGTGTCATTGGGAACCAAGCTGTTTTTCATTTTAGCCATAATTAGCTATGCTCAACTGGGTTGGAAGACTTTTTTAACTGCTGCAGATGTCACATCTATCAATGATTACAGCCTAACATTTCCTTTTAATTATTTTTCTGAAAAGTAAACTGCTTTAAGTACATATATGCACAAAAATGTGTTTGCAACAATCTAATTTCAAAATGGCCTCTCAGTAACTTCAGCAGTCAAGGAAATGTTTCAGAACCTGTCATTAATAAAAGTGTTAACTGACCATAAGTAACTGTGTCAGTGTCAGTAACTTGTAAGTCCAGCCCGGTGAGTCCAGAGTCCAGCCCTGTGAGTTCAGCTCTGTGAGTCCAGCCCTGTGAGTTCAGCTCTGTGGGTCCAGTCCTGTGAGTTCAGCTCTGTGAGTCCAGCCCTGTGAGTCCAGCCCTGTGGGTTCAGCTCTATGAGTCCAGCCTAGTGCAGAACCCTTTGTTTCTATACAACAGATGCTTGGCGTATGTCAGTCTCAGCCAACTGGGTAATTACAATGAAGCCAGGCTCTACAAAGCGTGCACGAGGCTTCACTTCCCCTCTGCTCGCTCTGACTTCATTTATGAAGGTTCCCATCTGCCTGCAGTTGTCAGGATGGGTGGTTTTGCAGGTGAGGCATGCTATGACTAAGCACTACTGGTGTAGCAGTCAGTGCTCAGGGCTACAGTACCTTACATAATCAAATGCACATTAATAGACTGTACAAATGCACTGTCGCTTGAAATGTTACATCACTGCACAATCAAGACTTCAGGATTTCAGTAGATGACTTTTTGCAAAGATAAATCTTTAAACTATATGTGATTAAATTTAAACAATATTAGATCTTTTTTCAGACATATGTTTATTTGCAAGTCTAGTGCAACAACAAACAGCATAAATTCCAAATTTTAGAATAAAAACAATAGTCAGTCTTGCAGTTCACGTAATAAAACCAAAAGATTACAAATATTTTAAATGATCTCAGAAAAGATTTATGTGACAGATACAACTATATAACTTGCCTCTACATCTAATTGCATTTTAGGTTTTTGTTCTACTGAAAGGTGTATTCCATTAGTGTTGCTCCAGGAACATTATGCAAGCTATATAAATGACAAATGATTAGCACAGCTTTTTGCATAATGACCACTCTCATGCATGCTGGGCAAACGGGAATGTTGGAAGTTACCAAAAATAACATTACGCATTAGAACGGCTGATGCCCAGCCTATGGGTCCATTACCCCAAATATATGTCCTACTTATACAGGCTATGCACATTAATGCACAATAAAATATTAAATCGACTGCAGACGAAGGCTTTATTATTTATTACTGTAAATAAGAAGCCTCTAAATTACCACAAGGTCTACAGTAACATGGCACGTCATTGTTTGAACAATGATTTAAACACTGACAAGTAAATAATACACCAGTCTTGGTTGCGCAACCCCTCCACTTAATGTGGAGAAACATACAAGAATGCAATACTGCTGGATAAATGGACTCATTAGGGTGAGTAAAATTACAGAAATCAGAACTTGTAATAAAAACACATCATGTTACAAAGTTCATGTCTCACACTGGTTTCTTGGACATGATAATGAGTTCACTGTACTCACCGTACTTAACAATAATTTAACAGCTGAAACTCCTAAATTTGACCATATAAACAGATGCTAAAACGCTCCTTATTAACAACTCAAACCTATCAGAAAAATAGAAAGAACCATTTTCATTTGCCGTGATTTGGCAACCAAGGTTTGCGAAGAGATTATGTGGAAATGTTACCTTGAACCACAAATACTGAAATTGTTATCGCAGAAAGTTATTACAGTGTTCTGATTTAGTAATCTAATGCTTTATTTTTCCTCAGAAGACCAAACATAAATAGGTATGAGCTTGACAGGACATCAGAGATAATGCAAATAGGAATGATTTATTTTTTATCTGCTTCTCCACGCAGTAGTTTTATTAAGTACTAGTGAGCTGATGGGGAAAACGGTCACAGCAAATGTGATTCCTTGATCACCACCCACTCGCAGCCAAATTCACCAGTGGCATACTTTTTTACGACTCTAATCGGTCACGGAGACGTGGCCACCAGGGATCTCGTCACGGCAGCAGGGCGGAGGCGTACATGGCCTCCCACAAAACAGCAGCATCTTCCAATGCCTCGACGGGAGGGAGCGGGGCGGGGGGGGTGGGGGACATACTTCACAGAAATAACTCTCTTACATTAACTCCAGCTACAAAAAAGTTTACTGACCCAGTTTCCTGTGGCCCATCATAAATAACGAAAAAATCCTTTCGTTTATGGCCACATACTATATTGCATTCAACAAAACACATAAATAGATACTGTTATTTCCCCATCTAGCATGACGGCTTTCATCTGGCTGCCAGATAAACATGAGCAACTTAAAAACATCCCTAATGGAGCGGAAGTGGATGACTTGTGTCGCCATAAGGGCTGATACATTGAACCATACATCATTTGAACCGGAGAGCCTGCTGTCAGACAAGGCAGGCCTTGTGATATGCCTGCCTGGTGCACCTGAACGTATTATACCAGCTGAGCATAAAGCCTGCGATAAAGAACCACGACTCAAAAAGGAGGTAAAAGGGGTGGAAAGGGGGAAAAAGAAGTCACAAAAATCACTGGTATAGCAGTAAATGTTATGAGGTTGTGTTTGACATGCAACCACAATGTTCAAAAACGACTGGAAGTACAATAACCACAGTCCAGGGTTGGTTTCAGAACTCTGTTGCATCAGTTCGACCTGTTACCTGTCAATAGATCTATAAGTGATTAGTCATGCCTTTCACATTACCCAGGAAAAACAAAGTCAGTGCATATGTCCCCCAGCCAATCATTCATCTCTAGGGGAGCCCCCCCCCCACACACACACACACACAAAGACAAAGGTGATGAAATCAGCTGTCACACACCAAATATCTTACAAATCATATTAATAAACAAAGCAACCTGAAATGTGAAGTGACACATTCTCAAGGCTCAGATTAACTAATTAATGATTAATGGAGTCAGACCACTTTTTTCAGAATAACTTAAATTGGGCCTACATATGTGCAAGGATACGATAGCCTAGTTATCACTGACAGATAGTTTCACTTTATAACTTCATACTGTAATAAAATATATCAGGTTAAGTACTGGCAAAACAGCTGTTACCCAAATTGTTTGGTTGAGCAGTGATACAACATATTCATGATGTGATGTTTGAGTGCTGTAAGCAAGCATACAACTGGCTGGAAACTAAACCTGGGACTGAATGTATACACCTAGGGCGAATTTCAATATGGGCACCTGACTGTACTTATGTTCTAGTTTGCCTGTTTTTCAACATCTTCCATCGCTGCACATCAGTTCCAATACTTTCAAAAGAAAGTACAGAGGATGGTAAAAATCCCCAGATTTCAAGGATACATTGGCTGCATCTGAACGAGACCAATCTCATGATTCACTGCGCCCCAAGTTCAATCTTGGAAGGCAAATTGGCAAGACTGGTCTTGCAAAGAACATAAGTACTGTACAGTTTTTGTGTTCTTGATATTGCACCCCAACAGTGAACAAACAACTGAAAGCCTCTCGTTCACCCACCTGGACACTCCTTTGGGAGTCATGTTCTGAATGATCGAGCGAGTGGGTGAACAAGAGACCCAATGGAGAGAACAAGTTGGTCAGCAAGTCGATGAACAAGTGATTCAGATAGGGTATTGAGCAAGAGCTGTACCTCAGTTGTGACTGAAATACACCATCTACTGGTGTAGTATACGGCTTACGTGTACACTGATTTTCTGTATGGTATAATTATGTTTTAAAGATGATTTAAAGTTATTTTAACCAAGGTTTGTTAGTGTATGGACTCGTTAGCTGACTATGTGATGAGCTGTTAGGTTTGCGTTTTTAACTATGAGTAGCTAAGATAGTACAACGTTGAGAGACTTGGACTACAATCCAATAACACATATTATTCCCTTCAAATGACTTATTGGTGGTATCTAGCTTATTTCTTTGCCCTATTTAGCCTAAATAATAAGCTATTTTTTTTCACATATCGGAGCACAAGCATTTCAGATCTATATTATGCAAACAAGTGCCACTGAACAAGCTGGTGAATGTATCAACATGAGTCATTGAAGTGAAAGGAATCAAATAAAAATTGCCTCCCCCCCCCCCACACAAAAAAGGAGTCACTTTGCCCATCCTTATTCACCACTAACTCATGGAGTGCGGTACACTTGTACAGCCTGAAGCCTCACACAAATCACGTGACATGCGTCCTTGCCGACTGCAGGCAGGCAGTTAACGCAAAGCACTGGCACTGTGCCTTTATCTCATTAATGTACAGTCAGTAAAGCACCTTCAGCTCCAAGGTCATCGGTAGCGCTCTCCCACCAGAAAACCTTACTATTCAAATGCAAAACCCTGCCTGTGTATTATTTTCGTCCATTTGTTGGGCAAGGGCCAGGTGCGTGTGCTGGGGGAGGCTATGTTACAGGCAGTCAATTACCACTTTAAGAATCAGCAACGGCAAAAGCCAAATAACCATGCAAATTGCTTTGTTTCAGGAACAAAATACATCCCGGATGCCTATTACAAGATGTTTGAACTAAATAATAGAATGAACGCCTTGGAGCCAGCTAATGTATAAATTGACGGTGTGAGAATACAGTGTGAGCCGCCTCCCTGATTGCAGCATCCTCCTCTGTCCTCTCACCTCATCAATCTTTATTTATAACCCTGGAATTACAGCTCTCGTTGCTGCTGCAGAATGCTGCTCTGTGGTATTTAATTTGCAGCGCTTCCAACCAGCTTTAAAGACTTTCACCTGTTCCTTGGCAGCTAGTTAGCACTGGGGAGCTGGAGGAAAATAAGGAACAGAAAAGTAAGTCAGAAGGCAAAGAAGTCAGATGAAGAGGTTTTGTTATCGTGTCAGTTGCACAAAGCCGCCTGGCACGGCAGCCGTGTCTTTTAAAACTGTTTTATCATCGGCCGCACAGGGTCAGTGAAACCTCTTCCTTTGAGCCTCTGCCGCCCCCGCAGACGCATCAATACTCGGGGGAGACGAAAGACACATCAACAAAATAAGGACACACGCATCTCAGGGTTACCTCAGAGGTTATCAGATAACTGCACACAAACAGAGGAAACACAGAGCTTAATGTTTGTCTTGCATTCATTTTATTGTAAAAAGGATTCCTCGATTTACCTGAGCAACTAACCTATTACTCATACTTGTACCTACCACCGAGGACACAGAGGTCAAGTCCACAGTATTTTTTCTGCAACTCCAATAACCACGATCCACCTCCCCTGCATGGACACACCTACCTAGGAAGGGTTATCACTTTTGACCTTGCTATTTTAGAAATCCTGGCTACAGCCCTGATATTACTAGAATGTTTTTTTTTTCTTAATGTCTTCTGTTTTGGTAGCTGAAATGAGTAAAGACCTCCATGATGGAACATAAAATTATAACAGGCGAAATGCAATGAATTCCACCAGTAGCCCTGACCCATAAAGATGGTGATGTCCAAAGGTGTCGTCACAGATGGTGCCACATAGTCATTCATTTCTAACGATTTTAATACACCTTAAGTTTCACTTTACATTCTTCCGCTGCCCTGAATGTAGATAACTAACACTTGACGCGATGTCTTAACAGACGTTAAAACAGAGTCTACAGTATATAAGTGTCATCTGGAAATAAACTGTAGATACTTGACTATAAATGACCGAAATACACCATACACGAGATATCAGAAAAAATAACAAAAATTAAAACACAGGCAATCCATCATTGTGTGCAGCTGAAGGGTACACTGGCTTGCGCTCACCCAAATGCTGATTTTTCTTTCTATTTTTCACTTCATGTAACTCGCATGTTTTCCCCCTATGACTTTTTGAACAATATTATTACTATCACTATCTGACATGCAGCTCGCTGCTGGAAAAGAGAGATAAGGAGACACATGGAAACCATCTGAAATTGAATTCTGCCGAAATCTGGCAGTGATGAAGTGGTTTTTATCCCTCGTTCAATTGTCTCTATCGTGCATCCTGTCCTGACCTATTAAAGCAGGTTTGTTTATTCTACTAAGCCCAGTCATTTCAATTTGAAGTAACACAATTGGAAAACTAAATTCGCCACTGGCCCTTGATCTTTACCACGAGCGGAAGAGACAGTTATGTAGCTCCGGAACGTGCCATGATGAGGCGCTGTTTCTCTCCAGTCTGATGCTTTAAAAAGACCCTTCAAACTTCTTTCTTTAATATGATCGGTCTCTCCACATACCAACTCTTAATAACAGGATAAAATACAGCAAATTGATCTGACTCCAGTGAGAATATTTTTTTGGGAGTGCTGAAGGCGAAGAGGGTCTGGCTTTTCCCATCTCCCATCCAATCTAACTGAGAGCCATGGGTGTCAGCATGTGCTGGACAGGTGTGAAGGAGACAGGTGTGAGGGTGACAGGTGTGAGGGTGACAGGTGTGAGGGTGACAGGTGTGAAGGAGACAGGTGTGAAGGTGACAGGTGTGAAGGTGACAGGTGTTTGGCTCGGCAGAGTTGTGGCTCATCGGTGTGAGGTGGAGACATGGTTGATACACACAGCACCTGTTCTTCTGAGGTTTCATTTTCCCTGGTCCCTTTCAGAGCACAGTGAACAGGGGTTATGGACATGAAACCCAGTCCAAGTGAGCTTCATCACATAGGACAGTCATCCCCTGGCCCCCGCTCATGGAGACGCCCTGCCATCATGTAGCTGGAGCACGTTACACGCTAGATTCTGTGTACAAGCAGCTGGCATGAATTCGAAAGGACTATCTTCACTGAAAAACGTTAAAGTGTCATCAAGGGAACATGCTACAGATAAACATGGATTTACACGTCTGGGACAATGAACTACAATACGATGAAATATCTATTACAGTTTCATTCCAAAGAGAAAATAAGTTAGCACTTGTTAAATGAGTATGCACCCACAAAAGAAATCTGGGCTGGTAATATCTAAACATCATCAGTTTTAAAGCCACAAGACCACAGATGGGCTCCGGTGTTTTCCTCGGCCTTGGTGTGACTTTGCAGTAGTACACCTGCCACTTGGTAGCGTGACTTTGCATTTTCACCCAAAAACATGCTCAGAAGCTGCAAACTTTTAATAAATAGAATAGGCTGAATTTACGACGATGAAGAGAAACAAAAAGTTTTGTGCTCCAAGAACATCTATTATCTGACAAGCTTTATTGTTTAAATTTGCATAATCTTTGGCCAGAAGCCCACATAATACAACAGACAACAATATATTCCAAGACTAATTTCCAAACTGTGGCAGACAATTCATTATCACATAATGATAATGTGTAACTATGAAAGAGTGGTAATAAACACAAATGTTATAATTAATACTAAATAAAATGAACATGATGTAAGAATTCATTTTGTCGCATGTTTAGACTTTTTCTCAGTCTTTACAGCAGAGGCAGATAAGGGATATTATAGTTTGGGTTGCTGTGATTTATGGGGCGCCAAGTGTCAAGCGTTCACTTTCATGCACAAAATACATTATGTGCCACAAAAAAGATTATTTAATGATGAAATAAAGCCTTGCTGCATTTTGTCCACAGAAAGCCAAACTCCAGTTACTGTACATTCTGTCCACAACAGCATAAAGACATCACTTACTTTAATGTACAGATATCAAAAGGAATGATTCATTTTGTGCATGAAATTGACATCAGCATTTGGCTTTTTGTGGACAGGAGGCTGAATGTATCTAAAAAGTGAATAAAAAAAGTAATTTTGTACACAAAGTGAATGTATTTAGTTGCCAAAATGCATTTTATGAATGAAAGATGGTCATTTTGTGGATGTGGGTCTAACGCATTTTCAGGGGCGTCGTTAGACCTTTTATGGGAGCCTTAGTGCTCAGTCTGCACTGTAACCATCAACCTCCGTTAAATAGCTTGTTTATAAAATACTTGCACATTAGTTATAACAACAGTGGCCCTACCTACAGTTTCAAGAGGAACAGCAGTTTTTTTCCCACCAGAGTAAGAATGTCAAACAAGTTTAGCACTAGGCAAACAGAAATTTAAATCTTCTTAGTTGCTACTGAAATGAAATATTTTTATTTAAATTAAAATGAATACTATAATTTAAAGTAGGGTCAAACGCAAAACAAATACATGCATCAAGTTTAATGGTAAAATCTGGTCCCATGTTTAAAGAATTTGTTAGTACACAAGATTGCAAAAAAAATATGAATTACCTCAATTATTTGTAATAATTAATGTAATAATATGAATAATATTTAAGATAAACTACATTAACACACAAGGTTAGCAAAAATGTTCAGGCGTTGTAGACGCGTGAGTATTGTTGATTTGCGGATGAGCTGCAAAGCTTTGTCAGGTAGGAAAAAAGGTCAGAACACCTGTTCTACCTCTGCTTTAAAAGCATGTATTTCTCTACTTTGCATAGGTAATGTTAATTCACAATTAATACAGTATATTGAAGATTAGTATAAAACACCACAATTACTGCTGCAGTCCTCGTCATACTTGCATAGGCAGATACAGTGTAAAGTACGTTTTAAACAAAAGTTACATGCGCACAGATTTGTGTTCAACGTTGTGAAGACATATATGAATTACAACGTGCATTTATCCAAAAATAACAACGCTGGTGTAGATGTTCTGGTGTTTGTTTATGCAGCAGAGATAATTATGAATATCCCACGCATAATTAGGCAGCAGCGTAACAGTGCCTAGTCCGCCTGCCCTTATCCCCTAGTGAGTGTTATAGGTAGCAAAAACTATACACCGAGCGAGTGAGTGTGTTAGTGAGTGAGTGAGTATTCTGAACACAGGTTTGGTTCATTTCGTTTTACAACATTGACAAAATATCGTAATTTGCTAAATTAATTTAATTGCTGTGCAATAACTTAAAATGAAGGTCTTTTCAGTTCTTAAGTGCACTTTCAATATTTGTCAGGCTTCTGATTTTAGAGCCATTTGCCAAATAGGTTTTAGATTTAGGTTCTAGCTTTTTGTTGATAAACATTCACCTTCTGTTTTAAGAGCACTGTTATAAACTGACAAAGAAAATGCTCCTGGCAGAGTGGAGTGAAGGATTTTACGTCAAGGCTGCTTTTTAGACCTATGCAACTCAATGCATAATTAATTTTTCTTTTTATTTTGAAACTACCATTCAGAATATTGAAAATGCCAGAACTCAACAGTGATGGTTCTATTAAATAGTGTGGGCATCTCATAATGGCTCTGATTTAAAAAGAAACATTAAGCCCACTTCGTAGAAAACAACTGTATATTAGGGCTGTGAATCGGTTAAAAAAATAACAAATTAATCACAGTTTTCTGTGATTAATCGTACCCACTATTAAAACATAATCAGAAATATTTATACCATGAATCCCCAAATTAATGTATAATTAACACAAAGAGAAGTATATGGGTCATTGTCACAAACTCATTAACATAATAACTTTCTCTTATTTTTAAAATTAGTTTGAAGACATACTCAAATTATATAACCTTATTGTCTAAACTGTCGACTGTGCTTCTAGGGTAGTTAATCAGGGGTGTGTTTCCTGAACACGATCGATCTTAGTGAATAACAAACGTGATGATAAACGACGTAGGTAAAATTGATTTGTGTTTCCCAAAACCCTTCGTTGCTCCAGAATTCACAAACAAACTTTAAGTAGTACTTTACTGGCTCCTCCCCAGCCTCCGCGCAAGAAAACCAAAGACATAACAGGGACATCAATCCCATGTATTTCACTGATGAAATATATTATGTAATTGTCACATCAGACATATGAAAATGTAAAAAAAAATAATAATAATAATTGGAATTCCAATAAAAACAGATGAAAGCGGCCAAAATTAAAACCAAAATAAATGAACCTATTTGCTGAAAATATATAAATGGGCTCAAAATGTGATGTTACTTCCTTGGAAAATTGTATTACTGCTAGCCATTATTCTAACAGGAAGTAATAGTTCTCAAAAAAATTGTTAAAACAACTGATGGAGTAGATGACCAGAAATATATTTTAACAAAATAATTACTGCAGTGTTGTGCAGAATAGCATACACAACAATACCAACAGCAGTATTCTGGGGAAGGTCTTACCGCTCCCAAGGACTTGTGCTGGCAATAGAATTACATCCTCCACCTGCCCAGAGCACACTCTGCAAGTGTGTGTTCTTTGGTGCGGGGTGTTATACCTCTCTTCGGCTATGGTGTGGGGATTCATCACTAGAGTCAGCAGGTATTCGCTAAGAGCATAACTGAAGTTTCCCAATAACCAGCCACCAGCAAACACACCATCCTTTGCCATCTGGCACAATCCAAAGCTGGACCAGATATAAGCATCACTTGTACTCCCAGGCCACTTGGTCACAATGTCTGTAAAATGTCCTTGATGCCAAGTTCCCTTTTCGACAGGTGCTGACGGGACTAAAGAGGCCGCGAGTATGAAAAGGGTTGAGCGTTCCATCCACTTCAGTTAAAATGCCTGCAATGGCATGAAAACCAATTGTAGAGTCACAGAAGGCAACTGCTCCAGCTAGAACTTCTATGTAGTTGGGCTAAGCCTGTGTGTCTGTAATCAGAAGGTCACCAGCAGGGGCGTCGTAGTGGGGGGAAAAAGGGGACTGAGTTACCAGGGCCCCATGCGGGGGGAGGGTCCCTAAGGATTCTGGAATTTTATTTTTTT
>JAODKF010000002.1:14745508-14758200 GCA_026779585.1 Mormyrus proboscirostris | reverse complement strand
CTCTGGTATAATGCCTGTAGAATGCTCTGGTATAATGCCTGTAGAATGCTCTGGTATAGTGTCTTTAGAATGCTCTGGTATAATGCCTGTAGAATGCTCTGGTATAGTGTCTTTAGAATGCTCTGGTATAATGCTCTGGTATAATGCCTGTAGAATGCTCTGGTATAGTGTCTTTAGAATGCTCTGGTATAATGCTCTGGTATAATGTCTGTAGAATGCTCTGGTATAATGTCTTTAGAATGCTTTGGTAGAATGTCTGTAGAATGCTCTGGTATAATGTCTTTAGAATGCTCTAGTATAGTGTCTTTAGAATGCTCTGGTATAATGTCTGTAGAATGCTCTGATATAATGTCTTTAGAATGCTCTAGTATAGTGTCTTTAGAATGCTCTGGTATAATGCTCTGGTATAATGTCTTTAGAATGCTTTGGTAGAATGTCTGTAGAATGCTCTGGTATAATGTCTGTAGAATGCTCTGGTATAATGCCTGTAGAATGCTCTAGTATAATGTCGTTAGAATGCTCTGGTATAATGCCTGTAGAATGCTCTGGTATAATATCTTTTGAATGCTCTGGTATAATGTCTGTAGAGTGCTCTAATATAGTGTCGTTAGAATGCTCTGGTATAATGCCTGTAGAATGCTCTGGTATAATATCTTTTGAATGCTCTGGTATAATGCCTGTAGAATGCTCTGGTATAATATCTTTTGAATGCTCTGGTATAATGTCTTTTGAATGCTCTTCGCCTGAACTCTGCTATGCAAATAACTCCCTGTTTCCTGAAACAGCAGGCCTTTCACTCCTTTATATATGGAAAGGATTCATTTTTTTCCAGACATTAATTATAGAAATATGAGCTAAAAGATGTGAGGACAGTGGAGTGTTGCTTTAGTTTAAGACTTCTCAGCTTCGTAGGCAGTTATCGTCTGATAACTCATTTTCAGAGAGTCACAGATATTCCCGGGAGGATTTGGCCTCCGTCGCTCCTCGTTCCTACAGGTCCGGTCACCAAACCGGCCCTTGATGCTGGATTCTTACTCCTCCTTACGCCGACACACCTTTGTAAACGCGTAACTTCAATCCACACTCACTTTCCTCAGAAGTGGCATCCCTAAGTGGCACTCTCCCTGCTCCATAGGTGGATGTGGCATCGCCCTACATACGAAGTGGTCCGCTGAGGCTTCTTCCTGCAAGGTTGTTTTTTCAGCCCCCTCTGGCGTGACGAGTTGGTGGGGGCTGAACAACAGCAAAAACCTGCCCCACCCCTTCTTAATACTACATCTGGAGTTGCGGCTGGATGGACACTTTGGGCCCACGCCTGAGAGCCACTGGGGAGGAGGAGTCCCACTTGCACTGACCCTATGCTCCCCCAGCACTGCAGTAATGACTCTGGTCTCCTTCCAGGAGCAGCTCCAGTTTTATGGTATAATGTGTCTTCAATGGTGTGCTGGTGACATGGCTGCTAATTCACTCCAAAAGATTGCAAAAATATTCTCATTAAATCAGTGGGGGCGGGGCGGGATGGGATGGGGTGGGGTGTGGGGAGCTGAGTGGTGGGCTAGTCTGCCCCCCTCCCCCACCAGCCCCTGAAGCTCAGTGTGATTCCCTCCTCATTGTTTCTCTGTGTTCTTCCAGGATTCCACACACCATGAAATTTTCACTTTACCCAAAGACACTTCTGAGAGCCGATTGCTGCAGAATATCGGCATTAATATACATCAAAGAATCCAAAGAGGTTACTTAAGTGCAAAAACCAACAAATTTTATTTAATTTATCAATAAGACATAACATTTCACCCCCCCCCCCCCACACCTCCTACCTTTAATACCCAGATACACAATTCTTAAATCATCATTACTGAAGACGATTCACATAAGGTGTGGAGAGTTAGAAATAGTGATCCATTCAATAACAGGGCCGGAACTTTTCACTTTTGATAAGCAGGATGTCAGATTTTCAGCAGCATGGAATAGACAGTAATGAATTCTGATACATTCACGGCAATGACCCGCCTGTAATTCTGTGTCTCCAGATGGACAACGCCAAGAAGGTTTCTAGTGTTTTCCCATTAAAGCACAATGAATCAACTTCATGTCTACACCAAGGTTTTCTCTCCACGGGAAAAAACAGCAGCCAGCCAAGTTTCAACAAATAAACATGGCTCATTTGTGCAAGTATAGGTACATTGGAATGCTTCTCTTTGCATCTCACTTTTCTCTCCATAGCTTGGGGTCACTTTGCAGGGTCAGCTGATATAGAGCACCCCTGGAGCTGGGGATTAAGGGCCACAATCAAGGGGCCCCAGATATGTGACTGTTCTGTTGAGGTCCGTGCTTGAACCAGCAATCTTCTGACCGTAGGCACAGAGATTTAGCTTGCTGTGCCACTTACCACCTCAACAGTATCCGTTTCCATAGTATTGATACAGTAAATACTTTTCAAAATGTATCTAATGCATGATGTCAACTTATTATGTAAACTGCAAAATCAGTCGTGTTTCATGGAATTTAAGAAAGATTAACTCTAGTATCGTCCACACCCCCCTCCCCCCCAAAAAATTGTCTAGCTAGATCGATTCTACATTCTTCTCCAATTCCATGTGAATTAGTAATTAAGAATTAAGATCAATTTTTATTCCAAGTCTTCAGCATCTGAAGTGAAGAGCAGGATCTGGACTATTTTTTCTCATTTGGATTTGGCTGAACTCGAAGTCTGTGATTCCTACATTACTCTAAGTCTGTGGCGTTGACGCTAGTCCAAGACTGTGATTCCGACATTACTCTATGTCTGTGGTGCTGACGTTACTCCAAGCCTGTGGTGCTGACGTTAAAGTGTTCAAACCATGCACACAGCATAACCTGTGGCTTGGACTTTATGACCCCATTTGACTGCAGTAAAGGTCACTTTATACTGTATGTCACAGCGTCTACTTGTCATCATTAATCACAGACTGAAGTAAAGAAATTTACTTTTAATGGCTATTTTCTTATTACTTGATAAAGCGGACAAAGTTTTCTTAAGGAATTAATTTAAATGTTAAATTAAGCACCGTTTTGTCTCCACCTGATTGGGCCCATTTTAATTTCATTGCCTGTTTCAATAAGCAATATTTAGAAGCGTAATTAATTTCTCTACTCTCACACAATTGATTCATTAAACTGGGACATTCCTCTTATCATTTTCCCAAAAGGTATGCACTTTTGATTTCCTATTTTATTCCAAGCCCCTTAATCAGAAGAAGCCTCTCTGGGTGAAACTATCTGAACAAATTTAATATTATCCTTGTCAGTCTCTCAGATCATTGACATTCCAGGTCTGTTAACTCTGAATCCCTCCAACCAGAGGATATTGTTTGTGCATCTGTTCAGATTCACAGTATTTGAAATGGCCCCACTGAATGAACAATTTTATTACATTTTGCAGAAACAACAAGGTACGCGCTTTGCCGGAACCAATGTCGGCCATTACAAACTTTGATTAACAAACTTTCCTTCTATCTCCCTAATGAGGGAGTGCTGCCATCCCATTGGCGGATGGGGTAGGAAGCAAAACAACTATGGGGGGCGGAGTTTTCCAATTTGGGGACCAATCACAGCACAGAAAACATGTCTGGTGTCAGCCTTCAAGCGTGCTTTCCTCAGGGGTGATGTTCAGTTGGCTGCTTCCCAGATAAGACAATATTACCATACAAGTAATGCAGATTTACAAGGTTTCATTGATCTTACTGCTATTCAAACATATATTTATCTTTCTGTCCGTCTAATTTATGAGATGATGGCCAGTGCGCTGAATTATGCACAAAACCTTTCATAAACAATGAGGGAAAAAGTCAATATTAAACATTGAAATATGGTCGATACCAGCTTTATTCTAGAGCAATACTGCCCCCTAATGACTTCGAAATTATGTCTCAAAGAGAATATTTATCTCAAAAATATATAAAATGGTTATTATTAATAAGATTTAGCCTGACGTTATCAAAAGCAAGACAGTGATGCAGAATGAATCAAAGGAAGGACAAACGAAATGAGTAGAAAAGCCATAATAGTGTAATGTGCAGTTCAGACCGCAAAGGATAAACCTAATGAATATTCAAATAAACCTGCATTTTGGGGGGGGGGGGGGTTGTAACTGATTAAAAATAAATAGTCATTCAAGTAATGAAGTGAATCAGACCCCTACTACACAACACTACCAAAGAATGAGATATGCATCCTGCTGCAGCCGGTTTGGCCAGACAGCTTTAGCTGAGAGGCGAGTTCCTGGCGGCAATTTACAATCATTTCAGATGTGTGTGACATCTGGGGCCCAGAGGAAGTCTGCCCACACAGAAATCACATTTAATGCTGCACCGCATTGTTTTCCCCTTATTACCAGGGGACATGGATGTCAGTTACTGCTCAGCAGAAGTGAGAACTCAGTCCACACTTGTCTACCAAAGCTTTTACCCTCTTCATAATTGGCAGCAGTCAGGTCCAGTACAGGAAATGATCCCTCAGGTGAACAAGATGCTCAGAATTTCCATGTGCTGATTCAATTTCCTCTGGCCCAAGTAATTTTGCAGCCTTTGTAACTGGCCCATTTCTAAACAAATAAGAAAAAGAGTTGTCTGTTCTGTGAAAGTGCCCCTCGTAGCATGGACGTTAAGTACATCACTGCGGCATTGTGCGATGCCCTCGCTCAGCCTGCATTTTACACCCACGCCGTTTATTGGTCCTTTACAAACACCATAGACAGTTACTGACTGAGAGACGCAAATTGAAGGGAGCAGGTGAGACCTCAGCAAATGCAGTAGCAAGATAAGCAAAGAAAGCGAGGAAAGAACAAGCTGTTACCCCAAGCCTCGCCATCGCCGACTGGCGCCTTCGTCCGCCACAGCTGTCTATGCTCGGGCCGCCGCTGAACGGTTTGCGGGCAAGGACCTTGCAAATGAAATCTCATCGTCGCGCCTCTGCTGGGCTCGACCGAGCCACGCAGAACCAATTTATTTCTGTGTACTCTGGCAGTGGTAATATCTCCGGTGATAAATACTCTGACGTGGTGTCTACCTGGGGTGTTAAACACTCCAAGGCGATTTCACTACACCCCCTTTTCCCCATGAGGGCTAAAGTTGTGAACAGAGGATGTGGAAAAAAAAACAAAAAGCCAGATTTCACATGAAAATGGTGAATTATTGATGAGGCATGTCTCTTGGCCAAATGGCACAAAAATGAGACTCTGCTTCTGGTGGTGAGCCGAAGGGAGAGCTGAGCAGCTGAGGAATGGGACGGTTACTATGAAAATCAAGGCAGAAAAGGCACTCAGATGCAGCACTCAGTCAGATCGGCAGGCCGGCTGCCCGCCTCACCCCTAAGAGCCGGGGGCATGTTTTTGTTTTGAGAGCCATCTTTAGGGTATCGGAATACATCAGAATCAGGCTCCAATACCTCCTTGTCTTTACTGATTTGGGGCCTTTTTCTGGTTTTATAAACTCCTTTTCCATTGCTAACACAGACAGGAGAATGAGTGTGTTCATGCCATATTACCAGAATAATGCTACAGTATAAGACCAACCTTCATCGATAATTTTTGTCTTACTACTAAAAATTCCAACATTGATGAATAGATTAGGGAAAAAAAGATTCCAAGTGTACAAAATGGAAATTCAAATCAAAACGTTCATCAGAAATAATCCCCCCATACAAAATTATTCCTTTCATAACTTTGCAGGGAGAGAATTAAGGCAAATTGTTATAATACTGATCAATTCCGAATTCCCTTCTCTTGCAAATTTTCCATACAACATATTTAAGTGGCAAGTAAAATAAACCAGAACATTAACTTTAAATCCTTGCTGAAATAATTTTGTGCTCTTTAAATACTTAGATTTGGTCAAAATATTTTCTTGTTCTCTGATTGCACACTCAGATGTACTTTGATTTAAGGTCTTGTCAGCAAGTCATAGGTTCAAAGTATTAATTCTTGTCTTTTGCCTCATTCCCCTGAAATGTCATCCTCACAAGAAGAAAAAAAAAAAGATTTGTGGTAACTGATGTCTGAACATCAGTATGAGCCACAGAAAAACGCTTACATCCATCCCAAGTCTTCCCTTCAGGCATTAACTCCTGGATATTTACTGTATTATTTGAAACCAATCTCAGGCTACACAATAACACAAGGACCAGCAGTTATATGGTCTAAAGGAAGATATTACTTATGCATAAATCTAATATGGTTCTCTCAGGGCCAGGTAATCGTACCATGAGGAATTCGTAAGCATTAAGATACCAAAAACCTTAAATTCTCTATCCCTGAATAATGTCTTCCAAGAAATCGGGATTAAAGTGAAACTCAGCGTCCCTAAATGAAAATGGGGTTTCGATACCAGAACATATGCAGCAGCATCCAGAGCGATATGGACTTATTTTGTCCAAAATAATGAATGAGATGCGAGGTTACAAGAGGCTGCTTACGGCAGTGCAGGAGGGGTGAGACTCATGGCGACAAATAGAGCCATCTGACGGCTGCAAAACGACAGGGTTCAATCGGAAGCCAGACTGCCCCTCCGCTCCGCACAGGTAGAGCGAGAGGTGAGGGAGTCGTTTAAAGTGAGTCGGAGAAACGCAAATCAATCCGTTTCTCCTCTTAATTTGTGCTCTTCCGCCTCCTAGCCTGAGAGATGCATTCAGAAGAAGGACGACGCAAAGCCTTTCCTCCACAGACTGTTTAACAGCTTTATGGCCAGGAATCTCAAGCAAATCAATTGCCTGAGGACAGGAAGTATCATACATGCTCTCAATTCTTAGATAACTGCCCTTACACAATTTTTTCTTCCAATGTGCACCAAATTCATTAGTTGGAGGAAATCAACACACATTGAGCTGGAGGCGTAGTTAATTAATTAATGGGTGGTGGCTTAATGGTTTGGGATCTAGTCCCAGATCTGTGCTGTCTTGTTTCCGCCTGCTGTCCAGAAAGATGTACTTAGGTGAAATGGTGTTTCCAAATTGCCTCTGTTGCATGTGAGCCTGTATCCCAGGATAGAATAGTGTTCCATGCCCTGCAATAGGCTGCAGGCTGCCTGTGACCCAGTACTGGAAGAAAGATGGATGGATGATCTATAAATACACACAAGCGTCTGACAGTGTCTTTCACCCTTGTTGTTCCTTAGCAATTGCAAGTTGCTTACAGCACAGGTCAGGTGGGCACATACATTTCCTTTTATTCTACTGTTAGATATTCTTTTAGTCTCCCTGCATGTTGTGATAATCTCATAAGTCCACAATATCCCAGGCTATGAATAATTCTATTAATTTACTTCCTCCCTGCCCGTGTTTTTGTTATATCGTGCTCAAAACATTGTTAGTGAGTGTCCTGTGGGCTGTTATGCAGCAAGCTGTCTGTTGTCCAAAACTGCACAGTCAGTTGGGGAAGATCCTTTGATGTCGGTGATGAAATTTCTTGAAAGCTTGGCCAGGAATGGAATAGAGAAGCAGGGAGAGGAGGGTGGCAATCATGAGGAGTGAAGGTGAAAAGATGGAGGAGGAAGCTGATAAATGATCCACAGCCTCTACACCAAGCCTGTAGGTTTGCAAGTTCCACCATCCTGCCTCAGTGAGTGCTGAGAGAGAGCCCTTGACCTAAAGCGCTTCGGAAAAACTCCAAACGCCCTTGGTCTTCTGAGGAGGCCATCATGTGGAGCGAGAATGAGAGAGAGACAGGCTGATGGAGACGTACTGGCATGCACATGGCGGGGTGCCTTCAGGGCCTGGGGTAAGCTGTAGGGCTGGACCCCCCAGGAAGTAAGCGGGCCACAGGCCCAAAACGTGATTCAAAAGCTGGCCTTTTTCAATAGACAGTACACATATTAACCGTCATAATCAACACAGGTGTTCAAGATGTCAAAATCACCCCTGTAGGACCGTTTTGGCATATTTATTTTCATGCCACAAACATCAGAATGATTTTGTTACAGAAGAAGGGGCAAGTGAGATCAAATGAGTAGGAGATTCGCCTCTCCTGTCACAGCCACGCAACTCCCAGCATGCCTTGCTCCACAGGAAGTCCTGCAGAAACGCAAATACACTTAGGTACAATACTTCTAGATAAAATATGTTTTTTGAGAATGAAAAAAAAATCTGCCTCCCTGTACATTTGTGAGACGCGCTAATTGCCCCGATGATCGTCTAACACATTATGTTGCTTGCCATATTTATAGTTGTGTCCACTTTTCATTATGGTGTTCATTACTGGGTATAAATAATGCTCATAAATGTGCCGACACGCCTGGACCCTCTGTAACACTGCCAGGTGATATCTATCTCGTCCGCAGTTATAAGACGTAACCTTCCTCAATCCTGCACATTAGTCCTATCTCGGTTCCCAACAGCCCCTCCTGCAGCAAGAGCAGCACTAACGTTTGAGTCTATAACATCCTTCTTAGCCAATGGTCGTCGTGACCCCTTTCATCCCATTTCATAAAATAAGAAATGTTATTAAAACACATTAAAAATGCTTTTGTGCTGTATATTATAACAGATCATGACACTTTTAAGAGAACGGTGCACACGACGTCCACTCCAGCGTTATTGTTATTGGTGTAAATATCCATTTTAAATGGAAACATTACTCATTTGAATAATCTGTTTGGCAATTTAATGATTAAAAATAAAAACATTAATGCCTGTAAAGTAAGACTAAATGATGGAAACATATTAATTTTAGTCATATTTCTGCAGTAACAATTAGTTTTGTGGGACTACTTAACTCAGTTTGAAGGGTATATTTTAAAACAGACTACAAAATTACTTTCAGAAATGAACTGAGAACTGATTGGAAAGCAAATAAAAAGACAAAATCTGGAAAGATAATGAGAGCCATCAGTTTCATGTATTTACCTGTGCTGAATGTGTTTGTTTTCGAAAGTTATAGTATCATTTTTCACAAATAAGTATTCTATCAGGGATGAAAAACAATGTCCCACAACCTTGTACTGGATAGATGGTATGGGAGACTGATGGATGAACGTAAAACGGGGTCCGTTTTCCAACTTGGGCCAGCAGAACCGATGCCAATGTTCAGCTTCTTAATCCCTATGCTGCCTTTCGCTTCCAATAGGTCACCGGACTCCAGAACCGGGGTGAGGCTGGCAAACAAATCCAAGAAGAACAGACATAGGCTGTGATCAGCTCCACGCTGGATAATTCTCTCAGACCCTACAGGAGGGAAACTACAGACAGCCATTTCATGGTGAGGATCTCTCGCCTGGATCACAGCCCAACTGCCAGCCAGCTTCACATCAACACCAGCGGATCAAGGAGAGCAGCTCCGGTTCTTCTGCTCCGCGGTATCGTGAAAGGCCCCGCAGGCAAAGAGGGGGCATCACATGAGATGTTAAGCACAGATCGCGTGACCCAGGCTTAGCTAGCAGGAAACAGGGCTGTGTCGTCATGCTCACAGAGTATTTTACCACCCCCTTAATGGAATCCCATGTATTAACATAAAAGCGTCGTCTTTAACGCTGCCAGCCGGCCACCAGGAGTTACGACGGGGATCAAATGAAGGAGCCAGAAGCCACAGAGAAAGAGCGATCAATCAGACCCCATGCGACATGTAGCTGTAACTCCAGCTCGCTTAGGGATGACACGTCAGCCCAGCTCCCAAGTGGCCCCCGGTTTAAAGCCAAATATGGTCTGCCGGGGGAAAATGCAGAACATCATTTGAAACCAGCAAAGAGTGGGAGACACTGGTCTCGGTTATAAAGTGCCCCCAGGAATAGGATGCATGGTGTGAGTGAGGACTTGTGGAAAGGAAAGGACGGAATTAACGGATTCGATTAAAATGAAAAACGGTGACACGTCAAGGCTCCCACATACAGATGCGACGACACGGGCCCTGCACTCCGGAGACAAGTTTGCACCCCTCGTTACTGGCCGCCTCCTCCTCCCGCTTAATCATATCTCTGCTATTGATCAGACCGCTAATTAGACTCCAAATGAACAGCGTTAAATAGAGGGCCTTGTTGAGTCGTACTGTGGAGGAGCAATAGAAGCCAGGAATGAAGCGTAAGGAATGAATTTTAAAGAGATCAAGATATGATTGTGCTTTTATGTATTGACACACATTGAACAACTGCCTCGAGGACTGTCGGACACCTGATTTGACCTTGATGGTAAAAATAAACTTTCTTGAATGCAGATAATTTCTTTAATTGGCTGTCCTTTTAGTAGTTCAAAAGCTCAACCTTTCCCATTCGCCAAATGTACGAGCCGAGACGAGGGAATACAATGAGTAATTGAAGTAACACAGCATCTGATAGGTTTGTCTGATGACAATCATTCTAAAATGCCAAAACATTCAATCGGAAATGCCACGAGTCTAAAAGTCACACGGCAGTGATCTGAGGCATCTACCTCGACATCACAAGACCCAAAGTTAAATGGATCTGAACGATACAGATGCTGCAAGAAGGAAAATGTGAGTCTTCCTTCTGTTCACAGGTGACAGGTCTCCAAATCGCTCCAGAAACTGCAGCACAGCTGATTAACCAACCAGAACTGTACCATGAGCCTTGAAAACCTGATTAACTGCATTGAACATAAGGTTGTTGCAAAGAATAGGTTGCAGCATACAGCAAATGAGCAAATTACCAACATCTGAGAAAAAAACATGTTTTGTAATTATATCTACATGACCTGCGAAGACATCTGGCCTGAATATTATGAAAATTCAGCCACTCTGAATGACTCGTTCATATGAGGGACTTTAATTGGCTGGATGGATACTGAAAAGCTTCTCTAATCAGACACCTCACAGTCTGGTCATCCTCATGTTTCCTCAGCTCTCATGCTTTGATTACCTTCCAGAACATTCCACACTTTTGAGACGGTACAAATAAAGGTCCACCTCAAAGGTCTCATTTCCATCAACTGTGAGAAAAGTGCGAAGAGTTTTATACGAATGATACAACACTTGTGAGATCTAGTGGGGGGTGTTCATGTTAAAAACTATTAATTGGCACTTAAGATTCAGGCTTTCATCGAGGAAAACTAAATGATCGAAAACGAAAATATCAGGGGCCCAGTTCCCAAAACCACTTCTCTGGCCATTTGAGGTTATAGATTTAGAATTCTCTCTAGCCACTGAAAGCCTCTGCTAAAGCTGAACATTGTTAAATTAACAAGTGATTACTTAGACTTGTATGGCTACTCCTCATAATGGTAAATGGATTACATTTATATAGCGCTTTTCTACTCCTACGAGCACTCAAAGCACTTTACAATTCATGCCTTGCATTCACCCATCCACACACACATTCATACACCGGTGGCAGAGGCTGCCATGCAAGGCACCAACCTGCTCACCAGGAGCAATTTGGGGTTCAGTGTCTTGCTCAAGGACACTTCCATGGGGTCAGGAAGAACCAAGACTTGAACCTACAACCCTCCAGTTGCTAAATGATCCTGTGCCACCTCCTGCGCCACCATCGCCCTTCATTTGCTAAAGGCTCTGCCCATGTAGGTGTCGTAGCCTGACTGTCTTATCTCTGTGCTGGAGTCTAGAGCCAGGTCCCTAGCTAAACACTCCCAGCCAGCACAGCCTGATGGTTTGGACTGGGACGTGACACTGCTCGATCAGAAAAATGGAAGTAACCAGGGCTTCTGGACTGGGGCGTCTGATAGACCTCTGGGGAAACTTACAGCGAGTCTAACAAGCGTGACTAATAGCTCCACACAGATGAGAGCAGCCTGTTGCTTCTCCATCAGAACACAAAGCATTCAGAAGAAAGAGCCCTTAATTGACACACACAGATGCGGGCAGATCGCATCTCACTTCCAGCTTTGCTAGGAGTGTGTTTTACCTTGAAGTGAGATGCTTTAAGTCCAAGAGCGATCATCTGCATTGCGTTAAACATCAAAAGAGTCTTTGTTACTTGAGCGGAGCAGTAGGGAGCTCATTATAGCCGTCAAGGGCGGGAGCAGCTCACCTGCAGAGCCGAATGCTAATTCATGTGAATAATACCCACTTAATGCAGCAGCATGAAGGTGACCATTCGGGTGGGACGGGCGAATCAAGTGCTCAGGCTGGAGCCGTGAACGCCACAGCAGCTTTGCTTACACCTCTGCCAACCCACAAGCCTTCCCTTCAGAGTGTGTCTGGCTGCAGGAGGAGATGAGTCCTGGGTCTTGACCCTCCTCTCAAGTTTTGTCTTCTAAATATCATGGCGACAACTTTCCAAAGGTGCGTGATCCAAAAAACCCGCAAGAAAGTACAAGACACCAGGCTAAGGAGGACGTAAGAGTGGCTGCTTGTACGGAACAATAACAGCAGTGGGAGGTCTCCGCCGTGAACAAATTTAAATACAGAAATAGAATCGTGACATTCGCGCTATATGTCTTGTTGTCCAGCTTTGTCCTTGGAATTCATTTAGGCATAATTGAAGTTGCAAAAAGACTTAATTTCAGAAATTACAAAACAGCAGGGTATACAAGATCCTTGAGTGGTTTGGGGAAAAAAAATCTCCCACACAGAGTCAAACAGAGAGAATTTGAAAAGTGCAATTGTGTCCCAGGGAAAATGAGGGAACAATCAAATTAAGCTTGGAAGTCTCTTTCTATTCCTGGGGAGAGATTTCATATGGAGGACGCCCTCACGTATATCCCCCTCTGCCTCATACTCTTTTACGTTCGTAAGGAGGGCGCCCTCACGTATATCC
>JAODKF010000002.1:14716317-14737822 GCA_026779585.1 Mormyrus proboscirostris | reverse complement strand
GGTCACGGGGGTAGCAGCTTCAGGAGAGATACCCAGACCTCCCTCTCCCCAGCTACCTCTACCAGCTCCTCGGGGAGGACGCTGAGGTGTTCCCAGTCCAGCCAAGAGATATATTCCCTCCAATGTGTCGTGGGTCTGCCTTGGGGCCTCCTCCCTGTAGGACATGCACGGAAAACCTCTCCAGGTAGCCGCCCAGGAGCAGCGGTTCTACTCTGAAACCCTCCTGGATATCTAAAACTTCTCACCCTATACCTAAGGGAGAGCCCAGACACCCTGTGGAGAAACCTCATTTCTGCCGCCTGTATTTGTGATCTTATTCTTTCGGTCATTACCCATAGCTCATGACTATACATGAGGGTAGGGACAAAGATGGACCAAGATCGAGAGCTTTGCTTTCTGGCTCAGTTCTTTCTTAGCCACTACGAACCGGTTAAGCTCCCGCAAAACTGCAGACGCCGCACCGATTCGTCTGTCCAGCTCACGATCTCGCCTACCCTCACTCGTGAACAAGACCCAGAGATACTTGAACTGCTCCACTTGAGGCAATACCTCTTCCCTGACCTGAAGAGGGCAATCCACTCGTTTCTGGCTGAGAACCATGGTCTCGGACTTGGAGGTGCTAATCTTCTGAGGCAGGGTTGAGAAGGTCTTCAAAGTATTCCTTCCAACTCCGGGTGATGTCCCCACGTGAGGTCAACATCACCCCCTCCCCACTATAAATAGTAGGAACCAGGAGCTGCTTCCCCCTCCTGATATTCCAGATGGTTTGCCAGAACTTTTTTGAGGCCGACTGAAAGTCACTTTCCATGACCGAACTCCTCCCACGCCCGGGTTTTTGCTTCTGTGACCGCCCGAACCGTGTTCCACCTAGCCTGCTGATACCCATCAGCTGCTTCCAGAGACCCCCGGGCTAATAATTCCCAGTAAGCCTCCTTCTTAAGCTTGACAGCCCCCCTCACCTCTGGTGTCCACCATCGGGTACGGGGGATATCGCCATGACTGGCACAGACCACCCTGCAGCCACAGCTCTGACGGCCGCTTCCACAATGGAGGTCCAGAACAGTGTCCATTCAGACTCAATGTCCCCAACCTCCCCTGGTATGCAGTTGGAATTCTGCCGGAGGTGCGACTTAAAGCTCCCACGAACAGGAGCCTCTGCCAGACGTTCCCAGCAGACACTCTATAAGCTTGAGCCTATCAGGTCTGACCAGCTTCCTCCCCCGCCACCTGAGCCAACTCACCACCAGGTGGTGATCAGTTGACAGCTCTGCCCCTCTCTTCACCTAAGCGTCTAAGACAGAAGGCCGCAGATCAGCTGATACGACTATAAAATCGATCATCGACCAATAGCCCCGGGTAAGTTCATACCAAGTCCACTTATGGACACCTTTATACTCGAACATGGTGTTCGTTATGGACAAACCATGCATTGCAAGTCCAATAACAGAACACCACTCAGGTTCAGATCAGGGAGGCCGTTCCTCCCAATCACCCCCCTCCAAGTCACATTGGTCATTGCTCATGTGAGCATTGAAGTCCCCCAGCAAAATGATGGAATTCCCTCATGGTGTGCTAACCAGCTCCAGGGTGGGGCCCCAGTGAATGGGGCGAGGGAAACGAGACTTTGTTGTAATACCTTATAATAGCGTTCTTTTGGATTGCTCTTTGTCTGGCCTCTCCCCTGGGACCTTTTTGCCTTGGGAGACCCTACCAGGGGCTATTGCCCCCGACAACATAGCCCCCAGGGTCACTGAGACACGCAAACCCCTCCACCACGATAAGGTGGCAATCCAAGGAGAGGTTAATTACAGTATACTATAAATTGTATAAATATTTAGAAATATACTACTAATGCTATGAATGGTGCTAAGGTGACTTTAAATCCATACCTATCCATACTATTCAATCAGACTGTCGTCCTTGTCAGTGTACATGCACGGAAGGGGAATCGACTTATTGACCTAAGAATGTCTGACTCCACTACAATAGGTGGCGATATGGCTCCTTTCAGCTTGTTAGTAATGGATTTTCCTGGTTCATCTATGACGTGACAGACGCACAAAAAATAACAATGGGTGTGTGGACAAATGAAGTGACAGAAGCTTTAAATGCAATCTCGTTGGAAGAATAGATACAAGGTCAGGACGGCATGAAGTGTTTAGTATGACAGCACGGTATTGGAAATTTTTCAAATATTGAAATGTGACTTAGTTGCAATGATTATTAGGGTATTTATGAAACAAAAAAGGAGTTACTCCTACAGGTTAATGAGAAATTTATGTAAGTTAAACAGCAATTAAGAATTAAAATTATGATTGTCTCAGAGAAAGCATGCACAAGCTTATGCATAAACAGCAGAGGTAAACCTTAAACTGATTTTTAAACATGTGCTACATAATTTTACAATTAATAATCGCACTACTAAAGTTTTTTTGCCCCATCAGGTCAGGTCGGGGAGCATGTGCTGATGCAGAGCATTGCTGCACCCACCACAAGGCAAAACTCAGAGATTCCAGCTGGCAACCCCCCAGGAATCAAAAATCAAAATTGTCTTAGTTCAACTAAGGCAAATTCGATTTAGCACAATTTCAGTACGAGTCATGTTTACATGTACTTTAAAAGTTCGATTTTAGTCAAACTACCACAATAATTTGTGCATATCGACGTGGCGAGTGCAACTTTGGTGTTTAACAAAAAATGTTTTTTTTTCTCTTCAGTGTACTACTTCACTCTTTTTCCTTAAATAGCACATCACATTGTTGATTCTACTAATTGCATGTTTCTTACCAAAGCATTCTTCAATAACAACTAAGATTGAAAAAACATGATAGGGTGGCATTGCCTGTCAATTTATGTGGCGCTCCTAAAATTCAGTAAGGAGTGCTATTAGTGGAAATTATAAGTCTGGAGCTTCAGGACAGAGATCCATTCCTTCACGAAAATGCAGGTGCCCTCATATTAGACCACACCAACCATAGAACTCAAATTGAAAACTTCCCAAACTCATGCCTAGAACTGAACAACTAATCAAGTACTCAAATGAAGGGAGATTTAAGTAGGGCTCAATTGGAGGAGAAAAAAAAATTTAGCATTCATGCAAAAATCATTAGAATTAGATAAAAGATCCAAGTATCCTCTGGAAGAAACCCTCGTGATAAATAACCACTCCCATTGCTCCTAATCATGGCACTCACCAAAATCCATTTATGCAATTTAGTTTCCCGTATTTTGGATATTGGGTAAATGCTTAACTATTTCTGAAATGGCACTATAGTGCCCTCTACTGGATCGTACAAATATAACATGCAGCCACTTCAGACGAGACATTCAACAATGTTGACTTGTGATGAGCTTTGAAACATGTGTGCTGCCCGAAGTGGTAAAACATTGTTAATTAGTTCCTTTCTGCTTACCATAGTTTCCCAGGTAGCGATGGTTCTAGACAGATTCGAAGACAAGCTGCCGTTTTCTTTCTCTCTGCAACCATCCAATGCATGTTAAAATGACAAGTAACAGCTGTGTGCTTAAAGCAAATTTATTTAATGTTTTCAGTTGTCTTAAGTTCCCAGAACAAAAAAAATGTTTAATACTTAATTTAGATTTTCACAGACAATGTTAGAAACACACAAATATTTTACAGAAAATTATGTTTGGTATTGAGAATGCAAATTTGACCCTAAATGGTTCGGTGGAGAGACTCAAACTTAAAACTTTGTATCCCTTTAAGCTCAGGACACAAAATGTTTACCACAATCAGGCAGAAACAGGGTGACAAATACTAGTAAAAATTCCAATTCCAAATAGTTAATATACACAGTCATCTATGTTTGCAGTCATTTAACAGAAATTAACCCTATGAAAAATCCCATAGACCCAGTAGTGGAGGTCAGTGCGTATCAAACCTACAGGTCCCCTATATACAAACACCAATCTCCTCAGCTGGCTGCCAGGCTGCAGGTGATTCCAAAACATATACAGGTACCACCCCTGCGTGATCACCATGGACTCCAGGGTGTCGAGGATCCCAGTACAGACTTTAATTTTCTAAAAGGGAAGAGAATAAGTTAATAATAATAATAATAATAATAATAATAATAATAATAATAATAATAATAATAATAATAATAAAAAATGACCAGCAAAACATATTAGAGGGCAGTACGCAAACCCCAAGCATTTCTCACGCAACTGCACCCGGGTTATGAGGTTCCGCGGGACATCTGATGACTGTTCTCACCATCCCTGAGGATCGAAGGGGGGTGATGGTTCTCCTTGCTCTCATGTTTGAAGGCTTTGCTTGGGTCAAACCTGCGAGGGACCTGACTGGCCTTCAGCTGCTCCAGGTCCTTCTTCTGCCGTGTCACTTGAGCCCTGAGCTTCGACGCTTCCTGTGTTCATTCATACATTACAACTTCAGCTGTCCAAAGGAATTTCATCATGGCCACAAGGGCACAAAGATGATGCTCATTCCAAAAGTAAAAATCAGGCAAGCGCCATCAGATTTAAGCACAAAATTCAGTAATTATCAGCATGTCACTAAGACTGTCAAGCACTGGCGTAGCACACTATCACTACGCATTCTGCCCTACGCTCTTCATCAGAATGACTAGAAAACACACTGATGTAAAATGCACTATTTAAAAAGGACACATCTTGGCGCAAGACGGTTAAGGAAAGAGCTGGCCCTTACATGGTAAATCCCGATGAACCTAGCAGCGTCCCAGATTACCATTCCTAAAAAGACACCCCGGCAGGAATTGGCCACGTCACCTGCTTGAGGACGATGTTCTCCTCCTTCAGCTTCATCACGTGCTTGATTTTCTGCCGCTGATTCTGGTGCCCCAGAAGACGAGCATAAGCATCTGCTAGCCTGTTCAGCTCCTCCTGCGTGGCCCCGTTCTCGTTCAGTAAGGCATCCCGCTCTGCTGAGAAGCTATCCAGTTGTTCCTGCAGTCACACGCACAAGTGGGACCGTCACCACCTACAGAGCCATTCCATTATACTAGAACACAGGGAAGCCCTGAGCTTTCAGGATGATGCTTTGCCTACCTGGAAAGGATTAACTTTGGCATAGAGTTCTTCATAGCGCTTTCGCCAGATGCCCAACTCTGTGGAGTCTGCAGTGCTGAGAGATGATGTACACAAAGAGCAAACGACAGTGATGTAATATTCTTACTTTAGAGCGGCTATGCTTTCTGTAAAGGACTTGGTTACACATGACAGACACCTAACACAGAATAAGGAGGCGGTGCTGTCAAATTGTAAAGCAGACAAACCACCATGTTCTCTCCACCTCACACCACGCTCACCTCTTCTGGAGCTCAGCCTCAGGCGGCCTCTGATAGTTGATCCTTTCCTCCATCTGCTTCTCCAACTCCAGTCTCTCCCTTTCCATTTCCTTTTGAAGGTCTCTCTTCTCATCCTCCATCTGCTTCTTCAGGTCCACTTTTTCCTGCTCTGTCTGTCTTTGAAGATCCCGCTTCTCCTGTTGCAGCTGTTCCAGTTGGGTCTGTAGCTCCTCGATTTCAGCAAGACGTGTCTCCAGTGACTCCTTCAAAGACGCCTTTTCTGACTGCTCCAGCTCCAGCAGTCCCAGGAGCTCCCGTCTTTCTGTCTTCTCCTGGTCCACCTGACACTGGAGCTGGACCACCACTGAGGTGTGACTTTCGGCTGCGCTCCGTAGCTCTGCATCCCTCTCAGCCAACCTTGTCTGCACATCCAGCAATGCCCTGCAATATAAATAGAAACAGTATGCATATTTTAAAAAGTTGCACCTTACAAAAAAAAACTGACAAATGTCACACTGCAAATCCACATCCAAAGCCGGATCTCAGTACATGAGCCCAGACTTCACAAAGCATGATAGATCATCACTGACACAGCCAGATGCTAATGGGGAAACCACCTTTTGGTCCGGATGTCTCCGATACAAATAGACCACAGGCTATCAATGACCAAACATATTAGGAAGACGACCCACAGCATCACAGCACTCAGCTTTAATTTACTCCTCCTGCCTGCTGGTTTCAGAGACCACACAGGTTTAATGAGCACTACAAGCTATCATTAACAAGCCAAACAGTCTGATTAACATCAGGGCAGTATTTTCCTGCTAGCTATCATCCTCAGACCAGCACATCAGCCAGTTAATTTTGGGCCCATACTAGCCCAGAGTTCTGGAAAATTCTGGAAGACTGCATCCATAATGTTAGTGTGAAACATTTTTCCAAAAATAAAGTGAAATGGGATTAGGGCTATTAATGCTCAATATTAATAATTGCATAATCCATCGATCTATTTCATGGTTAAATTGAGCAATATTTTTTGTACATTTTTTATATGGTCAGTTTAGGCACTCGACTTCATTAAGCGAGTCTTAAGGAAGTATATTCATAGTTTTGGACTGTAAGAAGAAAATCAGGGGATCTGGTGTAAACACACAAACAAAATTATATATGGCTGCCAATTATCCAATTAAAAATTCGAGCTAATTACAATCGTGCATAACGAACATGCAGTACAGAACCACGTGCAGCTACTTTAATCCTGTACTTGTTATTTTTCTGACTTGAACAGACTTTGGGAACAGCTCTTGCTCGTAGGCTGGGGCTGCATGTACTTTCTTTGCTCTTCAGACCCTCATTTCGCCATGTCTGCTCTTCCTTACACCATATTGCAGAGTAAAGGAGACAGATTTTATTCATGCTTAAAAAGAGAAAAAAAGTTTCAGCCCTGAACCAGATCATCATTAGAAAAGGAAGTTAGTTTTGCCAAAACAAGTGGTGTGTTAATCTGCGGTGTATATCAAAATAAACAATCCAAAAACTCAGGACTACCAAATTAAAAGGGGTGGATTTACTCAATGAAATGAAATCTGCTTCCAGTCAGTTTACAGGTTGATGCTTCACGTCATTCTCCTTTCGGCCTTTTGCAGCTACATTACGCGTTAGCCCACCTGGCATGATCATCTTTGGCTTTGCCTAGGGAGAGCTGGCTGTCCTGCAGCTGCTGATGCTCCTCCTCAAACTGCTGCTTTACCTTCTTCACCTCCTCCTCCAGCTCCTGGCATCGAGCCTTTACGAGGGGCATCTCACCAGCCAACGACTTCTTGGTGCTGCCAATCATCACAGGTCGATAATTAAACTGCTTCCTGTGCAACAAAATTCCTGAGGAATCATAGATCTGTCACCCCCAGTACCTCTCAAGTTCAGTGGCCATCTCCCCAATCCTCTTCCAGGACACACTGTGTCCCTCTTGGAGTTCTCTCATTTCCAGGTGGTGGCGCTCTTCTAGTTCTGCCCTTTCCAAATCCTTTCTATTAAAGGCATTTCTCTGTCAGCTCAACATGACCTGGCTCTTTTCATCCCACATTCACCCATAACACTAAAGAACAATAAAACCCTAAACCAAGCTTCAGTTTCTAAGAATCTTTTTATACAAAAGTATAAAACACCAAGGACACATCTCCCCCCAGGGCCTCCCCAGTTGCTGACCTCTCCACCTCAGCCTGCACCGTCTTCAGCTCCATCTGCAGCTCCCAGTTCGCTTGCTCCAGGTGCTGCATGGCCTCCTCACTGCGTTGCTCCTTCGCCTCCAGCTGAGACACCTCCTCCAGGACCTCCTCAAGCTCCGCCTCCAGCTGGCGGCGCTCCGCCTCCGCCTCAGCCTGCAGGCGCTCCACCAAGTCCGACAGTGAGCTCGCCCGTGACTGAGGCAGGGGGACAGGGACCATCACCACGACATGCCTTCCAGACCTCACCAATCAATCTAAAATCAGGTTAGACGGGTATCGACATCCGAAAGGGGCTCACCTTTTCCTCCTCCAGCAGCTCAGCCACGACTCTGTGGGCCTGCTGAAGCTGCCAGTATGACTCTTGGTCTGCCTGTCTCTTGTCCTGCAGAGATGTGATCTCTGCTTTCAGTTCTTGCACTCTCCTCAGCCCTTCCTCTTGTGTTTTACCTATATGGCAAAGCAACCTTTACCTCAGACACAAACGACAGAATCACAGTTGTACTTCCTCAAATTAAAGCAATTCAGATATTAAAATCAACCAGACCTTCAAGTAAAACCAATTCTAAAGGCAGCTTAAACAAGAAGAAAGAATAGGACTCAGTACCTCGCTCCTCTTCCAGATGCAGGCACCTTTCTCCAAGGAGGGCGACCCGCTGGTCCAGCTCCTCCTCAGTTCTCCTCAGGATGTCCCTGAGCCTGGCCAGCTCCTGCTCTTGATGGCTCACGGCATTTTGGGAATTTCGCAGCTCCTGAGTCCGCTGCTCCAGCTGCCTCTCCACCTCCCCACACGCACTCCTGGAGTCTCGCAGCGCCGAGTCACGTCTCTCCAGCTCCAGCTCCTTCGCCCCAAGTGCATTCTGGGATTGTGACAGCTCTTCAGTGCACTGCTTTAGCTGGTGCTCAAGACCTCTGCAGGAAATTCAACATTGAATCACAAACTAAAGCTACTAGCCACTTTCGCTAGATTAATGCCAGAAAAACAGTCACCGCTCCAGCCGCATGCTCCAAAAGAGTTGCACCAATTCTCACAAAAAGTGATGGGTGTGTTTGAGCCATAACATACTACAAAACAGAGTGCCACCTCATGTTCCCTTTAAGAGCCAGGAGACCTGTGGCTGTGGAGTATGCTGCAGGACAGATTTCCATTCCTGAATGCGGGAGCTCAAATGTCTATTTTATCAGATTATTTACGTACGCGAGTGAATAAATAGGTCATTCACAGAATAAAAGAAATAAGTTACTATGCCTAATTTAGTTTTTACACAGCCAGCCTATACTGGAACGTCAGGAAGAACGTTACCATTTTGAAAGCTGGCAGAGACAGCCTGAAAAGCGCTGGAGGACGCAGGAGTCTGCTTGTGGAAAGGACAAATAGAACACTGTATACCTACGGAATGTCAAAGTCAGTGAGGGTCGTTATTTGGCGGTCTGTCATTGTGAGTGACTGCAATGGGAACCACTTGCCTTCTGCCTGTTGTGACAGATGCACCAAATTGCTGTCAAACTATAGTCATGCCAAATATTTTTTTCCTTTGCAGGTGGGAAGACCAGGTTTTTCTTGGGTCAACTGCACAGTTGCTTATGGCTGCCCCAAAATAATGTGCCAACAATGCACCTGACACCTCATTTTAAGACTGGACATGCTGACAGGCGCCTGAACATTTGCTATTTAGGTAAAGTGATTAGCGGTCATTGTTGACAAACCATAACACACAGTGCAAGACGACGAAATACGTCTTCTGCATTTAACCCATATGTAACATAGCAGGGGGCAGCTAATTCAGCGCCCGGGGAGCAGTGATTGGGGGCGGTACCTTGCTCAGGGTACCTCAGTGGTACCTTGCTGGTCGGGGATTCAAACCAGCAATCTTTACAAGTGTGCTTCCCTAATCATTAGGCCACCCCTGCCACATGGGCGCCGGGCTCGTGCTAGCAGAGACACGTGCATCACATCTGCTATCGCTTTGCACCAGATGTTAAATGGGGCCCAAGAAGTGCAGCAAGACCCTTACCGTAGTTTTAGCATAGACACCGACATTTTACTGTGCACCTCAGATGTGCCCTCTTGAAGCTTCAAACGCAGACACTAAAGAAGATATAGAAGAAACCAGCTCAGGCACACTTGAAGGCTTACAGGTCTAAACAAGTTCATCTAAGTTAATGGTACCTGGATCTCCTCGTTGGCCGTATCCAAGTACCCCTGCAGCAGTGTGATGTCATTCCTCAGCTCGTGGATATTAGCTTAAAAGAATAGGAGTATGACTGTACATCGACAAGTTATTCATGAAGAGAAAACCAGCCTAGACCAATGTGGGATATGTACATTGGGATATGTTCTTACATCCAGAAGGTTGTAGCTTCAAATCCTGCAGCCAGCAGAATAATCATAATTAACTCTGACTGATCTAGGGCTGCTTAGTTTCAACTAAACATCGCTTTAGACAAATGTGTGTGTTAATTAAATGCATTAATTTAAGTAAAAAATCTTACCATTCAGCTTCTCATTCTCAGTAGCCAGTTCCTCGTTCTGAGCTTTATGGTCTTGGTACAGCTTGTCTTGGGTGGGAGGAAAAAAAACAAAAAAAAAAAACCATGAAACAGGGGCCATGTGGGTCCACAGGTTAGGGTGATGTGCCTGTGATTGGAATGTCGCTGGTTTAGATCCTGTTTGGCAGAGTGATGTCATTGTCAGGCCCCTCAGTGAGGACCTTCACCCTCAACGGCTGTAGCGACTGGCCGGCCCTGCTTTCCCAACTACATATTGCTTTGAATTAAAACATCTGCATCAACATTTCCACAGCTCTCAAATGGAAGTCCCCCTCCTCAGAATGTACGTTACCTGCAACTCCTGTAACACAGCGGTTTCACTCACCCAGGTCCTTGCCCCTGTCCCTCACAGCCTCCAGAGTCACACGTGAGGTCTCAAGCTCCTTCTCCAGCAGCTTCACCTGACCCTCTAAGCTGATCTGCAGGTAGCTCAGCTCCTGCAACAAGAAGAAAAGTTGGCTTGTCTGGAGTATACTCATGTATTAAAGGCCAGTATAAGCAGGTTATTTAAAATTAAAAGCAGTCATTTAAATTCAAGAACTGTGTAGGAGTTATGCAGAATGATCTAATCACCATCTACAGCTAGACGGAACTGTGTTCACAGCCTTACCTTGTCTTTCACATCCAACTTGTTTCTTGTTTCAATTAACTCCAGGGACAGAGAGTTAATCCTCTTTTTGGCAGTATCTGTAGAAACCTTTTGAAGAAAGGGCAGGCCATTAAAACCCATCTGATGAAACCACATGATTATGCTCAAACAACCCAGCAACATCAATGACAGATGTATTTCAGATGAATCCGAGGGGCAGTGCAGATACCTTGATCTTTAAGAACTCATTGGCTTTCTTGAGCTCTGCTATCTGTCTCTCCAGAGATGCCACATTGGAAGAGAGGCCAGTCTTTTCCCTCACAGCAGCCAGTAACTTAGCCTCCATCTTCCTCATCTCCTCCTCCAGGGTTTGCAGCACACGGTCCTGCTCCCCACGCTGCTGGACCAGAAAGCGGATCTACAGCACAGAGGTTCCATCATTAACAGGTACTTGCATGAGTATTCATCAACAACATACACCACTTATTCATATTTGCTTTTGTGGGGGGAAAAAAAACTCAGGAATTGAAATGTCATGTTAATCTAAGCATTGAAATTAACCAAAAGATATTAGAACTATCCACAGTTAGCACCTAAGTACAGACAGATACGGTATAACAAAGCACCTCTCTCTCCAATAATTTCTGCTGTCTAATATGTGCCGACACATTGCTCTTCTCCTTCCTTTGGTTGAGCCCTTCAGCCTGGAAGGCAACACAAATGAGCGCCATTAAATTCAAACCCTTTTTTCACTATTAAAATCTAAAAGGAGCCTCACTAGCGTACAAACTGAACACTAACCAGCCCGTCAGCGGACATGGTCCGCCTCATGGGAGACATCAAGACGTCTTTGGCTGGAGAGGCCAGGTCGGTAGCTGGAAATTAATCATTTTTTATATACGAAACACATTTTATCATGTACAAATACAGAATGACAGTAGGTGTGCCCCATTTCCAGGACCAACCCATCTCGCGGTGCCGGGCGGCGTATCAACGCACCCTTGGCCGCCCTGAAGCGCTCCGTTTTGCGGAAGGAGACGGCGCCCTTCACTTCGCCGGTTTTCACCTCGTAGGATCCCGGCGGCGGGGCGCATCCTGCAAAAGTGACAGCTCGATAGCAACGTCTACGGCCGACCGTAAGCCGGTTAGCGCCGACCGCCGCGTCGCTGCGCCATTGACACGTATTTACCTCAAAAAAAACTAAAATGTGCAGCTAACAACACTTACCGATGTGCTCATTAAATCTCTTTATTGGAGCTCTCGAAAAAGACATTGTTTTTTAGGAGAAGCTATTACGTCCTGAGTGACAGTGTCCAAAGGCTTGCTAGCCTGCTGGTTAATGCTACAGAAGATTTTACACAACCAACATCCAGCAAAACATTCACAGAAAAGTATATGGCCCCGCTACAAATTTTAAACTAACGTCATAACCAATGAGTGAGGCTTCTGACAGACCAACCAAAACACAGACCAATGACCGACATGCATTTCAGGAATTGACGCCCTCGTTTGAAAGGCTTCGTAACTCGATCCACCAATCAGCAGGAAGAACGTAAAAGGGCAACATTTGAAAATTTAAAGTTATAGTACGCTGTTTTAAATCCAAAACATTTACGATTCACTCCCGAATAATTAATTATTATGTAAAATAGCGCGTTGTCTAACTCTCGAAAAATCACCTGTCTGAAATGATTTCACAGTGGCTCACACTTTCGGGTGTGTGTGTGTGTCTTCTTGGATCAATAGATGCGTAGTTAGTATGATCTCCTTATGTGTGAATAACCTCCGGGTGACCCTGTGCTGGAGTGCAAAGCGTTATTGAAAACAAAGGTAAGTCAGAATGCCAGGGGCCTACATTTCCCCTGATGTAATGAGTTAAATTCTGAAGACACCAAGGATATTTTAAGTAATAATTGAAAATAACTCCCAAAAGTCGTCATTATTTTTTTATTTAAAATACAATATTTAAACTCCCTCACTGTATCAGTTGTTATTTTTCAACTCCAGAACATTATGACTTGTGTACAATATCATGAACAAAACCATATGTCACAAACAGTGTCAGGACAACAACAGATTGCACCTGTCATGCTAAATTCTTCAAAGTTATTATATATTTTTATTTGTATCACTTTCTGTTTCTTTAAGTAACAATAGCGATTTTTAGGAACAGAAGTATACTCATTTTAATAAATAATCTAAGGAATGATGGAAAAAAATACTTTGGAAAACTCACTGTAAAAACAGTACATATTTCTAATTACCACTAACAAAAGAGGTAAAATTAGGAGGGAAAAAAATAATTTCACAACAGCTGCCATGCATTTAATTTCAATTCCTGTCAGCTTGTTGAAGCATAGTTTCTTTGGAACATTATATTAAAAATGTCCATGTGTTTTGGTAACACCGCCAAAGTAAACAATAAATGCTTAATACTGATATACCTTTTAATTAAAAAAATAAGTAAAACAAGTTATCTGCATAATACTCTGTGAAATGGACAGAATGGTAGCACTAATAATTCTTTACTTCAATTAATTTATATCTAATGTGCTCAGCCATTAACACCAGATATTTCTGTGTATTTTATTACTGATATGTGAGTACATTTTCATCTGTCGGGAAACTCTCAGAAATGAGAGGCTTAACATTGACAACATTTTGTCACTGTAAAAACATATAAAAACTGCTTACGAGCAAAGTTAAGGGCTTGTCTAGAAAAGGATGACAGTTCTTGCACAAATCAGAAAATAGGCCACAGTGGACGTACAGTAAATAAACTATATTGCGAAAGAAATACTTTGATGCCTCAGCTCTTGGGAAGGTTCCTGTGAAATTTACAACAACAATTACAATCACAAGAAATCCAAAAAAGTGGAATAATTTAAAGCGGCTGACCGAAAATAGACTTTCAGTTATTCTTTTCTATCATTTCATATTTAGATATTTTAAATCAGGTTTAATGTATTTTTTATAAAAGAAATCTCTATTGTAAATACAGCAAATATAAATAACATCTATTTTCTTTTCTGTAAGCATACATATTGATAACTGGATTTATTATATATGTACCAGTTGCTTTCATTAAATAAAATATTACATTTATGTCCCAGTTGTGTCATTCCAAAGAAAATGCATGTTGCTTCTATTGGTGGAAGAACAAAAACAAGCAGAAATTGAGTTAAGAGTTTAAAGCGAGGGGGGAGGCTGGTTGGAGAGAGAAATCAGGGGGTGTAACAGCTGGAGTGGCGAGAGGAATGGGGGGATCTTTATATAATCACTTGATAACTTCCTTAAATGATACAATATATAATTTTCGTATATAATCTTTAGTTTTATAACCTCAAATGTTATTTCAGGTCTCTCATAAAGGACACCATCTGAATTACTCAAGTACAATATTCTGTTGAGCCGAAAGTTTCCTTGCACAAAAGGGTTAGCTAAATGACAGCGAGAACCCTGGTTAGCACTGCAGCAAATCACACTTAACTGTAAGCGCCGGGACAAGTTCATTTCGTTTCTTAATGTCCCACATATGCTCTGTAAAACCATAAAGAAAACACTTCATATTTACAAAAAAAGTCATTTTAAACAAGCCAACACAAAAGGACAAATGTAATCCAGTCTCTGCAACGTGGTCAAAAAATATATTAAGCAACCAAATCAATCCATATATTTTAAAATTAGCTGTCTTACTCTTATAATCTAATCTGTTTTTTTTTTTTTTTTTTGAAAATTCCATTAATCAGCTCATGGGGTTTTTCAGCTCATGTTTGGTTTTATGTGCAAAGGTGTAAACCATTTTTATGCTTTTTTTTGCATGGTCACAAAATGGACCATTCCCCATTCCCTGAAGAACACAAGACTGGACTTCTCACTTAAGGACAGGGGTGCAAGCCTGCATCAACCCCTCCAAAACAGAAAAGTGCCAAAACCTCTGAAACCGGGCAGACAGAATGTTCTGATCCAGTGTAGGTACAGTGTAGGTGATGGGCGGGGAAGCTCGGGGCTGGGAAGGAGGCGGGGCTTAACAGGTGGTAGCCAGGGATTGGTGTATAGGGGGCTGGAAGCAGCGGACATGCTCCACTGTGGAACTGTCTGTCTCGACAGCCTTCATGTACTTGTTGAGGATGGCAAAAATCTCGTTGTTCAGAATCTGGTACTTTCTGATGCGGTCTGCCATCTTCTTCAGGGGCTGGAGAGAGAGAGAGAGAGAGAGAGAGAGAAAAGCCATGTTTGCTGCTCCTTTTGTTAAAGTTTCAAGAAAAACACATTAAGTGAAGGATAAACAGAGAGAGTCAGGCTTAAAAAAGGGCAAGACTGGGCAACATTCTGTCATCGCTGAGCTCAAAGGGATTTTCTGAACGATGCTGGCGCAGCAGACCTAGACGTTACACTAATTAAACCATGAGAAACTCACACAGCTTTCATCTGCTTATCCTGAACCAGACTGAGAAACGCAAAATCACATTGATACATCCCATAAACTATCAATTATTGCTATATCAGGTAGCACTGGTAAAATTCCCCCAGAACTATAGAGCTGATTCTGTCCTCATTACATGTTTTGTAGATTCATGAAACATATGTACAGTAGTAGACAGTCGTGATGGCTCCGTCCCCTTCCTGGGTCATCTGGACCTCCCATGGATACTGCACCGTCCACAGATATCCAGCCAGGTAACCTGCTGTTTCTAAATTACCTTTAGATTGACTCCACTGACTACCAAATTTTCTGTGCCACAAGGCTATCGGCCTTGGAAGGTTAGGTGGAGGCTGACTGCACCCACCACGTTCTTGATGATCTCATCCTTGCCGTCCTGCCTCTGCACCTTCAGCAGGTGGTAGCAGAAATCGAAGAGGTCGAAGCGGCGCTGCTGTCCGAGCAGCACCACGATGGAGCAGCCGGCCCAGTTCAGCCCGTCCCCAAAACACTGCCTGTGGGGACACAAAACGTGGCCGTGTGACGGACAAGGGTGCCAGGGAGCTCCCGGGAAGGAGGTGCGTGTGCGGCAGGACACCTACTCGGCGGTGAACTCGTTGGTGCCCACGGGGATGCAGTAGACGAACTGCATGGCGCTCCAGAGGCGGTGGAACTCGACACACTCGTCCACGTGCATGACGCCATTGGTGGGGGGTGGTCCGCGCCACACGGCGTCCTGAAGGTAGCTGCGCACGCGGGTCAGGATCACCTCGAACATGGAGAGACCGCAGCACAGACGCTCTTTGGTGAGCAGGTCCCCCTCGCGGGCGATGGCGATTTGCTGGGGGAGAGGCAGCAACAGCATTATTATTATTATTATTATTATTATTATTATTATTATTATTATCAATAATAATAATAATCATCATCATCAAAATAAAAATAACAATGCCCTATGACCGTGACCAGAACAAGAGGCGAGAAGACAGTTGGATAACAACAGCAACAAAACAACAATAATAATATTATTTTTTATTGTTATAACAATAACAACAACAATAACAGCATAATAATAATAATAATAATAATAATGTGTCAATAATTCTGTGGACATAAAAAACTGCGAGGCTCCACACAATTTCAGGGCGCAAAAGGTAAAGCAGCTGACTTTTTGGTTTCTCAGCAAAAGAGAAAAACATAAATGTGTATGTGATCTCAAAGTGGATCCGTAGAGAGCAGCCGGAGATAACCGGCAGCTCCGACCCCACCATCCCCCACCTCGTATGTGATCTCAAAGTGGATCCGTAGAGAGCAGCCGGAGATAACCGGCAGCTCCGACCCCACCATCCCCCACCTCGTATGTGATCTCAAAGTGGATCCGTAGAGAGCAGCCTGAGATAACCAGCAGCTCCGACCCCACCATCCCCCACCTCGTATGTGATCTCAAAGTGGATCCGTAGAGAGCAGCCTGAGATAACCAGCAGCTCCGACCCCACCATCCCCCACCTCGTGTGGCATTATTAGACAAAACAAGTTTCATGGAGAGGATGTTGGGTTTATGACAGGAAAAGGATTTTCTGCTTTTCAGGAAGATCAGCTGAAAGTGATACATTATTAGGGAAGTATGCCAGGACACGTGACAGGGGGCATCAGCCACAAATCTCTGCAATTATTAGGTCCTTTTGTGGTTAACTGCTTGGTTCCTGTGTAAGAATTAACAACATGAGCACATTAATGAAGGCAGAGAGAGACTCACCTGTGGGGTTCCCAGCCTCTCGATCAGAGGTACCAAATGAAGGGGGGCGTATTTTGCCTCCAGCCTCTTCATCCTCACCTCCAGACGCTCCCCCTCTGCACAGAGACGAGAAGAGTTCAGGATCAATCGATGCTGGCGGGCCAGAGAAATGCACCATAGACACTGTGGCCGCTACGGATGTAAAGATTCTCTCCAAATCCATGGTTTGCTTCTGACCTTTAGTTTCCAGCAACAGCTCAATTCATGCCTCATTATTTGGGGGGGTCGGGGTTTTGTGTATGTTTCAGGTCAGGATGTCTTCAGATATGCGCTTGAAGTGCTGCAGCTGAAGAACTTTCTTTGAAACATGCCAAGTTGTGTGCGTTTTGTCTACAACACGACTGCCAATCATATACTCCACTGGATAGCTACATGTCCCCACCTGAATGTGCCCGGGGGGGGTATGGAACCTCATGGTTATTATCCATAACCAAGATTGGGAATGCTTGTATTGCAGTTTTGGTCTGTTTCTGAATCGTTACACAATTACCAGCCACAATCAGCAGAGAGCAAAATCAGGGGCTACCAGGACATGACATATAACCAAGGGCATCGACTAGGGTGTGGATGGTGGGGACATGTTCCTACCAATCAGGGGCTGTGGAAGTACTGTGTGTGTTTGGGGGGGGGGGGCGGCGGCGGAGGGTTCAGGGCTGAATTGGTCACTACTGATGTTGAAATCAGACCTATGCCCTTGATCAAAACATCATGCAGGAGTTCTGTCACAATAAAAAATAACGTAATCAAACGATACTTACTTATTGCACACTCTGTAATTCATGTCACAATATACAAAAGGGCAGCCGCTGGTCATCTACCAGCCGGGTAGATTCACCCCAATTTAACCACAAAGAAAGTGCTGAAATACGGAGGACAGCATTACCTTTAATGTACACCCTGGGCAGGATGTTCTGAAAGGGTGCGGCGTGCAGTAAGTCACACACTTCTTCCTGGGACTAGTTCAGACAATAAGGGGAGAGTATAAGGTGACAGCAGGGACGGGAACCGGAACCTCTGCGAGAGGTCACTCTCACACACCCACAGTGCCAGGATGTAACTGGACCTGTCTGTAGAGCCCTGTCACTTCATGTTACTCCCATATTCATTTCTGTCCATGCAAACATTCTGCTTGAATCTGGGTTATAAAATATGGAATTTAAAGCCTCAGTCACTTCACTGAACACACAGATCCAGCTTTTAGTATTAATTTCCCATATAAATTATAAAAATGATATTCTGCTCTGAAGGCCTACAGAATCGAATAGTATTTTTTAACATGTATATTTTTAACCCCCAAATATTGGAGTTACAAAGGGCTTCCAGCAGCTACCAGTTACACACACAAACACACACAAACACGTTATACAGTACATAGCTGTGTTTATGGTGACCTTCCACTGACTACCAGCTTACTGTCAGTGATCAGTGATGGTCCTTAACCCCCAACCCCCCAAATATCAGAACAGATAAAAAATGATAAGTATCTTTGTTCTTCTAGATGAAACCAAACCACCTTATGAAGGGAGGCATTGGGTCTTTATTATCTTGGAGCAATGGTCCTCCCAAGAAGATAGTCGGAGCTCAGCACATATGCGGAGACACACGCATGGTGGCAGCTGATGGAGGCTCACCACGTAAACAAATGGACAGAACACACCCGCACACAAATATCTGCATATCACTAAAAGCAGGGGAAAGGGTATTTTGCATAAATAAATTAAAAGATCACAAAAAGGACAAAACATGTTAGTAAAACGCTACAGCACACTGATGCTAAGTCAGCATAGCACGGTCTTTAGCGCCATGGAAACAAAGAACATCCATTTTCCATGTCCGATGGCGTGTCATCATATTGTCTTGTTCATTTATATGCTATGAGAGCAGATAAAAATCCCATTCCTGAAGCAAAGCATTTGTGGATCATGCACAGTACGGCTACCAGCTCGACATTTTTGTCAAGAAGCCAAAGACTTTCCTTGTTTCCATGGCAGCCCTTAAAGACAGCTGTGAAAAAATGATCCAGGAACTAGCAACTGAAATTAGTTCAAGGCGATCATGTTTTGCTCCTGTTTCTACAGAAACGTCCTATTCTCTTACCACCTTTAGCAGTTGGCAGCATGTAATGAGAAAGAGGTCATGTTTCAGGGCAAACCTTGGTAACTTTACACTCTGATTCTCACACACAAACGATGACGCAACACCTCCAATTCTCCTCCAAGCTTGTATCAGGCATCTCACAAGTGAAAACTGACAATATGATAATAACAGATGGGACTCTATGTTTATACATTATCATATATTACCTCTAAATATGCCCGAATATACAGATATCCTTATTAGTATTGTGTCATCTATGATATAGAGAGATCAAACGTTAACTTAGTGGGTGAGGAATTAATATAATTTAAGTAGCATGATCAGACTGGGGGGGCATGAAACAGTGAATGGAGAAAAATAGGGAGCATGACTTAGGAAGGAAGACGCCACCTAGAGGCCGAAGCTGCCATGGGAACTGGATATGAGGTGAACTGGGACATGAGACCCAGGAGAGGGGCCAGATCTTGCCAAAGGCAATCAGAGAAGATCTTGACTGAGGTTCATGGCAGACAGTGGGGGGGGGAGTTTGGTGAAAATGGCCTCTATAGGCTCGGAGATGAACGGAACAGTGAAGGAGGGATAAAGCCAGGCAGATGTCTCACCAGAGCTTGCTCAATCAGCAAACAGAACAGGATGGCATTCCCAACCTCCCTGAGGCTCTGGAACACGTCCGTCTTCAGCTCGGCATACTCGATGATGTCCTTCAGCTGGTGGTGGAAGAACTCCAGGATGCCTGTGTAGATATGTCACAAGGTAAGCTTTGATCACACCTGGCATGCTCATATAAGACGCCAACTTCTCATCAGCCGTGACCTACGTCCCTTCCCACTCAGTCTGACTGGGTAAAGTCAATCTCCAGCATGCCAAAAGGAAACACAGACAGATGGACAAAATGTGGCAAACAGCCTTACCAGGAGAGCCATACTCGTGGCGAGGGAGCCGGCAGATCTTGGGCATGACCTCAATCAAAGTTTTCACGTACTGCAGAATGGTGCCCTGCAGCTGGGAGATGGGGGAAGAAGGTTTTAACAGAGAAAGAGACATGCAAGGTTTCCCTGTATAACATCAGTCAGGTACCAGCATCCATGCACTGGTGGGGCAGATGCAACATGCAAAAGCACATACCAGGCTCTTCACAATCTTCAACAGTTCCTCCATTACCACGGCGATGCCCTGGTAACCAAGGAGGCGGCAGATGGTCTTGAAGTGAGGAGGGCCAACAAAGTTCCTGTAGGAGCTGTAGATGTGGGTGTAAGCGATGTTCAGTGGCTGTGAGAAGGAAACACAAGAGCCATCAGTTCCTGGCAAGTCAGTCAACAGATGGCGTTATGGAGTAAGTACACATTTTGTACCTAAAGGGAAGAGAAATTTTAATTCTTCTGGAATATTGAGCCAAGGAAACTCTATGTTATCGTGCCATTTATAATGAAACGTGTGGATGGATGAGTGTGCAGTGACAGAAGCATTTTGACTACATATCACAGGCCTAACATTTTCATAAGGCCTACGCACCTTGGACCCGTACAGATAGTACGGCTGGACGTTGGCTGGTTTGTCCCTCTGTGGCTCTTGGGTGAAGGGAATGGCTGTCCGAACGAATCTGGGACAGAATTCGAAATATGCGAATATGCGAAGGACTGGAATTCCATGAAGGGAATATCCCAACCAAACCCGAGATAGACTCCAGACTCCCCTCTTACTGTCACATTTTACATTCACTTATTTTTTTATTTAGCAGATGCTAAAAATCCAAAACAACATACAACTGAGAAAGCAGGATCAGCCAGTCTCTAAAGCAAGCATCGTTAAGGACACTGCTCAAGGGCCCAACACTGAAATAACTGTGCCGACCATGAGGCTTGAACCAGCAACCCTCCGATCATAGGTAGAGCCACACACCACCTGTTCTCTCACCAGGGTAAGTGGTTAGAAGATGGATTAATCATTGCTAGATTAGGCAACACACACACTGATGGACGCACCTGTTGGTAGACCCATTGTAGCAGTAGTTGGGCAGGAAGTCAAAGTTGAGTTCCCAAAAGACGTGAAGTGTTATCCGGCCATAGGGAGCAGAGACGTTGTGATTGGCCTCACGAAACATAGCATCAAAACTGTCCAGGGTCATGTGTTTGGACAGGAGCCGATGCGTCAGTCGGTTTACCTCAATCAACCACTCCAACTCCTGTGAAGATGGGAGAGAGTGGAAGATAAAGACAGGAGGGAACAAAACCTGCTATCAAGAAGCAGCAGTGCGTTGACACTTCTGACAGGCTCCCAGGGTGGCTTTGCTGAGCCATTTTGTGGAAGAACATCTTACAGAAGTCCCATTGACGTTTCACCTTGCCTAAAACCTGCAACCATTTTAGATCATCTTTAAAAGACACATCACATTCACACAAGTACAGTACGTCTTCATCTCATATTTACAAAACGTAAAAGTAGTCAAGTTGCTTAACTATGGCCTTTGTGTATCGGAATAAAACTGCATATCGTCGTTGCCAAGGTAATACCTCGTTTGTCCACATACTGTATATTATATGT
>JAODKF010000002.1:14665026-14707485 GCA_026779585.1 Mormyrus proboscirostris | reverse complement strand
ACCGTAGGTACATATACATTCAGGGTACAGCACGGACAGGACACTAGTCCACTGTAGGTACATACACACTCAGTGTACACCCTAGACAGGATGCCAGTCCACCGTAGGTACATATACATTCAGGGTACAGCACGGACAGGACACTAGTCCACTGTAGGTACATACACACTCAGTGTATACCCTAGACAGGATGCCAGTCCACTGTTGGTACATACATATTCAGGGTACACCCCGGACAGGGCACTAGTCCACTGTAGGTAAATACACACTCAATGTATACCTTAGACAGGATGCCAGTCCGCCATAGGCACATACACACTCAGGGGACGCCTTAGACAGGATGCCAGTCCGCCATAGGCACATACACACTCAGGGGACGCCTTAGACAGGATGCCAGTCCGCCATAGGCACATACACACTCAGGGGACATCTTAGACAGAACGCCAGTTTTCCGTAGGCACATACACATTCAGGGTACTCCCCGGACAGGACGCCAGTCCGCCGTAGGTACATACACACTCAGGGTAAACCCTGGACAGGACACCAGTCCACCATGGGCACATACACTCAGTGTACACCCTAGACAGGACGGCAGTTTGCCGTAGGCACATACACATTCAGGGTACACCTCGGACAGGGCACTAGTCCACTGTAGGTACATACACACTCAGTGTATACCCTAGACAGGATGCCAGTCCACCATAGGTACATACACACTCAGGGTACACCCTAGACAGGACGCCAGTCCGCCATAGGCACATACACACTCAGGGTACACCCCGGACGGGACGCCGGTCCGCCATAAGCAGATACACACTCAGGGTACACCCCGTGCAGAACACCACTCCACCGTAGACACATACACACTCAGGGTTCACCGTGGATGGGACGCCAGTCTGCCGTAGGCACATACACACTCAGGGTACACCCAGGACAGGACACCAGCCCGCCGTAGGTACGTACACATTCAGGGTACACATTAGATGAGATGCTAGTCCACCGTAGGTACATACACACTTAGGGTACACCCCGGACGGGACGCCAGTCCACTGTAGGTACATACACACTCAGGGTACACCCATGACGGGACGCCAGTCCACTGTAGGCACATACACACTCAGGGTATAACCTAGAGGGGACGCCAGTCCGCCGTAGGTACATACACACTCAGGGTACACCCAGGACGGGACGCCAGTCCACTGTAGACACATACACACTCAGGGTACACCCCAGATGGGACGCCAGTCCACTGTAGACACATACACACTCAGGGTACACCCCAGATGGGACACCAGTCCACCGTAGGCACATACACACTCAGGGTTCACCCCGGATGGGACGCCAGTCCGCCGTAGGCACATACACACTCAGGGTACACCCCGGATGGGACGCCAGTCCACCGTAGGTACATACACACTGAGGGTACACCCCGTATGGAACACCAGTCTGCCGTAGGCACATACACACTCTGGGTACAACCCGGATGGGACGCCAGTCCACCATAGGCATATACACACTCGGTATACCCTAGACGGGGTGCCAGTCTGGTGTAGGTATATACACACTGAGGGCACACCCCATACGGAACACCAGTCCACTGTAGGTACATACACACTCAGGGTATACCCCAGATGGGACGCCAGTCCTCCGTAGGCATATACACACTCAGGGTACACCCCAGATGGGACGCCAGTCCGCCGTAGGCACATACACACTCAGAGTATACCCTAGAGGGGACGCCAGTCCACCGTAGGTACATACACACTCAGGGTACACCCAGGACGAGACGCCAGTCCACTGTAGGCACATACACACTCAGGGTACACCCCAGATGGGGCGCCAGTCCGCCGTAGGTACATACACACTCAGGGTACACCCCAGATGGGACGCCAGACCGCCATAGATACATACACACTCGGCATACCCTAGACCGGAGTGCCAGTCTGGTATAGGCATATACACACTGAGGGCACACCACATACAGAACACCAGTCCACTATAGGTACATACACACTCAGGGTATACCCCAGATGGGACGCCAGTCCTCCGTAGGCATATACACACTCAGGGTACAACCCGGATGGGACGCCGGTCCACCATAGGTATATACACACTCGGTATACCCTAGACGGGGTGCCAGTCTGGTATAGGCATATACACACTGAGGGCACACCACATACGGAACACCAGTCCACTATAGGTACATACACACTCAGGGTACACCCATGACGGGGCGCCAGTCCACTGTAGGCACATACACACTCAGGGTATACCCTAGAGGGGATGCCAGTCTGCCATAGGTACATACACACTCAGGGTACACCCCGGACGGGACGCCAGTCCACTGTAGGCACATATACACTCAGCGTACACCCCAGATGGGACACCAGTCCACCGTAGGCACATACACAGTCAAGGTACACCCCGGATGGGACGCCGGTCCTCCATAAACAGATACACACTCAGGGTACACCCTAAAATAGCCTAAACTGGATGGTATGCAGGTCCGGTTTTAATAATCGGTAAATGGTACATAAGTCGGGTTTTATTCATAACATAGCTTAATTCCAGGTAGTAAATAAAGTAAACTTAAATAAGCAATGGCTGAATGAATATATGTACTTTCCCTCCACAGTCGTGTGTTTAAAAACATATGATACCCACTTAAACCACAGTTATTACACATTACACCTTGGGGTTTAGCAACAGGCAGTTTCTGGAATAACAACTGGTTTATGGTCTTAGCGATGGAGTATTTTCAAATTAAAGACGCCCACTTTCATAATTTATAACCAAAATATTTAACAGCAGTAAGCTATATCTAATTATTGATACCGTCCGGACACTACATTCAGGTATATGGTATTTCAAATTTGAAACAGTAATGCTATTCAAATATTATGAAATCCCCCAAGATATAGTTCTGCGGAAAGGAGATACCACACTAAGCTGTGGTGCCAATGGACCGCCGAAGCCCACATAGTAGTGATTCGTAAACAGGAGAGTAATTTCAAGTATCACACTTTATCCTTTGCATAGCAGATTTAAAATGCACGTGTAAGAGTCGAGACTTGGAACCGTCATTGGTCTTATGGAATTCCCGGTTCTTGAAAATTTTAAAACATTTCTATTTAGGAAACGGTGTTCAATGTACAACCCTAACACAGAGATCCTCGCTCCCTCTGAGTGTTTCATGTGATTATAATTTAATTATAAGTCACTCTGGTGCACCTAGTTATAAAATCTCAGTGTCCCCAAAAATGGTTGCAAAAAGCGAAATAGTTGCAGCTTGGAGCCCTTCACCCAGGTCCAGAACATTCTCCCTAATGTTTACTTCCTTTCTCATCTGCTTATTGGGATGAGGCCCTGCCTTCTAACTCCCATGTTCACTGCTCTGCATTTATATGCCATTTATGTTGTCTTAGCCACAGCTTCACTGTATAATACTGAAATGAAGAAATACAACTCGCCACCAAATCTCTGTGTCCCATCGTGTACTTTGCAGCGCGGACCAGTCACTCTCACCCATATATTGTAACAAACACAGTCCACATCAACTGCAAAACGTTTACCTTCCTGTCACACATTAACGTTGATATCAGATTTTACGGGAGGTTCTGGTTGAGGTCTTTCACCCACACAAAGAAGATACCTCTTAGTTATAGCTCATCAAACAAAAATTGGAAGGTAAATACTGCTAATCAATGAATTAACTCTTCCAAATGCCAACTACAGAGGATAAGTGCTCCAACAAAAGAATCTCCCATTCAGTCTGAAATTTCATGCATATAATTTTGCTGCTGTAGTGCTGTCGTGACTTTGCCTTGAATAAAATAATGAAAATAATGACGTCTTCTTAACACTGTATGTGACTTGTACTCACTGCTCCATCACCGTAAGCCAAACACCTTCCAGAAGACAGGTCAGTTAACAAGAACCTTCAGGAAAAAGCACCTCTAAGGCCCTCACTTGGTGGGGAGACATACCTGGTACATGATGGAAGACGGTGGGGGCTCAATGCAGGGTTGCTGGTCTGGGAGCGGAAGCTCCTCCAGCAGGTCCACGTTGGACAGGGCATCCTCCAGAGTCACGTGGGTCGTCATGGCAACACTGCTTCAGTCACACCACCAGAGATCAGTCTGCAACAAAGTTCCAGCAGTCACATGGCACAGTGCCCCCACAGACAAGCACAGGGGCCAGGCAGACCTGTGCTATTGGCAATATCAACTGCTTGTTAACTCACAGCTACTCCAGCACAAGCAATAACAAATACAGAATAACATGAGCACTTTTTTGGCTGACATCGTCTGCGCAAACAGATGCAGCCATGCATGTCACACTGACTGAAGATTCACCTATAAATAACTGTACAGTGTATGCTGTTGGCACTGTGCACTGTAACTCTATCCCTGAGATGAGACTGTCATAGGTTGCAGACAATATTATCTGGTTGGATCATTTCAGCACTCCTGGCTCCTAACCACTAAAGCCCCCCCCCCCCCAAAACACTGGAGTTTCATAAGCCTGCCATGGCGGATGGGGGTGGGGTGGAGCATGGGATGCACGAAGGGACTGTAGACCATGTGTCTGTGCACCAGCTATCAGGTTGATTTCCTCAGTACAACAGGGTGCACCCTGAGTGTGTATATGCCTACGGCGGACTGATGTCCCATCCGGGCTGTTTTCTTTCATTTCACTTCAGCAAGTTCTCAGTCTTGAAATATTCCTCTGCTTTATTTTCCTGTCAGCGTGCCTTTGTGTAACCTGTCAGCAGAGGAAGGATCCCTTTCTGAAGAAGCTCACGGCACATCCAGGGTTAAACGTACATGTATAAAAGACATACTTTCACAAAGCATGCATACATAGCGGCATTAAACGTAATGATAATTAGTGAGGTGACCAGCTGCTTCACTGCGGGTTATAGGAACGTGACATTTGGCCGACAGACAGTTCCGGGTAGGAGTGGCCTTCCTGTACGCATCAAACTGTGTTTGTCATACATCACTCTCCATATGGCCAAAAAAAGCAACAACAAACCAGCAGAAGCAAACCAGCTCCGCGGCCATAACGCCTCCAGCCTCTTGGCTTTTTGCCTCTCCGGTTTTTGCCAGATTTCATGGACTTTCAGCCCCCCGGCAGCTGGAATACGTCTCACTTGACATGGCTGCAAAATCAGCATAAGTTAGACAGCGTGGGGGCTGGAGCAGCTGTAATATCCATGGTGATGAGAGAATAACAGCTTCCTGTCTGCTGCCATATCAACCACGTAAGTCCACTGTCATGATCACATTAGCAGGGACTGCCTGAGCCAGCAGTCTGTGGCTAGGACACTCCGATAGATGGCTCCAACTTGTTGACCTGTCACTGAGATTCAAATATGAGAGCAGCTGCTAGTAAACACTGCCATCTTTTTCTATGCTGATTCACTCTGACCAGAAAAATGGTTACATTACATATTATTGACATACACTATACAGTATGGGAAAAAGTATTGGAACACACTCCTAAATTCAGACACATTGCCGCAGGTGTATAAAATCAAGCACCTAACCATGCAGTCAGGTTTACACTCATATATAAAAGAATGGGTCATTCTGAAGGGCTCTGTGAATTCAAGGGTGGTTCTGTCATAGGATGACAGTAAATCAGTTCATGAAATTTCTTTTCTGCTGGATATTCTACAGCCAACTCTAAGTGGTGTTATTGAAAATCGGAAGCATTTAGGACCAACAGAAACTGTGCCACAAAGTGGCAGATCATGTAAAGTAGCAGATCGGGGTCGTCGAGTGCTGAGAAGTGAATGGTGCATAAAAATTACCAACACTTTGTTGACTGTGGAGTTCCGAACTTCCTCTGGCATTAACTCCAGCATGACAACCTTGTGCCAGGAGCTTCATGGAATGGGTTTCCAGGGCCGGGCATCACCAAGCACAATGCCCAGTGTTGGACGCCCACTGGACTCTGGAGCAGTGGAAACACGTTCTGTAGAATGGCGAATCACGCCTCTCTGGCTGTCTGTCTGATCAATGAGTTTGCGTTTGGTGGACGCCAAGAGGATGTTACCTGCCTGACAGCATTGTGCCAACATCCAGCACCAGTGCCTGACCTCTTCTGTATGAATGGACAAATATTCCTATAGACACACTGCAAAATCTTATGGAAAACCTTCCCAGAAGAGTGGCAGCTGTTATAACCGCAAAGGGGGAACCAACTCCACATTGATGCCCATGGGTTTAGAATGGGATGTCATAGAAGTTCCTGTAGGTGTAATGGCCATGTGTCCCAATGCTTTTGTCCATATAGAATGTGTATGTGCATTTGTAATTACCAGGGCTGTAAAGATTCTCCAAATCCATGATTTGGTTCCTAGCTAGTTTTCGTGTGCTGCTGAGATTTTCTTCCATTATGTCTCCTGATATACACTTACATGTTTGAAATGTTGGGGCTCTTGATGCTCTAGCATTCAGTTTTTTTAAGCGTGCCAAAAAGTGTATGTTTCGTGTATGACACGACTGCTGTCCGTATACCCTGCAAAGGAGGGACCAACTCCACATTGATGGGGATGGTTTAGAATGGGATGTCATAAAAGTTCCTGTGGGTGTAATGGCTAGCTGTCCCAGTACTTCTGTCCTTACATGTATTTACATACTTAAATTTGGACAGCAGCAGTATATGAATACAAAGAAAAGGGTGAGGCTTCCTGTCAAACTGTGTGTATAACACTGCCACACCCCGGTGACAGAAATACTCATTTTCCGTAACACTAGTCAAGAAGCTCCGCTAGTTCTGCCTTTTTTTTTAATTTTTTTTGAGATCATGACCCAACATGGGCAAACCTCACACAGCACATCTGAGCCAAGTCAAGAACACATGACTCATAAACAAAAACAGACACAAACTAGGTCATCACTTCCCAATGACATGTACTGTTTATTCTGTCTTTCGTCCATCCAAACTGAATACAGTACTACAGGGAGACAGGAAAATAGCTCATCACAAGGCACAAGGCTGGAGGCACCCCCAACAGGATGGCAGCCTGTCATGGGACACAAGGTTGGGGACACCCCCAACGGGATGCCAGCCCGTCACGGGGAACAAGTCTGAGGACACCCCCAACGGGATGCCAGCCCATCATGGGGAACAAGCCTGAGGACACCCCCAACAGGATGCCAGCCCATCACGGGGAACAAGTCTGAGGACACCCCCAACGGGATGCCAGCCCATCATGGGGAACAAGCCTGAGGACACCCCCAACGGGATGCCAGCCCATCACGGGGAACAAGCCTGAGGACACTCCCAACGGGATGCCAGCCCATCACAGGGCACCAAAGAGAACCAGCCGCAGACGCAGTGTTAGGTTCATATAGTGGTCCTTCAACCTACTCTACATTAGCAAGTGGGCTGAAGAGTCCAGAGGAGAGCTGCCTCCATCCTCAAAGACGCCACACACCCCCAACACATACCATTCACACTTCTGCCCTCAGGACAGAGGTACAAAAGTGTGAAATCTAGAACCTCCTGACTTAACAACTCCTTCTTCCCCACTGCCACCAGACTCCTTAACAGCCAACAGGAGAATGAATAATGGACATCATACTACCATAGTACCACACCATACTACCACACCATACTACTTCATACTGTAATTTTTTGCACATTAAGCTCTTTTGCACATTACACTTAAAAGTATTTATTTTTCTATTTCTTTTTTCTATTGTACCTCTGCATTTTTTGTGTGGACAGCAAAGAATTTCATTGCATAGAGAAATGCACTTTCTACTGTACATATGACAACAGACGCTTTCAATCTTGAATCTTGAGTTCTACCCACCAGTACTTCACTATTTCATATGTAATTGAGCTGCCCTGCATGGCCGTTTTGTAATGACTGTTCCCATTTTCTCCCCAATTCATCCTCAAGATATTCCCCCAATGATTGATGACTTTGTGTAAACATTCCCTAACGCTCCAAAACCCAGCTTTCATGACAGGTAATACATCACTTTCTCTGATCAGTTTCACTTACTTTGTACCCAACACTCTTATACTAATAAGTAATAATATCAGCACGCCATGACAGCTCCACCACTCGCCTCTGGAACGGCACTTAGTACTGAAACCTGTGCTTAGAAATACAGCCAAATGCTGAGCAGGCTGACTTGGGAACCACATGTAATGTAATCCTGAGGATCTGAAAATCAGGCATTTGATCTTCAGAAGGCACGGAGAACCTTGGGATGAAATGCATTTGAACCAAGAGCAATAAACTCATAATGATGACAGTAAACATTACACAGAAATTTGGCTATGATTCAGTTAAAGCAGTTTATATCACAGACCATCAACAGCCACACTGTGATCACACTTTGGCTTCATGACACTATTGGTTCCTTATAGAGAAGGGGTGAAGGGACACTAGTAGAACCAGGCTAAACTTTCCCGGACGAGTGTGTGGCAAGCACAAATCCCCCACATTCCAGCTCCAAAGCTGAAGTGTTAACTGTCTCGCATTTGCAATTTTACCCAGGCGACGAGGACCGCAGACATCCCCCACTGACAAAAAGACAATTTAAAACAGAAAACCACAACAATGGGCTCTAGTATCTGGGTCTAGAAGCCGAAATGAAACAGCCCAACGGTCTTCGTTTATCGAAAATTCATGACATCATGCCAAGGGTATTTTTACATCTGATATGCGGATTTTATAGCATCATTCTGCTTCCTGCACAGCTACACAGACCATTTGTACATGCTGACTGCTCTCCAAAGTACCACAGAAAAACACTACTCAAATTTTTGATTCTCGACTTGTCACCCAGATCTCCACCCTGCAGCCTCTCAATGATTATTAACAAACAAAACATACTTGTGTCTCTTAAACAGACCAAAAACTGCAAAATCATTATCTAAAGGTGTGGCTAAGGGGGGAGAGCTTATCATTTTAGGTGCTGGGGTGGAGAGGACAGATTATTATATGATCTGAGGCAGTTCACTGGAAATTCTGTGCACATGCTTCACCAGTAGATTTTCGGAAACTCACATGCAAAAAATGTATTTATAGTGAGTGTGGCTTGTGAGATGGCACTATCATAGGCTGCAGACAATCAAAACAGCAGATCTCGTATTTAAATATAAAATGGAACCTGATCACGTCAGATCTCTCTGCATTAGTATCAGTCCAAAATAGCAAGCAACGAAAAAGCTATAAGCGGTTTGAATGACCGTCCAAGATGCGAAGCTAATTCAGAAACATGGCATGCTTGCAAACGCAGTTGTTTGGTAATGTCACTCCTTTCGAGTTTACGCAGCCCTCTTCGAAAGCCTTCACCTCCTGTAATATGATGCATCAGCACTGGACGGCTCCTCGCCATCTAAATGAACTGACCCATTTGCAGTTTACTGTTACTTATAAAACAAGCCTCAGTACTACGTCTTTCAGTGAATAGCCGCAATCCGGTGAATCTGGAGATTATTCTCGAGATACACCCATTCAATGAACGGCAATCGGTTTGATGAATCAAACTGAAGCTGTCGTAGCCATAAAACGCACTATAATCGCCCGATCTCCGTGAATCGCATATGTATTTTTGCTCAGACGTGTATGTACATATTTTCCAACAGTCACCGCGAGGTTGTCGTCGGGGTGTAAAGGGACACCTGCGCCATTACAGCACGCTTTGGCGGCCTGTGCTAGCCGTCTGGGAGCCGGAGATCAGCGATCCCGGTAAGGAAAGTGGGTTCCTGAGCTGGAGATCTGGGATCCCGGTAAGGACAGAGCGCTTCTGAGCTCTAATCCGAAAGCCTGGTATATTAATACAGTACCATAAACTTCTATCTAACCTGACAGCGCTAGATCATCTGAATTACTATCCCAAGTAAAACAGTTAGGCTATTCCCTATACATGTGTATATCTTAAATTACAGTATTTTACGGCATACTCAAAGGAAATTATTTGCATTAACACCCTGCTCTGTGGACTTGAGGAAATCAGCATTCACCCCTCCCAATTCAATTTGCTGGTGTACGAATCCACCCTAATATGTGTGACACTTACACATATACATTTATCAACAAGAGTAGGAATGATTTTACGTGAAGAAATACCCATATGCCACGAAAAAGCCAAACATGTTCAACTGAACGCGTTTCTCTACGCACGTTCAGTATATCACGGTTTTCCCCGTTATCAGATCTATTGATGGTGATCATGTTAGAGGAACAGAGCACAGACAGGTTCTCGCTATCATCACTTCATGCACCCCTCCCTGCCCGACCATAAATATCGAACATTCACATTTAACGCCGTTTTACGTACCTCCAACTCGCATGCCCGTCAAACCGGCCGCCGACGGACACACCGGTGCTGCGATCGCCGCTTTTCTTTAACTTCAGACTGATGCTCTCGTATTATAATGACTATCCGCTAGCCTCCTTTGACACAAAGAGCAGAAAATGGCTGCAAGTGTATTTCCTTAAAGCGGCGGCGTCCCGCAGCGGCGAGCGCCGGCGATGCGTTTCTTGAACCACGTTTTTCGCGGCGCAAAGTGCTACATATTACAATATTTCGGCTTCAAATATTAAAAATGAGTTACCAGTTTTATACATGTCTAACGCTTCCCTGTTAAATATTCATGCGCTATATTCTGTGTTAGGCTTTAAACATGTATGATAAAACGCCGATATTTTTTTAGGGGTTTAAAAAGAAATGTCTGCTTTATCCTTTTTTTTCTTTGGAAATACAATGATTGCTCTTAAACACGTATGGACAGATGGATGGATGGGTACACAAATAAACTTTTAGAAAACTGCACTGGAAAATAAAACATTTGTGTAACTCTACAAATTTTGTAATTCAGTTTTGTAATTCGAGATTGTGTAAACTGTGCATTATCATCCATCCATTTATTTTCGGTGCCCGCTTGTAACTACAATTGCAAGGCAGGAAATAACCCATGACAAGGACTGCTTTATTATTAAAAAAAACAATCTTCAAAAATCAGACGGAACCGATAAGTCTGTATAAATAGTTGTTCGTTATTATAATCACGGAGTCCTATATCGGTAAGTATAAAAGTGTTAACGATTTTATTGCCATGCACTGATAACTAATAAAAACGTAACCAATTCAGTTTTCCTAAACCCCTATACTCAGAATACTCGTGTCACAAAGTTTGGCTGTTTTCAGATTTATTAAGCAATGCAATATTGTAGGCCTATCATAGTTTATTAAAGGCCAGATGATTTAGGCTAAGTTGTTGAATATAAGGCCCACCCATCCATGGCTGTGGGTTTGATTTCTGGCTCTGTGCGTGCTTCCGTATTCTCACTGTATTTATCCTGGTTTCTTCCCACAACCCAAAAGCATGTGTTTTAAGTCTCTAAATCGTCCGTATTGCATCTGTGTACCCTGTGGATGGACTGGCAGCCCACCCAGGGTGTCCCTTATGTTTTGTGGAATAGCCACCAGGTCATTTAGACCAGTTCTTGAAGTGGGAAAACTGGTGCTGATATTATTCTTTTTGTTGTTATTCAGTATGACCAGATACATACTGAAAGGTGCACGTATTCTCCCTGCTATTCAGTACCAGGTGTTGGCACTACCCTTGTTAGTCAGTAGCAGGTGCTGGTACTCCCCACGTTATTCAATACTGGGTGCTAGTATTCCCCTTCTTATGCAGTACTGGGTGCCAGTACTCCTCTTGTTATTCAGTACCAGGTTCTGGTATTCCCCTTCTTAGTCGGTCCTGGGTAGCGGTACTCCCCTTGTTAGTCAGTAGCAGGTGCTGGTACTCCCCACGTTATTCAATACTGGGTGCTAGTATTCCCCTTGTTATGTAGTACTGGGTGCCAGTACTCTCCTTGCTATTCAGCACCAGGTGCCAGTACTCTCTTTGTTAGTCAGTACAGAGCACTGGTACTCCCCTCAGCATGGTGGTAGCAATTGCAGCAAGTAACTGCAATGTGGATGAATGAGAGAAACCTTTGGGAAAACAAGCCAAAAGCATTTCGCTTAATGTGTGGGGAGTTTCTTTGGGATCCTACTCAAATTGGTCATGTAAGTGCAATCAGTGAATCAGTAATAACCCACACTATTCACTTTATCCTGTTAAATAATTTAAAGGTAGAATTAATGCATGATGGGACATTTGAGAATTAAATCTTCATCTGAAGCAAGTACGAATCAAAGGTAGCACAAGGGTTCCGTGCGCCCCCTGGAGGAGGTGAATAGCAAAAGTGGATCTGAGAAGACAATATATTTCTAACGTGATTAGAATTTATTAATAAAAATATTAAAGAGAAAAATCACCATAATGCACCAATTATGTCTCCCATAATTACAATTTATAATCCTGAATAATAAATATTGCACAGATAATCTAATACAGAGGGTTATAATACCAGATTTCCAGAGCACAGCATCCTTCCCATATCAGCTAATAAACAGGCATGTATATTATAACACATTTTCTCATGAAATGATAAAAAAAAAAATAAATACAAGCTAAATATATTAATAGAATCTGTTTCTATGAGATGCGGAGAGCCGTGGGAATAGATAGAGCCTCTTCTCAGTGCTCAGCCAGGATGGCCAGCTCGTGGTACAGTAACGTGAATGAAGGCCGGTCTTCAGGTTTCTGCAGAGACAAAGCAGAGGCGGATGTGCTTCCACAGACCATATGGCCACAGCGCGCTGGGGCGTCGGCCTCTGCCTTGGCTTCCTATATTAACGGTGTCTTGTGTAGATATATAATCCGCATCATGCAAAGTGATTGGGCTGATCCAGTCTAGGTGTGCAAAACAAAAACCTAAACTAAAGCACTGAAGCTTTAGGTATATGTTGTACTATGGGTAACACTAGAGATTTTTTGGAGGGTGGGGGTCATACCATATTGGGCCCACGATTCAGACCAGTCTAATTATGTTCCAGTTTTTTGAGGGCCCATGTCACACAGGATCACCCTAAGTTGCCCCCCTTTATGGCATCTCTGCAGTGTGTAACTAAATCTGTTATTACTGAGATGGTCCAGCTTCTCTGTGTTCTGCAACCAGCATAAACTGTGTGTCACTATTAAAGTGCATGTATATACCAGTGACTGTTTAAATGTCCCAGTCTTCAGTCTGCCTGCCAGAAGAAAGGTGTGTGCAGAGAACATGCTGGAAAGGCATCCGTGCCTCACTTTGTGCTCACCTCTTTCCAGCTCCACTCCATTAGCTGAAAGACAAGCTCTGGGGCTAACCGGGGCTTCAGCAGCCGTAGGCCCAGCTTCAGGCCCTCCACCACCTCGCCGTTGGAGCGGTTCTCGTACGGGATGCGGCCCTCATTGTACACCTCCCACATCAGCACGCCTGCGGGAGACAGCAGAGGCCCTGGGTTTCGGCCTCAGATCCGGCCACAGCCGGCCCCAGACGGGGCCCGTGATGCGACTAGCCGAAACACAAAGGCACGGAGTGACCCTCACCAAAAGACCAAACGTCAGACTTGCTGCTAAACTTAGAGTAGTGGATGACCTCCGGAGCAGACCATTTCACAGGGAATTTGGACCCCAAGGAGCTTGTGTACTGGTCATCAAGAACAAACCTGCCACACATGTGACATTCATTTTTTAAGAACTCACATTTCAGAAGAAAAAAGACACAAAAACGAGTGCCGGTCAGACTGAGTCCTACCTGGTCATACCAAAGTCAGAGACTTTCACAACCTGATTCTCGGACACCAGGCAATTTCGGGCAGCCTGAAAAAGATGTCAGTCTTTCAGGAACGCATACTCCACAATGAATTACACCAGAATGAGGAACCGCAAGCCAGCTGCTCCGCTCTGTTCTGCTGAAAAGACCTGAACTAAATCTAAATAAAGGAACAATCAAAAAATGAAAAAGGGAAACTTTTGGCTGCCCCGACTTACAACTGTTCTGTTGCAACAGACTGGGCACGTATGAAAATGGATACATTGGAATTGGTATATAGTGCAGTGTATGAACTTTGAAACCGCTCCCCAGGTTTCAAAAAAGTTATTGTCAGGTTGTGTGTAATGCATATTAATTTTATAGTAAAAAAGTCTTTAACTTCAGTAAAATGGCATAAGAAACCAAACGTCTCCCAGCCATTAACAACTCATACTGCTCCTTCTTCTCTCACATTGCTAAAATTCCTTATGCTGTCCTCCTGTCAGGTTGGGGGGTCTTGGTGGCAGTCTGGGATGGGGAGGTGTGTCTCCATAACCCCCCTAAGCTGGTACTGTACATACCCATGGCAGACTCTCCATAGATTTTTTTGGACATTTTTGTACAAACTTCTGTAGTTTCTCTTTTATCATTTTTACTTTCCTTCAGCAGCTAACGTATGGCATACAACGTGAACTAGGTGGGATTTAATATGGGTTTTTTTCAGTCAAATGTGCAAGTGGTCATAAGTCACATACACTGCAAGTCGGAGACTATAATTTGGGTTTCAGTTTATTGCTTCTTGATTGTTTTACTTATATGTACTGGTTATTTCTAACAAGATATATATTTTTGTAAACAAATGAATGAAGTAATGATTATTGTTATAAAATCAATAAATTTGAAATATTTTTATTGAATTAAGCAAGTGTCCCAAGACTTTCTTTGAGCGTAGTGTGTGTGTGTCTGTGTGTATTTTATGTGTATATGTCACAATCACATAGACTAACATTCACACTGTCAATCATCATTTGTATAAATCCCACGGAAGGGCAAGTAAATTGCAGAAGATAGCAGTCTACTGAAATTGGCTTTTTTCATAAGGTAGCCGCTGCTTGTTACTCCAGTGTGAGTGTTAAAACTGCAGCATTTACAGCACTGCAGTGTAACGTGGGCCTAGGGAGGCCACCGGTTCCTCACAAGGTCACGATGGATGAAGTTGGTGCTCTCCAGGTAGGCCATGCCCTCGCACACGTCCAGGCACATTCCCAGCAGATCTCCTGGGGACACGCAGCCCCTGTTCCCTCGCAGGAAGTCCGATAGGCAGCCATTCTCCATGAATTCGAACAGCAGGTACATGGGACTCTGCTGGGTGCACACCCCATATAGCTGTACCAGTTTTGGATGGGATAGCCTCCTGGGGGGGTGGGGGGGGACAGGGTTTAGGTTTAACGCTGTCGCTGGGCTGCTCTGAGGATACCTGCAGCCCAGTGTTTCCTAGGTGGAGCCACATTTCCGCTCGTAGCGAGAGAATATCACCCTGGTATCCGGCAACCTGCTGTCAGAATTCTGAGCACATCGGTGAGTCACACATGGCCGGGGTGAGCCAACGGGTCACATTTAGATACCCATACGCACCATCTGTCAGTTCAGCCCCCCACAGGGGACAAGTCCCGCCAAGCCCAGCTCCCAGCAAGATGGAAACACAGGCACGGATAATCCCGCCAAGCCGTAAAGGTCGGGGGGAACAGCAAGGCGCGTGTGGCTGTGCAGGCCTCAGAGTCCCCCAGGCTACTCACGTCATGACCTGCGCCTCCTCTCTGAACTCGTCCTCTGACATGGCACCCTCACGCACCATCTTCACCGCCACCTTCACCTGCCGCCAGTAGCCCAGCATCACCAAACCAAACTGGCCACTTCCCACCTCTCCCGCCAGTGTCAGCTCCCTGGGGTCCACCTCCCACATATCTTGAGGGTGGAGGAAGCGGAGATGGAGCCAGACTTGCAATGTAAAGGGGAATAACAAAGGCTTCTCACACCCCCAACAGTGACGGCCTAGGCCCGATCCGCTAGCAAGCCAGACAGCGGAGGGCGCTCACCTGAGGAGAAGCCAGCGGTGACAGGGGCACTCTCTCTGCCAGTGGACACGGGGTGTCTCAGTCTGGTGATCAGGCCTGCGTGACCCAGAAAACATATAGGGCGGTCATCTAAATAAGATATACGGTGGTCGTCTTGTTAACCACGTGATCCAAGTCTTAGCATTAAGCAACACATCAAAGGCAAATGTTTATGACATCTGCAATCTAATGTAGAATCTCGGTCACTTCCCAAAAGTGGACTTTAAGCTATTGGTGCAGAGAGATATAAGCAATCAGCAGAGACATGGTCTCTAACCTGCAGCATTGTGCTGGTGATAATTGATGAGCTCGGGGATCGTGCTGAAGAGGTACTTCTCTGCCAGGTAGAACTTGACTTCATCTGTGAACTTCTCCCTGATCTGATAATGCTTGACTCTGGGATTGTTCTCCCCATTGGAGCTGTGTGGAAGCCATGGACAGTCAGTAAACCATGGAGCACTGACCTGCAAAAGCTGCCACAGGACTGTACAGTGATTGCACGATTGAGGTATGTTTTGTGGTTCATTGTGAGGGCTCTGAGAGTGCAGAGCCCAGCCTGAGGGCGCAGAGCCCAGCCTGAGAGTACGATCATGATCCACCAGGGCTCTGGGTTTGATATAAATCTATAGATATTAAATTTAAGTGCCAATAGAATCATTATATAATTTATTACTGGCAGGTGTAGCGAGTCTGAATTTGACCTCCAGTCATAAGTTACTGTGAGACGTCAGACGACACACAGATAGATTCCATGGCAACACATGACAGATGCATAGCAAAGATAATAGACAGTGGGTGTGATGGAGATTCAATAATAGCAGTCACCCAGAGAGCAGAACAGGTGAGCCAGTTCATGCAGTTGGTATAACTGCTCTAATCTAATGAGAGGCATTTCTCACATGCTGACAATGGGACAGTCACCCCAGTAACTGTCCCCCAGTTAGAACCAGAAAAAGACGTGAAGTTGTTACCCTGGAGCTTTAGTCAACAGCGAAACAGTGTACACCCCTTCACGTCTGGAGTCCCGCACCATAAAAGCCCCCTCCTTGTCCTGTATGTAAAACATTCAATAAATCATGCTGGAAGCCATATTAGCATAATTCTAAAGAGCTTAAAAGATAAGGAATTAAAAAAAATATTAAACATATTTTTTATATATCTATATATATATATATATATATACACACACACACACACACACACACACACACGCACACACGTCAACATCCACAACAATACAGGGTGCTAAACTGCCGGAGACTAAAGGTATGAACTCTATTTTGAAATTTTACAAGTGTTTCTTTCTTTTGAGACATGATATTTTCAAAAAAAAACATTCAGTGCTTTTGCTCACACTAAGGAAGCGCAGTCAGAGCTCGAGTAACCTTCACAAAGGAAACCTTTATGAAATTTTTTAAAAAGGTCTTGAGCTCGTCAGTTGCCACAGGAAATCGGCGATGTGGTTTTCTCCACGTTCTCCGCCTGTGCGCATGCTGCAAATGCGGCCATGCAGTGCGGAAAGCTGCAAAGCCCACTGTGCAGTGGCACGTCTCGAGGCAGATGCATTCAAAGGTGCTGATTTTATTAAGAGGTTGAGTCAGACAAACCCAAATAAACTCAACTTGAAATTAAAACCAGTACAGTACCTCCTTGAATAACAGCTCTTCAGCCTTGGATCTGGTTATATTTTTGTTGTACCATCTACAAGATAGAAAGTTTCTCAATAAACACATATCAACCATCACTTTTTAGTGACCGTAAAATAGTCACAGCAGTATATTAACTGCAGAGGTAACTCACTCGTACTGCTCTAGGCTCTCTGCCGATTTCTCTGTGACGTAGGCACTGGGCACCATGCCAATCTTCCTGTGAACAAATGAATGTGTTCGCGGTGTGTCAGGGCTCACAGCAAGAAGCAAGGAGACAAACTGAGAGCATCGGTCCATCTCCTGCAGAGAAATCCAGCAGGACTGGAGTTGCGGTCAGCAGACTTTACCCATTCTTGTCTTGGACAGTCCACCAGTTGACATCAGAGGAATCAATGACAATGTACTCTTCATATTTGTGGAGTGCAAGGTCCTGCTTCCCAATGGGGATAAAATTGTGCAGGGCGACCAAAACAGTCTCGCATGGGTCAGAAAATCGACGCTGAAAGAGAGGTGAGGGTCCAGAGTTATCTACTAGCTTATCTGTCAGACAGATAAGCAACATTATATTTTTCATTTTAAAAAGACACGGCCTGCTTTAATGGAATCCTTAAATATTACCTTGAAATCCGGAGTGGGAGGAAGAGGTTTCTTTGAAGCTGTGCAACATAACAATCCATTTTTTAGCTTTAAAATTAAATTTTACATGAACTGACATTCAAACCCACTCAATTTTACATCTGGAACATACGTAATACCTGGACAAGTCACAAACGTTCATACATCATATCTACAGCTGGTCACACATTATTCATAAAACTGGCAGGTGTTTGCAAAAGCAGATTAAGTAAAACGTCAGTATTTTCACTTCATAACTGCACCGCAGATAAAGTATGTTATTCCCAGGAGGACTTGGTATGCTGCTTGAAGTGCACGCATTGTTTGAAAAAGTGCATACCGTTTCCATCTGGATCGTACTCTATGCAACCTCTGGCCATTTTCTCATTTTGTTGACAACATCTCCATTTCCCTTCCGCCCAAAAATTCGGATGATACATGTGGAATAAAGTGTTATTCCTTGTTCCTAAGAGAAAAACATTTAAAAATATGAAAACACAGAAACAACCCGGTAGTGAACAGACACGTTTACGTATAAATACATATGCATGTTGCACACTTAAGAGGTAACCATCAGAAAGTGAAAATGGATACCAGAATGAGCGAAGCTACATTCACTTGGCTGCTATCAGTACAGTAGAGTGTAAGGGCTCCTTACTGTCCTTCAAGGTCTTCACCCATCTTAGCCGACAGTCATTATCCGGGGCAAATACATACAGGTAGTAACTGTCGTGAACGATCTGAAAAATTTCCCACATTTTGACATGAAACATTTAATTTGACACAAACCAAGACAAAAAGCAATGGGTGCTCCATAATATATCAGGGAATGCAATATAATGGCAAGAAAGAACAATGATATATATATATATATATATATATACACGCATACATACAGTATACATATATACATACATATGTCATCAGACTAATTACTCTGTGTATATATATGTATATATATGTATATATATCTCCTGTGACTGGGAACGATGCTGCTGTTCACAGTGATTCCTTATGCACAAGTCAGTTTCAATGTCTGATATACAATCTGGGTTTTTGGGAGACATCAGACGGGTGTGGTCTCAGTGTGGTCTAATTTTGAAAAACTACACAACAGGTTTAGGTCAAGCTACTCTGTATGCAAGACCCATGAATGTGCCCCTTGGCATTTTGACCATGAGCAGAGAGAACAGAGAGGCAGACTTCAGCATGGCAGGGATCTCACCTGAAACGGGTATTTATATTTGCATGGTATCGCCATTTCACTGCGCACGATCTCAACGCATTTGATGTGGGACAGCTCAATGCAGCCTTTCAGGTTTAACTTTTTCTTTGGGGAGAGACAGAAAACATAATTAATATTACTTAACCAAAAAACACGGAGGCGGGATCAAGAGGCCTCCTGTGCAACAACAGCTTTAGCAGCCTTGGAATTCAAAACTCCACATGGGTCAGAGATTGTAACTCCAACAGGATGAATATGTCCTGGTGAAAACCACTGAGTCACAGAAGACGCATGAGAAATATATATGGCATCATGGTTACTACATAACTTACTATATTGTCTTAATGGCTATTATTTGTCAGCAAAATCTTATTCTGAAAACTTCACATGAAACCTAATGGCTGAGGAGCTGTTATACTGTACAAGGAGGTACTGTACCGATTTCTACACAATTAGCAGCAGATTGATGGGTTTTGGATATACACTTCAATATGGGAATCGCAACTGCATGTTACCTCAGCCAAGGTAACTGATAAAACTTTCTGGCAGTTTTGTACCTCCAATTAAATAAGTCAAAATTTATTTAACTTTCATTTTATGTCTTTTCATTTATGACTTTTCATTTAATGCAGAAACTGCAACATGCAACACCTGCAAGTAATTAGCTATATGACAAGTTTAATAATTAATTTCATTAATCGGGACCCTTACCAGGAAAAGCATCTGAAGATAGATGGTTGCATGGACGGATAATTTCTTTAGCAATCAGAATATGCATTTTACAAACTATATGGCAAAGTAACAATTGATCAAAACTTTGTATCAAGATCTTTGCTACTTCTGAAAAAAAATATTTGCATTGTACCCCAAGCCACTAGGTTTTCCATGATAATTTAACATATTTATGTAACATACAAAACAAAATTATACCCCAAAAAAAGTTAATTGCATACCCATTTTTAGTTTTACTGATATACTGTTGGAACATTTTAATAAATTTTGTTTAACAATGTACATACCCCATGGCGGTACTCAAAGTAGCTTAGATCTTCTGCTCTCAAAATAAAATATCTCTCCTTGTAATTACAAGGCGATGTTCTTCGTTTCTGCTGAGATTTCTTAATGAAAAACTGCTCCAGAATGACCTGCGAGTTCATGTTTAACAAAGCGATCACTCGCAGACAGCCCGATCCGCCTTACTACAATGAAGAAGAGGCGCCTGCCAATCGTCGTATAAACAAAGTGGGACAGGACTGGTGTGCAGTAGCTTCCGGCATGAGACTGTAGGTGGACCACATCCTTCATTTCACCCTCTTTGAAAGATCATGTTTATTTCCCCTGTGAATGATTTTCATTGAACTTCATAATACTTTTAAAATAAGAACCATTGACTAATCATTTTACCAGTTATGGGCGGAGTGTTTATGTTAAGATACTTTTATTTACGTCTCATTGCAGTAACACATCACATAAAGACAAGACATCTTGTACCATCCTGATGTTACGCAACTCTGTGCAGGTGTCTTCTAGCAACTTGTAAAATCTTAACCGCTTGCTTCCGAAATGCAACATTACGGTGTTAAGATGTGTATGACCCAGACTGCACTATAAATAACACACTCGGTGCTATGAAAAACCAACCACCCTAATATATCATAACTTCTCAGCGACAATTAACTTTGTAACAAATGAATCTGTAAAATCTTCAAAAAGGTGTTTTCACTTTAGCCAATCGTATTTCACAATGTTGGCACCAAACTAACGAATCACCACACAGAGTAATTAGTCTGACGACAGTATTAGCCAATAGGAGATTGCGAGAGCTATCGCTGTCATCCAATGACACGATCGATGAAGATAACGTGAAAAGGAGGAAGGAACATGGACGGCGTCGCGTATTACGACCATTAAAACGTTATGTTTCACAACTAATTGGTTGGTTTTTGTGTTAGAAAGCGATCGCAAAGGTATGTATGTCTGCACTGAGAATATATTGTTTTCTTTCTTTCGTTAAAATTACATGTCCCTGGCTGGATAATATCCTACGTTTCAAGCGTAGTTAGCAAATCGACTTGGCTACTTTGGTGTTTTTGTGTTAGCAGGTATAGTTAGCCATTGTTCTTAATACTACTATGATAATAATAAAGAAAAAAACTTAGCATATATATATATATATAGGCTAGTTGGCTGACTAAGTGCAGCGCCATTCATATAGACACTAGCGGCTATGTCACTGTTTACCTTACCTGTTGTGTACACTAGTTCCTTTAAACGCAGGATGTGATTGAATTGGTTTCCGTAACTACTTAAAAAGCTATACCGATGCTCAAAGAAAAAGATTCTTAACTGGACCTGTAAGAGGGCACCTAAATACGTACCATTATAGGAATCGAAAGTAATTAGCATTACTTACAAGATGTGACATAATAAAAGATTCAGATTCAGAATACTTTATCGATCCCTGAGGAAATTATGTGGATCCAGTTGCTCCCGGACAGTAAGAAAATTAACACGTTAAATACCAATAACAATAATAATACAAATATTATATAATACATTTATATATTATATAAACACAATTGCTTCAATGCTAGGAATTCAATATACAAACAATATATTATATAAATGTTATATGTATTATATATACACAAGCAATATCCTAATAAATATTACAATACCAAATTATGAGTAGCTCTAAAGTACAAAGAATTCAATATACAAACTATATGTATTTTATATATAATATATAAACAGTATACAAACAATATTCTAGTATATTACAGAAATCGACTGTACAAAAATTAACTTTACATGGGGTTGAATTGAGTTGTGTAGTGTGATACTTGTGCTTATGTGGAGTCGTACAGAGAGCGAGAGCCACAGGCAGGAATGATTTCCTGTGTCGTTCCGTGGAGCATTTGGGTAATCTTAGCCTCTCACCGAATGTGCTCCTGTGAAAAGCCCAGTGTTTGTAAGATATCAAATTTTAGATATATCTAAACTTAAATAACTGTGTGGTATATACCACTCAAGTGTGAATGTTGCTCCTTTAGGGAACATAATGCAATTGCGTTAAATTTGTGTCCTCAGCATTCCACCATGGGTGAACCGCAGCAGGTGAGCGCTTTGCCACTACCGCCTATGCAGTACATCAAGGAATACACTGATGACAACGTGCGGAAAGGCCTGGCGCCCAAGCCTCCACCACCTGTCCGTGAAAAGTACACCATGTTTGGAAACGAGTTTCAGTGTGATGAACTCATCATCAGACCTTTAGAGAGCCAGGGCATCGAACGTCTGCATCCCATGCAGTTTGATCACAAGAAGGAGCTTAAGAAGCTCAACATGTCTATTCTGGTCAATTTCCTTGACTTATTAAGCATCCTGATCAAAAGCCCAGGTAGCATCAAGCGTGAAGAGAAGCTGGAAGACCTGAAGCTGCTTTTCGTGCACATGCACCACCTGATCAACGAGTACCGACCGCACCAGGCACGCGAAACATTGCGTGTCATGATGGAGGTGCAGAAGAGGCAGCGCCTGGAGACAGCTGAACGCTTCCAGAAGCACTTGGAGCGCGTGGTGGAGATGATCCAGGGCTGCCTGGCCTCGCTGCCTGATGACCTCCCCCAGCTCGAGGAGCCATCCTTGGCTGGAATGGGAGGTGCTATGGCTGGTGGGGCCCCCAGGCTGAAGGCTGAACCCATTGAAATGGGGGGTCAGACGGACAGGGGCACAACGGCTGCCAAAAGGGATAAAGTTAGGGACAAGGATGCAGCCATGTGCAGTGTCATTGACGAAATGACCTGATTTGTACATCCACTCTCAACTCGCTCTTCTGCCTGAGTTTTTCCATAAAATGAACTGGATTCCATGATAAGTCGAAAGAGCATGGAAAATAAGTTATTTTTGTTTTTGTAGTCCACCTCAATTCCTCAAATACATTTGCAAGAAAAGGTTAACCTTCTGATTTTTTTTTTTTTTTTTTTTTTTTTTTTTTTTGAAAGAACTGACATTGTGTAAACTTCAATAAATTTAAATGAAATAATGTGTGTCTTTTGTGGGTGCTCATGTTTGAGATGTTGTTATAGACCTGTTTGAAGAAAAGTAATATTAATGGTACTATTTTTAGTAGTTATAATCCAATCTCTACCCTTTCATTTCTAGGTTAAAAAAAATGTCTTCAGTTGATTGGTTATCTTAACACTAATAATTTCCATGAAGTATTTCAGTCTGGCTTTCAGGTGTGCCACAGCACTGAAATGACTCTTCCCAAAGTGCTAAATGGCTTAAGGTTAAATGGAGACTTAGGTAACCTCTCCATTCTTCCTGCTGTAGATCTGCCTTTGTCACTATAGACAATGAGATTCTGCTGAACCAGCTGCACGCCTGGGCTGGCCTTTCTGTTAGTCAGACTGGGTCAGACCCCAGATGTGGGTTTAAATACTGCATTGTGCTTTCTTCAGTATGCAGATGACACACAGCTAGAGCCATGAAAAAAGTTAAATACAGACCACTGTACTTTTAAACATCTGCTTTGTTAAATCCTGGTTTATCAGGTGACTTTCAAAAGGAATGGAAAATATTAAGTGCAGGGATGAAGTGCACTGCTAGGACAATTCGAATCTGGCTTCTAGAAGCAGGACTGAAGTCCCATAAGACAAGGAAGAAGCCCTTTGCTAATGAGAAACAGGGAAGAACCAGGCTACAGTTTGCAAATATATATATATATATATAAACAAACACACACCCATAAATTGAGTAATGAGTGGAAAAAAATGGTTTGTTATTTTTTTTCCGCAAGTGTATCTCTCTGTAGCTGCTGATGTTCGTGGTTCTATCCAGTACCTGCTTAAGATGGCATAAACTTACAGGTCTTGTGAGTGGAAATGAAGTACAGAGGAAGCATATAATGGTGTACAGAGAATCAATGTATCTGAAAGACGCTAACGTTTAGTTTTAAACTTAAATATCAAAAACTACATTTTCAAAACAAGTCGCTGCGAGCAGGGTTCGAACCTGCGCGGGGAGACCCCATTGGATTTCAAGTCCAACGCCTTAACCACTCGGCCATCACAGCTGACGCCCTCTACTGTCTTATATGTCTTTTTGTACATCTTCGTAATGCATAATTTAATTGTTAAACATTTCCATATTGGCTGCTCAAAATATTTTCCAGTACTTCGGAATTACCAATTACGAAAGCTTTTTGATTTCGTTATTAACTTTAGTGAATGCTGTGAACATATCTTCAGATGCTTAAGTACCTCCTTAGCAAAAACTTTAAAATGTGCTTAGCAAATCATCATTATCCTGTTAGCTATTATATTTCGTAATTAATAGGTTAAAACGAACGAACATACTAATTTAATATGGACGATGAACGCTTTAGGTAACTAAACGTCTTATACAACATTTGTGGGAGGAGTTGCAGTGTCTTGTGTAAGTGCCCTTTGTTACGTGTTTTATGATAGGACGTTTCCATTTTTTTTCTGAAACTTTATTATAACACTGACGAACAAACATTCGTCAGATTTTTCACAGTGAAGCTAATAATATAGTCAAGCTACACCTTTCAGTGGCTCCGAAACAAAACGACTGTATAGCTGTATCCAAATCCCTTGTTCCAGACTTTTAGATAGTCGGAGTTAAAATATTTTTAACAGGGGTTGCTGTTAAGGATTTGACTTGTTAACCTCTAACTAATAAATATACATTCTAAAGACATATATATGGAGATAAATATATTTATTTTGTATTATATCGGTTTCATTGATTTGAACGAAGTAATGGTCAAGGGAGATTGCATTTGTGCCAGCTAAATATTTTAGTCAATTTAAAAAAAAATCAGTGAATAAGGTGAAAATAAACACTACACTTCTATAAATACTACACAGATCAAATAACACAGTCTGCAACAACTATGCTTCTGATCATACACTATTGTATCATATAATACGGCTTATGACCATGGTATGCAACTAAAATTTCGTGTGTCCCTTTAACTGAGACGCAGTTTTAGTTTTATCCAAGTAAAATTTAGGCCGAATTTAGGGACTACTTAGTCACGAGACCAAAAACCGTCGTTGTACATTTCAAGTCCTTAAAATCATGACACCTGTTACCATTACAAGCTCCTTATTTAATTCCTTTTTTAAATTTAGTCCCTGAAACTAACGCTAACCTCTTTATTATAAAAGACGGCACCCCTGCCACCTGATCTTTGTTATGAAACACCACACTGCCCGTTTCACAACAGGGTGTAACGCCGAGTGACGGACCAACCGGAGGAGCCCGTTGCTGCCACGTGTTTTTTTTGTGTAACGTGATGCTGTCATGCAGTAACCCAGACTTTATATAGCAGATATGCCGTGGCCGCAAGTAGCTCCACGGATCACACAGCGTGGAAGCAAGTAAGTATATACTGAATTACTTCTTAAAGACGACTTACAGCCAAAGACGGCAAGTGGAGACTGCTCATTATTTTGTACAAAAAGGGAAAGCGCTTAACGCTTTGGAAACCAACTGGAGTGATGGTTGGCAATACAATACATGGTTTAGTGTCGAATAACTAGAGATCATGAGACAAAGGTTGGGTCCGGGGGTATTTTAGGTCGCGAAAACCTTGGCGAATTGACAGAAAGCTTTTTTGAGAAATGTAGGCAGGACACTTGGGCAGCATTAGCAATGGAACTGCCGGTTACCTAACATGAAACCTCACTGGAGGCGTGTCAGTTCAGTACAGCAGTACCCTCATTAATACAATGCATTTCTTTTAACAGTAAGTGACATCGACTTTATCGGACTTCCGAAAGTGGACATGGATCTGCTGGGGTGTCCGATTTGCGGATGCTTGATGTGCGAACCCGTGACGGTGTCCTGCGGTCATTCTTTCTGCCGGAGGTGCGCGGGGACCAGCCTGCAGTCTCAGTGTCCAGTTTGCAAAGATAAGCTGAAGCCGAGGGATATCAGAAACGTCAAGAACAACGTCTTACTCTGTCGGATCATAGAGAAATGCTGTCCTGAGGAGACAAAGCTTAAGTTATGCCTGCTGGAGCATCTGAAAGCCTGCGACTATTTGCAAGCTTTGCGGATCGCGGATGATGGACTGGAGATAGGTATGTAAAATGGTCCGACGTCAACAAGTTGAAGTACATACGTAACTCCCGCCGTCTGTTTCCTGAACAAAAATATTTTGTATCTGATAACATAAAAAAGTATGCATTTATGTCTGCATTAATATCTTTACGAAAAGCCAGATTAAAAGTGTGAGTAATCTTATATCCACACTCGTTCGTTATTGTTTCATTATTCCTTACATAACGTAATTGAATGTTGTCGTTTGATAAAAGAGGTGGGGAAGTGGAAGCACTGAAAAGTAGCTCCGCCTAGACATTAGTCAAACTCTGTTTATGCCGTCCTGTTCAGGGATACAGTAGAAAAGAGTAGAAGCCTATGTATCTCTAAGGATCCGGTATTCATTCGATGATTACAGTCACATATAGAGGGAAGTTTTTGAAATAATAATAATAATAATTTGCTGCCAGACAGATGTCGTACTTGTGTAATTCCTCAGCACCTAACTACTGAGAATTGCTTTTGTTCATGTAAAAATCTCCTTTTATATTTGGAAGGAGACACAGGATTTATTTTGGTGTCTTCCAAACTGAAGGATTTTAATTCTAGTGATTGATGGGCTGGAGATGATGATGTTACACAAAGCAGCTGTTGTGGTTTTGCAGGTTTGTGCAAACTGACCTGCTTCTACCGAACATCAGACTGGGAAAGTCTGTCTTTTAGAGCTAGCAGGAAGTGGGTTTAGCTAATAATATAGCCAAGCTACACCTTTCAGTGGCTCCGAAACAAAACGACTGTATAGCTGTATCCAAATCCCTTGTTCCAGACTTTTAGATAGTCGGAGTTAAAATATTTTTAACAGGGGTTGCTGTTATGCATTTGAATTGTTAACCACTAACTAATAAATATACATTATAAAGACATATATTTGGAGATAAATATATTTATTTTGTATTATATCGATTTTATTGATTTGAACAAAGTAATGCTCAAGGGAGATTGCATTTGTGCCAGCTAAATATTTTAGTCAATTTGAAAAATTCAGTGAATAAGGTGAAAATACACTACACCTCTATAAATACTACACAGATCAGATAACACAGTCTGCAACAACTATGCTTCTGATCATACACTTCCAAACTGAAGGATTTTAATTCTAGTGATTGATGGACTGGAGATGATGATGTTACACAAAGCAGCTGTTCATCAGACTGGGAAAGTCTGTCTTTTAGAGCTGGCAGTGGGTGCGTGAATGATGCAGTGGTAAAGGCCAGCGTGTGCCCGACATACCCCCAGTATCAGTCAGGATTTAAAGCTTCCCATGTGCAAGCCTGTTGTGTGGTTTAGATGGGGAAAATAATGATATGGGCTTATCAGCTGCCATTTTAGGTAACGTGCAGACATAGAGGTCCACAAAGACATACTTCCATGAAGAATACTGAATATTCTCTTAATGGGAATGCAGACATGACGTCCTTTTAGTATTTTTGTCAAAATGTTGTCTATTCTTACTGTGGCTTACATAATCTTCATTTCCTCATTTGTCGCAACAGTAACCTAGGCTGAATGTTTTAAAATGTATTTTTCCCAACCAAGTGTAACTCTAAGCGACACCAAAGCTATTCTGAGGAGTCACTCACCTAAGTTCCTCTTGTTGCCTCGTCATTCAGGTGTACGGCCCTGTTTTGTTTCCTGCAGGAGATAATTACGGCAGCATCTTCTTCCCAGAATCGTGTCCTCCTCCAGGGGAGACCTGCTGAATGAGGCCTACATGCACAATCTGTGCCAGTGGCATGGAGGAATAAGGCTTCAGATTTCCATTTGAAAAACCTGCGCGCTCCATTTTGGGGAGGCTGCTAAATGCATACAGTTGCTGTGCTCAAAATGGATCTGAATATGATATTTACATTCATTTTTATATTTTATTTATTTAGCACTTTTTTCCAAAGCAACTCATTTTTGAGAAAGACAGTTGGGGGTTAAGGGCATTGCTCGGGGGCCCAGTGGTGACCCCACTCTGCTGCCCCTGGAATTTTGATATCTTCTGCTAGATTACTTATAGCTCCATGTCATATTTCCACTGTCTGTCCTTTCGTCCCCCCCGGCACACACACACACGCCTTATGCAGCCCCACATGACGTTGGCCTGAAGGTTCTGCGTGCGGAAGCCACTGCGGGTCTGCAGCGGTTGCCGGATGCCCTGCAGGACCTGGATGATGTCTGCTGCTTGCATCCTACCTGGAGTGAGGTGAGATGGGTGCTGTGGCAGGCCCGCTTAGCCAGGCCCGCTTAGCCAGGCCCGCTTAGCAAGGCAGCAATCCACATAAGTCATGGCTTTCCCTGTGGAAGCCAGTCTACTGCCCAGCCAGAATAATGCAATGCAATTGTCCCTGACTTCTGTGCAGGGATTCTTCAGGAAAGGGAACATCCTGGCAGATATGGGAAGACAAAGGGATGCCTTGGTTCAGTACCATCGATGCCTCCAGCTGCAGGGTGATTTTTTCCTGGCCAAGGACAAGATCAAGAACGTGAGATTTTACATACCTATATCTGGAAATGTGTCCGTAGTCCCAGCTGAACTAACTTCTTTTGTGCAAAGCCAAGCACAGAGTGTTTCTAAGAGTTTGAAGAAGAATGTGACAGACAGCACATTACAATAGCAATGTCTTTCAGCCCCAGGATCATTGCGAGTTATTAAGACTTAATAATTCTGCAATAATTAGTCCTGTGAGAGCTTTGGGGGTGGAGTTGCTATGCCCTGTCAAGCACTTCCCATTGGTGAACTCCAAGTCATGTGACTGGCAGCTCATGGTTTCAGGTCCTCCCCCCTTCTGTCTATAGGTGATATAGTGGGTCCTGTCTGCTCATCACTGTATTCTTGGCCAGATTTTGGAGGCAGAGGGAGCGAGGGTCCCAGAGGAGGTTCCCCAACTTCTGCAGGTGGTTTCAGAGCACATCCACAGGTCCCGTGCCACCAGCACCTCTGTAGGACCTGCGTCTGGAGAAGCGCCCAGGCTCTGTCCAGATGAAGAGCAGGATGAGGTGAGGTGCCTTGCCTTTCCTGCCCGTGTGTGCTACTGTCCGAGCAGAGGCCTCCCTTTCTGAGCATCCCATACCCTCCCGGCACCAGGCCGCACGTCCCATGAAGAGGACCTTCCGCTCCGAGTGCTGCCTCAGCCAGGCTGGGGTCTTCCTCCCTGCCACCGAGGATGACGAGGGACCACCGAGGAGGAGAGACGAGAGGCTGAGAAGGGGTAAGGTGGTGTCCTCTGCATCTGTCCTCTGGTCTGAGCGATATAAAGGTGCTCCGGTTGCCATTGTGTGAAAACATGTGATCAGGGGTGGCCCGTGCCCCGATCTGTGGAGGTTTGTGCTGAGCAAACTGGTCGGCTTAGGAAAACGTAATGCTACAGACTTCCTGTCCGTGATTTGCTTTCTCTTCCTGGAAGCCCTGGGCTAAAATTGCTTCACGGTTACATATAACATTAATATTGTAGCTGTCAAGCCTGTTAGCAGAACATGCTGCTTCCACACCTTCTAGGTAAGGAATGAGTTTGTTTAATAGTTATTGTGGTGGCTATTTGTGGCCAAAGCTCAGGGATCTCTTGCAAATGTGAGCTTTGAATGCAGTTTGTATATTTTAAATATGCTCTCTGTGAGACACACGGTCACAGGTCAGAGCGTGCAGGGGCAGCCACTAATCCCACGTCTCTGCAGCTGCTTTTGGTGACATGACTGCTCTGCCAGCCATGGGATTTGAACTGACAACCTTCCGGATATGTGCCGAGATTCTTAACTCCACATGCATGCTTGCCCCACTGACTCCTCACATAATTGTTCTCCGTCTTGCATGTGCAGACACACAGTCATGGTTATGCCGGCTGTTACACGCTTCTGCAGATAGAGGATACATCATTCATCAGAGAAGGTGTCTTTTCTCCCTCAGCATCCCAGGACCAAACGGGACAGGAGAGAAACCTGCTCCACAGCGTTCTCGGCGTGGCAGACTTTGAATGTCCTCTTTGCATCAGGTTTGTAGAAGAGGCGTCGTCACTGTAGCTCACATAGCGAGACTCAGTGTGTGCTGGATAGAACGGAATGGATGTGTCCTTCAGAGCATTGCCTGAAACTCTGTTATTCCAGTCTCTGCTGCAGCTGTCGCCGTGATTTTATATGTCCCTGTGGCCACTGTGTTCCCACAGGTTGTTCCATGAGCCTGTCACCACCCCTTGCGGACACACTTTCTGTAAAAACTGCATTGAGAGAAGCCTAGACCACAACCTGCGTTGTCCCCTCTGCAAGCAGTCTCTGCACGAGGTGCCCTGATAATCTGCTGTGTTTGTTTACTGAAGCTCTCGCTCCATGACACAGGTGGACATTGTGAAACACTGCAGCACACTACAAATTGCTGCAAGACATTAACAGCATTCAGTGCTCATATGTGTTTTCATATACCCACTCAGTGCTTCTCTTTCTCAGTTTTTTCTAGTTAAAATGCATCCCTATTGACCAAGGCCCTACACCTTTCTCTGTCTGTCCCGCTGCCTTGTCAGTACCTCAAAAACAGAAAGTACAGCCTGACAGCCGTGCTGCAAGACACCATGTCCCGCCTCTTCCCCCAGCAGCTGAAGGACAGGACGCAGGTGCACGAGGCGGAGATCGTCGAGCTCTCTGAGTGAGTGCCTTGTTATGGGCTGACAGGCCTTCAGCCAATCAGAAAACAGCATCAGCCTGGTTCTAAGAATGATTAGGCAAAACTCATCATTCTGATGTTCTGAACGCATTTCTCGCAAAATGCATTTATGCGTTATTTCTGTTATATAACCAGCTTGTTTTTCCTCTTGAAGCACTTGCTACGAATACATCATACATTATAAATGTTCTTTATATATAATGTGCAGGAAGTTCTCAATTTCTGATCTCCTGATCTACAAGTTTGTATCTCTATAAAAATTTGAGGGCAAAAATTAAAATAAAAAAATTTGCATGTAGCTCGACATGTGCTGCCCAGAAGCACTGTCTGTAGGCCAAGAGTTTTCAGATAGCTTGCTTTGTGAAATGTCTGACTGTCTGCTTTACACCTCGCACTGTGCATGCTTAGCCTTACATTTCACAGCATATTTTACGATGGTGCTCCATTTGTGCCACTTCGTTTCATGACACAACCTGATGCCATTAATACACCAGGTCCATTTTCTGCACTGTTTCTCCACAAGTGACCAAAAACTGACTGGGAATGTTACAATTTTAACAAAGTGGTGGTTTTTGATTTTTTTGTTAGTTTAAATGTGCATATGTTTTTGATTAAATGTTAATTCTAATGATACATTTGTGTTTCCTTTGTTTATTTAGCAAACATTTGTGCTAAAATTCTTTATAATTTTTATGTAGTTTTTATGGTAAAGTGCCTCCCGCTTTATGAGTTCTCGATTAACAAGCAATAGTTTGGGACAAATTAGCTCGTAAAATTGAGAACTACCTGTATATATAATGTAGATCATATACTATATATAATTAATATTATGTAAATATATAATTAAGCCAATTTAATGGTTATATACCTGGTTGCTACCTTTCAGTCTTACCAAGGACGTCCCAATCTTCGTGTGTACGCTGGCTGTTCCGGGAATGCCGTGCCCTCTCCACGTCTTCGAGCCTCGTTACCGGCTTATGATGCGCCGCTGTATGGAGACAGGAACCAGACGGTTTGGCATGTGCACCTATGAGTCCAGTGAGGGGTTAAGTGTCCCGTTGGATTACACAGATGGGCGTGGCGTGTGACGCCATCACCACGGTGACATGCCAGTTTCTCATGCACCTGCAGGTTTGCCGACTGCGGCTGTATCCTAGAGATCCTGGGTCTGGACCCCCTTCCGGATGGGCGGTCCTATGTGGACACAGTTGGGGGCAGTCGCTTCCGGGTATTGAGGAGGGGGAAGAGGGATGGCTACCACACTGCGGACATCGAATACCTAGAAGATCAGAAGGTTAGCACCGTGCTAGATGTCGGGCCCAAAGTGGATGTGCCTCCCTTTACTCTATATTTACCTATATGTTTGTACTGGTGATGGAGATAGACAAGGTGCTTGTGTGTGCGCTGGCTTTAATTGGAGTCCTGCCTCTTTGTGTGTCTGGGCTTTGGCCTCCTCTCAAAGGTGGAGGGTGCAGATCTACAGGTGCTGCAGGGTCTTCATGACAGCGTGTACCAGCAGACCCAAGACTGGTACCGGGGGCTGGGGGTGCCGGAGCAGACGCAGATCCACAGGCAGTACGGGCCGATGCCAGAGAGGGAGCAGGACATCCAGGTAAGCTCACGCAAGGGTGTCTCATTGGCATCTGGCAGTGACTATATGGCCTGAAGTACAGGGCTTTACAGCCTGCCAGTAGGGGGCAGTGTGTGAGAAGCTATAGGACTGTACAATGTTTGCACTCTGGTCTTTAAAGCCAAACCCTCCACACAGGCACAAACAGATGAGAGCATTACGGGTGACAGTTTTCCCTTGATGATGAGTGTGATATTGGAGGATATTCTTCATCCCTAAGTGGGGCCCCCGACCCGTAATGAGCCTTTTACAGGAAGTACCTTGTCATGATGTACAATTAATAATGTTCTGCACCAGTAGATGTGGTTGCCCCCCTTTGGGCCCTCAGGCCACTATCCCCCAGTACTGGCCTCCCTCCTCATGTTGGCACCCTTGACCTAAATGCATTTTTCTCCTTCCTCCATGTTCCCTGTGTGTCTCCGGGACCATCGCAGGCATCTTCTGATGGGCCTGCCTGGTGCTGGTGGCTGCTGTCAGTCTTGCAGCTGGACCCAACCTATAAGACCAATGTTCTGTCCCTCACATCCCTGAAGGATCGTCTTGGCCACCTCCACATCATACTGGAGTACTTATCCCAGACATAGCACCAGGCCTGGACCCGCAATGTGCCCCAGCACTCTAAAGCTCAGCAGTCTGCAAGATTTGTGCAGATTTGGCCACGTTAGCGCCAAAGACGCTCATCTCTTTCCCCATTGAGCCCACATTTTACCACATCTCCGAGTGTCTGGCTTACTCAAATGCAATCCAAATCAAACCCAGTAATACTTACACATTTGTTTGTCTCTCTTGTACATCAGTATCATAATCTTTAAAATGAGGCATTGTAAAATGTTTTTGAGTGGTGTTTTTCAAAGTTTTAAACTGATAAAATTAATACTGCATAAAAAATTTTTAAACTAGGAAGTGCATTGCCTAGTCTCTCCTGTAGAGGGCTGTAAACAAAATGCTGCACCAGTATGTGGTCCCAGGTTAATAACAGACATCAGGGTTCTGTGCTTTTGACTATCATCCTGCTCTTGCGGCACCATTGCCACGTTCAGCCTGGCCTGCGATATGTCACAGGAACAGCTAGAAGGCTTTGCGTGAATAATTATGGCAAAAACCTTTTTATTGGCTTCGTTTAAAAAAAAAAAAAAAAAGGCAAAACGTATAAAATGACTATGCTTTCTATAAGATGTGTTCTTGTTCAATGTTTTGCTCCTCTGAAACTATTTTGGGGTGAACAACTGACATGGGGAATGTGGTTTTGTGTCTGAACTAATGAAATAAAGAAGTATCACGGGTATAATACAGACCAGAGCACAGCTGCATTTTGACAATAAACCAGGGTGGCATGAGCGAGAAATGGCCATAGTGGTGCCCATGGAAAGGTCTCCCTCAGAACCTCTGCGTTTGCAAAGCCTCCTTTTCATGCACAGAACAGTGATTTATTTGCATGTTTTCCTTTTATTTTTTTACATTTAATTATTTTAGATTTAGGTAAATTTCATAGACAAAATGACAGATTTTTCTGTTACTTATTAAATACTGTGTCATGTAGAAATGTAACATTACAGTCCTTGATTGCTAAGGCACCTTTCATGAAACATACTTAACATTCTCAGGACTATAAGAGCGTTTCTAAGCACAGTTCATGCATACAGCACAGCACTATGGTGTAGCTGCAAAAGACTGTACCCAAAATAATCAACTCAGGTCTCAAAATCCCACCAATGAATTAGTTAGTGCAATCAATTAGAAAAACACAATCGGCTTTGTTTTAAGCAAGAGATGCTTAGATATATCGTGATGTATTCCAGTGCACAATTCTAAATGATGGTTGGTTCCCACTTTCTCATGGTCACTGGCTGATCATTCTACTTTACTAAACTGATACTTATTCAGGTCAGAGACACCAGTTTCTGCACTGCAATGCACTACATCACAGTATGTACAGTTCACTGGCAAGAGGATGGACTCACATGCACATGTAACTCCTTCAGATCTCGGGTCACAGTACAATAGCAAACAAAAACGTCACACAGCACTGTATGACACAAAAACAGCAACATGGCAAAACAAAACAACAAAATGAAAACAAAATCATGCAGTGTCCGAACCAGAAACACAGCAATGCTGTATCACTGCAGTCTATGGAATGCATTTTTACATTTTATTTTGAAAGCTTGGTTAACTGTTCTGCATGTCATGACTAACACGATGATCACACACATATATAGTTTTGGGTGTAAATTTATCACAGTGGGGAACTACATAATCTATTTTGACCAACAAGACTAAAGTAACTGAAAATAGTACCAAAGGATGAGAATTGTACAAACGCACTTGGATATATGTACTAAAACATTTGAACATTTGTGTAGCAATGAGAAATTGTGTTCTGCTGTGCAGAAATGATATTGTTGTCCAGGGACTACACTTGTTGTTTGGCAAATGTTCATTGCCATTTAAGAAATGCCACAAAGTCATCGAGAAAAACTGTAAAACAATGCTGATTGTAACTTTCACTTTGATGGCACTGACTAATTCGCATCGGTGGAATTATTTCCTGTTAAGGCATAAACCATAGTGCTGTGCTATATGCATGAACTGTGCTTAGAAATGCTCTTATGGTCGTAAGAATGTTAAGTATGTTTCGTGAAAGGTGCCAAAGCAATCGAGAAAACTGTCAAATAAAGCACACAAAAAGCGCAACCACTAGAGGGCGACATGTTCTCATTAATGCATGGTTGATATTTTGTAAAATAACAGGAAAATAGCAAGAAGAAGTGCAAGATAAATATAGTTCATGTTAAAGTACATTAAACAGTAAAGGTGACAGTGGTGGATTGGTAGGAAATAACTTACGGAGGCATCTGTTGCAGACTGTAGGTACAGTCCCTCACGGACGCTCTGATGCGTGGCGCCCTTGCCAGACCTCATCACTATTCCTGCTATCCTGCCAGTCACACAACCTGTAAATATCACCCCTTCAACCCTGCAAGAAAACAATGACAACAGGTGGGAGGCGCCGTGTCCGCTGGCTGCCCTGCGCCACGCTGGGCAGTGGGATGTAATCCACGGGCTTTTTTCAGCCATGAATAAAAAAGAGAAGAATGTGACATCTGTGGGTCACAGAGCAAGAGGAATGGGAAGCGGGAGCTGTAGGGTGTGAATAGGTTTGCATTGTACCCAGTAATGGTGAAAAGCACTTGCTTCCTAGCAAGGGAACCAATATACCATGATGAAGCAGAATCAGAGTCTGCTTTTTATATTGTCATTAATGAACAGTGGATGCACTGCACTGATCGCTGGCCCTTTTATTTCCCTGAGAAAGGGGGCCGGTCAGGGAGGGAATCGAAGGTAAAATCGATACAGATGAATGACTATCATGGGGAAGACAGGGCATGCAGTTAGGAGGCTCGCTATTGATTCAGGCCAGGCTCACAAAGCAGGAAACAATTTAACAACGAAAGCAAAAAGTTTATTTCGAGGTCAGGACATCTATGGCAGGCCTGTGTGGGTAACTGACACAGAAGAATGCAAAATGCTCCCTGTGTTTACAGCGCTGGGTGGTGTGAAAAGGAAAAAACACGCCTGGGAAAGAGGGACATTGTATTTTTGTCCTAGCATATTTTACAAGTCATAGCTTTCAGAATAAACTACACTGGTGTTCAGAGTTATCAGTGGTCTATCCTTCAAGGCAACGTGCGTTCGGCTTTGCCGGGTCAGACAGCATCACCTCTGTGATGGATTGCCGTTTTTTTATCAAGAAGCTCGCCTAGCAACTGATCAAACCAGGTATAAAATGATCTGAATGAACTTGGTCCCTGCAAACCTCATGTGAGAATAATTACGATCATCATCTACCTGCCGTTAAGGTCACAGACTGGAGCCCACACCAGCAGTGATTTACATACACTCACACTTCTAGTTTTCATTTCATTCATTACATACAGTCACCCTGCAGCTGAGGAGGAAGTGAAACATTGTCTTGCCTTAACATTGCCATCCAATCCCTCACCTCTGTCCTGTAACATCCTCATGTTTTTAAAGCCATGAAGGACTTGGGTTATTGATGCTCTCATTCCCTATTTACAATATGCACACACTAGATTGGTTTATAGCACTTTTGGAGAAAGTAAAGTCTACCTGGGTGTTCCTCAGTGATAAACATTATTGTGTTAGTCCGACTACAACCGGACTTGTAAAGTACATGCAAACATGTTAGTCTGACTGAAATCGTACTAATTGAATTTCTGGAAGTCGGACTAAGACACCCAGATAAAACGATTGGAAGTGGATTTACTCCTGCATGTATACGTTCAATCGGACTCAAACTGACCTATGGGCTCCATATCGCCACCTATTGTAGCAGAGTGGGACATACTTCACTCACTAAATCGATTCCCCACCCGTGCATGTACACTGGGACAAGGACAGCAGTCCTATTAAATGGTGTAGTCATGGTGTGGCTTAGTTGTGCATGTAAACGTACTCTGAGAGACAGAGAGAATGGAAAAAAAGTGCAGCATTGCTCAGAAGATAAAACGTAATCTCTCCTCTCTGGATCACGGTTACTTACAATTTTTTGGAATCCTAAAGAATCCTTTACTTTTGTCGTGAATACAGTTGTTAGTCCGGTCGAAAACAGCACACACAACCTTGATGGACACGGAAAAACAGTATATAAGAGGACCTCGACCAGATGAAAAATGCACCAACATGGTGGACGACGGTCTTAGCTTCCTGTGGGTGGTACGGTATGATGTTAATTGCAACCTACAACCACAGTGCTAATTGAGGAGTTAAAAAAGAAAACAAATCTGATATTACCTGCATTCCTATTTCGTTTTAGTTTGTGTTGCACTGCTCATTGTAGTTTTTATTTGTTTTTTTTAAAAAACTGTTGTTTTTATTTTTACTTCAGTTAAAATTATTTTTTCCATTCGTAGTTTTACTTTTAGTCTGAGTTTTCATTAACTATAATAACTCTGTCTCAGATCGGGTGTGCAGAGGCCTATTCCTGCTCTGTTCAAATGTTTATCTCGTGCCATTGTTCAGCAGTGACCAGAAAGGTCCAGGGATGAGTTCTGACCTTGTGGGACCATGCTCCAATGGCCGGCGGAGTTCTCTGACAAAGACCTTGCTTGACTGGCTGATCTATGTTTGCCCTCCTGCCTACTGCTTGAATGCAGTATCGCTGAGTTTATCATCTGTGAAAATGAGAAGCCTTGCAGCCCAGGAAGGACTGAATCAGAGCAACGGGATCCTCCATAGGGGGTTATGTTGTGAAAGATGACCACCGGAAAGGTCAAAGTCCCAGTTTTGCCAGGCACAGACTATAAAGGGTCATAAATCATGGCAGTCTTTGTAGCATGCCGTAGCGCGCAGCTCATAAATACTCCTCTGGAACATGGACATAACATGCGTAATGATCTAGGCGTGATCTAATGATCATCATAAATCCCACAGAGTACACACTGGCACTTCATCTCAGGTTAGCACGTCCTGTCATAATTATTGTGCATTCCCATAGGTCTACTTTTTCATGTCACCCGTCGGGCAGCTTGTATCAATTGCGTCGACTCGTTGCCAGATGTGATTATTGCACTATACCCGGTTACAGGTATCTGCACATTATCTCAAACTGAGATTACGTCCAGCTGCCCAAGGTTAAGTATACAGTGTTCAATTCTCTCTTCTTGCTTCTTCTAAATTTCTGAGGATCTGCTTCTGTTTTTTTTTTTTCCAGGATAATTACAGCGATTGCTTGCGGGACTTCAAAGCACGCAAAGCCAAACCCAAATTAGGAGCCGTAGCCCTGGTACCGCAATGTCATTTTCCGATAACTAGATGCAGTTCTGCTGTGGGCGGAGCCCAGCGAGTTCTCACCGTACTTCTTAGGCCGCCGCGATGAGCCGCGACACGGCGGAGAGGCAGCTGTAGTGAAGCAAGTCTGATTAGCATCCCGCCCGTGGGTTTAGGACGACGAGGAAGTGGGAGGCAGAGGGGATTTTCAGGTGGGGAGGCGGGTGAAGGAGCCAGAGCTGCTGACTGTGTGAGAGTGAGAGATTAGAAGCCTGACCCCCCCCCCTACCCCAGCACACCCATTATGCAGTAGAGTACTGCTAGCAGCTACATGGAGAGTCCTGCCGCGATTGACATTCCCGTGAATGGACGGCCAGCGCTGGAGATAACAGCCAGAGGGGCAGCGGCGGCAGTGGCCCCTCCCTAAGTCCACAAAAATGTAACGTAAATGAAAACAGCCAGCTGAAGCCATGCGTGTGACACGGCGCCTCCCCGCTGAGCCCACTGGCTGGGAACGGCAGACATTTTCTTGCATCCAGCAGGCACAGAAGTCTTGGATACCTTCGAAGATGCCCATGCCCATGCCCATACCCATGCCCATGCCGTGATGTGCCCTTGAGTGACAGGGAAATCCTTCCCCGGTGATTGGGATTCTGATTGCACAGTTGTGTTAATAATAGCTACAATTAATGTAGGGGAAAATGAATGTGATTTCCACAGTGCCCATCAGGGAATGGGGGTCAGGAGTGTATAGGCCTACATTCTGCTACTCGCACTTCACCTGCCAGTGCATTATTCTCCAGTGTATTATACCGGTGGCAGTTTGCAGTGTGCTTACAAGTGTGGGCTATTGCCATAGAAACCAAAGGCAGACAGATAAGAGGGCCTCAGACAGCTTAATCAATTCCATACACAATCAAAAAGTTATCCTGGCTATTAGCTGCGTGAATTTATTTGTTTTGCATTGTTTGCATATATTTGCTATTTTACTGAACAAAAAGAGTGAGGAAATGGCGTATGTATTTTTTTCTGCAGTACAGACGTACAGTTATACTTTGAGGGATTAACGTTTCTCTGAAAGTAGACTGTGGGGGAGGACTGGAACTGATAAACTCAACTTGTTTCACACCACTCTAATCCTACCATGTCAATAGTCAGATAATCCCACAAACAGAGTTTCAAAGCAAAGAAGCAAACATATCAGGGGCCTGACACCCCTGTCAGTAGGGGCACACAGCAACAAAGCCCGCGGAGGGAGACGTAGTTTAGGGGGGTGGCCTGCACTCTGCCAGATGGGGATGCTGCACTGGACATTGAAACATGACCTACACTGTGACCTCTGACAAAAAAGGGTGAAAACGAATAACTCTTCTAAAGCCTGTCTACAAAAAGCAGACTGGAGGAAATATATGAAATAGGATTTAATTTGATCCATTTTAAAATAGAGTTAAGTAGACAGGCAACGTCAGGAGCTGGAGGTGAGTGAGAGAACCAAAAGGTTGGCATGGTAACATATCTAGGAGGAAGAAAAGAGGTGGAAAGAGTGACGAATGCTGCACTGATGCTTGGACAGTGAGTTCACACTAAACAGGGTGTCTAAAGCTGTAATGCTGAGGAATTCACACACTGTCTTTGAGGGAAGGACGATTTTCACTTAGGAAACGGATACAACTAACAATGCAAGACAGTGTTATTTTGTGAAGCAGATCCAAAAAGCCAGGCCTCATGGTTTAATAGTGCTCACATTTGTGTCAGATCTGGAAAAGGGAACAGTACAACCCCAAAGCGAAAACCTGAACACTTCAAACATCATGCCCTTAACTCAGGTCTTGTTACATGACGACAATCACAAATGCCGGGTTGCCAACTCTCATGCATCTGGTGTGATACTCGCTCTTTCAGACTCATGCTCACTTAGGAAATCTTACAGCAAATCTATATTATTCCATCATAAACCTAAAATTCGCAACATGAAACGCGTTGGGGTTCTTGGCAGACACTACACACTACTTGCAAGGTAATAAAGCTGTTATATATATGTAAATGCATGTGCCTGTGTGTGCAGACTTGTCTTGAATTGAAAATCTCACGCCAACCACCTGACTGAAGCTGACAACCCTATGAATGTGAGCACTAAACAACATCTCCTTAACTCCAGTCTTGTAAAATGACAAAATAATCAAGAATGTGAGAACTTGTTTTTAATGCCAATTACTTTCCCACATCTTAATTCACAAAAGGACTGCTAAAACACAACAGAAGATGCATATCTACTTATCACAGTATAGACCATGTGTAAAATTACACTGAAAACACTGGAATCTTTTTGGCTGGCTGACCAATGATATACCGCCATATACTAGCTATGTCTACACATCCAACTTGAGGATAATCTGAGTTGTCAGTGGTGCAGGTTTCTCCTTCTCTACCCTTGTGGGTACCTGTGTACATTCTTTGACTACTGTTATAATGTAATGGTATTTGCTTGTTGCAAATCGATGTAGCTTTTCTCAGAGAACACTGTCAGTGTTTTGCGGTAAACATCCAACGTTCCTTCGCTCAATAATGGTGATCCATCAATATTTCTTGTTGAATACTTTTCTCTGCAATCACTTCAGAAGATGAAATGATTGAGAAATATATAGAACAGGCCAATGAAAGAATAATATAATGTACACATATATGTGATTTTTACTCACATGGTCTAGAATGTGGTATAAAGAATGCACCTTTTCTGATGTGATTATGACAATTTGTCAAATGCAGAATCAGCTAAATGGGATTAGGCTCTCGCTGTTTCGTTGAAAAGCAATGGAAATCCGTAAAATCTGTCTCACTCCAGTTTACTTACTGCACTGAAGCTGCAGGGCAGCTCTGGAGCTTAGGAAAGACCCGGTGATTCGTTACACAGAGGCTAGGAGAGAGAAAAACAGAAAGAGAGACGATGAAAAGGTGAAAAGAATTATGCGGAGATAGGCAAAGTCCACGGCTACATAAGGGAAATTAAATATGTTGAACGATACATTTTTCGTATACACTGATGAGTGTCTTTAGCCCTGCTGTGCAATCGTGGATCAGACTTGTCAGACAGATGAGCCCCACAGATGCTTGACACATACCTGTCCGTCCACATGATGTTACAGGACATGGGATTCATCAGGCCAGGTGAGTTTTTTCCATTGCGCCAAGGTCCAGTTCCAATGCTTTTGTGCTCATTTTAAGTGCTTTCAACACTACACAGGGGTCAGCATGGCCACTCTGACTGGCCATGACAAATTACTCCTGTGATCACCATTTGTGGCACATTAGCTCTTCTGTTAGTTGCCGAAAGCAGAAAGGATAATGTGGGTTCCCTGGTTGTTCAGCATCCTATTGGTGGTAGGTAGTATTTCCTTCCTCAGACCACTCTCATTAGGTACTCACCATGATTGACTGAGAGCACCCCACAAGTATAGCTATTTCGCAGATGATCTGAACCAGTGTTCCGGCCATAACAAATTAGCCCTTGGCAGAGTCACTCAGACCTTTATCTAAGACCAATTCGCCTGCATTCAACACGTCAACTACGAGTACTGTCACTCTGAGAAATGTGTGGTAATTTCAAACTGAAAAAGGGCCGCTCAACAACTTCATGCCAAACAATCAACTTCATCTAAGTGGCAAAGAATGACACGTAAGGCCTTATACTAAGCCAGATGGTACATAACTGCTGAGCCCTTATACTGAGTGGGACGGTACGTACCTGCCGACGTGTTATAATGAGTCAGACAGCACATATGGTCTGAGGCCTTATACTGATCGCCAGACGGTACATGTGCACAGAGGGCTTATACTAAACCAGATGGTGTGTATGTGGCGAGGCCTTATACTGAGTCAGACAGTGCCTACCTGCTGAGTTCTTATACTGCGCCAAATGGTACGTACACCCTAGACTTGTAGTCAAGACCGCCTAAACCAAGACCAAGACACTACCAAGACCAGAGGGTATCGAGACCAAGACAAG
>JAODKF010000002.1:14641177-14664926 GCA_026779585.1 Mormyrus proboscirostris | reverse complement strand
GTTATCGATTGGTTGCATTTGAAAGGCGCTAAAGGCGAAATAATAATAATGTTGCATTAACGAATGTTACGTTGCGTATCGATCTGAGACAAGAAGACAAGACAGCGAGACCAAGACAAGACCAAGACAATAGACCGTCGAGATTGTGACAAGACCAAGACAGCGTAAAAGTGGTCTCGAAACATACAACTCTAGTACACCTCGAGGCCTTATACTGAGCCGGATGGTAGAGATGGCAATTTTGGCACCCAGGATCGGTCCGTATGTTCCGAAGACGTCCCAAACTTCTGGTCTCCATACGGAGTTTACGAAATGTTTTGAAAAATCAGTTATGTGACCACTGTGGCATTGTTCATGGCGAGAGAAAAAACCTAAAAAAAAAAACCAAGAAAAAATCTGTGCGCGTTGGGCGTTTGTGGTGTTGTTGGTTTGAGGGAGTAGTTTGGCGATTATTATTACTATTTGAAATCCAATTGTATTAGTGGATCAGTTTAGCAGTTAGTGTGATTTAGGCATAAGTATAGTGAGGGACTTATAGTTATAATAGGTGTAATACCAAGGTTTTGCTTAGATTCAGTTAGAAACATAAATCAAAAAGCTAGAGTAAGCATAGACGCATAGATTACATATGCAAATATTAACACTGCTAACACAAAGACTGTTGTCTGAAACTGTGTTTTTGCAGTGTTCTATTCTATACAAATTAATTAAAACTAAACCATTCCTATAACCTGCTCCACATACAAAAACCTAAATAGGATGAGTATTCTAACCTCAGTAGATAATTAATTACTATGCACATTCAATACTTGGATGACATGTAAATTCAGAAATTATATTTTAACAATACACAACCATGGTAACAAATAATCTCTATAAATTATATAAGACCCAATTTAGGTTTTGATTGACTGTATTGACTGGGGGAATTCTGGTGCATATAAACATGCAAATAATGCAGAAAATGCCAGGCAGACAAGGTACAAAGACTGTACACATGCTGCGAGCAAAGTAAACATACTGCAGCAGATTTAAAAAGTACATGGCACACAAATGGATGTAAAATCTTGAGGAGCAGAATGTGAGACTAAACATGAATATTTAAAGATGAGAATAATAACCATCTGCAAATAAATTATGTGCAGTTAGAACACAAGGCACCGGATTGTATTATAACAAGAGAGGATGCTTCCTGACGTATTATGGCTATGGATGGAGAGTGTAACGTCTGGAGAAAGTGTGATGTTGGTCACCAGTTATGATACGGCCTCGAGCAGCGATAATCCCTAGTAGCATTTTTAGCACAGCATGGAGGAATGAGCCTGTGGCTAAATATGCTCCATTATAGAGGCCACTGAAGTGGACATGCAGACTTGTTCATAATATTGGTAACATCCTCTTCTCTGCTTCTGATATTAGTGCAAGAGAGGTTTCACGACCAGACTGTACACATGAGACATTAATAATCTAACATTTTTATGGTTCATACTAGTTGAATTACAGTTGGCAAAAAATTATCACACTAATTGCAGATATAGGGTACCTATGACAGAATATAAAATAATCAAAAAGAAATTATATTGTATTATGCACATTTTTGACGGTCCGAGCTTCATGACATTCGAAACTTGCAGCAATAGGCTTTTATTCTGCCATATTTGCTATAGCGGCAGTTCTGGTTTTTGCCAGCAGGAAATGCACAACAAGTGTTTAGAAAGTTTTTGAACTGTTTCGAAACATTGTTTGAATGTTTTGAAATTGTTTTGATGATTCGAAATTGGCATCTCTACCGGATGGCACGTACACCACCAGGCCTTATACTGAGCCGAGCGGCACGTACACCACCAGGCCTTATACTGAGCCGAGCGGCACGTACACCACCAGGCCTTATACTGAGCCGAGTGGCACGTACACCACCAGGCCTTATACTGAGCCAGACGGCACACACACCTCGTGACCTTATACTGAGCCAGACGGCACATACACCGCGAGGCCTTATACTGAGCCGAGTGGCACGTACACCACCAGGCCGTATACTGAGCCAGACGGCACATACACCGCGAGGCCCTATACTAGATAGTCCATATTATTTGCTGGGAATGATCATAATGTTCTTAAGCTGGATGCATTTTATAGCTTTTTTCTCAAGTTTTAAATAAGAAATACAGCCAGTGATGCTGATGAGTCACTTCTCCAGATCGAGACGTGTGAGAATGGATTCAAGAGCAGGGGATTGGTGAACATGGGAACTGATCAGCCAGTAGAAGGGAACCATTATACAGGAACTAGGAAACCTAAACCAGGATGACTTTTGTTTGCTGCGAACTAAGAAATGAATCTCCAATGGACTACAAGTTAGAATAGACTAAAACTTAGGAAATTAAATTCTGTGAAACTTGGAGAGTGAAACCAGAATTCTGAGCAAGAGACTCCAGACAGCATTGCACAAGTTTCCCAGGGAGCCAACTTGTAGGCAAGGCTGAGAGCTCTCATTACCGAGAGCCTGGACGCGGTACTTCTGGGCTGGTGCAGGGTCACAGGGACAGTCCTCATTATTTCTGGTCTGAGCATGGTGGTCTGTGGCAGGCATAACACTCACACTCACATATACGTAGACAATTGAGTATAAAGCGTGGATGGATATCATTTTCAAGACTCAAAAGTTCACTCAATGCAAGGAAAATGTTACTATGCATGCCCTTCTGGTAAACAGGAATTAAACACAAAACAGAGATCAAAATTGAGTATGAATGAAGGTACAATGCAGTAAGACAAAAATGCAATTTGAAGTGTATCTTACTTATAGCAATGCATTTCTGAGATACTTCTATAAAAGGTGCGGTAGGACACACTGAAGCTTCGCACCTTCATCTCTTGGGCTGAGTCCCACCCCGTTCTGTATGTGTGGAGTCCCCTGAATATGGGAGGGGTATCACCCCAAAAATAGCGGCTAGGACAACTAGTCACCCTTAAGTGTCCATAATGTGTGTGATCCATGTATTCAGGTACTCCCCTGCTTAGGCCCTGCAAGATGAATGGCCATATATCCTCACAGTGACCTGGTTATGTAGCACACAATGCCAAAGATACAGATCAGAGCTTGGAGATGCTCTCGCTAATTCTGCAGGAGCGGCCAAGTCACTCACTTCTGAGAGGAGCTCAGCACCTTCGTCAGCTGCTCTGGTAAATCATCCGTCTCCTTATCTGTGGCCAGATCTGAGCATCAGGCCTCCAGGTGGTACAGACAGGACTCCCAGATCAGAGGGGTCCTGGGGGGTTTGCTGGAATTGAAAAATGTGTTGATACATAATAATAACATGAATAAAATGGAGGACTTGAGCATGCAGGCACTGCAGCGTGGGCCTTGGGGACAGGTAGCCTGTCGCCACGGTGAACTGCTCCTGTCAGCTGTGTTCTTATTCACTGTCTGAGCAGGGCTGTGTGTCCCCGTGACTGCCGTCATCTTGGGGTTGGGAAGGACAAAAAAGGAAACCCGCCATTATCGCGCTAGCGGAACGAGGAAGAGCGTGCGGGGATGAAAGGGCTGCATTCAGGGGAGCACTTTCTTCTTTGTGTTCTTGTGACACAATAGACTTGATGAATTTACATTTTGCTCACTTATCTGACACTTTTATCTAAAGCAGCTTACAGTAGAGGGAAGGGGCACAGTATTTGTATTCTCCCAGGGATACAAATAAATCCACAAGATCCCACCCCAGCCAACAGGACACACTTTCTTTTTATAGTAAACACTGTAAACACTACAGGTGTAACGTTTCTGAAACCCAGACTGAAACCACCATGCAGCCAATCACGATGTCAACGGATCCACAGCATCCACACCCCCACCGCCACATGGGCAAGTGCAGCCTGTGAGCTCTCATGCTACTAATGTTACAAATCTCCTTTGTCATTCATCAATTAACAAACATGTAAATCATGATATTATTCTATTTACAGTTAGGGCAAGCTGCATACTTTGTAAGTATTACTCTGATTTTGTCTTCCAACTGCATGCGTCATGTGACTATTTTGGTCCAATCATGATTGAGTGACAACGTCTCAAACACTGAAGATGGATAATATCTGTGAGTTCAAGTCAGCAGAGTGGGAACATTAGGCTATCCAGCGGAGCATAGGGACAGCAGTCGTGTCATAGACGAAACGTACACTTTTTGGCACGCTTCAAAAAAACTGAATGCTAGAGCATCAAGAGCCCCAACATTTCAAACATGTAAGTGCATATCAGGAGACATAATGGAAGAAAATCTCAGCAGCACACGAAAACTAGCTAGGAACCAAATCATGGATTTGGAGAATCTTTACAGCCCTGGTAATTACAAATGCACATACACATTCTATATGGACAAAAGCATTGGGACACATGGCCATTACACCTACAGGAACTTCTATGACATCCCATTCTAAACCCATGGGCAACAATCTGGAGTTGGTTCCCCCTTTGCGGTTATAACAGCTGCCACTCTTCTGGGAAGGTTTTCCATAAGATCTTGCAGTGTCTGTGGGAGTTTTTGCCCATTTATCCAGAAGAGCATTTCTGAGGTCAGGCACCGATGTTCAATGTGAAGACCTGGTTTGCAATCTCTGCTCTAGTTCTTCCTATGGGTGTTGTGGTTAAGGTCATGGCCAGTCAAGTGCTTCCTCACCTAACCATATCATTATGGACCTTACTTTGTGCACTAGAGCACAGTCATGCTGGAACAGAAAACGGCTGCCTTCCCCAAACTGTTCCCACAAAGTTGGAAGCATGGAACTGTCCAAAATGTCTTGGTATGGTGAAGCTGTTACAGGCACAGCACAGGAGGAAAAAAGGTGGCAATCTACAGCGAGTCTCCAACACAAAAGGGGCTTATTATGAAAAGAGAACAAAACGGGGAAAAGCATAAATAAAAGGGACTACAAGGCGTTCAGAACAAGATGGGAGCAATCAGAACTAAATAAGCTACATAGTAAATACACAGGGGACCAGACTAGAAACCTAACAAATACAATAAAGCAGCCAGAAGCAGAAAGAGAGCAAGTACTTAAATACAAAAGTAACAAGGACTAACAAAGGACAGGTGAGGATCATCACAACATCAACCAATCAACAAAGGAGCAGGGCAACAGGCGACAGGTGGAATGAACTATAATAAAGGGGCAATGAACAAGGGAACTCCAAGACTAGGAAACATTAACCACACAGCACAAAACTTAGGAACATCTCACAGAGGCTGAAAGACTATGAGCAAAATCAAACAGGACACACAAAACAGGTCAGCCTCAGACCACCCCCCCCCCAGAGAGTTACCATTTCAAAACCACATGCTCAACCCATTGAGCTATGCAAGCAGCACAAGGTACAAGAGAAACAAACGGGGAATGAGATCTACACAACAGAGGGGGAACCTGTCCAGATGTTTAAGCTTCATGTCATTTCTGGACCAGGCAGACTCTCATTAATCATCACTGATGAATAAAGATCTTTTCCCTAATCACCGTGAAGCTGTAAAAAAATTTTCAAACCCTAACTGGATTTACAAGAACACATCCTCAGTATAATTTCAGAATAATAGCAACATCTCATTAACTAATGCTGTCATTAATATATCAAGGCATATGGACTGGTTAGCTGCTGCCAATGTAAAGCACTGGACAATAAGCTGAACTCTTACAAATACTACCCTTAGGGATTCTTCTTACTCTTAAGTAATAAAACCAGGTCGAGAAGCACAGATTTCTGTGAACTTGAAAATGACATAGAGGATAAGCACCTCAACAGGACCATCACATCCTTCCCACTGGGCTTGACTGAACTCATTATGACAGGAAACAGGTGACTGCTGGAATCTGGGGCTGGAATGGGAGGTTCCAAACAAGAAAGACAAAGAACAAGACAAGTGTGGCTATTCTGCTTGTATCAGCACTTTGCCTTTGTTGCAAAGAACATCATATAACGTCAGCTTACTAACGCCAGCTATTCTTGATAAGTCTTAATCACAGCCCTCTGTGTTTGATGAGCAAACCAAAGTACCAGCATCGGCACTAAACCATAAAGAGAGTAACTCTTGGTGCTCCTGGAGCTTCACAGTGCACTCCGCAGTTATCAGAGTATGAATGACCTCTCCCAAGACTTTTATCTGAGTTTTTCAGTATTTAAAAAGACAAATTGTAAATTATTTATTAACAGAACAAATCATTAACAACTTACATTTGGTGGAAGAGGTCATTTGTGTGCAATGATGGCAAGAAAATGGGATTTGTCCATCCATCCATCCATTATCTGCTATTTATCCAGGGTTGGATCGCAGGAACAGCAGTCTAAGCAGGGATGTCCAGACCTCCCTGGAGGTAGACTGGTTAGGCAACTCCCATGAACCCTGCAGTATCCTTGTGAGGGTAAACAGTTGGTCCAGCATTCTGCGGCCAGTACGGAATTCACATTGTTCCTCCTGGATCTGAGGTTCGACCAATGGGCGGTCCCTCCCCTCTGTACCCTGGCATGGACCTTCCCAGGGAGGCTGAGAAGTTTGATCCTCAAATGACCTTGATGGGCCAAATGGTCTTCTTTAGTTTGTAAATTTCTTGTGTTCTTATGTTCTTATGAGGATGGGACACATCCTCCGGTCCCCTTTCTTAAAAATTGGAACCACCACCCCAGTCTGCCAGTCCAAAGGCACTGTCCCCAACCTCTATGCAATGGTGAAGAGGTGAGTCAGCCAAGACAGCTCAACAACATCAAGAGCTTTCAAGGACTCATCCAGCCCAGAGCTTTACCACAAAAAAGAATTTTGACAACTTCAGTGACCTCAGCCCTAGAGATGGGCAAGTCCTCCTCTGAGTCTTCCAGCTTCAAGGAAGGCATATCAGTGGGATTCAGGAGGTCCCTAAAGTACTCCTCTCACTGCCTGACTTTAAAACCATTTGAGGTCAACAGTTCTGCATCCCCACTGTAAACAGCAGGGGTGAAGCCCTGCTTCCTCATCCTGAGTCACCAGATATGTTACCAGAATCTTTTCAAGGCCGACCAAAAGTCCTTCTCTAAACTCCTTTCACAACTGAGTCTGGTGAGCACAACTACATCTAGTCGGTATCTCTCTACCTCCCACACCAGCTCAGGCTCCTTTCCCACCAGAGATGTTACTATCTATGTACCAAGAGCCACTTTTGGTAGCTCATGATTGGTCCATCGAGCCCCCTGCCTTCAACTGCCACCCAATCTACATTATACGCGACCCCCACTCCCCCTTCAGGTAATAGGCCCACAGGAGGGCAGACCCATGTTATTCCTTCTGGCCCAATGGGTGGAGGCCCAGCCACAGCGGGCTCATCTTTAAGCTCCCAATGGGTGGAGGCCCCAATCCGGGCAGTGTAACATAGTCCATTATATTGTTCATCATGAAGGGTTTCTGAATCACACTTAGTCTAGCTGCTGACCTAGGACGAATTCGCCTTGGGAGACAACTGCCCCCAACTACAGAGCTGCTAGGATCAGAAAGGCACACAAACCCGGACGGACACTGAATGGAAGCTGAAAGACTGAGCCGACGGGGGGGAAGGGGGGGGGGGGTGCTGGGGGTGATGGATCACAATCATTTTATGCGTCATCTAGATAAAAGTGTTTGAACCTGCATAAAAAGAGACCCAAAAAGAGAGCAAGAGGAACAAAAAGAGAGAAAGCTGCTTACTCTACATTAATATTGCCGCATGGAACTTGAACTGGAAAATATGATAATACCTTCAGTTCAGGCAATAAACAGCAGCTTTATGAATGTTTGCTGTGGGCTCTCTGAGGAAGCATTTGGGAGGGAGGTCAGCTATAGTGAAGCATTGACAGATTGTATGAATAATTAAAGAACAAAGCGGATATTTGCAAATATCTGAATAACAGATGCTCTTGCAGACAGCCCCCCCTCACCCATTATATTATTTGCCATATATATTTTTTTTTTTTTCTAACCATGTCTTATCATTTTTTATCATTAATCTTTGAAGCTCTGGAATTAAAATCATAAAACCAGAATACTGCACATTTTTTTGCTAAATTTGTTATCCATAACTGTGCAATAACTGTATGCGACTGTTTGTCAAACCTTTCTGAGACCCAAAGGAACATGGAGGAATTTTGTCCTGCTGTCCTATTCGTCTTTGACTTTTGGGTTTGCTCAAATTCGTTTAGTTTATTTTAATTTGTTTAAGATTTGTAGCATGACCCATATCAATGTTACAACCCCGAGGATGTTATAAGTCTTCAGCAGAATTCACCAGCCCAGAGCTGAATGCATGTTGGACTTATTTAGAAGGCTGGTTGACTTCTAGGCATTTTCCTCCTAATAGTTCTTGCTGCCTTTCATTTGAACTCAAGTCGGAAATTTCAACTGGAACACCCCCAGTGGCCTGTACTACGAAGCGAGGTTACTGGCTTATCAGGGTAACTTGATTTAAGGTAGTCTGGGCAAAATGTAAGTGAACGAATATGAAGTCCATTTAAACTGGGGTACCTTAAATCCGACAGGCTGTCCGGCCAAGCAAGAAATCCTGCTTTGTGATACAGGCCTGTGGTGTATGAGTGTCTGCGCAGGGGGAGCAGCCTGGTGCATGCCTGCGCAGGGGGAGCAGCCTGGTGCTGAAGGAGCTGCCTAGGGCATACAGGGACTTATATCTAGCCCCGATGGCCAGTTTGTCCAGCCTCTTCTGCCCCAGCAGACGACCATGTAGAAGATGGCTGATGCCGCCTGTATGCAAAAGGACCTTAGTCACCCCAAACATGTGGGCCTGACTCTGGCCCTTCTTGTCCAGGGCAATAGTGCTGTCCATCTAGGCCAGCTTTTTGTTGCTGGACAGCCTCAATTTCCATACCCTGAATGCTTGCTGGACTGACTGGTAGCAGCTTTGCCATCTGAAAGTCCATCACATATATATAAATATATATGGGGCAGCTATGTTGGAAAGGCTGCTTTAGACTGGTTTAAATCATTCATTTAAATGATTTCAGTGAGTTTCCTGCCAGGACATTGACAAGAGCTCCATGGTTCCTGCTTCGCTCCATTCCCGAGTCCTAAAGACTGCAGAGCTGAATCTACGCTGATGTATGTCGATGTTTTTCTAAGGTTCCTTGCACCTTCCTGGACAATTTTATGCCCTGTTCTTGCAGAGGTCTCTGCAAGGCCACCATGCCCAAGAAAAAACACCCTAAAATTCCAAATTCACCACTAACAATCATTTGCTGCAGTCCCAAAAACATTGTAAATGGTTGGCTAACTTTGTCCAGATTAACCGACATCTAAAGAACAATAAATAGGTTTTCCTGAAATCCATTTAGTTGTAGCATAAAGTGTCCCTAAAACCTTCACATCCCTCACAAATATGGTCTAAAGCCTGCAGTTGATAACCAATGTATTGTGAGCCAAGACTAGCCAAGATCCAGACTGGAGCCTTTGCCAAACAGTTGACCAGTTGACCTTAACTTTATCTTTGAGTTAACTAGGGGGGAGTAGCTCTCATGTACTGTAGGAAGGCTGCACATCTGACTACCTACCAAACCAAAGAAACGAAAACAAAAAAAACATGCAAACATTCTGAAAATAAGACCTCAGAGATCTTCTGCTTATTGTCTATGCCATTAGGCTGTGCTGCGATGGGAGGTGTTTAACAATGAATAATAATAATAATAATAATAATAATAATTATAATAATAATAATAATACATTTCATTTATAGTGTCCTTTACATCACAGGATCTCAAAGGGCTACAAGTTAAAAAGAGACTAAATAAACAATTTAAAAGTAAACAAACTTAAAACCTCTATGCGGGGGAACCAAAGGTTTTGTTAAAAAGAAAGAAACGTCTTCAGAGGCTTTTGAAACAGTCAGTGGGCTGTGGTGGCCTCAGGATGTCAGAGAGGGCATTCCACAGGCGTGGCCATAATGCTGGGGGAGGGACATGCCTGAGCGGTGGCTTCCATTTAATTAATGCTTACTGATGTCCCTGAAAAGATTATTTGAAAAAAACTTGCTGGACTGGGGTGTTGTTGTGGTTTTGCTTATGGCAGGCAGGGGGGTTAGTGCAGCTCCAGCTCTCAGGCTGATAAGTAGGGAGCGGTCGCCAAATGCTGTTTTTTTTTTAAAATTTAAAAAAAAAAATTTTTTTAGAGCTCTTAATGGAATTCAGGACAAGTGTGAGATTTCCTGTAGTGTGAAGATTGGCAGTCTTAGGATGATTAATTTTTCAAGAGAGCACAGGAAACTTGCTGTGGGTTTGTCAGAAACAGAAAAGGTAGGTGCATAGGTAATGATTTTCTGTGCAATGCTGAGAATGAGGCCCTTCATTCTCAATGGACCCATCAAAGCATTGTGTTTTCGTCAATTTATCACCTAGCAGCTAAGAAATACAGAAAGTTCTTTTGCATTATTAAATAAGGACATTTAGAGCTGCAATAACACTGAGGGTTCCTAGCTGGTCGACACTAATTAATTTAGAAATCTTCCATCATTTATGGAGAGATCTCACAATAGATGCGTCCAGTAGGCTTATATTTGGCTGGAATTTAAAGTATCCAAGAATGTGTTTGGTTTTAAGATCCGTTAAAGCATCTTTAAACAGATCGTCAGAAAGACACCAAGCATTGGTATTTTGTAGATTTACTGTTAAGATTTACTGAAGGTTTTTCCCCTGTACTGTATCAGATGCTGGGGTCCCTCTTCATTCAGATGCTGGGGTCTCTCTTCATTGGGATCCAGGATGTGCCTCGCAGCTGTGGAAGAGAACAGCTCCTTTGTGCTGTTCATGGTAAAGCTGTTTTACTCCAGAAAAGATGTGAGTCTATCCCACTTCTGATTCCTCTGCCTTTGGATCACCTGACTCCAAGAGGTGATTCCAGACATCTTGCTTTGTAATTCAATTTAATTCAGTTTGGGGACTGAGTCAGCCACCTATCCATCTTCTTATCCGGTATAGCATTGCTGTGAGCCAATCCTAGCAATCACAGGGAAACCTGGTTAGGATGCCATGTCCAGCACAAGGTGCAAACTCACACACAAAGGACCAATCCACCTAAACCAGTGGTGGGTATGGCTAACTGAAAAGTTCACTTTGATAACCGTTAATCCTCGAACTCCAAAGTTTAATTCAGTAACGCTAAATCAATAAACCACTAAAAATCTTAGCAGAGGCTAACAACAATGCTTACTTTTCTTATATAACTTTGGGTTTGGTTTGGTTTTTGGCTTCAAAACCCTTAAAAACATACATAGAAGCTGAAATCTTACAAGTTATACATAGAGCTTTCCAAAAAGGTACAGTATGCCAAGATCACAGGATGATCAGGGTTTACACAAATAATTAAATGCATAAATTAAATGAAACACCATTTGCAGTCAACAGTAAACATGCAGTTTATTAACTGTAAACTTGTAGCAGGGTGAGGCTGAGATTCTAAGAGTAATCTATGCTGCTGCTGGCCCTGTCAAGTCTAAGCACGGGGCTGTATGGGGTCTAGCAGAGCCCACATAAGAGGTATACGCCATTTCAAGCATTTATGCTTGTGTGCTGGTTCACCCCTACGGCAATGCCAGTGGATTGACACCATTAGATTCAATACAATGCAATTCAATCCAATATGATACTATTCAAAAGAATACAATGCTATGCTATTCAATATGATACAGATAGATTGATTTTATTTGGTTCTCAGAAGACAGCAAATAATAAAGTGCAATTTTTACTTCATATTTTTTACTTCTGTCACTATAGTTCAGAAAGCATGTTGTTTATGAATTATGCATTTATAATAGTATAATTATATTTTATACAACCGTTCTGATCAAAAAATCAGACTGGATAAGAGGCATTCTATGAGTGCTGTTATCTGAGTTTACATTTCCCATCATATCTGTAAATTTAGTTAATGCAAAGTAGTTGCTATGAGTGAGCTATGATGCATTGGAATGTTGGCAACAGTCAACAGGAACCCTGTAGGAAGTATTGCTTTTTTTTTGCAGGGGCCCAAAAATGTTTAAATAAATAATCAAGCAAAGTATTATGTGTTGTGACTCATTACTGTTACCTTATAAATGCTACTCGATGAACTGTTGTGTTACAGCAATAACACAGCCTACGGCCTAATGCTTACGACCAAATCACAGTCATGATATATTGGAGTGATTGTGATCTGTGTCACCATGACGTGCAGTTACCATGCTAGAACGGTGCGTGTCAGGCTACAGTATAGGCCAGGGCTCTTCAAATTTAGACCTCAATTCCAAATCCAGGCCTTGTTTTCAGTTCTCTCAGCTAGTTAGTTTAATAATTACTGACTTTGATTGGCCAGAGACTTCTCACCTGGTTCACAAGTAAAGGAAGATTGGAAAATCAGCAGTGCTCAGCCCTTGAGGGCTGTCATTTGAATAGCCCTGGTGTAGGCTGTCAGATAGGCTATAATGTAGGATGCATACAGCAGCTACGCTGCACACATGGCATCTATTTGACACAGAAGTGTAAATCAGCCTGTAAGACTAACGCCGTAAGTCAACTGTACTGGAGAAGTACACGACACTGCTTGCCTGCTGCTGCGTCAACCAATCATCTTGTGTTTATTCAACTTGTGTTTACTCATAGTCAGCTAACTGCATACCAGATAGACTGTTGCAGACAAGTTATAACAGACAGGAACAAATATGTATGATTTCAGTGCACACTTTACTTGTGAAAAAATGTTAGTGGATTTGCAGTTGGCAGAATTAAATTTAACGGAAGTTAATTGGTCTTCTGACAGTTTTCAAAGTTAGCAGAAACACTAATCCTCTTCAAAGCGTCAATCAAGGGTCCAAAAACCCAACTGAGAGTGAAGGGCTGTTTTTTTTTCTTTGAAGCAGCCATAAGAAGTTGATTTGAGCTATAAGTAAATCACTAGTGAGTTATTTCTGAGTGCTTTGAACAGTCTTGTTATTTTCCTCTACTACAAAGCTTACTTTGCAAAGGCTGACGGTTATGGTGCCTGACAATATAGATCAATGTATTGAGATGAATTCATTATTATGCTGGTGAATCAATACATTGATCAGTAATGTCAGAAACTTTAGTACATGCATTTGTACTTTAGAGTTGCACCTGGATTTTTGGACATTTGGTTAACATTCATAAAGGAAGCATTACCTGATGATCTTTGCACTACAACGCTTTTGGGAAGCTCACGCTTGTTTTTGTAGTGCAGAACGCTCTCTCTACAATATTTTCACTATGATGCTTTTGGGAAACTCCTATGTTTTGTAGTCATTCTTTTTTGTATGCTTCCATAGCAATGGAAGAGACCCTTGGGTAGCTGACTAGCTAGCTAAGTAAAAAGTCATTTTAGTCTCAAAGATGCTCAACATATTGACGAGTTTATCGGAATCAACCAATATTCACTGAGAATGTTGCCATCTGTCAGATGTGTCAATCTTGGGTCACAGTTCTGGCCAAAATTTAAACTTTATTAATAATGAAAGTTAGTAGCAGCAGAGTTAAAAATGCAGCTGCTAAAGCAATGGAGATGACTTCACAGGATTATCAGCCATTTCTCTACTGGAGGGCAAGGGAATTTACCAGCTGTTGCTTAGAAGACGGTCTCAAAGTACTGACCCATGATATGTCTATAATTCTTTATTAAATCTGGCCTGAAATTTTGAAATTTTTAATTTAATTTAATTTAATTTAAATTTTTTATTTTTGCATTCATTTAATACTGGTACTATTCAATGCAATTTTATTTGTATAGTGTATATTGTACATCATCACTTGTATAGTGTATATTGTACATCATTACATTGTCACAAAGCGCTTTACATTGTTCCCGTACAAAGCCCTCACTGAGCAAGCCAGAGGCGAGAGTGGCAAGAAAATACTCCCTAGAAGGAAGAAACCTTGGGAGGAACCAGATTCAGAGGAGAAGCCCGTCCTCCAGGGGGCGGCAGAGAAAGCACTAACCCTAACCAGACCCAAAGGGGGAGCTCGTCCTCCAGGGGGCGGCAGAGGAAGCCCTAACCCTAACCAGACCCAAAGGGGGAGGTCAGACGTCAGACTGTAAGGTGCACACATGGTAGGAGATTTAAAGGAGATACAAAGCTAAGGAAACGCAAGGATCAGACCAGGCTCACATAAGGCAAACACACACGCCACAATCGGATAGAAGTAATAACACTAACGGCACCAACAACATTACAAGGGCTTTTTACAACGTTCCAGCATGCTCAGTGTGTCCCAATATCCCAGCATGCTCAACATATACCAATATGCCAGCATGCTCAGAATATACCAATGTCCCAGCATGCTCAGCGTATCCCATGGTCCCAGCATGCTCAACATATACCAATGTCCCAGCATGCTCAGCGTATCCCAAGGTCCCAGCATGCTCAGAATATACAAAATGTCCCAGCATGCTCAGCGTATCCCAGGGTCCCAGCATGCTCAGCATATACCAATGTCCCAGCATGCTCAACATATACCAATGTCCCAGCATGCTCAGCGTATCCCAAGGTCCCAGCATGCTCAACATATACCAATGTCCCAGCATGCTCAGTGTATCCCAGGGTCCTAGCATGCTCAACATATACCAACGGCCCAGCAGGTTCAGTGAATTCCAACGTTCCAGCATGCTCAGTGCATCCCAACAGCCCAGCATGCTCAGCGCATCTCAATGGCCCAGCATGCTCAATGTATCCCACCGATGCCACAATACCTTACAGTTCCCATATGCCCAGACCAAGGTGCCCCCCTAGTAGAGAAGGCCCGATTACACCCCTAATCGAATCGTTCACTCAGTAATCCTAATCGAGTCAAGCCAGCAATCTACGCCCCTAGTATCTGATGGCTTTGTTAGCACGCTGCTTGAGGTTTTGTCTTTTCCTCTGTCTTCTTCACACTATGTGATGTGCAGTATCTTTTTCTATAGATATTTCATGGCACTTTGTGTTCTCCAGATATTGCTCTCCACTCCAGATCCATTTGGATTCCGGGGTAAATATTACCAATGTAGATATTTCTTTTATATTTTAATTGGGTAGCCAGTTTGTTCAGTTTTAAAGTTTTTCCCATTAGTGTTGTACATATAAATCAATAAAGACAACCAAATGAAAAACTAAGCTGCTAAGGAACTTCAAAAATTTGAATAAATCGACCATTTTAATTATTGAAGTTCTTCCAAAAATGCCCTATATTTGAAATGTCTATTTTTTTTACACTTGGTGGAAACAAGAAAAGATTTGCGTAAGCCTAATATGCATGCTATAGAAAATAACACTTGTTTTGCTCTGTAGTGATTAGAAACTCATTTTCATTTCCTGTGTCACGTCAGGCAGAGCAGGGCGCGCGGCTGTAATCTTTCCTGGGTTTTTTTGAGGGGCACTTTCAGGTTTATTAGAGTTGGTGGCCTGTGATTGCCTTTTAATGAAAGAATGACTGTGAAGGAGAGATAAGGGTGAGTTCAGACTTGGAGGTCCTTGGTGGGATTAGAATAATTATCAAAAATGCCACGTCTTAAAAAAAAAAGTCACAATGGAACATTACTGAATGCTACATTTCCAGACTAGAGCTGTCCATTTGCATTCCAGTAATGGTCCAGTGGACGGCTTTGAATAAAATTAAAAAGAAAAACACTATTTCCTCTCAAAGTTCTGTCGTTTTCTAGATTAAGGGGTAAAAAAAGCCAGAGAAGGTGGACTGTGTAGTGAAAAGATGGAATTCAAATTCTTATACGAGCTATATGTGTTGGAGAGCATTCCAGTTTAATTGCCTGCTTCTGATGAGCAAGAAGCTGTGAGCCTGCAGAGGATTTTGGGTTTTGTCACCCTCCTGAGCTGCCTCCTGCTCTCAGAGTCCCCATGTGGAGTGCCAGTGAGGACCGCAGGGGCTGTATCAGGGTCACACTGCTAATGCAGGAATCTCATCATGGATGCTGCTACAGAAGCCGGCGGAAAGTTTTTGTGTCAATGTGGAGACCTTTCACCGGTCTCTTCTGTGGCCTCATCCAGAAGACAGACATAAATGAATGACTTTGTCAAGGCTCTCCTTTAAAGGGCAGGAAGGTCTCCATCCCGATTCTTTGCTCTCTCACTTCAAAGGGAATACATCAGGCCACAGCTGTTTCCAGCTGCATTCCATTCTAACACCTTAATTATTGATCATAATCATCTTTCAAAGTGAAACTGGGCTTATATTGGATAGTAAAATCACATCTAAATGTCCTGACTGCGCTTTTTATGCACAGAGCTAAACGATGGTTTTCACATGGAGTGTAAGCTGTTCTTAAAATTTATTGTGCTTTTCCAAGGATTTTTTTAAGAGCTGGAGATTTGACATTTTTGGCCCCATACCATGAATTTATCTCTGCTGTAATGTCTCTTCAAACTGAAACACAAAGATAAATGACATTTCTGGACACATTTTAGGTAGAATTCAGTTTTTTTTTTAAATTTTTTAAATATACACATATATCAGAGCAACCTGACCACTGACTTCTGCTAAGGAAGAGGTTAGATTTGGTTACACTATGACTTTGTACTTTGTACTCAGGTGGGGAAAATTGGAAAAATGTTGACCTGAACATAAAATTTTTTATCAAAAATCCTAGGTGTCACGCCCGTGCAGGTGGCACCCCACAGCCGCTCCCCAGGAAGCCTAATTAGGGGGCAATAAAGGAGGGGACCGACCGGCAGGTCACTGCGAAGTATTGCGCCGATCATAGCGAGCCGTGCCGAGCGAGTTTTGTCCCTCGTCTCCCTGTATCTCACGAACCTCTCCCGTTTGCCCTCTGTCTTTTCCTCAACTCACCTGCCTTCCTCCCCCAGCCCAGCTCCCGCTCCTGACCAGCCCGTCCAGCCGAGCCCAGCTGTTTTTGTCTCCCCTTCCCGGTGTCATCCCGTCCTGTGCTCCTGTGTCGGACGGATTCTCCTGGCTTTAGACCCACGCTCCCGACTACGACCATTCTTCTTGCCTTGTCCCTTTCTGTACCTCTGCCTTGGATCTCCCATTAAACCCAGTCGTTCTCTGCATTACTGGATCCAAGCATTCCTCTGTGCCAGCTCGCCACACTAGGAGATATGTCACTCAAATCATGTATTTCAGTGAATCTGCATAATGTTTTGGTAACAACATCAATTTTGTATTCATTACATCATTTAAAATAAATAAATAATAAATCCCTGTTGGGTGGGATTGGGGCTGAGAATTGAATTCCCTCGATAAATAAATGCGTCACATAGAAATATTAATTAGCATTCTGGTCAAATTTTATTTCATCTAGACAGATATATTGTGCAGAAGTTGCAGTGCCATCAGTCTCTATTCTGAGAGTTTAACATCACAATCGTTCTAAAGGGAGATGAGACTAATCTACTGAATGACTGAGTTAATTTCCTTTATTACCTTCAAGGACTCTATGGGGGCTTCAAATATCTCACGGAATTGCTTTCATCACAAACTCTTTTTGTGTTACAGAGCAGTTGCCTTTAATCCTCAAATTTTCACTCTGCTGGTCCAACGGGAAATATCACCTCAACCAGAGTTGCAAAAAATGAACAAACTAACTTGTGTTTGCTTATTTACATTTAAATGGTGAAGTGCTGGCTTTTGGTAGCTGCAGCCTCAGTGTGTCCCTGCTGACTGCTGGCAGAGGGATTATGTCTCCTGTGTCAGGACTTTCTCAGGGTTTCACGATTATTCTGTTTGCGGCTCAATACATTATTCAAGGCTTGGCGTAGCATTTACCAAAAAGCGCTGCATACGCTTGGTGTTTTGAACAAAAACCTAATCTTCAGCTTTAAAATATTAATTTCTATGTTTGTGACTGTCCTGATTTCAGCGCGGGTCTTTTGTAAGAGGCCCGCTTCCTCTTCACATCTGTTGGGATGGGCGGCAGATAGACGCACAGGAGGAGATCAGAAGTAGTGAAAACTGTCATTTTTATTTCTTCCTTTGCCAAAGAAAAAAATGTAACTAAACTGCACAAAAACAACAAAATCCAAGTATAAAGTCTATCAGATAGAACTGGGGGAAAAACACCTTTAAGAAGAAGAACGGGGCATGTGGGCTACAGTGCTTAGGCCCCCACCTCTACACCAGCACCCCCAGCGTTACTCCATGCTGCCCCCTCCCAAACTAAGCCTTGTGGGAGCTACAGCAGCACCCCCAGACCACACCAGTCACCTTCCAGAAAAAGCTCGAAAAGCATATACTTCCTGCAGAAACAATTCCTACAACCCCTCAATACAAAACTAAAACACAAAATTAAATTTTTTGGTAGCCAATAAGCTTATTTTCCCATAAATAAAACCCAATACTCCCAAACCTCGGAATCCCCCCCATACAAATGGTTGTTTCTAAAAGTTCCTTTAAAACCCCCCCCTTCGAAATAAAACCAATGGTTCCGGCCTGCTGCTTACGTGGTTCAAATCAAACACAGCATGGAAATTAACCTGGATGACGAATGAACAGAAGATCGCAGAGATGTATTTGTAAAACTTAAATAAATGCAAATACTGTGAACAGCCAAACGGACACATTGTCATATTTCATAAAAACAGGTGGAGCTCGTATTGTACTAGACCATTGGATGCTGGAAGGCCTATCTGGACATCGTCAACCTAGTGCAGAGAGAGAGAGTTAGTCACAATGAATGATGATGTACAATGGAACAATTAATCCTGTTCAAAAGTGATGAAAGGAAGCGGCACGATAGCAGAACATTCAGTGTTTTTCTTGATGATGGTGTATGGCTGCTTCCGCTGAACCCACGCTAACGGGGGTACTCCATCACTGCCCATCCGTGACAGCATATCCTCTTGGCCGTGTATGCGAGCTGTGGAGTGCCTGCGTAAAGGCGGGTGGTGTGATGTTTCCAGCTCTTTGCGTCTTTCAGTGGAAGTGGTCCAAATGGCCATCGTTGCTAAAAGCCCTGCGTCTCAGAGCGCCTTGGAGGTGGTGCTGCGAGAGGATCCTCCGGCCTCTACGGCCCGCCGACATTCTGCACTCCATCTACACTTTAATCCAGTCATCCATCTTCCCATCTCAGCTGATGCGTACCGCCATACATCTCCCTGCTTCCCGCTTTGCCCCTTTTATTTGTGCCATCCATCCTTTCTCGGGGAGGCCCCGCTCGCACCCTCGCAGAAAATGGATCATTGGCTGCTAAGCGCTGTGTGGAACTGGCTCCTGTCTTCCAATTAAAGGTGGGGCCAGCCCCCCCCACCAGTCTTAAGAATTTAATCCTTTAAGCCTGATAGTTACTGGGATCTGGACAGAGCTAAGACAAATCAAGGCTAAGTTATTTTTTAAAGGGAGGCGGACAGAGAAGCTACCAACAAGAATTCATTTAATTTTTTGTTGAACTTGCTCTGTGAATTGCCCAAGGGCTGTGTGCCCTAGGACAGATGTCCCTGCTCCTCTCGACCCGCTTCTGGATACACAAGGATGGGGGCAGCACACGAAGGTAGCGACTGAAATCAGTGGCTAACAGCTGCTCTTGATTGGATGTATCACCAACGAAAAGGTTCCTCAGCTCATTCCTGCCTTTCCTGGGCGCCTAACTAAGCGACCAGTGTCACAGATAAACCTCGGACTTCTACGCTTTTGTTTTCTGGAGAGGTTACATGTTGCTGTGATAAACTAGGGGGAGGGTCTGGAGCATTAGATAATAAAAAATGGCTGACTGGAGATTTAAACTAGTTTATGTCGGTAGGACTAGGAGTCTGTAGGTTTGCCCTTAGGATACAATTAAATTCGGCATTGGATTAGGAACCAGGAACTTGTCTTGGAAAAGTAAAAAACAAACACACCTATTAGTAACTTGTTTAAAAGCCATCATTATATCTGTGCAAGATAGCAGCACTGCATCCCGTCAGTGAGCCCCAGACAAACATGTAACCAGTGCTCACCAGTGCAAGATAGCGGCACTGCATCCCGTCAGTGAGCCCCAGACAAACATGTAACTAGTACTCACCAGTGCAAGAAAGGGGCACTGCATCCCGTCAGTGAGCCCCAGACAAACATGTAACCAGTGCTCACCAGTGCAAGATAGCGGCACTGCATCCCGTCAGTGAGCCCCAGACAAACATGTAACCAGTGCTCATCTGTCTTCTATAACAAGTTTTGGCATCTGCTTATAAAGATAAATTGTATTCGGTATATTCAGTTTATTATTTTTGGATGGACAGACAAAGGCCTTCTTATCTGGCATAAGGACATGGCTGATGCTGTTATGGTACTGCCGTAAACTAATCCAATAGTTATTGGAAAAAAATGAACAACTCACATGATAAAGTGAGGGTCAATCTCAACATGCGGATATTTGGACACCTTTGGGATGAATTAGAATGGAGATTGGGAACCAGGCTTTCATGTCCAACATCAGTTGGAAGCATAGAATTGTCAAAAAAGTCTTGATATGCATATCAACTTTCAACTTTGTGGGAACAGTTTGGGGAAGGCCATCTTCTGTTCCGGCATGGCTGTGCCCCAGTGCACAAAGCAAGGTCCATAAAGACATGTTTGGCTGAGTTTGACGTGTAAGAACTTGACTGGCCCTTACAGAGCCCTGACCTCACCAACAATCATCTGGATGAATGGACAAAGATATCCCTAGCACACTCCAAAATCTTGTGGAAAGCCTTCCAGAAGAGTGTCGTCTGTAATAGCTGCAAAGTTGGAACCAACTCCATATTGATGTCTGTGCATTTAGAATGCCATAAAAGTTCCTGTATGTGTGATGGCCAGGTGTCCCAATACTTTTGTCAATATAGTGCATCTCTTTGACTGAAGCAGTGCTTCACTGTGCTACGAACACAGCAGAATAAACATAAATATTAGTAAAAATAGTCAGTAAAGAGTATAAGCCTTCAGCCGTACTTGAAGCTGTCATGGTGGGAGGGGCCTTTCCGCTCTTCCATGGCTTACAGTATTTACTTCCTCACCCCTTTGTGTCACCTTCATCCCTTCTCCTTTAATCTTGCCCTCATTCCACTTTTTAATGTAAAAATCGTTAAATTGTCCAAGCTCGTTTTTGCAAAGGTAGTGTGAGTTTGGTGACAAGAAGGAATAGTTACTTTAATAGTGACCTTAATTTTCTGCACAGTGACACTCACTGAATAACAGAATGGGAGATGAGTCGTTTTACAGGCACTTAAGAAGACAGCTAAAATAGAAAGGAATTGACTTTTTTCGAAAGCTAACTGCTAACATTAACATTTGAAATGACACAAAGGTCATTTGCGATCGGGCATGTCAAACTCTCCATCGTCTTTATGCCAGCACAGTTACTGAACCTATTCATGCTTGTGAGAAGCACAGAGTAAATCACAGTACTGCTTTGGCTGTTCACAAAAATGACTGAAATGTTCCTGAAAAACCTGCATTGCAACGGAAATGAAAATGTGTTACAAACGTCTCAGGATGAGGTGGTAAGTAAAAAGTTGCTTTTCGTGCATCATCTGCATTATCAGAAATATATGGTAGTTTCAAGATAATTTTATATAAATGGATGCTGAATTGAATTTGTGAGTAATCCTCAAAGATCTGTATGCAATAACATCGTACAGCAGTTAATTTTGTAAACATGCCATTCAAATGTAAATGACAGCTTCTTATCAAAGCATGTTCCCCTTGCAGGTACAGACCACAAATGACCAAGTACCCGGCAGTGTAACTGAACAACTATCTTTAAAAACTAAAGCCCTCTGTCTCTGTATCATGGTGTCACTGATGACTTTCTGTTTTCAAAGCTGTAACTATAAAATATTCTTGTGGTCCTGCTCATTATGACAAATTTAACCTTGCTCTTAAGTAAGGTGTTTGATTTAATCACTTTACTGTACATTTCAAGACTGATCAAACAGATTTATTACAGTGGTTTTGAGACATTTTATCCCACACAGCACATTCTGAATTAAAAAACATTGTCAGACGTGCACAAAACAACCAAAGAGAGAAGCTTTCCAGTGGATTCCTTTGACCGCAGAGTGGTGATGAAGCACCTTGTGTTTCTAGAGGCAAAGGAGAGACTGTGGCCGTTTTTCATTCCTGTGAATGTCATCATTTAGACTTTGGGGACTTTGTGGTGACATGGCCCAGTAACCCTGCCACCTTAGGACCAACTCAGAAACTTTCACTGTTTTAACAGAGGTTAACGGCAGTGATGCTCAGTAGCGCCACCATAACCAGATTGGTGAAAGTGCAACTACGTTTACGATGCGTGTTTATTTTGGTTGCTGACCTATTTTCAGTGCCGGCAAGTATAAAACGGCTGTGTATTGCTTGGATAAGCTGTGCTTCCTGGGCTATTCGGTACATGATAAATACAGACCTCATCATTCCTCTCAGATGGTCCTCGCTGAGGCAAACCTTCCTTCCCGTGTTCTGACTGTTAGCCATGACACACCGCTTGACAGCCAAAGCGAGGCTGGATGACTCAGGCCTGGAAATGATATTTCGCCACAGAAAACCTTCTGCCCACACAGTGGAAGCTCGCTGGCAGTCTACATCTGTCTCCACTAAGACACTGTTTTCCGACACATTTGTAATTTCCATATGGAATCAAAATTGCAGAAGAATCATTCCCCCGGTCCTTGTTGAAGCAGCATAACTGACGGCACAGGAGTAGGCATAGTGGCCTGACACCTTCGGCCCCCGCTGCTCGATTCCTGCCCCTCACACTGCATGCTCCCTGTATTTTCCCAGATTTCCTGAATTTGTATCCCCAACCTAGCCATGGTGTGTGTGCACATGCTGTCCTCATGCTTCCCGGGATGGGATCCAGGTTTCCTATATCATGTGCTGGATAACAGGTGATTGAAGATGGATGGATGAGGGGATGGATTTTTTTTCAACTAATTACCACATACTAATTCGGGCAATAAATAAATCTGTAAGCAGTGAGTGTTATATATAACCTATTAGTCACAGGTGATAAATGTAGCAGTGAGCGGGTTCCATGGCTAAGATCTACTGCTGTTTAAATTATTATGGTTCATATTATTTCATAGAACATATTTTCTTGTCCTATTTTATGAAAGCTGTATGTTAATTATAAAGGAATTTGTACATAACTATAAATATTTAGCAAACAACTGTAAAAAGCACTAATGGTAAGAGTCACCAAGTTATAGATGACAGTAGTGGCCAGTCATGTTATTTTGATGTGTTAGCAGGTGATAGAAACAGCCCTGAAAAAAGTTACATTTGAGCTGTTTTCTGAAAAATAACTTAAAGAGTAGCATTACTCTTTTATGGTAGAATTGCTGATGGTCATTTTGCACACATATTGCACTTCTGGAAAGGTCTATGAAAGAACCCTGCACATTTGTATTACAAATGTTAAAGGTAAGGTAAATGCTTAAATGTGGAGTTTTTCTGGTTGGCTGAAATCAGGACATCAAACCGGTATCATCGCTCAAGCTCAGGTTAGAGTCAGCCTGACTGTCATAGACCCAGAGCTGGGCATGTGTGAGTCGCTTCTCAACAAGTCGTTAAGTGAAACTAACCAGCCATACAGTGGAGGGCAGTGGGATTGGAAATGGTTCGCCATGGACTGTGAACCATCTCCCCGAATCACTTTCAGGAATTTGTCCTGAAAAAAAACAACAAATTCCAGTTTGAAAATAGTGTAGTACTCTGTAAGAAAGCTGGATGAATTTAACTGCATGTTTAAGTGAGAGCGACAGGTTAGGGCCCCGAAGCCTGAGAGAGATTTCTGCAGGTTGAATGAGTCATATTGTTTGTGTCTGT
>JAODKF010000002.1:14623428-14640342 GCA_026779585.1 Mormyrus proboscirostris | reverse complement strand
CTGCTTGTCACCACGGCAATGTAGAAACGGGGAATCCCCACCTATCGCACTAGTCGCTCCCTGGTCTTAAGTCTTGGGTGGCTTTATAGGAACCCATACTGCATGTACTGACTACAATGTAAGGTGGCCATGTACTGTACTGCATGCCCAGGGCTCATGGCGGTGCATTAATGGGGACCTGCGGTTCACAGAAATCCACAGCTGCCCGTATTGAATGCCCTCTCAGGTTCAGTTATGCTCCCAGCTTTCTTAAGTGCTGTTCTTTTGCCCATATGGTTGATTATTACCATGTTACGGGTATAACAGAATGGTAAATCAGCGAATAAGAATGGGGAAGACCGAACCTGGATCATGGCTGAAGACAAATCCACATCACAGGGTGAAGATGGCAGTTTTTTAGAAAGCTCCAGCTAATCTTGCATAAAAGAACTGCATGTTTATAAGATGCTGGAAACCACGGATATTGGATGATATTGCACTCATTGAGTGCATCAGCAGTTTAACAGAGGGTGAGGTTAAAGCCCGCTTTCTACATCAGTAACACAACGTCGATAGCACGATAACCTCAGAAAATGGCTGTTTCTGAGAATAAACAAGTGACTCGGAAAATGGATTAGCATGCAGTCTTAACTGTGTGGGTCTGCTGAGGCAATCGGAGAACTTTGTGGCCATTTGCCGCAAAATATACTGCAGAAATAACTGGTAATTAGGGAGCCATTGCGCCCACTGCTAAGCTCTGCTGCCTTTTTGTGCCTTAATGTCATTGATTGCATGGTTTAACACAGCATGCGAGATATGCGACGCGCAGGGCTCTCGCACACGCAGGGATCAGGCCTCCGAGGCTGCAGAAAGAGCCTTATCACACGTCATTTGTGACTGTGAATTCAGTGGCACCATTTTTGTGATGGGAGTGCCGGAGTGGGATAAATGCAGCCATCCCCTTTTTTGAGCGCCATCCTTTTGGGAGGCATCCTCCATGCAGATGGCTCCTTTCTCCCCGGTAATTGCGGGAAGCTTGAATGCCAAAAAACCGTGGTAAATACAAAATCATATCTTCATTCTTTTTCTGCAGGCTACAAACACATGAGATGCCTCACGCTCATTATACTGCAAATTAAAAACCAATAAGAGCAGTAACTCCTTAAAAAATAAAAAGCTGTCTAGGAAAGAAAGCCCAGATTTCAATGAGGTCCATCATAGAAAATGATTGGTTATCATATGTGATGGACAAGGCAGACTGAGCAGGAAATGGTGCACTTGGCCAATGGTGACATCACCAAAAATGTGTTGTGGAAAAATGGAGGGGAGTCGATGTTCTTTCTCATGACAGGAAGCTATTTCTGGCTTTTCAAGAGTCCTTTTTTTACTGGTGTACTTCCCATTCACATGTAAAGAGAAATGGTTTACCTCTACACATCCTCTTTCTCTACTTGCAGTTTAATCCAAATGCATTTTAAAGACTTAATTTGCATTCATGCTTATCGCTGTATACTGTGAAAGTGTTATACAGCGTGTTAACTTCAGTAAATAGGTATCTGGAAATGGGAGGTGTGTGGTCATGTGATGGGTGAAGTCACATAACACTTACAGTTTTCTAAGACCTGCAGCTTTGACATGAGATGACCATGGTGGCCTGTACTCAGATTATTCCTGTGATGACAATCATGATTTTCTGTAATTTTTCAGTGACATGCTCAAGGTATCAATAGTAGGAGACAGATTTACTTTAATGTATTCGTAGGTCAATGCTACATGTTAGCAGAGTTCTACACTTCTTGATATTTTAAACTGTTTCTTTTTTCCCTAAGAAAATGCTAGCCTCCCAGAATGACTGTGAGGAAAGCGGCCCGACTACCATAGAAGTGACTGTGAGGAAAGCTGGCCTGACTACCATAGAAGTGACTGAGGTAACTGGTCTGGGCCACTTTAAAAGTGACTGTGAAGAAAGGGGTCCTGATTACCACTGAAGTGACTGTTGTAGAAGTGACTGTGAGGAAAGGTGGCCTAATTGCCATTGAAATTACTGTGAGGAAAGCCGGGAGACTACTATCAAAGTAACTGTGAGGAAAGCGGCGTGGCTATTGTAGAAATTACTGTGAGGAAAGAAGCCTGACTACCATAGAAGTGGCTGCGAGGAAAGCTGGACTGACTGTCATAGAAGTGACTGTGAGGAAAGGTAGCCTGGCTACTATTGAAGTGGCTGTGAGGAAAGCAGCCTGACTACCGTAGAAGTGACTGTGAGGAAAGGAAGCCTGACAATTGAGGAGATGACTGTGAGGAAAGTTAGTCTGACTAAAATGGAAGTGGCTGTGAGCAAAGTGGCCTGACTACTGTAGAAGTGACTGTGAAGAAAGCTGGCCTGATGACCATAAAAGTGACTGTAAGGAAAGTTGGCTTCATTGCTGTAGAAGTGACTGTGAGGAAAGTTAGTCTGGCTACCGTAGAAGTGGCTGTGAAGAAAGTGACCTGATTACTGTAGAAGTAGCTCAGAAATGCTGAACCCACTGTTTTGGACCTCATGTGCTGGGGTGCCATTAGAGATTTTGGGCCCCATGAAAGCTTATCAACTCAGACTAATCTATTTATGCTACAAATACTGTAGCTTTAGGACTCCTACCACTCAGGGTCCATCGGAATCGTCTTTACTTCCCCTCTTTATGGCAGCCCCGCTCACGTGTAAGGCGGCCATACGGGATGTTTCTGTGTGTTTCACTGCTGATGCGATCTGAACAATCAGCATTTGTGCCAGACAGGCAACAGACACACATCCACACTGTCAGAAGGTCATGTTCCGCAGTTTACCACCACAGACTGGGGAGAAACAGCAACTTGTTTGTTAGTTTACAACTAGCCGACAATCTCAGGTGATGACAGCAAGGAACTTCAAGGCTGCTACAAAATGACTTCTTGACTGGATTTTTCACAGTGGAGGCATTATTTCTGTTAGTAAATAAACCTGACTATCAAATCATCAAGTTCGGTAAGTGTGGATTGGTGACCAAACAATTGGAGGGAAAGCAGCCATTCAGGTATGTAGTGTCATGCCCAGCTTGTCCGCTCCTCCCGTGTGCCACGCCCCGTCATCTACCCCATGTGGAATCCCCGTGTTCACCAGTTGTATCCTGTTGCTGTCATTAATTCAGTGTATTTAGTCTGTGTTTCAGTTTGTTTCCCCAGTCCGGCCATTGTAGTGTCATAACGTTACATGTGTAGATATGTGTTACCCTGGCAATAAATCACTGTTTGATTCACATTCACGGCTTCCATCGCTGAGGAGGTGCATGAGAATGTGCAGCAACTTCGGAGAGGCGCGGCTGAAGCAAACATGCGGAAGGTTGCCCTCGCCAGCGGACTGCCGTTTGGTCTGTTCCCGGAGCTACCGGAGGTACTCCTAGCACTGCCGCCCACTGCAGGAAGGCGGAAGAAAAAGCAGAGAAAACAAAAGTAGATAGACAAGCAGAAGGTCTACCTAGGGGCTGTCTCGCTCTCCGCTGCTTCCTCTGCCAGATGTTAGGAGCACGCCCCTTTTCTGGGAAGCGCCTGGCCCTTAATGGGGGCAGGTCCATTTGGGACTCTATCCTGCGGGTCCCAAAGTTGTTTAAATGGGCAGCCCCTGCTGCTGAGGCGCCAACCCCAGCGCCTCCTGTGATTCCCATGCCTCCTGGAGCTTCGACCTCCGTGGTTCCCTGCCTCCTGGAGCTTCGGTCCCTGTGGTTCCCGTGCCTCCTGGAGCTTCGCCCCCCGTGGTTCCCGTACCTCCTGGAGCTTCATCCCCCGTGGTTCCTGTGCCTGTAGCTTCACTCCCTGTGGCTCTCATGCCTGGAGTTTTGCCTCCTGTGGTTCCCGTGCCTGCTCTGTCCCCCATGGCATCCACAGCGCCTCCTCTGGTTCCTGTGCCGGCTGCGCCCAAGACACCGCCCGAGGCCCCTGCTGCGCCCGAAACGCTGCCCAAGGCCCCTGTCCCCAAGGAGGCCCCAGATTGCTGGATCGATGCTCCTCCCTCAATAGTGGAGGTGGAGGAGGAGCTGGAGTGGGACCCCTCTGTGATTTCCCTGACCACCCCCATGACTCTCCCCATGACTCTCCCCATTACTGGGGAGTGTCTCCCCCACCATCATAGCAGGGCAGATCCCGGCCAGCCCCCCGCCTCTCAGTCTCCCAGAAAGGGAGGGGATGCCTATGCCGTTGCCGGGTCCCGCCCACCCTGCTCCCCGGCTCACCTACGGTTCCCCTGGCTGTGGTTCGGCGGTTGCCTGAGGGTCCTCCAGCTCCTGCTCGACAGTTGCCTGCGGTCCCCCTGGCTTTGGCTCGGCCGTCGCCTCCGGTTCCACCTCCAGCGACTCGTCGGTCAACTGCGGGTACCCCGTCTGTCCGCCTGCCGCGGCTACTGCTCCCTCCACCCCTCCTCCTGAGTCCCCTCCGCCTTCCTCCTCGCCCCTGTCATCGTTCCTTCCTGCTCCCTCCTCACACTCGCTGAAGGTCCCTCTGGCTTCGGCCTCACAGTCGCCTGCTGACCCTGCAGCCTCCACCCCTCGCCTGCCGGGGTTCCCTCCAGCTCCCCGTTTCCCTCCTCTCCTTTGCCTCTGTGCCCCCTTTGTTTGCCCCCTGTCCCTCCTGGTCCCTTTGTGCCTCCTGTGTTTCCTCCCCGTCCCTCTATGCCTTTGTTCCCGTATGGCGCCCTTGTACCATCACGTTTCCCCTGGTGTTGCCCTGTCGTTGTCCCCCTCCTGGAGTTCAGTGTTTCCGTGTTTGGTGCCCCTGTGTCTGTCTGCGTTCCCTGTGGTATGTTGTTTCTTGTCTGAGTTGGTCTCCCTGTGCCTGTTCGTGCCTATGCTGTTTCCGGTGCCCCGTTGATGTTGTGCTTTGTTTTCCAGGACCCGTGTCCCCAGTCCTGTTCCTCGCTCCCCTTAGGCGCGCCTGGAATTCGCGCCTTTGGGGGAGGGGGTTCTGTCATGCCCCATTCGTCCGCTCCTCCCTTGTGCCACGTCCCCTCATCTACCCCATGTGGAATCCATGAGTTCACCAGCTGTTTCCTGTTGCTGTCATTAGCTCAGTGTATTTAGTCCGTGTTTCAGTTTGTTTCCCCAGTCTGGTCAACAACATATAAAATAATACAATGATGTCTCAAGAGCAATGCCACTCCTACCCATACTGCCCCCACAAACTCCCCAACATGCCCCTCCCTGAATCCACTACAGTGGTATTTCTTAGGAAAGGTTTAATTTGGACAATAAAAAAAGATTAAACAAACAGGCGCAGCACCAGCTGTTTCTTCGTGCTTTTGGTTTTTTTTTTTGTGCTCCCGACTGGTCCTGACTTGAAGCTCTTAGCTGTCATTAATTCTTCCCTTCTACCCTGGTCCTGACTTGAAGCTTTCTCTCTCTCTCTCACTTGGTCATTAATGCCTTCCTCCTACCCTGGTCCTGACTTGATCAAGGGTCCCACGCGCAATGCAAGATGTACATGTAGGAATCGGCTGCTCTGCCCAAGACCCTGAGCAGGATCATTATAAAATGGACTTCCCTGAATGCAATGCAAAGTTGGCTTTTATAGATCAGGGCTCTTCAAATCTGGCTCTTAATTCCAATTCCAGGCCTTGTTTTCAGTTCTTTCTGGTAGTTAGTTTAATAATTACTGATTCTGATTGGCCAGAGCCTGCACACCTGGCTCATGGGTAAAGGAAGGCTGGAAAATCAGCTGGGCTCTGACCTTGAGGACTGTGATTTGAGTAGCCCTGTTATAGATTATGCAACATTCAGCCTAACTGCATTTTCAGGAATATTTAACTACTTACTCTGTACTGTACATCTCTCTACAAGTGTATTCCGTACATTTACTCTGTAAATACCCTGATTGTAGCAATGTCATTACGCATTGTTATTCCCAGGTCTCAGACACATGCAGAATCAATAATAGGAGCAAATGTAATTAAAAAAGGTTTGATTTATTTATGAACATTTTATTGATTTTTTTTTCACCAGTTTTAATTCAAGTCACATCTTGCTGTCGTGATCTATAAAAAAAGACGATGTTGTGATGTTCAGAACAGACTGTTTCAGTACTTTTTAAAATCTGTAATAAAAATAAGCGACAATAAGACAGAGAAATAAAGTTACGACATAAAACTGTTAGAAGGAAAATATCAGAAAGCCATACTTAGCAAATGTCCTTTAAAATACTACAGTGTCAATGAGACTTAACAGAAATCCAACCTAAAATATCAAAGTGACTGTGATGAACTGGCAACCCGTCCAGGCTGCGACCCTCCCAGGATGAATGGATGGATGGATGGATGTTAAAGCAATATTTATACACGTTGACATCAGTTCATCAAACACATCTTTGTGTAAAACGTTCTTAGCAGCTTTACGTTCTAATACAAATGTTTTTCTTCTTTTACAAATTCATTAAGGTAAAAATGTCTTCTTAGATGGCATGAATGAGGACTTTTGTGCTGTGCCGGGAATAGATGAATCCTGTAAGAAGCAGGAGACGACCGTCATCTTTGGACAAATGATTTCGAGGGATGGTGGAGGCTGCACAGTGCTGTGCTGGAAGGACAGCATTGGAAAGGTGATCGTTTTAAGGTTTTATGCTGGAATTCATGTCAGCCAGTGGTGACTGATTTGCTCCCCAAACAGCCAAACAAACTTCTGCTGCAAGTATGATCATAACATATGCGACGTAATGCATATGATTTGAAAACTACAGCCTACTGCGGGAATTCACATGCCGTTTGTCAGAATGTCCGGACATTACAGGATAAAATAAAAAATATCTAACATGTATCTTTTTCTGTGGATTTCATTTTAAACATATAAAACACCTTCTATATCACAAATATAGTAAATATTTCATACTGAAAAAAACTTGCACAGTAAATAACACTGCATATTCCTCTCCTCCATGTGTAGCATGGTATCATAAAAGAAAATTCAGTCTACACACATCTGTCAATAAACTGCAAACAAACTGGACACAAGTACTCAACTGTTGTCTAGCATATGAACTGTCACCACAGAGGATGACGTTCTTCAGCAGGTGGACTAAGGCAGGATATGAAGGTCTCATGTCCTTTATGGACCTAACAATGGTCACGCATCATCACTATCAGCCTGCCCTCAGAAAATTGATCATTCACAGCAAAACTGCAATATTTGAGCTTGATTCCAAGTGAATGCCAAGCTAGTAGCATTTTGATTCATAAATATTATTTTATCTCCTTTAATTTAATTCAAATTTTGAATGGTATATTGATATGGCAAAGCATTCTGCAGTGTTTCTGACTCGTGACTTAAACACATAGCAACTGAAAATTTAAAAAATCTGCTTAAATCCCAAAGATATTACAATATACAGATGCTTGCTTAAAATAATATAAAACAAGTGAAACATCTCCAGGCTAATTTAAATGCAGAATTGGGGGTAGTGCATTTTAGTTTTGCTGATAACCTTCTGGCTAATAAATATTTTCAATTTTTCAGAAGCCCTTAGTCCCCTACGCACAGATTAAGTTCAGATTGACCTGGTAGCAGATTAAAACATACATACCCCCACAACAAAAAATAAAGGCATGGTATGACATATAATAAAAGACCAGCCCAATGACAATGTCTTTCACTGCAAAGGTCTCCACACTGCAATTATCTCGGTCCCCTACAAGAAATCTGCACAGAGTACTAGCACAAGAATTTTTAGACACCTTTTACAAAAATGTATGATCTCAGCTTCACTGTATATGGTATTCCATAATAGTACTGATTTAATTCTTACTCAGAGAATTAAAATGAAAGAATTGTCATCTTAAAAACATAATGAGGTATCCCAAGTCAATGGAAGATATAGCAGCCTTGTAGATGCAGAATTAATTTAAAGGAGCCTGTCTCTATGTTCCTTACAACACTTCATGAATGAAACATACACACCGAGCACAGCTTTAATCTGAATTACAGCCATCTTGGCTAACTGTGGGTCCATTTAAAGAAGAACTATCTTTCAGTTTATATGGACACAAAGGAGCAAGGTGTCCACTGGCAGACAGCTTCCACTGCAGAGCACTGTGCACTGCGCACCCCGTGGCTTGCAGATGACAGCGATGTGAGACTGGAGCTGGAGACGAGCTGCTCACCTTTATACCATTAGGGTTTACTAGTCCTGTTGTGCAAAAATTACCATTTTAATTCAATCATTTTACAGAGAAAACATAAGGCAAACGACATTACTGATAATAACCAAATATTGCACAAATCGACTGAAGTAAACCGGTCTAGATAACTGGCACAGCGGAAGTGTCACTTTATAATACATTTTTCCTTTTTGTTTTTTTGAACCTCACAGAAATGTACACTTTACGTAAAAAGTCCAGAGGCGTAGTTATTGCAGCGCGTGATCATTCTCTTTTTTCTTTTTCTACAAATGATTTTTCTTTAGAAAATGTTTCTCTTTTTAATCCCACGCAGTCTGTAAGGAGCAGTCTGTGAGTCCTTTTGGCAGTATGTCTGCAGCGGGCAGCTGGGCGTTTTCCCACGGGCACCCCGTCAGATGCCCGAGGCGCCCAGGCCCATGCCGGCCGCATGGCTCATGCAGGGCAGAGTCTGCATCGCTTTGGGAAAGTCGTGCGTCACTATGCGCCCGTTCTCGCCTCCGCTCCCGTTGCCGCTCATCCTCGTCAAGGTGGAGCTGCGCATGGCGTCGTTGATGGATTGCTGCAGACAGGATGGAGATGTGCGAGTGAGCTGCTGTGCGCTGGGATGCGTCCCCACCGTGCATCTTTATGTACCGTACATTTTATGATAATAAATGGATAAGCATGAGCTCATAAAATGTATAAGTTACTTATGCATTTAAGCAATACTTAGTGCATGGCAGACAGTTAGTACTTTCCACATGATAAGATGGATTCCAGCATGTTTTCATTTTGCGTTGTTAATTATTGCATTGTGTGTGTGCCTGAAATGCCCCCGCACACCCCAGTCTGATTGTGCGTGTCACGGTCCCCACCCCCCTGGCCTGTCTTGCATGTCGGTTTGTCCCGATAAAACTCGTCATGCCCCTCGCTGCGTGTGGTGGGCTTGTCTTTCTCATGTGCCCCCCTTTCCAAGTCGCACTCACACACTGACGTGCACAGTGTCTGGCTCTCAGATAATGTGTTAAATAGCGATCCGATGATAGTCCGACACTCATCTTCTCCAAAGAGAGGGATTATCTTAGCAAACAGAGGCAAAAAACTGCATGTGCAGAGCTTTAGTGACTGAAGACTCTAGCCTATGCTGCTGGTTAATGCAATCATAGATGACTGCTTCAAGTTTAATTGGATAATGATCACGGTAACAGTGAAACGCCTCATGGTCGACCGAGAATCAGTGGTTCCATTATTCCCACCTCCAGTCTACTGCAGTGTCAACGGGACTCAATAGTGGGCTCATGAAAACTGAGTCAAAAATGTAAATTCTTATAGCATCCAAAGCTTTTCTCTCAAAAAGTGAGGCACATGGCAACAGAGCAGCGGTTGCCCTGACGACCAGCTCCGGGGATATCGAGGGATGGAGCAGACAGGCCTCAGGTGTTAGAGTGTGGACAGTGAAGCACAGTGCGTCAATGGGCCCGCTCTGGGGGCACACAGCACGGTTAGCGGCGACGAAGAAGGGGGGGCGAGCAACGGAAGCCGTGAGTGGGTCGGGATGGCTGGTGGCTTAAATCTTAACACTGTCCATCCCGTACAGGCTGTAACTCTGCAGCTCTGTATAGGAGGCGGTAGTGCGCGTGGTGTCTAACGGCGAGCAGTGCGAGGCCTGAGGGGTATGTGAAGACACCTTCATTCTCCTGGACTCAGTTCTGGACTTGTAACAGAATTCGACCAGGGCCACCAGCATGGCCAAGCCCAGCCCACCGATCAGGATGTAGAAGACCCCAGCCACATTACTGAGGCTCAGAGCACTGGTCTTGTCCTGCGGGCGGAGAGGCAGCGGGTGAGAGGGACACTCAGATGTGCCTGGCTTTCCACATGCACATGCAGAAACATGCACAGACTGAGACAAACATGCACGCACGACCCGCCAATATGATAGCTGCTAATCAAAATTAACGTTAAACGTGCTGCATTGTTTTTAAAACACATAAACAAAATAGGTTACTTCACTTTTAAAAATACACACTGAATTATCAAAAAAAATAATAACTCTTTCAAATACAATCAATAATTATATTTAGAGAAATATCTTAACATTTATTATTTTGTGCTGGCTATGTAAACTTAATAAAAATCAGTTTATTTTCTGAAGAACAATTAGCTACTTCAGTCACAAATGCAAGAGACTCATGCAACATGCCCTGGATTTAAGCTCATACTCAGGCCATCTCATCTGAATACTGCCCAATAATCACTCGTCATTCTTAATGTCATCAATCTCCCATCCATAACAAGGTATACAGAGACAGACACAAACTCCAAACAATTAATGCATCTGTATATTGTCGTTAAAGGATATATATGTTATTGTTCAGGGCTGTGGGTCTAGGACGCTGGCTGCAACCATGCGGGAGAGTAAAATAGCTAAAGAGAGGCCGGTATCGACTGGTTCAGGGGGAGGGCTCACTGCGGGCTCCAGCTGAAGGTGTAATCCGTATACAAAGGGAAGGGAGGCTCACTGCTATTTATCACGCAGTGAGACAGGACCATTGTGATGTCACAGCAGAGGGCGTGGCCATCACTAGTCTCATGCAGTCGGTTCTGGGCACCTTGTCCTGGGCCTAAGGATCACGTCCAATAAGCATGCAAATGGCTGCTCCGATAGGAGGGGGAGCAGTATCATAAAGAGGACTGGGGGAGCAGTGATAAAAGGATAAGGGACCCTGACAGAAACTCCTTTCTCTCCAGTCTGACATTTACTCATTTATATGTTCAATTTTAGTCAGTGGAAAAGATGCAATGCATTATGGATGGTTTCTTATGAAATCACAGCTGAGGTCATTCTGTTCGGTCTGGGATGCGTTAATTCCATGGAAATGTTATTTCTGATAAAATTACCAAAATGGTTCCTCTTCTGGTTATGTGCAAATTAAAACTGGGCACTGCCCAAGATTTTACACAGCGCCCTTAGAAAATGAAAATTTCATGTTCAGAGTTTATTGTCCTTTGGACCGGCTCTTACTGCTTCCACAATTGTGCTTGTCATTCCTGCAGAACTGTGCGAACCACAGTGAAGGATAACGACGCATAAATAATACCCAGGAGCCGCACCAGAAGCCCCGGAGCTGGGAATTGGTGCTTTGGCAGACTTCATAAGCAAAGAGAATTTTAAAATAAACTTTGAAACCATGCTTTTTTATCAGTTTGTCCACCTATGTCCCTGCCATTCTATAAAATTACCCTTATCGCACCCAGGGTCTCCCATGTAATGTACGAACGTTAAGTGGCTTCTGACAGGGGACAAGCCAATTATCAACATGACATTTAACTCTCACTATTAAATAATTCACAAAGATAGGCTGGCTTGGCAAACCGCCAACCGCCGCCGTCGGCCTTTCTGGAGCCTCTCTCGTGCACCACATCTGCCAGCAGGACTCTCGCGATGAAGTGCCAGGGACACAATACAAAGACTGACTGACTCAGGATCTGGAAACTGCTCGGATGGTTCTGGAAGGCAAATGACAGACTGGAGAGAGAGGTGGCGATGCGTAATGTGCTGGGGGGAGCAGGGATGAGGGGCTTTGGGTGGGGGGCATGGGGGCCTCCTGACGGTGCATAAGTGATCTAGGATGTTAGGTGGGACCAGCTGGTGGACTGACCTTTCTTGCGGAGTCGTTGCTTCCACACTCCCCTTTATCGTACCACCATTTGTTTTTCAGTTTGTCTAAGACGGCTTGCTCATTGAGCTTCAACACCGCGAGGTTTACGGGGATTCTTCAGTCAGGGAAATAACATAAATAACATTATCCATGTTATTTTATGTTATTCAGCACATGTTAAACATTCACCCATAAAAACGTATCAAATGTCTTAGCGGTAGATAAATAAAAAAGAAGGAAAGATATCACAGTCATAATTCGACAGTTCGGCGTCAAAGTGATATGTGTTAATACTCCATCTAGCACGGTAGCCGTCCTCCCTATTGCAAGATGTGTATTAGTGTATCACTTTGGGTAACAGGCACCCTGCCGGCGCTTGGCCATGCCAGGAGCTCATCGGAGGGAAGCTCCGTGTCGTCCGCGCAAGGCCACATGCTGCTGCGTGACGCTAGTCTTCTCACCATTGTCGTGAATTTATCACAGGGTGATTCTGGCCGTGAAACAGGGCCCCGTGTTTTCCCCGGTATCGAGCCGATACCGGGGCAGCAGCCAAAGCGCTGGCGGACTCTGGGTGCCGGTTACCCCCCCGGTACCGAGCTTTACCCGCAGAGCGGTTCATTCTGGGGCTGACCTTGGAATCACCTCCCCCGCTGCCGCACTCTCCCTTGTCATACCACCATTTGTTTTTCAATTTGTCCAAGAGGCCTTGCTCGTTCAGTTTTAACACTGCCAGGTTTACTGGGTTTCTTGAAATGATAAAATAATACTGGTCAGTATCAAACGAGATACAGCGAGTTACAGCGAGAAGCAGTGTTATTGGTCAAAATTATTAGTATCATAATTTCTCAGCACAACACTCTCTGCTTCTGTGGCCATATCTGACAGTTAGGAAAGCAGGTGTGTTGTGGAAGGTAAGTACAATTAATTTTTTCAGAATGGAAAATAATGCTTAGTGGCCTTTTTCTTGAGATGGGTTTTACCGAGCAAGATGCAGGACGAGGTCTCTTAAGAAGGGTAGATACCAGCAACCTGTTGAGTTCTTTTGGCTTTGCTGGTTAATTGTGGTTTTCCTTTGATGGGTGCAAAGTTGACGGAGAAGCCTGCCTGGGACCGTCCCGTCAAAGCGAAGACCACCGCTAACAGGGCCACAAGGTGACCTTAAAGAGGCTTTTGCAGATATCCTGCCCTTCCTGACTCTGACCTTCCGTTGCTATGGCCTGTCTGCACATAGCAGGCTCATGCCTACTGACCATCTTCCTCGGTAAAACCCATGAATTCTTTCTTATCCCAAGAAAATCAGAAAGAAAGAAGTCACTGGGGATTTATGAGTGATGAAGATCCACATCGAGTTTAGGAGAACCGATGGGAATTCGATTTTGGAGGCGGCAGTGCTCTGGTGAGATGATTTTATCAACTAAAAGGTATATGGATGAGATTTGGTGGGAAACACAAGTCAAACATGGCTAGAGGGGATAGGCAAGAAGAACACACTCTTACAAAACAATAATCACATGTAGCAGGTAGCCTTACTTCACATTGTTCATCAGATAAGCACAAGGCGCATTCCGCAGGTGCCGAGACGGACTGGGACATCTGCAAATCCAGTGCACTGCCATAACATGGAGATGGCTGGCACTCCAACACTTCCTGCTCACTGCCAATCAACTTCTGCAGCTGCTGCAGACTCCTCTGTCAGTATCGGCCATCGCTGACTGTGCCTTGTGCCGCAAATGTATGTCACACACCCCAAAGAAGCCCGGAAACACAGGGATCGCGTGTGCGATCGTCCCTCAAGCACCCAGCTGACAATGATTTACACTTTCGTAAATTCATTTTCCATTATTTTTCCATTAATGTAGGGATAGCAGTAGGGTATTAAATCTAATTTAAGTTGTGCCCTGGGCAATACGCTGGAAGTCATTCTTTTACATCCAGAATGGGGTGTCACCTTCCCCTCACGGTAAGGGCCTTATAACGTGCATTACAAAAGACTGCGCAATTTCTTTGAGGTCTTCTCCCAGGGAGGTTATCTCACAACTGGGGAAAGGCTATTAAAAATTTCCCAGGTTATTTTTATGCAATCAACCTCCTTTCTCATCTTCTGTTCTTCATATCAAGGCAGGTCAATTCCCCAGCGCGCAGCTGCCATTGCTCTGCTCTGCGGCACTGATGGACGAGTCACTACCTACGCTATGTTTTAGCAAAACCTTTAGCTTTTCAGCTAATGTCTTTTCCCAAGAGAACCGCACCATAGATTAGCATTAAATGTTACACATTAATTATTGAAAATGACTCTAGCTGCATAATGGAATTATAAGAGGCCGACCTTTCCATAACAAGCCTTGCCTGACTTCATATGCCCCGTTTGTTTACGTAAAATAAAACAAGGGAACAGGCAATGAAGGCCTTAAGCAGGCTAGCTGCGGCATCTGCTACCTCAACAAGCCGTGACATCAGGGAATGTGACGGCGAGGCCTACGGAGGCAAGTCATTTTGGGGAACGTGGTGTTTGCGTGACGTGTCTCACATCAAGCACATTGATTATGCCAGCTGAAGCTTTCAACAGAATGTGGCAACAAAAAGAGGCTGAGTGGCAAGTAGCATAAGCACCCTGTGGTGAAGGAAGGTACAGGTCAGTCATTCATCATCATCAAGATCATATGACTGGAACTTAACAGAAAAGCTAGTCTTAAATTGATTTGTTCATTTCCCAAATGGCAAATAAAAAAAAAAAAACAAAATAAACTGTTTACAAATACTAGTTAACAATTACTAGATATTATACTGACCTTTCCTGCAACCCCATTCACCACAGAATAACAATAATAACTAACAGTCTAATGCATGTTTCCAGTTGATGATTGACTGTGTAGGTTATGTAGTGGCTACATGGCAATGCTGTTAGTGCATGGATGCTTACCTTAGAGCGGACCCTTTTGGGGTGGCGATCCCGTAGCCCTTGGAGTCCAGGTTACCTCCCACCTTCATGGTGTCACACGGCTTCCGTTGCTCTATATACTCGTTCATGGTGGATTCCAGCAGGTAGGCGTACTTGCCCTTCGACTTCCTCACACGGAGCACGCCCTCGTCCGTCGTCTTCACAAACACCGACGGGTCTGCTGACTTCATGTAGGACCACATCTTCTCAAAAACGGCGATCTTTGACCTCTGATGGGCGACAGAACAGGGTGAGGAGACCAAAAGGAATGTGATTTACTGGGGAACTGAACGCTAAATTTAGCCTGTTTGTTTAAGTTAAAAATCGAGAACTTAATGTAGTTAACAAGGCGTCTTCACCCGGAAGAACTCTTTGGTGGAACCTGCATCGAGGGTTCCATAGGCGATCTCCGTCTGCTTGGCCAGGTCCTCGGCACTCTCGATGGGCGACACCATCCTCTCGACAGTGAGGAAGGCCGCCAGGTTGGCCGTGTAGGAGGAGATGATGATGAGGGTGAAGAACCACCAGACGCCGCCCACGATGCGGCCAGAGAGAGACCTGAGTGATCGACAGTGTAGTGAGAAAGAAGATTATGGCTCTCAAAGGACCTGCCTTTGTCGGAGCTGAAAATTCTACTTTTAACACTCAGTCCCTCATGCTGCAGTCCAGGTTTTCTGCAAAGAAATAAATATCCATCCATCCATCTTCCAAATGGTTACCCTGGTCATGATCAAGGGGAGGCCTGGAGCCTATATCCGGCAGTACAGAGCACAAAGCAGGGGTGCATCCTGGATAGACTACCAGGAGAAATAATAAATCACACTAATGGAAGCATTATTCTTGACATATGTACTCCTTATAAAATAAATTAAGCTTCGGCACTAAAAACATCAATTGATATGCAGTTATTAAGATGAAAAGCTGCCCGGATATCTCCTCAAAGTGCCCCAATAGCCAAGTAACCTTCTCCTGCTCAAATATTCATCAAGCTTCTAGTGATTAGCAGCTCCAAAGCCACTCCATAAATACTCCACCAGATTAGTTTTAGACGTGAAACACAAAACGTTTACCCACTTCATTCCAATCGCTAATTCACCGCCGCCGCATCGCAAATGGGTTCATCACCCAACTGGTCCTTGCATGCGGCCCTTGGTCTGTGCGAAATGTGCTCACACTCGATAAGGGCGATCACAAAAGCAGCGGACCACCCTAAATGAATCTCACTCAGATAGGAAATAGACAGAACGTCTGACAAGCGTGTGCATATTAACTGCTGGGATTAATACCTACGGGGGCCCTGATTTGCAGAGAGAGCAGCTGCTGTAATTGCCTGTTTAAAAAAACAATGGCTGATTTGTAATCCCCCAGGACTCCTGCGTCTGCCTGAAGTGTGCGCCAAACAGCGCAAACAGGCTTGGTGACAAATCCTGGCATATCACAAACTGAGAAAAGCTCATTTAACGTAAAATAAGACCAACTTGACAAGGTATTTTGGTTTGGCGCAACAGTCTATTTAATTACCGGAATAAAATGAGTTCAGTGGGCCAAACAACAACTTTATTTACAGTAATTATTTTCTCCGCAATTAAGGAAGAATGCTGAGATCGAGTCAGGGCCCTTAGCAAACACAGAACAAAACGGAGACAACTATTTTTGACACTAGGCCGTTGATGTGCAGTTTTCTAAATATACCTCTTGGGCCGAAAAATCAAGAAACCCTTAAATCAGCAAAAACATTTGCTCTCTCCAGGAGAACAAGCAGGTCCTCAGGACTCTTGGAACTTAACAGTTGAGTTGCAATTTTGACTCTAAAAGTACAGTGTGATGTTATTTATCTCGCAATGGCTCCAAGGCTACTTGATGATTATTTCTCCAAAATTGCTACCGTTATCTGCTGCTAGCTATCATAGCTGATAGCTGACTAGCTATGTAATAATGCAAAAGAACTTCATTTCATGTTACCATCGGTCCATGGACAACATATGTAAAATAGCCATTTTTGCTAATTGTGACACATCTACATTCTATGTTTATTAATGTGCACTGTTCACGTCAAATAAACCATAAATAAAGTCTATTGGTCCTTCTGACTTTCGGTAACCTGAGCTCAAAATGCCTTTCCGTGCCCATGCCTTAGATCACTAGCTAGAGAAACCGTCAGCGATTAGTAAACGACTGCAGGTAATGGT
>JAODKF010000002.1:14598853-14620149 GCA_026779585.1 Mormyrus proboscirostris | reverse complement strand
GGGCTTCCTCTGCTGCCCCCTGGAGGACGGGCTCCCCCTTTGGGTCTGGTTAGGGTTAGGGCTTCCTCTGCTGCCCCTTGGAGGACGGGCTCCCCCTTTGAGTCTGGTTAGGTTTAGGGCTTCCTCTGCTGCGCCCTGGAGGACAGGCTCCCCCTTTGGGTCTGGTTCCTCCCAAGGTGTCTTCCTTCTAGGGAGCTTTTCCTTGCCACTGTTGCATCTGACTTGCACACTGGGGACTTTGGGCAGGGATAATGTAAAGCTCTTTGAAACAATGTAATGTTGTGAAAATATGCTATATAAAAAAATTGAATTGAATTGAAAAGTTTAAGTGAAAATGCTTCAAAAATGCTTAAATGTAGATGTATATTTTCTCCCAAAGTAGATCCTAATGTTCACCTCAAACCTAATTCTGATATATACTCAGTGTAGATCGCTGCCCTGTGAACAGGCTGTATGCCTCACATACTCACTTCACAGTGGGCAGAGAGGAGACACTGAGAACAAAGGACAGGTATTTTCATCAATGTTTTCTCCGGTACGACATAAAGGACCCCCCCCCTCCACTCCCAACCAACCCCCGCACACACACGCGTGGCCCGGCTGGACTCAGCACCGAGTCCCAGTGCCTTTCCAGTAAAGTCTTCCCTGTTGCCATGGCAGCAATCTCCACTCACCAAGCTGAACCACAGATCAGTGGAAAGAGGGCTTTATTGTTGGGTCTGTCGCCTGGCGCCCGGTGGGGCAGACGAGTCCGAGGCTCTCTTCCAGGAATAACAGGGAGTGGCTCTTTGCTTCAGTGGGGAACCCGCAGATCAGTCTCGCTCTGCTCCGAAACAGTCCTTTCTCATTCTCTTTGGAGAAACACGGCTGCTACCAACAACAACATCACACACGGCGTCTCACCGTCAGCTATGCCGAGGCGGATCCACAACAAGCCCCCCCCCTGTGGTTTATGTTTTAACGTAAAAGGTGGGTTTTAGCAATGTTGAGTACAGCACAAGACAACATCACAGACAGTCATGGGACAGGCTCACAGCAATCTTTCTAGAGGTAAGTGTCCTCACAGGTGTCTTTTGGTGGGGGCCCAATGGTAGAAGACAGGTGCACTAATATCCAGATGAGTAACGCTATGTTCAGTAATGCATCTGTTAGGGTTTAATGTGACGGAGAGACTTTGCAATAATGACAGCAGGAGACTGGAGGCCAGGTTTAAAATAAACCTCAAGTTCCCAGTTTGGATATTCATTCTGATATCTGCGTTTGCTCTCCAGTGGGGATCTCAGCAGGAAAGGGCCCGTCGCACCACATCCGAGCTTAAGGCTGGAAGGAGACGGCAGGGATGTGACATGCACGCGTCACACAGCATCGCCATGTCCCCCACAAGGCGGCACCCCAGTGCCTTCGTGCGTCTAAACGTCCAGCCGCCCACGGGGGATCCTTAGGGCACTTTTTCCTGGCAGATGCCGGCGAATAAATCACCCGGCAGCCAACAGCAGATCCTGGTGAGCTCCCCCCCCCCCCTTGGAAGGAGGTTGACCTTCTGCCACGGCCTGCAATGTGCCAGTAGTGTACACTCGAACCCGCACATCCCTCCGACGTGCGAGCCTCACCCATGCTGACGGGGACCGGCCGCTTCTCCGGGACGGATCTGAGGGCAGAGAGGTGGTAAGGCCCCATGCTCCCTAGGCCAGCGGGAAGGGCCAACCAAAGCCAGGCGGAATTTAAATGGCCACTGCATTTTCCTAAGTGCGACCAAGCGTGAGTCCTTAGAGACTAGTTTGCTGCGGGCAGATGGATTACTGCAACGGTTCATGGGTCCGCCTGTTGCACTGTGGGACATGCACACAGACACACACACACACATGCTCGCATGCACACACACACACAGATACAGCTCTCTCTAGTTCAAAGAGCAACTGAGGTTTGGCAGACTTCTATTTTCCCTGCTGAGGTAACTTTGGTCCCTTCTTCATTCCTCTCAGCTCTTGGCTCTTTTACTCTTTGGGACTGAAGTCCAGAAACTGTGCATGACTGACAAAGCAGTATATCCCCAAGGAAAACTCCACCAATCCCAGTGGCCTCTTTAAGTTCCTAGTGCTTTTCTGTGAGCATGATTAGCGTAGCTGACAGTCACATGACATAAACAATTTGACTTAGATTAGAAATGGAGGGGAAAAGTTCTTCAAATATCAACATGGTAACTTTATAAAGCTACTTATTACCATATATTGGGATTATTTCATATGTATCGATTTGACTGTCAAGTCTCAAAAAATTTGTGGTGAGAGAGTAGCGGAGCAGGGAATACATGATATATTCTTAAATTATTTTTGTCTTCCTACTTGGCACTAACATATTTTATGTTTGCATACTTTCCCCATTTACATAGCAGAGGATTTTTTCCTGGAGCAGGTGTCCTGCTAAAAATGCCCCTCCTGGGAATGATACCAGATACTTCCTGGTCGAGAGCCCACATTTTTACCCACGAGGCTCTCCAGACAGGAGGAAGGAGTGACAGGAGATGGGCAAAAACAACAGAATCGACATACGGGAGGACGGAGAGGAAAAATGGTCTGCCCGATTGCTATGGAGCAGGGATGCGGGGTGTCGCACATCGGGCTGGCGGAGCTGACAGCATGACGACAGGGATCCACGCTGCTCCAAGCATCATTTGCTCTGGAAAAATCTGACAAGAACATGCCTCATGCCTCCCAGACCTGTCTAACCTGGCTAGCTACGGAAATGTGCTGTGTTTGTGCGACACAAACCTGCGATGGCCGGCGACTGCGGGGGGTACCTGTGCATAGGACCCTCTGGCCCATTACGAGTACTGAGCTGTGAAGAGGACCGTGTGGGACGCAAGCTGAAGTGCAGGTGCTGCGTGGCCATCGCCACAGTCGAGGAGAGAGAAAGAAGCTGGGATGAGGAATAAACAGATATCAGCAGAGAGACAGAGTGGCTGCCCGCAATCATCAAGCCGGTGCCCCGCAGTTCACCGCCCCACAGCCTTATGGGTATTTGTGAGGGGAGTAATGCCTTCAGATAATCCGAAAGCCAAAGGTACACATGTGGCAGACGGAGGCTTCTGTTTGTGCCAGCAGAAACTGTAGGCAGAAACCGTAACGTCCAGAAATACAAGAAAGTCAACTGAAACCTCAGAGACTGATCAAAGGGAATCATCCATCCATCCATCCATCCATCCATCCATCCATCCATCCATCTTCCTAATGCCTCTCCAGGGTCATGAGGCAAAAACAACCTTCATCGCCAAGCTATCATCACTATCTTTTTTCACAGCCATCATTCTGATATCCTTCAGTGAAGACATACTGTTTCTGATATCCTTCAATGAAGACATACTGTGACACAAACATTAACACCTTATGAAGCATCTTGCTTCTGAGTCCTCAGATACCGTGCTAAATCACTGCTTAAATTCACAGCTTAATCACTCTGGGGGCCACGATATCTTCCTGTATGCATACACAGTATTGCTTTTGTTATTTTGTTGCATATGTTTCTTTACTCTGTTAGAAAAGACTGCAAATGCTTTGCTGCCTGTCAGATTTGCTATTAAGACAATGTCTGCCTGCCTGCATAGTACAGACACCATAAATTATAGCAGGGCTGTCGTGTCAACGGCCAAATCTCAGTAAGGAATTCTATCAATGTACAACGGGGCCAGACTCATTTTCATACATTTCAACCAGAAACTACACAGGAAAATATGTCCCCAAATCTTATGCGCAGAAGTAGGCTGCTGACATTTTGCTACCATGCAGAACTGTACATTTATCACATGAGCATCAACCAAAATCAATCCTTTATGGAGTTTTGCGACTCCCTTTAACAAAAAAAGAAAAATACAAAGAGCTCACATCAAGCCGAAATGGCAGCCCCTATAAATGCCAGGCCGGTAATAACATCAGCTGAAAACTGAGGGTGCTGCCAAGGATCATGGTGAAGTCGGCCTGATTCGATTAGCCAGTAACGAATTGTGACAAAAAGTGACGCGACAGGTGTCAATCCAAAGTGGAGGTGTGGGCAGCCAGAGCTCCTGCAGGGCGGAGGCTCCCGGTCCCTCATCTTACATCGACGTGCCACAGCCCTGTGCGCACAGCAGACACACATATGGTGAGCTGTACCCCCTTCTTGCCCTGCCCCAATACTGCCCCCCAAAGGCAGAACACAAGAATTATGCTGACGGTGAAGTTGAAAAAAAGGGCTTCAGATTTTTCAAGCGTCCACTCTTGTGTGTAGCAGGTAGGTAAACAATGGCGCTTTTTTCCAATCCAAGTATTCAGCTGTTTTGTCATGAGATTAAACCGAGCCTAAGAGACCCAATTTCGGTGATAACTCAGTTTTGATAAATTATGTTATGGTGTTTTGCCTTTGTAAGATGGTATAGTTCCTGAGAGAAATGAGGTCAGACCACACTGCAGTCTCACAAATGAAGGTCCCTAATTAGGATCTGAATCAGTGGGGGGATCAGCAATGTATCTTTCATGCCTCTGGCGGAACATGGGAACCATATGAATTGGTAGCGGAACTGTACAGTTATGTGCAAGTGGCACAAACATCTCACCATGTTTTTTTGGCCAAACAACAGCCATTGCTTCCTGCCATCCTGCACCACAGCAGGTACAGGTCAGGGTAGACTGGCATCAGAAAACAGCTCTGGAATTAGCTTCTGACCTTCCCCTGGGTACAATTTGCCAGCCACCCAATTGCGATCAGCCTCTAATGAAATAAAGCATCATCTATTAATCATCTCCTGCGATCGTCCTGGAAACTTGGTACATAATGCCGGGTTTGGGGAAGAAAGGCCGGCGCAGCAGGAAAATTGCTGAACTTTCCCATGATCAGTGTGCGCCTGGTGGACAATCTCTCTCTGGAGACGGTATAAATATTTATGTACGCGAGGCCATCCACGTACCCCAAATGAGCATAACGGACGACCTGCCGAAGCCGGTAAAAGGCCCGGTAAACTACTGCGAGTGGCAGAACATGGGCAGAGTGACTCAGAGCTTGTTAAATGGGTCACTGCATGTCGGCATGCTGGCACGCTCTGCTGCGGCGTCGGTGGGCATGCGCGGGCCCCGGGCTGAGGCCCAGCTCCGCCTGCCCAGTGACAGGAAGCTGCCAGCAGCCCTTTAACGTCACGCTTGCCATCACCGCGCATTACCTGGCATGAGCACTGCTTCCTGGGAGGTCCTGACAGCGAGGACCAGCCTCTGTCACTAACCGAACCAAATACACTTCATTATGGCGTGTGGACCCCCCCTACACTCACTGCTTTTGGAGGACATTGAAAACTCTGAAGCTTCACATCAAACACTTCTTAAACAAAGGCTCATTTACTGCTTTTCAACAGAAAGTTTTTGAAAAACATATTATACTCTCCTCTCAAACCGAGAAAAATTCCACCGTGGTATCCATGGGAACCATAAAGATCATATAGCACACAAGCCGTATTCTCTGGTTATATCTATGCCGGTTGTATAACTAACCCACCTAGGCGAGATGTCACACCCCTGCTGCATAAAGGCACCAAGGGAGAACCAGAGACTGTTGAAAATCCCAAATTCGTTAGTCTGCTCCTGCTGCTGTTGCTGATTCTGTGGTAACTGGTTCTGGCCCTGCTGGCCGGAAGAAGAAGCCTGGTTCTGCTGGTTCTGCTGCTGGTCCTGTCCTTCCTCGAAATCCTCGGCGTGCCACTCGTAGGGGCTGAAGCGGCTGACCAGGAAGAGCACCACGCTGACGCCGATGTAGGCGAAGACGATGCACATCCAGATCTCATAGGCCAGTGGGTCCAGGAAGGAGAAGACGCCCGGCTTGGACTTTGTTGGCTTCTTGATCATGATGGAGATTCCCAAACTCATGAAGGGTTTGGAGAAGTCGATGACCTCCTCCCTGACCAGGGTGATGGTCAGTGGGGCGACTGCCACATCGGCTTTCTGCATCAAACAGATGTAACGCAAAATAAGTCAACCACAGAGATTACGATGCTGAACAAATAGTGCAAAGTGAAACACATTCTTATGTTCTCTGCTTTTTGCATCTATATGGGATATACACGTATTGGTAGACTGTATTATAGATTATGGAACATTCTGGAGGGATGACACCTATGGTCGCCTATATTTATACATATAGGCTTTTAGCCATTTTCTGCACTGGTACCTTCCAACATCCTACCTCCTGTTACCTAGAAACAAGTGAAACCATCACCCAAACCTCCCGAGATTTATAACAATATGCTATTTGTCAACAATATGTTTTCATACCCTAATTAGATTGTCTTTGGCTCTCGGTTTGTGGTTTTGCATCGACAATGACACAGAATCGCAATGCGTCAAGGAGTGTGTGCCAGAAACCTACAGAGAATTTAAACGATGCTAAGCTCCATTACATACTTCTGGGATTTTGAAACTTAAGGAAAGTTGACATGAATAAAATAAATCATATTACCAACTAAACCAAAACTGACTAACAGGAAGATTCATGTTAAGTTGTCCTTTTGCTAGACTTCATTGAACATGGTAAATGGACTGCATTTATATAGTGCTTTTCTACTCCTACAAGTACTCAAAGCGCTTTACAATTCATACCTCACATTCACCCATCCACACTCGCATTCATACACCGGTGGCAGAGGCTGCCATGCAAGGCACCAACCTGCTCACCAGGAGCAATTTGGGGTTCAGTGTCTTGCTCAAGGACACTTTGATGGGGTCAGGAGGAATCAGGGCTCGACCCTGCAACCCTCTGGTTGCCGAACGATAGCACTACCTCCTGCGCCACCAGATATATAACCACAGCAAAGAAAAAATAGAAATTAAAAATAATAAAAACCTTTAGAAACTCACCAGCACTACCTGAAATAATTATTCACTTGCTTAATCTTATAATGTCATCCAAGAAACTTATTAAAATGCCATCAGAACTCAAACCAAACTAAGTCAGACAGCTCATTGAATTCATGACAGATGTGCACACTCCTAAGCTGTCTTTGTGAATATATGAATTTCAAGTATGACCAAACACACTGCAGGAAAGACCTCAGAAAAATGTTTTTGATGTGCGCCTCAATTCCATTAGTAAAGATCTATTAACTTAGTTCGGACAGACTGGGATTTCTTTTTAGGAATAAAGGAAGAGTGTTACTAAGGAGCTCTTTGTTAGGTCGCTACTTTAAAGATGTATTTTTTACGCTTATGCCACAAGACTTTTTTGAAAAAAAGTCCCTCATTAGCAAATGTTTAATAACATCTGTTAAACAAACCAAGATAAGTCATTTCTTACTGCCAACGGCACTGCACTAGCAAATACCTCCATAATAACAAAATATATTTGGTGTGATAGCTTTTCAAATACTCAGGAATTCTCAGCACCTTAATGCCAAGGGTGTGTAATAAATATTGTTTGTATCTGTGCCATACCAAGCAGAGAAGCTAATAATCTGTGTGGGTTATTATTGCCTTGTCTGTACTACTGAACACGCACTCAGACGGCATCGAGAGAGATTGTCTAGCTGATGGAGAAATGCGCTGCTTTACAAAAGGGCTGCTGAGCACAGAACGCTGAACTCCCCGTCTGCCTGCTGAGCCTCTCTGATTTCCCACTAGAGGATGGCACAGGTCTATCTGCATTGCAAACACCTCGCAAACCATACACTGCATTCTCCTGTTGATTTCCTTTCTTTTGTCGCAGGTGGGAGTGTTTTCTGCACAATAATCTCTGGGTTGTTTAAAAAACAAAGTTAAAATATTCCATCCACACATCAAGTGTCCTCCCCACCCTCAGCTTTCTCAAGAGAATGCAGCTTCATTCCCCTGCGCTGAGCTGCATACATCAATGGAAATCATACAGAAGGTGCCCATCATGAGATATCGATGGCCGTATCATCAGCAGATGTACTCATTTGCTCAATACTCATTCACAGCTGCTGTCCTCATGCCTGTGATCTACGAATCCATTGAAGACGCATCAGGAAGCACTTACGCCATAGACCAGCTCTCCCACCATGCCGTTCCACATCTTGGAGTCAGGATCTCTTGCACCGTACTTCCCGTCGGCCACGATCTCCAACTTGTAGCTGTAGCCGACATGCTTGGCGATCTCTGCGGCCAGTTCCACGCAGTAGCCCTCATATTTGTCATTTCCAACCAACTGCTCATGATTCTTCTTCAACATCACGTAAGGAGATTCCTAAATATTAAAAAAGGTATGAATCATAATCACAGCCTTTATTCATCTAATGATTAGTGCAACGTACTCCATAACCAAATGAACTTGCTATCAAATTAAAGTGCCGGCATTTTTTTAGCAAACTATGTATTGCTTAATGATGGTTTCAGAATAGTGATAGCAAAAGCTCACAAAATCATTCTTAATGCAAATTAAATGCAGAAGACAGAACACTCAAAGTAGAAACTATGCATCAGCTTTTCTGCTGGGGTTCACTTGAAGGCCGTTCTGTACGTAGACCCAAAGGTTACCTCGATTGTGCAATCACGCTAAGACTGAGCATCTGAAAGACATTGCTGTGGTTGGATCACCAGTGGGCAGGTAAGTTGAAAAAACAAGTTTAATAATGAAAGACATTCCTGCCTGCTGCAATTACCTGTAAAATGTAGCGCCGAAAGACGGACATGTAATACCAGGCAGCAGATTCTGCCCAACAGATTTCTACATGAGAAATATCAAAAAACAAACAAACAAAAAAAAAAAAAACTACAAATCTGATTCTGAAGGACAGTGTTGATTGCTCCATGAGATCACCTGACATTAAAGGAACTGGGAGTGTTGACCTCTGCACCTCTGCCTGGAAGTCCCTCGAGACGTAGGACTAAGCTTCCACGGAGCTCCACATTCACAGGGATTGCCTTTGTTTTCAAGATCATCATCCCGAGACACTTAGCCCTGGGTGAGATGGATCTTTCAGCATCATACCCTCTCATCCCAAATCAATTCCACCTGAGCCCCATCAAAGATGCAGCCCACACATCATTCAGTAAAGCTCATTCCCCTGGCACTGGTCTTAAAGACATTTCCAGGTACTGTGGGCCGGACCTGATATCCGTCATGAATAAAGCCCGATGAGAGGCGTGCTGTGTCAAAAATGGTGTGACCTTCCATCGAACGGCTGGATTACTGGTCGCACACCAGTGGAGAGAGAGGGGATGATGTATGGAGAATGAAATTCAAGAGACATGAACCTGGTGGGAGCATTCTCAAAGAGGTAACCTCCCCCGTTCCTGGGGTGGAGGCGGGGCTTGCAAACAAATACACTCCCATTGGCAGGCCTGGGCTTCTCCCACTGCTCTTCCCTTATGTTCATGTTTGTGAAGCGCTCTGCTTTTTACATGGAGGACAATGGGGCCTCAGCTCAAGCAGAAGTCAGCTGGGGCCTTTTTCCTCAGGATGAGATAAAAACAATCTGGCAGGGGTTCCTCCAGGAACAGAACTGAGAACCACTGCTCTAAAGAAAAAGGCCACTCAATCCCAGGCCTGATGGCCTTGACATCAAACCCATTAGCACAGGTTGGCATGACCAGGTCTTACATTCATTTGTCCATCCGAATATGACCCTTACACAGAAACAATATTAGAGGAGATGTGTAGCTCCGCTTATTAGGTTCAATTGCTGTAGCCTATGACTGCTGGACCCATGAGTAAGGACCTTAACCTCCTCTTCATTGACTGACCCTGCTCTCTCACGCTAAAACGTATCCTCTGGGTCTTAGAAATGCACAATATATTGATTAATATATCCGTATCGGCTGATATTCATTCCGACATCAGTCCAGCAATCTTGGTTGATAGTGTCAGATGATATTTAATCAACATTCACCTGAGCTAAAGACATAACATGGAGATAATGGAGATGGTTGCCTTTGATCTTTTCCTTTCTGTAGTGTAGGACGAAGCATCATTCGCTCATTGGCTACTTATAAGAGGGTCTCAAAGTACCAGCCCAAGGGCAAGATCCAGTTCAGTACATTCATTAATAAATCTGGCCTGCAGACTGATCTTTCATTTTCCACAGAGAATAAAAATGACATAACATCTTGTTTCGGTAGATGTTTCCGGTAATTAGCACAAGCAAGCTAATAATAAGTAAGCTTCACCGCCAGCACAAATGCATCAGAGAATAGTTGGTTATTGATATTGGTGTTGGTAATAGACAAAAAATATATTGACATGGGCCAAAATTTCCACATATGTGCACATAGGTGTGTCATTGCCAGAAAGAGAGGATATGCGAGAAATACCCAAAATTCCAAGGGAGATGAACAATATATAATTATCCTATTCTAGTATGGCAGAGTAGAGCTACAAAAGGAGCATGAGACATACGAGGATGGTAGTGACTATGTAGGTCCTGTTCTGCAGGCCGTAGGATTCATTCGCGCCTAGCATGTATGTCGCTGTGCTTACAAACTTCTCGTCTTCATTCCAGTAGCCCACCTGCAATGTACAAAAGAAAAGACATGTAATCTTGGCAGCCAGTCAAATTCAGTTTTTTTCCGGTAAGATATACCAGGGCTGGACTTACTTTTTTGGGTCCCGTTGGCTTGAGTTCCATCACACTGACAGTGTAGTTTGTCCGGCGTCCTTTCTCATTAAACTGAATGTGTCCAGTCAAACCATCTATCCGAACCTGTAACAGAACACCTTTGTTCACCACTGAATTGGATTCAATCCATCCATCCATCCATCCATCCATCCATCCATGTATTTCATCTAACTCTCTGTGAAACTAAATAAAACAATAATATCAGAAAATTGTGCTCATAAATTGAACATTTACTCTTTCTTTGGTTTGTTCTTGGTTAGAGACAATCAATATTCCAATTGCATAACACTATAAGATTTTTACAAATATTAACAATACTATGACTTTAATATCAAAATAATTCATTTATATATATTTCAACGCAGTACAGAAGATAAGTTTTGCATACAATAAAATGCATACATGACACTTAAAGACAATGAAGCCATTTGTCACCACAGACAAAAAGATAAAAAACCAAAATGTAAAACATTATTATTTTTTCATCCCATTGAGTGGTCATTTTCTAAAACATTACCCATATTTACTATACTACAGCCTGTACTGCTTCATCTAAACTTCTGCAATCAAGGCCCCCTTGCATCCATATGAATTTCACTCTAAAAGCTAACAGAAGCTGCCCCCCCCCCCGTCAGAGCCCAGTCTTAACCACCTGCTGCAGAGCCCGCTGGATGTCAATTCCCTGACCCCACGGCGCGGGGGGGTTGGCCAAACAGTCCCCGGCATTCCCTCTCCGTGAGATGTCGATGCGTTGCCTGCGGAGGTTCTGGAAGGCGGTGGACATCACGCTAACCCCATCATAAGTGAGGGCCCCAGTGTACTGTGGAAGGGGAGAGGGTTATACAACACCTGCTGCAGTGCCAGGAGACGACCAGCAGGGGGTGTGGTGGAAAGGGAAAGCTGGTTTAATGGCTGCCGTATGCTTGAGAGAGTTGTGGCAGAGACCATGCTCTCACTGTACCTTGAGTCTCTTCTTGATGTTTTTGGCGTCCTTGTTGTCAAACTCCAGCCACTGCTGGGCGATCCTGCTGACTGTCTGGTCCGTGTCATTCACCAGCTGGAAGCCCGTCATGTTGGCGCCGCCATTCCTGAACTCAGTCAGGTCGATATCCATGAATCCCTAAGAGGTGTAAGGTAGTCTTGCAGATTACAGGTCAAGAGCAAAATACTAAATACTAAAATACTAAAGAGTCAGGAGTCATAGCTGCATTGTAATCGCCCCACAATGCAGAAATCTCAAAATCCAAACTATGAAATCAGTATTGCCAAGACTAACACACTAAAATGTCACCTTCAGCAAAGGAGCTAAAAAGCCACAAAAGGGAGCATGCTTCATTTTACAGACCACTGTGTAACTACAGGCCATCGATCAGACGGCATAATTCATTTACAGACCAGTAATAACTACAGGCCACAGATCAGACAGCATAACTCATAATTTTACAGATCAATAAGTAACTACAGACCACAGGTCCGACAGCATAAGTCATTTTACAGACCAATGAGTAACTACAGACCACAGATAACACAGCACAACTCATTTTACAAACCAATGAGTAACTATAGGTCAGATATCTGACAGCATTATTCATTTTACAGACCAATAAGTAACTACAGACCACAGATCACACAGCATAACTCATTTTACAAACCAATGAGTAACTACAGGCCAGATATCAGACAGCATACCTCATTTTACAGACCAATGAATAACTACAACCCACAGATTCGAGAGCATAACTAATTTTACAGACCAGTGAGTAAGTATAGGCCACAAATCAGCCTGCAACAACTGTGGGAGCGGCAAAATCCCTACAACGCTAAGAAATTAATAAGTGCATCCAAGAGGCATCAAACAAATAAAAAATTTGCATGACAAGTTCTGAGAATCATATTCATTAATACTTGGGTCCATAGATGAAAAGGTCACAAATGACATTTGCATTTTTGCATAAAAGAAGGCCTGTACTGTAAATATAGCATTCTTAAGACAATGTCCCATAATCGAACATTTTATCATTCCTTTTTAAAGAAATGAAAAATTAACATTTTTATTTAAAAGGTTAAACTCATTCAAAAAGGTGGCATTTTATGTAAGAAGGCATGCATTAATTGGCAAACAAAAACCTTAAAATCAAAACCTAGGAGATACAGTATACAGGTAGAGAAGGAAATAGGAGTCATATACCACACATGTAACAAGATGTAACCAAATAAAATAAAGTATGTCATAAAATAATTCTCCCTTCATGAAGCTTTTTGCACGGCACCACGAAAGACAATCAGTCAGGCATTTGGAAGCAAGTTCCCTCCTGCAGCCACACAAACGGTGTGGGCAAAGGCGAGCCCCCCCTGCGAGTGGCAGGAGAGCATCTCAGGACAGAGAGGCGAGAGTCTGCCGTGGGGAGCCTTCTGCAGGAGCCGTGCCAGATGTGGCCCACGGTCGTTTCCATTAATTCAGATCCACAAGACAAATACTGGTTTTGATAATGAATCTCGGCTGAGATTCCTTTGGCAAACATCTTAGTGGCAGCATAGGGAAATCTTCACGGACCCAGTGGAGGACGATATCAGGAAACCCAGCCCAACAAAAGGTCTCCTGCTCCCACCGGATTGGCTGAAATTCAGACAGGATATTCTTGGGCAGGGCCGATAAGTACCCCACAGTTACCGTAGCTTCCCGCCCTGCAGCTCTCATAAGCCGGACGATTCCCCCTCACGCCTCACTGACACTGAGAAGGATGCTGCACTGGGGAACACTGCCCACACCCCAAGCCCATCTATAACATCAGCAAAAGCTCCAGGGAGTCTGCAAACAATTCCATAGAAGGTAGAACATGATACATAAAAAAAAAACACATCAAGTAATATCCCTACGTGAAACTGAAGGCATCAGTTGAGTAGTAGAGCACTACAATCAGGTTTGTGACATTGACATGCATCCTAAGGTGCATCAGAAGGCCTCAAACTGAACGGGAACATTTGCCTACCACAGACAAACCAAACCATGCCTTCCTTTGCTGATGTGCGCGTGTCGTGAGGCTTCCATGTCTGGCGAATTGTGGCCGGGCCTTCTGAAGCAGTAGAATAGGCATATCCATGGGGTCAGCAGGGTGGCTTGTGCACCAGCGCTCTCGCGCTCGCTGCTGTCACAGTACATCAAGCAACACTGACGCTAAATTCCTTTCTTCACAGCCAAAAACCGACCTGATGTGAGGCTTCTGTTAGACTTTGGGAGGAGGTGGGCACTGACTTCACGGGCACTCCCCGCTGAAGGGGAGATGTCTGTGCCCGCATGTCTGAGCTCCTCAGATGGGAACTGGGGTCCCACGTCACCATCACCCCTTGCTGGAGCAGACAGTCACTCGAATAGAGCGGTCAATACTTCATAGGCCATTGAAACGCAACCCCAGCAGCCACTATGGATCTACATGCGCGAAGGTTGTGGCAAATGTGTGAATAAATCCGCTTCGAACTGAAGGCTCACTCCAAGCATGAGCGTTGAATTTAGTTACAGATAAAAGCAGGGCCTCTCAGGGCTTATTACGTCACTAACGGAGCACAGCTACCTTCATCACAAGCTAACCAAGCATCCCTAATATACGCCTCTCGGTGGGGATGCAGACGATCTCACGAATGACAGAGGTGCCTCTCAGACACCGGGTGAAGTGAGGATGTTAAAAACAGCATCATCTGCTTGCCCTGAAACCAGAAGGCCCGTTCTGCCCATTACTGCCGGCCAGTCCGTCCTGTTAGCCCTAACATCCAGCAAGCCGGGGCTGCCTGGGGAATGTGCATGTGCACATACCATAAGGATAAACGCAGACATTCATATGATTCATATGACTCGGCGCTTGCGGATCACGCGATCTAAGAAATGCCATAGCGTGGAGTGCATAACAAAAGTAGGACCAGACCATCTGCAGTTCAGCGGGACTCAATTGGTCTAAATCTCATATCAAACAGAAAAATTAGGAACTTCAGTTGTGATGACATGAGCTGCACACGCGATAAAATCAGACGCTGCAGCCGCTGATGACGTCACTTCCTGGCCGGCCCTGTAGCACTGGAGCCTTTCTCGTCGTTCCTGGGCCGGTTCCCTAATTCTGCTTCCTGCAGACCCTTCAGCACCGCACACTCCTGAGGGCGTTGTGTTCCCACAGGCCGCATTCGCCTGACAGGTTCAGAGGAAGCTCTCATAATCCCCCCATAAACCCCCATTCTCTGGCGGCAGTGCCAAATTGGTTTATGCCAACTCTGGACACTTGATTTAAATACATGGTAAGCTCCTAGCACTGCAAAATGCCATGCACTCATCAGCTCTTTAAATGAGCTTATAGTTAGCATCTGCTGCTAGGTGCAGTTCTCTCTCGGCCTGTATTTGCTGTAGGAATTTCATCAATAAGGTAAGATCTTATGATCTGGGCGGGCCCCTAGCGGGCCCCTACCCACGAGTGTAGGGCCACACAGTGATGCCGCTATCATCGTCATCCCATTAGTATCGTTTTCAGCATCAGGCCCTGCTTTTGCACACCCTGGTTCTGTGTGAAATTCCGATCACTTCCAAGCCTAGTGACCTGCAAGTTCAGCAGAGGAATTTCATCATCATGTCAAAATGGATTTACATTGACATTCTGCCCTTACAGTCCCATTTCATCCACCAACAAAAATATATTTTTCACCAAAGCACTCAGTAACAGCTCGGTAGTTACACTGTAAAGCATTTTAAGGTGCAAACCTCACTCGGAAATTAGCACAGGAAGCTGTAGTGATGTTCACCTGCTTACCAGGTTGGCAAGGATGTAATGATAGCTCTTCACGTTCTTCCCCTGGGACGCGATCTGTAAGACAGCACAGAGACATACTCCAGTACATTCTTTACGTCTTTCCCATCAAGTCACATGTTTCGTCTTGTAACCAGGCAACCAGATGATCCTCTCCTCTAACATCCTGGGCATGATAGCCCACCTTCCCAACAGAGGTTACATCTTTCTAACTCCCTGGCCCAAACAGAAGCTTTGTCTGAAGCGATTTGCTACAGGCATTGCTGTAAGGGAAACAATTATTTTCTGTCCCCTCTGATTTCTGTCATGGACACCTGTGTGCCTAGATTGCAGAAATGAATTACACAGATAATTAGCTAATTTTTGTCCCAGAGATACTTGATGTTTGTGGAGCAGAGGCCCAGAGGAGAGCATCTGGTGATGATGAGCTGCTTGACGGTCACTCTCTCAGATGTTGCACTCAGCTTCGAATTTGTTGACAGATTGGGATCCTACATAAGGAGCAAGGTGGCGGGTGATACGGCAGGCAGAGGGCGATATAAGTGTCCTCCCAGGAATCCGCCGGCGACGTCCTTGTGCGGAGCGTGTGCCTTTTAACGGCATCACTCTGCATCACTCTAATGACACCTGCTGAGGATCTTGGCCAGTTTTACCATCATAAGGCAATAAACAAAACTGCAGAGCAGAGCCGCTTGGGAGGCTCGCGAGATCACTTACAGCCAACAAACTGACCCATGCGACAGGCCACATGATATTATCATGTGACAGGCCACTTTTGATATTATCTCTTTTCGTGGTTAGATGAGGGCCAACAGAAGGGGTTCACCGAAAAAAAGAATGTGGCACTGATGCATGTGGAATGAACAGTTAAAATTATCAGATGGGTGGAACTTCAAGGTTTAGACTCTGAGATCAATCTGGTATCCAGTCACTGAGGACAGAACACTCCATACAGATCAATACCATCAATACAGTCAGGTGGAACAAATCAGTACCAATATTAAGGTCATCTGACTCACTGTAGACAGCGGAATGCCATAAAGTCTCTCATAGGGCCTTGCTCAAATTTAAGTGAACTGCATAGAAAAGAAAATTACTCTTGTGATTCAGGTCAGATCCAGAAGATTCTCGTAGCAAGCAGGGGTCACGGGAGGCCCAGTGGTAGCTATGAAGCGTGACTCGAGTGTGACACGTTCCACCAGGGAGCCACAGGCCGACACTAGGGGGAAAAGTGCAGCTCTGCATGCTTCCGCAGACGAGATTTAACTCGCCGTCCACATGAATCTAACTCCACCCTCACTGCACCTTCACCTGGCATTAATTCATGCCACAGAAGCGGTGACACGCAGGGGAAAATTGTCCCAGGGGAAAACTGTCACTCTTTCACCGTGTCTCGAGAAGCGGGGTAATGGACGAGCTCCTGGGACGAGGGGGGAATGATTATGCTGAGTGCTGGCTACGACCGTTGTGGATTTTGTGTTTGTTAATTTATTTCCTGACCACTGACCTCCCTCCACCCCCAGATAATGAGAACTCGTGGGCACTTAGCCACGCCAGACGAGAGAGCAAAGTGTGGGGGGGGGCAAGATGGGGGTGCTCACCAGCTTCAGAATGGCCAGCAACCTCTCCACCTCGCAGTCAATGACGATCTGGCCCTCTTTCTTTTTGTCCAAGTCCTGGAAGACCTTCATGAAGGCCGCCTCCGTCATGGTCTCCAGGTTCACCGAGGTCACCAGCCAGTTCCTCTCCGCTGCCGTGTCCAGAACTTTCTGCATGACCGTGAGTCCTAATGGAGGGAAGCAAACTGGTAAGAAACTGATAAGGAGACAGAGAGAGAGAGAGAGAGAGAGAGAGAGAGAGAGAGAGAGAGAGAGACGCTGCTAAGAGAGGATGAAACTGTGGAGGTTACATGTACACAAATCTGTCAGTTTACCCAGTCGTGCTGGAAAGGTGTTACTCTGCACGATTTTAATTCAGTTACACTGTTTAACAGATCAGAACAGTGATTAATCTAAAGTCTGGCATCAAAGAACAAAAACAGAAACATTGTTCAAGGCAGGATCACTATTAGACTCTGAGTCAGTGATTCAGGAGGGACAGTGCAGGGGGCCGTGTGTGACATACGATCTCGCTGCGCTGTGCAAAGTGCCTTTAGTTTTCAGCACGTCGCCATGCTGTAAGCTGCTGTCCAGCTCCTAACATCAGCTGGCACATTTATGAAGACCATTAAATCCATTCACTTCAGCAAGGGATCCATCAGCTCAGATGGTAATGGGTGACTGTTTATGTCACGTCATCATTTCTAGTGATTCCAGGCCGATTCCAGGCTGATTCTGGGCAATTCCAGGCATCTGCAGCTGTAACTGAATGTTTGCCCGCATTTTGGAGCTGATTCCTTCCAGATGACCACTTGAGAAGTTTTGTCGCTGCACCTTCATGCGTGAGACAGGGGTCTTTGCCCCCCCACACCTCTCCTGAGCTGAGACATGAAGTGCTTTAAGGGACTCCTGCTTCTTTGGGACGTCATTCTCTCTCCCACTGTCATTTCCAGCAAGTGTTCACTAGTAAATGTTCAACTATTGTTTTTGCTATTGAGGTAAATGCCTCTGGCATGCATCTTACTGGAAAAGCTTTCTATAATTGACCAAAGGGGGGAAAATATGTCCTTTCATCCTTTCGTGGCCTTTGAATATAATACTCCCGTATTAATTAACCTAAATCGATACATGTCTTGGCACAGAACTGTGCAGAGACGTACACAGGGCCGAGGGAGCCGTCAAGGAAGATCCAAGTATGAAGAGTGGCCTTTAATTATTTTATTAGATTTAAAATGAGAGCCCTGATCTGGGGACAGCAGAGTGGCAAGCGTGCCTTTTGGGGGTTGGGGGGGGCAGCATTACAAGAATGGACTGTTGTGTGACAGAAATGACTACCCAGATTATTCACTAATCACAAATAAAAAGCCCAACCTCAAAACTGGGAAATCTCGTGTAGCGGTTGCTACAGGCTAGAGTGCTACAGGCTAGAGTGCTACAGGCTAGCGTGTTATGGGTCAACACCCCTGCTCTGGAATAATGGGGTGAGGACCGGTTTGTGGGGGGGGGGCTGGGGGCTGTTTGGTTTCGTTAGGCAGGCTTATGATTATCTTCATGGTTTGTTCCAGTTATTAATGTGTTATGTATTTTTATAATGGTGGGTGTATATAGTTGTATTATAGTGTGACTTGTTACTGTGAGCTTAGTATGTGGAGACGCACCACCGTGGGGGAGTGCGACATGCAGATCAATGAGGTGGCTCACTCATGGTGGGGGCAATGCTGGACCAGGGTATTGCACATTACAGCCCTCTGGGCAGACCTAAAAGAGCAGTTGTGGAGTTTGTAGTACTGCACTGAATCTCTACAATCTCCAGCTGAAGGCATTCTGGTGTTACTCAAATGGCATTGCTGCTGACTCGTTTCTGAACTGAATCCCTACAATATCCAGATTGTGTTATTCAAACGGCATTGCTGCTGACTCGTTTCTGCACTGAATCCCTACAGTCTCCAGATAGTGCTATTCAAACGGCATTACTGCTGACTCATTTCTGCACTGAATCCCTACAATCTCCAGCTGAAGGCATTCTGGTGTTACTCAAATGGCATTGTTGCTGACTCGTTTCTGAACTGAATCCCTACAATATCCAGATTGTGTTAGTCAAACGGCATTGCTGCTGACTCGTTTCTGCACTGAATCCCAACAGTCTCCAGATAGTGCTATTCAAACGGCATTACTGCTGGCTCGTTTCTGCACTGAATCCCTACAATCTCCAGCTGAAGGCATTCTGGTGTTATTCAAATGGCATTGCTGCTGGCTCGTTTCTGAACTGAATCCCTACAATATCCAGATAGTGTTATTCAAACGGCATTGCTGCTGACTCGTTTTATCCTCCCATCTACTTGAATCTTCCCCTGTTTCATAGCAGACTGGTGTGTTCCATGGTTCTGTGGCGAGGCCTTTGCTTGAGGTCGTGCTTCATGGGGAAGTGAGGCTCATGCAGGCCAGGTCGGAGTGAAGGCCATGTTTCTCAACCACGCGTATGGCTTAGATTTAGTCCCCCCCAAGTGCGGAGGGGTCTCTGGAGCCTCCCCCAATCAGCACAGTGCAGAAGGCCCAGGTCTGCTCTGAATGGGATGTCAGTGATGTTTGGCTTCCAAATGACTAATGGCTTATTTTTCTCCGACAGGCAAGTTTTAAGTCTTCTCTTTTATCGACAAATAACAATGTCCCTTCTACAAACCAGAAGAAATGACAAGCACTATGTACAGAAATGATAGACAGCAATATGCGGATTATGATGTCTCCTTTGGGGGCACTGGACATAGCAACAGAACTGATATAATCTGGACACGGCAGTGCCATTAAAACAACAAAGGAAAGGGGAAATAGGACCCGCCTCTGTTTCAGACTGGTGGCTCATTTAGGGCCCTGGAAGGAAGGGCAATTTCTGGAATCAACACAAACCACCTGCTTTACCAAGACTGACCTTATGGAGCATCAATAATGCAACTAAAAACTGACGCAGGAAATGCTACTGCTACTTAAGTTTTCTCAAAGTGGATGTGAGCTTCATTAAAACAAATAAAATGTGTGAAGATGCCCACTTTGTGATGCTACTAGGCACCTGAAGATGCCCACTTTGTGATGTTAATAAGCACCTGAAGATGCCCACTTTGTGATGTCACTAAGCACATGAAGATGCCCACTTTGTGATGTTACTAGGCACCTGAAGATGCCCACTTTGTGATGTTAATAAGCACCTGAAGATGCCCACTTTGTGATGTCACTAAGCACCTGAAGATGCCCACTTTGTGATGTTACTAGGCACCTGAAGATGCCCACTTTGAATATATACATTGTCACATATATGTTTATATTTTTGTATATTGTATACTTTTTCTTTATTACTATATGGTATACTCCATTATTTATTTTTTTTGTTACTCCTCTGTCCATCTTCTGCTGTAACAATGCAAACTTGCCAACTCTAGGATTAATAAAGGTGATCTTATCTTATCTTAAAATCTATCAAATACTATCAAAGCAGTCCATGAGTCATAATTTCCATCCCATCCGCACTGAGATTAAACAGGAGCCAGCTTTGTTTTGAGAGGAAAATATTAGCATAGAAAGGAAGACGGCAGGGATTAGAGAGTTCCCGTCAGCCAGGTCTTTCCGCTGTGAACGCGGCACTGAGAGGCAGAAAGCCTTAGCGATAGACCCAGTTACACTAACATTAGGGGCAACTATGACAAGATAGTACTTCTGCTAGCTTTTAAATTATAATGCAAATACATACATCCTAAAAAGTATTGGGAATACTTAGTTTGTAGGGAGTATATAATCATATCTGCCAGGCTGCCCGATTTCAGCACCACGGACAGCTCCCTAAAAGGCAACGGCAGCTTTTAACAACTGCAAGGTTCAGGGTTCTCTCTGCACAGTACCTGCACTACTAAAGGCTTTAGAGGACACCTCGTAGGGTCTTTGTGCTTTAACTGAGTCATTGTGCAGTTTAAAATCTGCTTCACCTTCCAGTTAAAACACAATAAAGGAAGAGAATGAAAGACTGTTGGTGGCAGCACATGCAGCACTGTGCCTTTCTCTGTTAGAGGCAGCACATGCGGCACAGTGCCGTCTTCTGTTAGAGGCAGCACATGCGGCACATTGCCGTCTTCTGTTGGAGGCAGCACATGCAGCATTGTGCCGTCTTCTGTTAGAGGCAGCACATGCGGCACATTGCCGTCTTCTGTTGGAGGCAGCACATGCAGCACTGTGCCTTTCTCTGTTAGAGGCAGCACATGCGGCACATTGACGTCTTCTGTTGGAGGCAGCACATGCAGCACTGTGCCTTTCTCTGTTAGAGGCAGCACATGCGGCACATTGCCGTCT
>JAODKF010000002.1:14567660-14586173 GCA_026779585.1 Mormyrus proboscirostris | reverse complement strand
AATACCACACCTTATTCTGTACCTAAGGAAACACAGGATGCACCCACACCACACCTGAATCTGTAACTAAGGAAACACAAGACACAGCAATACCACACCTTATTCTGTACCTAAGGAAACACAGGATGCACCCACACCACACCTGAATCTGTAACTAAGGAAACAGAGGAGGGGGCGGTGCGGTGGCACTGTGGTCAGCACCTCTGGGATTGGGACAAGTCTCTGCCATGGCTCCATGTGTGTGGAGTTTGCATGTACTCCCTGTGTCATCATGGGGTTTCCCAGTTCTGCGGTTTCCCCTACAGTCCAAAACCATGCATCCATCTAGTTACCAAACTGGCAGTTGGTGAATGATGTGTGAGTGTTCTCTGACTACCCATAGCCTCCAGGGTAGGCTCCAGACCCCCACAACCCTGTATAGGACATGCGGTTCCAGAAAATGGATGGATGAAAGGAAGCACAGGAAACACCTGAACCTGTAACTAAGGTAACAAAGGACACACCCACACCATGCCTATTCTGTAACTATGGAAACAAAGAACACACCCACACTATGCCTTATATTGTGACTATGGAAACAAAGGACACGCCCACACCTTGCCTTATTCTGTAACTATGGAAACAAAAGACACACAGACACCACACCTTATTCTATAGCTATGGCAACATAGGAGATTCCATCACAATGCCTTATATTGTGACTAAGGAAATGCAGGAAATATTCACACCACACCTTATTCAGTAACAAAGGAAAAACAGGGCACACCCAAACAATGCTTTATTGGTAACTATGGAAACACATGTTATTCTGCAACTAATGAAATTAAGGACACTCCCACAAATAGCATTATTCTGTAACCAAGGATACATGGCATGTCCTCACAACTTCATCCATGTAGTACCAGTCACTTAGTAACCAGAGGACGCACCCACACCACCTCATCCTTGCTAGGAAAGCTTCCCTGTACGGCATTCTGCCTGTGGACTTCAACACCGCTGGGCAAGACGAGACTGCCTTCAGCTCCTCTCTCCTTCAATTACCAGCAGAGAGCTGCGAACCTTTACATGTGTCAGTCACATGGCCGGCAGGCTGCGCTGAACCCACAGCTGTCAGGCCGCGGTGCCATTTGGCCACCGACACTCAGACGGGGCCGCAGGTAAAAAGGCAGAGTGTGACCCAGGCAGTATCCAACCTGCCCCACCACCACAACACAACATCCAACACAAACAGCCATAGTCGCCCCCACCCCCAGCATGCAGAGCCAACTGCAGGATCAGAACAACCCGGTAAAAAGCTGTGCTGTCCCTATGAAACATCCAACCCCAACACACTTAGAAGTGTTGCAGATCCCGCCTTTAATAATGCATATTCGTAACACCCAGCCACAGAGAGTAATCGCTTTAGATACCACCCGATAAATAATAGATTAAATAATAGCGTCTGATGAAGGAGGGACTCTGTGGGCTGTGCAAAACCAACACGGGTTCCACAGGTCCACAGCAAGGGGCGGTACGCACAGGCCTAACAGCAGCAGAAAGATGAAACAGGAATGTCTTTGGGACGGCTTAACGCGGCTGTTCGGTTACAGCCCCATCCCCCCCGCCAACTGCTGCAGGATCACAGAACTGTCAGAGTGCGATTTAAGAATCTGTACAGGGGCAAATATATATATGCATCTATGTCCCTATGCATGTACAGTAGAGCTTCCTGTATGTTCATTCACATGCATGATAATGACTATTTCCTTTTGGCTCATCTCGCCCCCTCAGAAATGGCATCAATTAATGGCCAGCATCAGGTAGACCCCCCCTTCACTAAGCCTCTGTAAGAATCTCTGGTGTGTGGGAGAGAGATTGTCCCTGTAACAGAACTAATTATTTTAATCACAACTCATTATCAGGGCCGAATGGGCCAAGTGTTGTGATGGAGTCTGTGGTTTTCCTGTCAGGCCGTCAGGCCCAAACCACCTCCTGAGGGGAGGATTTATTTTGGCTAATATTCCCTTCATGAGCCCTCTGTGCCTTTTAATGGTCTGCTTATTATGCATGCATATCATTTTCGTTTTTTTCTTTACACAGGAAACGGCTAACAGAAATAATGGTTAATTACCTTACCTCGTGGATCTGTCAATCAGTCATTTTACACATAATGTGCACTGCAGTGTCTGAATGGGAAACGCTGTCAAATTCCCATTAGGGCTGGAACGCAAATTTAACCCAGCGCGTCACAAACACGCGGGCGCGCGCATACGAGCACAGCAAAATGAGCCGCGCGCTGGAAACTGTCCAACTGCTTGCTTCGACGGAAGTAGTTCTATTTATTATGCCCTATTCTAATTATACTCAATGGCAGATTATGGTAATGTAATTTCTTTACTGAGGCACATTGTGACTAATATTTTCATTTGCATAAATCCCTAATGACACCCCTGTTTAAGCTCCGACGTGGTGCCAGAACGGCGCGTAAAAAGGGGGGGCGCTCTCAGGGTCTGCGGAAACACCGTAACACCGTAGCCGGAGAGCGCAAATAAAACAGCGTGATGCAGCTGCGTAATAAAATAAAAATAAACGAATGTTTATGACTCTGGGATAAAGGGGAATTTCTGAGGTCTGCCTGCTACCTTCCCGTTCGCTCCCCCTCCCCGCTTGGATTTCTCCGGCCCCTATTCCCAAAGGAACGCCCCCATCCTGTCACCACTAACCGCCCCCGCTCGCCTTCTCCAATTATTTTTTTTCAGTTCCCCTCCCCTCGGGGCCGACCGGACCCAGCAGGTGCCGGGAAGGGGGGAGTGGGGGGCGGCGGAGGCGATCAGAGGAAGAGCCCCGCCGAGCGGGAGGCAGGGACATCGCTGGCTTCCGGAGCTCCTTTTCACCTCAGCACAAGCGGCCATTCACGGATCCGCTGAACGCTGCCGGTGCGCGCGAGAAGCCATTACTTGTTCACATGCAAAATATTAGTATGCCAGCTACCATGTAATACAGTCCTATAGACATTTATACTATACATGTTAGTATTTTACACCTGTCTGCTTATGCATGTGAGGGCATAACTTTGGGTTTACAGTTGTGGGGGGCTCTAACCAATTAAGGGGTGGTTTTGATTAATAGGGGGTTACAGCTCCCCCCCATTTAAGGGGGGCTAGGTGGTTGTATTGGCTGGTTTTGATTATGGGGAGGTTACAGCCCCCCCCTCCTGAATTTATGCCCACGTATGTTAGCATGTGTCTCTGTTCTATATGTCTGTAAACTTATGTTGTGACATGCATCTCATGTGGAAGTTTCACGTGTCAAAATCTTCTTTTAATTTTATCAGTGCTTTTCTGACCCTAATTAGAACACTAATTGGCTCTAAATTGAATTTATGTTGCCACAAATTACACACAGATAAACAAACAAGGCGCCCCTCCAGTGGCATGCGGCTAGTCCCCCACCCCTACAGGTGATCTCTCTGTAGCCGCAGCACCACTAACGGGGGCATTTCCCACACAGCCGCCTCTCGAGCCCCTTTTCCTCCAGCTCATACTCTGAGTTTGTACTGCTTATGCGTTATCTGTCTGGAAAAAGGGGTGCTTACCGCCCCACCCCCACACCTCCTGCCAGGTGCCCTGCACGACCCCCATCTCCCTTGCACTCATGCACATGTCAGATGTTTTTTTGATGCTTGGTGCTGCCCCCCACTGTCTCTGCCTGGACCTTGGCAGGAATTCTGCTCTGCCAGTCCCCTGGAGAGCCATGCAGAAGGACAAATACTGTAAGTGTCAGTCAGGCCCTGAGACTCCCCAGGCAGCCCAACACACCAATAAAGAGAGAGCGGGGTCACTTCTGGCCTAAAGCGCCTGCTACACGCCCCTGCAACATCGCATCGCTCTGACCGGGGTAATCACACTGTCCCACCTCAGGCGGGCACCGACCGGGGTAATCACACTGTCCCACCGCAGGCGGGCACCGACCGGGGTGATCACACTGTCCTACCTCAGGCGGGCACCGACCGGGGTAATCACACTGTCCTACCTCAGGTGGGCACCGACCGGGGTAATCACACTGTCCAACCGCAGGCGGGCACAGAACGGGGTAATCACACTGTCCAACCGCAGGCGGGCACCGACCGGGGTAATCACATTGTCCTACAAAGGCTCACACCAAAATGTCCCTCTGTCACATCCAGGCTGCCAGCATTTACATACTGATGACAGTGTCACAGCACTGCACACGGACTCCTTCTCACAACATATTAGGAAAGGCTGTTTTACGCCATGTTGGCATTCCATCTTTGCAGCAACACGCATGCTACAGCCATCTGAATGGATATATGTCCTTAAATGGTTTTTTTTGCAGGTCAGCTAATCCTGCAACGGCCCAAGCCTGACGGAGTTCCTGGAAGAAGTTCAGTTATCACGCTGGACTGGTCAGTTAGTCCATATTACTGTCTGAAATCTACTCCTGGTATCTGAGTTCCGGCTTGAATATACTGCTCCATATACAACGGTCCCAGAAACCTACTGGATGATTCATGCCGGCAGACAGAGGAGGCAGGACAACCCACTGATGGCAGGAACACCTCAGACACCTAGTCCCCCAAGCAGGCCCTGCGTTGTTGCAAGGTTCTGACCTGCTGTCTCCCTTTTGGGTCTTATTACGTTAAAATGGGGCTCCCACAGTACGCAAACCAGTAAGATATAAAATCCTACTTAATCACAATGCTTGACTTAAAATATACTAGGTATAAGGCGTTATTATGTCTTATTGAAGTCATCATGCATTATTTCGTTTTGCAACAGCACAATGGTGCAAAATTGTGCAGTGGAGATGCGGCTGCACCACAAATAGCAAACACATATCTGCCACTTTGTCGCATGTGTGTCGTGTTTACTCTATTACGCATTTTTTTTTTACAGAACTGCATTTGTAACATAACGTTAAACGCATTCTGCATGCTGAGTCATTCAGGGTTTTGCGGGGATCTTCGATGGCTTTGTGGTAGGCTATATAAACCGTCTGAACAATTGCAAGTGCTCTCAACGAGACCAACATGACAGGTGCTCCAAACCTCCAGCTTGAATATTTTCAGAATATGCAGTTTGTACTTTTTAGGTATTATTTTACCGTTTCTGTTGAAATACTCTTCTTTTGAGGTTTGGACGATGCTCTGGCACCACCAATGGAACTCAATTACAGGTGTTACACCTGAGATCTGCACGCGATTAGGAGAACGTGTCATCTTGGCACTTGGCAAATCTCCTAAAACTTAACAATTTATTGCTTGTCTATATTTAAAAGAACACATGCAAATTGCATTTACCCGAAAACACAAATAAAGACACCCCAAATCTGCATCACATTTAGTATTCCCATCTCTTTACAGAATGCGCACTTTACAGCACGGTGCATTGTGCGATACTGAGCGATCTAATTATATTAATCGATTAATTTCCCTTGGTACAAATGACTAAATATCGATCCTAAAACATATTACAGCTTAAAGTGGAAAATGTGCAACAGAGAAGAAAAATGCTCAGTGAGATCTCTGAGCAGCACTGAAAAATGACACACGGTTAATTTGTCCCAGATGTTACAAGACCGAAGAATGCCGGGTTGAAGGGCAATTTTCTTTCGGCATGTCGTTTTTACAATAAGCAGAAAACCGTAATAAGTCCGGGAGGACAAGGCAGCTACTCACGCGCATATAACCAGCTCCCAGGTACTCCACACAAACCAGAAACTATTAAGGTAATAATAAGCAGCAATGCGTCTGCACCACTGTTTCATTCCATTTTAGGTTGATTTAAATTCACTAAAGTATTGACTTTCTAACGGTGGAAAGCTTTTAATGACCGACGGAATCGAGCTTGACGAACCTTCTCGGGTTCAGATAGGTAATGATTTTGCATAGTAGAACAAGCGATAACGACTATCGCAATTAGGTTAACACAGGGTTCTCATCAATATGAGTTTAAGTGGCTTTAAATCGGAGGAAAATTATAAGCATAAACACTCTCGAAATGCATGGGAAAGTACCAGCAGACGGACCAAACAGGCGAAGTGTCAGGAAACAGCTCACACTGCGTATTTCATATATGGCTGTCAAAAACAGGCTACATCGCTGTGTGCAAAGCTGGTTATTGCATAAAACGGAAAGAAAACGAAATGAAATATTATCTGCCATGACGACATCGCGGTCTTTGCGGCTTGTGGATGTAAAATCAGTATTTCCCTATTGCTTTTGCGCTCTGCGGGTAGAATACCATAGCATTACAGCCATGTACAGCAAAGGACCTAGAGAATACGACATTGCCGATCAGAAGCAATATTACTGAACAGTAATATTGCTATAATAGGGTTAATGCGAGTCGGGAAAAGCAACAGATTAAATGGGAAATAGCAATAGTTAGTGGAGTCGCCACTCCACTGTATTAATTTGCATGCGTCTGGGCGTGAGTAAGTTTCATGCAGTAGGATAAACCTGAAAAGTAGACTGCCTTTAACCAAGGAGAAAGAAAGAAAGAAAGAAAGAAAAAGAAAGAAAGAAAAAAAATCAAAGAATAAATACTTACAAGCATATGTCATTGCAAAGCTATCACTGATATTGACCATATCCACTTGGGGTACCAGTTTAGGAATCTCCTGGTGGTGGGAGAGCGCAAATCGGAACACCTCATATTCATGTGAACCGGTGGGGAACAAGCCCCCTGAAAATGAATAAAAATAAATCATTAAAATATGTACAATTTTAGAATTACACACAAAGTCTTATTGTCCCGACACCTCGTTATCGTCAAAATATATAGGATTACCACAATGGACAAAACACGTATCCATAGATTCATATATAGTATTCCGCAGTCCGTGATCTGCAATGAACTAAATTTGTTAAACACATGCTTGATAATAAAACAGCCTAGATATGGTTCAATTAGAGGCACGACTCGATCCGCCGATATAAAGTGAACAAAGCGCGGCGGAGGTGTCCTCATCATCGCAGCGTCTAAAACGCTGAAAAATCGTGCCATTACCATACTTGTAAAACTGCCATTTTGTGTTTTACTCACCTATGTTGATATTACTTGGGAAACTTGTACTTAAGCACACCCCCAGGACACTGGTGCAGAGCAGGGTGAAGCTTCGCTGCATATTTCCTTTTGCATTGGCGAAGGGAAAAATAGCCAGATTCCCACCATAGATCTGTCCGTGATTTTTTTCTTTAAACTTATTGTCCCTCCCCGTACAACGTGCGCTCACAGGCAGTAAGCGATCGGATGGATTAGGAGAGGTCTTCTCGGGACCCCCTCGTCCTTTCCTCTCACGCTGTTAATACTAATGCCCTTGGCTGGGGCTACTAAGAAATCGTGGCTGCCAGACCTAGCTCCTCTCCCTAGAGACAGAGGGACTCAGGGGTGCCCGCATTATGGGCGAGTAAGGGATTCAGTCACACTGGCTTTCCCCCTCATTGGCAAGCTGGTGCCAGCACATACCTCCTCACGTTATCACCATTAAGGCTGATCTTACGCCGTTACAGCATCAGAACGGGAGGCGAGATGGGTTTTTTTTTATCACTTTGGAAAAATGTACCAACGATGTACCGTTTGCGCAGCCTTGGAAAGATGTTCATCGACACCCAAGGATTTTATATTGGATATGCTGTAGTTTAGTAGATAATAGGAAAGGCATGTTAAAAAGAACGATAGGTTCCATGTGTTTTAAAATGCATTCATACGGCTGTTCGGAGCGCATCACGATCCTAACTCGACGCATTGTAATTTATAGCATATGTAACTACATGAATTGCTCATGTGAACAAATATAAACAGCATTGTTGATGCTAAATTATTAACCTCGTCCTGTCAGTGCATGGCAAACTCCCGTATGAGCATCGCAGCAGATAGGTCGCAGTTAAACAGCACCGCGACTGTGTAATAACGACCAGAAATATCTAGTTCTGTGCTATTTTAACCTCCAGCTATGTTCACGTACTGGACAGATAAATGTGACTATTAATATGAGAGTGGATGTAGTGAGCACGGGAAGGCAGAACCGTGACACCTGAAAGTTTTACGTGAACTTTATTGCTTTCTTGTGGATTGAAGAGATTAAATCCACGGGCTCTAAAATTTAACATCTAAAAATGTCATCCTCCACACACGGTGTGCTGGAGATTACAACCCCGCAGTCTCGTTGTAATCACAAACTCATTGTTCCACTTTGTGTTTCATTGTGCTTTCATTTTTGTTTTATAATAAAATCTTTCCCGACCGCACTCTCTTCCTTTAATTGGTTTCATTATGTCCCATCAGACCCCATTTCCTTCTGTGTTGACCTGCTCAGTGTTCCAGCTCCACTCCCCGCCTGTCTGTCGCTCCGTCATCTTTCTATCCTTCATTTAACGCGCCGTCTAATTCGTGTTTCTGCCTTAAACGTTTGACCTTATCTGTTTTTATTCGAATACATGTACAACTTGTACAGTTTATTCAAAAATTGTGCCGTTTTTATGAACTTGTACTGAGACATAATCTCTTGTGTTTTAGGCGAGTCTTGTTAATACGTGACAGATGTTCGAAATATTAGTAGCATTATTATAAAAAAAACACGCTTCGGCTGTTTGTTGAAGCCTGTGGCAAATTTACCGTTTTTTTTTTCTTTTTTCTTTTTTGCAAATGTAGTAGGCTATCTGTTGGTCAGTTTGTAATAGTAACACTGAGGTACATCTATTGAAAAGGGCATTGCTGTATATAATTTTATATGAAAGGCTAATTATTTCAGCTGAAGGCTGTGTGTTACCTTAGATGAAGGCACCGTCCTGTGAAGGTTTCTGTATGTTTTTTTTTAGTATTTTTCTCCTGATGTACAGTCAGGGGTTGTGTGAGGCGGAACTTTATTATGGACAGCGTGAAGACAGGCCTTGAATGACACTGAAGCACAGTAAGACTTAAGAGTGCAGACTTCCTGTTAACTGCATTTCCAATATCATTGTTACCCTGAGTGGAATCACAAGGTTAAACATCTTTGATTTCCAGAGTGGATTAATTGCAGTTCACCTTATCGAGTTTTACTCCAGTGCTTGTTTATGTAATGGAGTTTTAAATCCCCCAGTATAATACTTGACTCAGTTAGGATTAAGGATAAGCTATTTATCAGACAGGAACAATTCAGTTTGTCTAACAGAGTAAAATGACTTTTTTGTCATTGTTCCTAGCAAATAAAGGAGAGAATTAATGTATTTTCTCAGATTGTTTATTTTTTGCTGATTAAATGGTTGTAAAAATGTCCAATCTAGGTGTGACATGAAGAGTGAAAGTCTGCCAGTCGTGGGAGTCAGCAGCTGTATGTCTTCATGTAATCAGGGCTCATTTAGGACTTGAAACCTCTAAACTGTAGTGAGGCCAGCAGAACGACTACAGCTTCACCTGCACTATGAGGGAAGGCAGTGCTATGGTGTGTCTTCACTGCCAGTCCCTCCGCACTGCAAATCATGCGCCAAAGCCAGAGCACATTAACTGGCCCGACCTCTCATTCAAATAATGCCACAATGATAATAACATAGGTAATGTTTTATGAGGATGATCACATATTTGTCCACAAATCGTTCTTTGAATTAATAATAAAGGTATGGATTAAGTTAGACTTGAGATATGCAGTGGAGCTACTACCTTCTGCATGTATTTCCCAAAAAAGGGACAAGTAACGTAAAACAAGTTTTTGAGCATCGCTTCTATGGCATGTAAAGATAATGTGTAGCATGAATGCGGCCCAGTCTAGCAGCTGCACAACTTTAATACTGCTCAGGTGCTGTTCAACAGAGAAAGTGTTTTAATAATGTCATCAGGTCTACAAAGTACCTTTTTATTGCATGAAACCCGCCAAAGCTTCAACTCAGATAAAGGTCATTCAAGACGTTTACTCTAGAACAGGTGTCCACCTTGAAAGTTTTGGCACAAGACAAAAGTGCACATTTATTAGGCTGGAATCTTCCTCTGGTTCTCAGAAAGTGACCTGAGTGTCACCAGGCTCTCCTCGTGAGTGTTTTTGGGTTTGGTTACTGTGTTTTCATTGGTTGATATGGCAGAGTGTACAAATGGTGTTATTATTCATGATGGGCTTTACTTTTGATTGCTTTTACCTCCTAGACCCAGCAAAGGTACGAAACTGTGCAAAACTCTAAACATCCACCCATCCAAAAAGTATAAACTCGCATGAATAGTTTGCCTATCCATCCATCCATGCATTTTCTATACGTGCTTGTCCTATGCAGCACTGTAGGGGTCTAGAGCCTATCCTGGAAGCTGTGGGTGCGCGGCAGAGAATAACCCAGGATAGGGCACCACCCCATCAAAGTGAATAGCTCGCAATGGACATCAAAAATGCATCCTTAAAAAGCAGTTCTAATAATAACACAAAATAGCGAAAGTCCCCCTTCCTCCGCCCTGTGCTACCTGGGAGAAGCTGAGGCTGCAAGCTTGGTGTGACCTTGTACTGGATATGCAATTAGGGTAAATGGATAGCTGAATAGATGCTGTTAGATTGTGTAATAAAGTTTAAAACCTCTCATTCAGTCTGGCTATTCTTTTTTAACAAATATACACAGTGTTGTGCAGCTTTATGATATGACAGGTAACCCTTTATGTTGCTTTGTTGAAGCAGTGAAATGAGTGTGATTTAGCCGGTGGCAGTCCATACAGAGCATCGATGGCGGTCTGTACGGAGCATTGATGGCGGTCTGTACGGAGCATTGATGGCGGTCATACGGCGCATCAGCGACATTGATGGCGGTCCGTATGGAGCATCGATGGCAGTCTGTACTGAGAATCGACGACATTGATGGCAGTCCATACAGAGCATCGATGGCGGTCATACGAAGAGGTTTGGTATTTCTGATCGAGATGGATAATGGACAGTTACCTCTATTGTCCTGACTATTCATAATGTAAGGAACGAAAAATATGCATTGTACTATTTCAAAATGCAAACCTGTAGTATTTTTAACCATCATGACCCATTTTTAATGACTAATATATGTAATCCGTTATAACTCTCTAGGAATTACTTAGCTATCTAGCACAAAGCTGTAATTTATGCAGCTTTTTATGTACAGAAATCTATAAAACTCAGAAGTGCCACATTTCAGCAATCAAACTACTTCCTAATGCAATGGTCTGCTGTCTCTGTGGTCACATTGAATATGGAACCAGCTTAATTTCCCAGCATGTAAATGGATTGTCGTTGTCGTCTGTTTACTGAAGGTAGCTTCAAAGCCATTACTTACAGTATATCTGTTGTCACCACAGTAAATAAGCCTACCCAACGTTCTGAAGCACAAATAACTGCAATTTACTAAAAATGCAACAGTTACAGCCAGAATGTACAGGACACGGTAACATAGCATGAATGCGTACACAATTTATGTCCCTGGATGAGATAGTTAACTCTCAGCCTTCCTCTGACCCTCCACAGAGTGGGATTTCATCAACCCAATAGAAAGGCATTGTAATTCACAAAGAGTATTATAATTTCATCTGGATCCTAGGGCCAATCAGAATGAGGTGCTCATTCGCTATGGGCATGGCGAATGGGAACGGCAGCTACCCAAGCACAGGGCACCATGTCCCCGAGCTCATAAGAAATGTGAGACTCACACAAAAGAAATATCACCTTGGCACACTCAATAACCGGGGATGTTTCAGAGGCCTTCTCTCTGTCCGCAGAGCACGGGGATGTTTCAGAGTCTTTCTCCCTGTCCGCGGAGCACAGGGATGTCTCAGAGGCATTCTCCCTGTCCACAGAGCACGGGGATGTTTCAGAGGCCTTCTCCCTGTCCGCAGAGCACAGGGATGGTTCAGAGGCCTTCTCCCTGTCCGCAGAGCACGGGGATGTGTCAGAGGCCTTCTCCCTGTCCGCAGAGCACAGGGATGGTTCAGAGGCCTTCTCCCTGTCCGCAGAGCACGGGGATGTGTCAGAGGCCTTCTCCCTGTCCGCAGAGTACAGGGATGGTTCAGAGGCCTTCTCCCTGTCCGCAGAGCACGGGGATGTGTCAGAGGCCTTCTCCCTGTCCGTGGAGCACAGGGATGTGTCAGAGGCCTTTTCCCTGTCTGCAAAGCACAGGATGTGTCAGAGGCCTTCTCCCTGTCCACAGAGCATGGGGATGTTTCAGAGGCCTTCTCCCTGTCCGCAGAGCACGGGGATGTGTCAGAGGCCTTCTCCTTGTCCGTGGAGCACGGGGATGTGTCAGAGGCCTTCTCCCTGTCCGCAAAGCACAGGATGTGTCAGAGGCCTTCTCCCTGTTCACAGAGCATGGGGATGTTTCAGAGGTCTTCTCCCTGTCCACAGAGCACAGGGATGTGTCAAAGGCCTTCTTCCTACCTGTGGAGCAGGGGGATGTGTCAGAGGTCTATTTCCTGTCCGCAGAGCACGGAGAAGCATTGTAGGCCTTCTTTCTGCCTGCGGAACAGGGGGATGTGTCAGAGGCCTGCTTCCTGTCCGTGGAACAGGGGAATGAGTCAGAGCCCTATTTCCTGTCTGCAGAGCACAGGGAAGCATCAGAGGCCTTCTTCCTGCCTGTGGAGCAGGGAGATGCGTCGGAGGTCTACTTCCCGCCTGCAGAGCAGGGGAATGCGTCAGAGACCTTCTCCCACCTGTGGAACATGCTAGTTCGTATGTGTTTCCTTTTCAGCTTCCAGTGTATGAATCTCCCACCAGGCTGTATGTTTTCCTCAAGATATTTTGGAGTGTGTTTGCCTGAAGGTGGCACTTTGTATAAGCGTTCAGGGATTATTGATCTACTGGAGCCAACGGGAATCCAGCATTCCAATCTAATAATGTGGGGAGACCCATTTATATTCTGTGCTGGGGTTCCTTTACTAAAGGTGATAGGCACAATCATTCTTTCCAAGTCTCAGGACAAGCTGCGAACCACAGATACAGTTTTCCCCAGATGACCAGTCAATAAAGTAAAACTTTTGCATGGTATTCTGTCTTCTCCAGGCCAAGAAGACCTGCATTGCCATTGCTAGATGCCTCTGTCAGATACTTCATTCTCACCAGTAACAGTTACCGTTCAATTAGTCTACATTTACCACTAGTCATTAACAACATTATGCTTGACTAGCCATTACAGAGGTCAGTGCCTTGGGTGTTTTTTGTGAGCATTATTTTTCACATGTTTGGAGTGGAACATCTGAGAGACACAAGACATGGTTTTTGTATGCTGTTTAGCTAAGGGTTAAGGCGCTGTACTATGACCGTCAGAGTAACTCGATGGTGAGACAAACGTCTCCATGGAGATGGCCAGATTTCAGCTGTTCTGCATGATGTATGGACTCGGTATTAGAGAATGCTGTATGCCTTTTCACACGTAACAGCTGGGCGAACCCTAAGGGAACATTCCAAAGCCTTTGTGCCCCAAATGTATATCTTTTCACCTAGCTGAAGCCGTTTCTCTTTGAGAGGCTTGTCATCCTGCCCTGATGCTTCTCTCCAGACATGGTACTGTTGTTTTTGTCATCGTTATTTGTTCCGGCGTTACAGAAATAACACGTGGTCCTGAAGAGACGAGCCCAGCCTTTCATGTTAATTTTATACTGCCATATCATGTTACTCATGCAGACTGGAGAGGCTCCTGAGCATTTATCTCAGAAAATGACGGCCAAGAAAGCAGCTTTTCGAGACAGAGTGTGTAAAATTGCAGTGTCAAACGTGTCTGCATGAGGCCTAACTCTATCAGCTACACAGGAGAGACACAGACGAGGAAAATTCAAAGAGGCGGGGTGGGAGGTGCAACAGAAACTCCTCAACACTCCTCTCACACAAAAAAAGGCCAAAGTTAAACAGGCCATGTGAGAATGTAGCCCCATGTTTAGCCATGTAGGCTGTAATGAGGCCTTAGACTGGATCAAGCTTTAATAGCTGTCAGGAATAACCAGGGACGGGTGCCGAAATCAGCTCTGCCACATGAAAAGTGATCTGCATCACACATCGCAGAAAGAAATGGAGCTGAAACTGCAATTTTCAGACGCCCATATGCATTGCACGTGACGGTAACCTCCAAAATCATACTCATTATAACAATTTGCAGGTCCTCTAAATGTGGACATACTAGCATTTCATGTTTTTTGCATAAATAGCAAAAATATCTCTCTCTCACTCTCTTTCCCTCTCTCTATCTCCCACTCTTCTCTCTCTCTCCCTTTGGCTCGCTCGCTGCCTTATCGCACTTTCATTCTGCCGCCTTGAGTGAGATGCCTTGATTCTGGTGCGTTACCACGGTAATACTGATTGATGGAGATGGCATGTTTCCGGTTCCAGAACATCGAGTGCCTCTCCTGCACGGATGTGACGAATTTCGGGAAGGTATTACAATCAACTGACTCATGCTTAGCTTCTAGTAGAAAAACGGGGATTTCGTGTTCATCTGTGAATCTCACTCTGTATCCTGAACCAAAAATATATAAACAGAAATTGGAAAAAGAAGGCTTGAAGTGGTTTTTGCTGGACGAGTCATACTTTGGGGCAGCGAGTGATCCCTGGTTCCCTGCAGGACAGGGGCTCAGCGTATGCTGACCTCAGGATGTCCAGGGCCGTGAGGATGACACTTCCAGAGGAATGTCACGGCATGATGACAGAGGCGCCCACTGCCAGCTGGGTGGGGAGGTTCAGCTGACATCCACACCCACATTATCTGACACACTGATGGGTTGAGCTCTGGGGTTATCTGTAAACACCAGTGGCCCAATCTGGCCTTGCTGCGAGATCCAGCGGAAGGGGTTCCGGTTAGTGCTGAGTGTAGCCGGTGCAGCTTAGGATCTGAGGGTGCCTTTATTGCAGTTTTTATTCCAGAAATCACTTGCCAGCTGTCCCTTAGCCTTATCGCTGATGGTGATATAGAGGTCTGACAGGACCTGGAGGAATGCATCTGCATTTAGCTTGGCATTAGGGGAGTTTAGATATTTTTATTGACACACGCCACAGTCGGAACTCTCCGAGGGAGACAGAGAAAAGGTGATATTGAGGACATCCATCATGACACACAGAGTCATGGTTTTGCAGGTGAGGGGAGGATATTTCCACATAATGACCCCAGGGGCATGTGAACTCTCCCAAAATGAAGATTATGTTCCACTTAAAAAAAGCAGAATCACAAAATAACACTGGCAATGGGACTGTTTTACATGTGTACAGATCATGCTGTATTTTTAACTGGTGTTATGCAACACAGAAAAATTATTTGAAATATGGCTTCTTAGACATACATTTGTCATTTGTCTGCACAGAAATACAGAAAATTTATTTACAGTAATTACATTGATAATTCACTTCTCATATTGAACCTTGTAGGGGAATAATGGCAAAAAGGGTGTATTTTTTGCTGATCTTAATCTTAATCCAGATGTAATTCACTAATTTCGCAGATATTAGCAGATAAGGTATTAGCAATATTATAGTAATAGGTTCAGAATGCAAGCAGACACTTATCAGAACAAATAATGTTTTAATACTGACACAGGGTGTGATCAAATTTCCAGGTTCGACACTGGGAGCAGTTTCCAGAATGGAGTAGCGCCAAAGTCTTTGCAGTTAGGTTATGAACACCGTATGTTTCACAGTACGGATCAGAATTGTACAGACATGGGGTTTTACAGCCAACTGCTTTCCTGAGCATCAGACAAAAGAGCAGAATATTTTAGCATAGCAAGCGTGTACCTGACGGATTTAGGCTCGCTACTGCATGACGCATTTCCAGCTGCGGCAGTGGGTGGCTTCTTCCGCCACGTAGTCCTATAGCACAAAGACTGCAATTGAGCGAAGCATGCACAGGGAGGAGGGCAGAGGAGGGTTAAGCACTCAGCTGACAGGTGAGACAGTATGAATAGCACACTTACAAACTCCGGATGGCAGCCATTCAGCCAATCAGTCAATGAATACCAGCAAAGACGACAGCCACTCTGCTCAGCTCGCAATCTTACTGCCCCAGATGGGGGGCTTGACTTACGGAAGTTTCTGGGCAGCAATTAAAGGTTTGATAAGGACAAAGAAGCTCATTGAAATATAGGGTGAAATTTGCATGGAAATTATTTTTTTCCATATAAGATGATGGTATTCACAATTTTAAAAAGGCAAAAAGAGGCATGTTATAATATACAGATGCATATAATTTATATGATATATTTCATATCCACCATCAATCAACTTCCAAACAGTTAATCTGCTCAGTGTTGTGGGGGAGGGAATCTGGGGAGGGGGTCCAGGGTAACACATATGTAGCATATCACAAACACATCCATGAGCGCTGCATTTGCTCAGTGTTGTGGGGGAGGGAATCTGGGTCAGACCTGGAGCAGCTGACAGTAGTGATAATTTTTCTCTCATCATGGTAATGCACCTTTGGCCATTAGGTTTCTACCCTTCCAGTGGAGAATACGTGTTGCTTCTGATATCATTAAGTGGCAGAGAAGGATTTCAAGCATGATGCGGAAAAGCACATTTAAAGGCCAGACAAGGTGTTAAAAATGCATGTACACATTTTCCAATCACGCACTAAGGTTGAGCTGAAGCAAGAGTTCCCATGGACCAAAAAGCAACATGGATGAAGAAGAAGAAAGAGGTGATAACATTTCAGGGAAGGGAGAAGTGCTGAGATGACTGTCTTGGAAGCTGACCGTGCTTTTCTCTACAAGCAGTTCATAGCTGTTAAATATTTACCTACTGCAGACATTTCCTTACTGCTCCGTAGTAAGTGCTTGATAGCTGGGCATGTCAAAGTTAGTCCTTGTACCACTAAAACACAAGGAGACAAATGTCAAAGCAGAAGCTGTCACTAGGGTTGCAACTGTTATACCAGGAGTACATAACATAAATCCAGTGATGGAAAGTATTTCATATACAGGATTTTAGGTCCATAGCTTTCCCCACTGAGGGTGACCTAAGTTTTGGTGGGAGACACTGACCTCAATCTATCATTTAGCCCTGAGATGTTCCTGCATCATCAACTTATGTGCGTCCTTTGAAATCCCATGTGCTTTGGATGCCTCATCTACACATTCATTGAAATTTCCTGCTGAATAAAAATAAACAACTGTACATTCCACAAATCATTAAATATAAAATTAGGACGATCTCTTAACAAGCAACAGGTGACAGTCCGCAAGCTTCCAGCCTTCAAACAGAAAATGAAACATTGTTGTAAAGGTCAGATTGGAGTGTCAGAGCGCAGGTACCCCTGTGGGCCACCCTGGCCCCCTTTGAAGGTCACATCGCAGAGGAGCCATTGAGAAATCAATTTCCTCTGAACTCCAAACATCTCTCGGAATGCATTGACCTGATCATCTTTTTCATTCTTTTCTCTAGTAGCTAAATCTATTATCCGAGCACGTTTAGCATGACTATATAACAGACGTGGAGAGCTGTCAGAGCTTTCCTTGATTGAAAGAGACCCGTGTACCTTTGTCAGGTTTGCGGAGGCAAGCGGAACCCGGAGCAGCACAGGCTCCAGGTGGCCCAGCAGTGGAAAAGCTGTCAGTGTCTTTGAAGCACCAGAGACCAGTTTCGAGGGCCAAAGGCCAGCAGCATTTGTTTGCTTGTTTGTTTTTTGCTTTAATGTATGTGTCGTGATGGAAGCAGCCTAAAATATTGCCAGCCCTTATTTACTGTAGAAGATCCTGACTGTCACGTGTAACAGGATGAGTAAGCAGAAGAGCGGCAGCCCCATCTTCTGAAAAAAGTGCACATACTGGCAAACCACGTATCACTTTCCTTACTGAGCGGCGTGCATGATCTCCCGGCCAGCAGGCTGGCTAATCTGCTCTGAAGTCCTCTGTGCAGATCTGCTCCGGCAGGCTGGATGTTTGGTATCGGCAAGCAGCGTTTGTCACATGCCCCCCGACCACAAGGTATTTTTGGTAAACCTCCCTGAAATGTCAGAGCAAGCAGAAAGTCTGGATGTGTCTTGAAGAAGTGTGAAAGCGAGTGGGCATGTACTCATCTGACACAGGGATGGGTTTTTTGTGCCCAGCATACTATAGTCTGGGGGGAGGGGGTGGATGCACACCGCTATTCAGAGAAGTCAGGCCTTTATTCTTGCAGATTAGCACTACACTCGTCTCTGTCTCCAGAACAGTTGCAGGCCAGCTTCTTCTCTCCTGGAGTCTATGAGAGGGACATGCAGCTACAGCAGCAAAACTTTCAAACCTTCTTTCCAAGCTCCTCCACTGATTTACACCTTTGAACAGTTGATTTCTGTGCGCTGAATGTTGACAGAGACCCCCACTGTGGGCTGGAAGCCTTTCATTCTGTTCATTTCCCTCAGTTTTTCCAAATTGAGGAGGAACAAGCTTTTTATTTCCAGATGTTGTGTGCGTGTTGTGCTCTTGCAATAAACAAGGAGTGATAGAAGTTGACAGAGAAATGCATTGTGGTCTGTCCACTTAATGGAGACCCGAGCGGCTGCATCCAGCATGTGAAGGTAGTACAGCCTATACCCTAGGGGGTGTCTTTCAGCATGTGAAGGTAGTACAGCCTATACCCTAGGGGGTG
>JAODKF010000002.1:14543681-14561318 GCA_026779585.1 Mormyrus proboscirostris | reverse complement strand
GGGGGGTCTGTGGACTAGGGGGATGGCAGATGGTAAGCACGTCACGAAAGCTTAGCCCTTTGAGGTTCTCGTAGGCTACAGCAGGAGCGCACACCCACCTTATTGAATTACAACAGCAGCTGCAGTGCTTATAGCCTGAAAAATCTCCTCTTACCGCCACAAAATCACCCTGCTCCTTTCAGCCATTTATGAAAGTGGAAAAAGGAGGGGGGGGGGTCAACACGGCTGACAGCGTTATGCCAGAGAAAGGCGGGATCAGAGAGACTATTGCACAGCCTCCACTCTCATTGGTTTGTCCCCATTGACCTTTGGCTCTATTAACCTCTAAAGGCTCAGTTGGGCCCCATAGTGTCTTAATGCATCTCTTCCAATTGTCGCTAGAAGTCCAAAGCACATCACTCATATTTATTTTAGCTGGTGTAAGATGTGGGAACAGCATAGTAACAGTGTCTCTTTGTATGGAGAAATGTGAGAACCGCATAGTCACAGTGTCTCTTTGTACTGAGCGATGTGGGAACTACAGAGTGACAGTGCATCTTTGTACAGAGAGATGTAGGAACTGCATAGTAACAGTGCCTCTTTGTACAGAGAGATGTAGGAACTGCATAGTAACAGTGCCTCTTTGTACAAAGAGATGTGAGAAATGCATAGTGACAGTGCCTCTTTGTGAGGAGATATATGAGAAACACATAGTGATAGTGCCTCTTTGTACAGAGAGATGTGGGAACCACATAGTAACAGCGCCTCTTTGTAAAGAGAGATGTGAGAAATGCATAGTGACAGTGCCTCTTTGTAGAAAGAGATGTGGGAACTGCATAGTGACAGTGGCTCATTGTAGAAAGAGATGTGGGAACTGCATAGTGACAGTGCCTCTTTGTACAGAGAGGCAGTAAGAGCCACACTTGAATTGAGGGCCTAAGCTGGTTTTATTCCAGAATGACGTTTAGCCTAAAGGCTGCTTCACAAAGCTGGAAACATTGATTAAGTTGATGAAGCATAGCAACCAGAAAGCTGGTGGTTCAAATCCCCAGAGGGTCTGGCAGCCCGACCCTGGAGCCAAGTACTTAAGCAGGGTGATTACCAAATCAGATATCCAATACAAATGTGATGCTCGCTGTACCTTTAGATGAATTACAGGGATGTTTAGGACAAAAAGAGTGTCTTTATTCTCTCTGTGTGGAACATTACTCACGAATCAGGACCAATTATTGGCATTGCTTCCCAAATAATGGCGCTTCATACCAGAACCCTGTATCTTTCAAAAATATTTTAATTTCAAAACACGACTCTCTGACCTTGCAGAAGGAGAGCGCTTTAATCGGTCCAGCTGGGAGTGTGGTAACTAAGTCTCTATCTGGAGGTTTTGTGTACGGTCTGTCAGGAGCAGAATTCATCTGTAATTACTGACTTAGTTTAAAACATAGTAATTCCCCTTAGAGAGCAGTGCAGTGTTCAAATTAATGCTGAAGAGCAAAAAAAAAAAGAAATAAAAAATAAGATAATATAATATATAAGGTAATATATTAAATAAGATAAAAAAGAAAAAAGTACAAGAGCTTAGAGGAGATTCAAGATCAGACTGTTTTGGGGTTCTTTATATGGTTTAAGGAATTGTCACCAATATAATATACAATCGATGGCATAACAGGGATCTATGAGAAGAAATGAGGCCATATTTGTTTTCTCTGAGCCTAGATCACTGGTGTTTCTGGAGGACAGCAGAGCCTGGATCCCGCTGAACCTAGACAGTGTCCACGGCGCTTAACTCCACAGGTCCCACTCCCACTTGAGAGCAGAATGTACCAAGAGTAAGGATGTGATGAGTAATTCCTGATTTGACCATTTGTAATGCGTCAGAGGTTTGCTGCGAAGCCTCGCTGTCAGGCCCCTGTTCTTAATGTTCTTTTTTTAGGCAGAAACCCTCACGTTGTCAGAGCGCAGACTGCAGAGCACAGACTACAGAGCGCAGACTGCAGAGCACAGACTACAGAGCGCAGACTGCAACCTGAGTGCCTTCAAAATACACATAATAACACCAACCTATTTACTGCAAGGCTATAAGCATCAAAAAGAATGACGGTCAAGAGGAAAAAGATCTTTATTGATTTATTTATATCCCACAATAATTGTGCACGCATATCGGATGAGGTGTTTTACGGTAGGGACTCAGTGTGTGGCCATTTGACCCCGGACAGGCATAATGCACAGAATACCACAAATCATATGGACACAAATATCGCATGTGTAAAATTCTCAGGCTAATGTACCCAACAGCTCATATAAGGCAGAATTTTTTGATAGCTAAATGAAACAGCATCTACAACCCACAAGCTATAAGTTTCAGACATACTGGCTAAACTTCCATTCCCATACAGCCCAGCACCACATTACCCAGGGCTAACTGCTAGGTACATGACGATGTGTGCAGTGTTACCTCTACAGGATCTGCAGCGTGAACACTGAGCACAGGATAAGGCTTTGTTCAAGTCCAGTCTACCATCACTGTACTATACCAACCAATGTACCAATCAGCTGAGGGTTAGAGGGAAAGCATTGTGAAGTAGGGTGACACTTTGTGGGACAGTGACAGTACTTCTCAGAGGTCTTTTTCACACCTGAGCACAAGCAGCAGTGGTGCGGGACATCATTAGAGGCTGTGCCCATTACCCTCACAAAATGGGTCACTGCTTACAGCTCTGGAGGTTCTTAGTTGTGCTCCAGTGGATCTCAGATCTCACCCAATGCTATGCGCTGGCTGTGCGTAACAGCGCGTTGGCGGGTTCCATGTAAATTATATGGTAAAATATGAGTGGATTCTACCAAGAAGCTGCTCACAGTGGAAAACCAGGAAAAAAATATTGATAGCCAATTACTACTAGAATCATGGCTCTCCATCGTGTTGTTCAATATGGAGACACAATCAAAGTGTAAAGCAGCCAAAACATACAAGACAGGTGATAGACAGACAACCCCAAATCACAGCTATGCCTGCTCGCCTACTCTCTGCCCCCTTAGTCTTTCTCATTAGCGAGATAAGAGGGAATATTCTACTCTGTCTCCGTGTTTTGCTTCACATTCGCAAGGTTTTAGCGGCTCACTCAAATCCTGTCACGCGTCGCAAAACAGGAGAAGCCGCCGCCCGCCTCCTGTTTCCATAAAGAGCACCAGCATCCGTTGACTCATTGGTTTATTTACAGTCCAGCTACGCTGACAAATCGATCAGCGTAAAGCGGCGTGAAACATGGCTGCTGATATTCTCCTGCAGCCACAACAAGGTGCTGCTAAGCACAAACAGACCCCCCTGGCAAAATTTAACCCTTCAGTCACTGAGCACAGGAATATGACACTAACAACTTACTCCATTAAGTGTGAAAGTGGGAGGCAACCATATACTTTTCACAAATAACAGGATTATTTGTGTATTTTGAGATCATAGACCCTGAAAGGGAAGTAACCAGCCTCTGTTGGAAGGTGGATGTTCAGATCAGGAAGGAGAGCCTCGTGAGTGAGCTCAGCTAGCGGGCTGGGCCCCTCTCTGCAGGCGGCCTGTCGGCTGAGCAGATAAGCTCACGCCTCAATCCCCAAAGAATGCCGTTACAGCGGGCTGCTCCATGGTTTATCGAGGTCAGGAGAGCGAGGCACAGCGCTGGCAAGATTTTATCACATCAGTGTTAGATCAGTTCACGGCCCTGGGGACAACATTTCAGCTGTGATACAAAAGAAATCTTACGTGAAATTAGTAGGAAGCTAGAAATTGTGCAAAAAAAGCATTCAAAAATAAATATGATGATTGATTGTGATATAATCCTCTTTCATTATGTTACAATAACATTTATCTTTAGTGCCATTTTGTAGGAGGTTAAGGACACATATGTTGAACCCTGGCTGAGTACCGACGGCTTCTTTTTCATGACACTTCTCTAAATGATGTCACCGTTAACCTTGTGGTCACACGGTAATCTGTGTGGCTGCCTCAGTAAACAGTCCTGCACAGCAGTCTTTTGGATGTGCATCTTTAAAAATAGAATATTCTGGCAGTATTTCTGATTGCATATGCCACATGCTTCCCTCCTTATAAAATTACAGTCTGCCAGCGTGTTTTTCACACTACGAAATGTTTTGTGACATATTAATGTTGTCTTTGTTCAAATATTGTTGCATGTAATCATCTAGTTGTTCAACTTTTTATATGTATGACTTGAGCTCCAGTGTCAGAAGAAGGGAGGGAGATTAAATTATCCAGGAACCTCTAACCCTAACCCTGACCCTAAACCTACCCTGACCCTAAACCTAACCCTGACCCTAAATCTGTGCTGGAAGCTACATAAACATAAGCTAATGGAAGCATGTTGTGTGTGTCTTCAGCTTTTGGTTTAGGATGGTTAGCCAAATAAACAGAGATGCGAGCGACTGATGCTTCACTTCTGAGAACATTTAGCTGAATGCTGGGGCTATAAAGTGTGCTGCAGCTTCTGTCTTGCTTATTACAATAGCAACAACAAAGTACATTGTGTTTTCCAGTAAACCCAGTTAAATCACATCGTTTTCAGATTTTACAGTGAGTGTTCATTTACAATCACCGAAAGCACCATTTCATTTCATATCTATAATATAGCATCATGATTGAGTGTCTACATTCAATAAGCACTGACAATCCAAAGTCAGCCCTGCATTTTGATTCCTGTTTCACTCATAACTCTTGTTTAGAAGCACTATTTGCTGGAGCAACAAAGACAGATTTACCTTTAAGGTGCATCTGTGACCTGGGCAAAAACTGACAGGTTGAAGTTGAAGTTGAATTTGAAGTGTATTGTCATATGTACAATGTACAGCGTACAGAGCACAATGAAATTCTTACTTGAATGTCCCTCCCTCACAGACAGAACATAAGATACGATACACAAAAGACATAAAGACAAAGTGCAGCAGCAATAAAGTTTGCAGAGTGTACCAACTCACAGAAGCAGTCAGTCAGTAGCCATGTTAGCCTTGTTGCTAATTGCATAGGTAAAGTGTTGCTTATGGATATTAACTGACATTATTGAGTACTGAACAGAAATGATTGTATTTAGGTTTTTTGGCACTTGCAAGCATATAACTTTATACGGTCTACAAGTACACAATTTAACAAAGTAAACCAAAGCTGCCTTTTAAATGTAAACATTTTCGAAACTGTCACAGTCAGGAATATCACAAAATAAAAGTCAAAATGACTCCATCAGTGAATAAGTTCTCAGCAGGAAATCAACATCAACAACCAAATCTACTTATCTCACATTTAATTGGATGCAAATACTTTAAGAGCCAAAAATGACTTAAGCATCCAAAAACAAGCACTGGAAAAAAACATAGTTAAACCGAGTTTCAGAATCTTGGATCGATTATAGCGTGATGCTCAGCGTTCTTATTTAACACAAATGTGGCTTTCTAGATGACTGATTACATGCATTCAAATCTATTTATTCTGCTTATTCAGAGACTAAATACCAAAAACTCTCTGACTCCAAATGAGTTTGTGGAGACAGCCCTCGTGATGTTCGGGGATCAGAGAGTGATCTGCATCCTGCCGACGTTTTGGACCGACGCCCGATGTTTACTGAGATTCACGTCACCAGGACTTGATGGGGGGAGTTATATGCGTGAGACTGAAGTGGAGTGGGCCCCTTATCGAGATCAGCAGAGTTTGACGATCGTCACACTCGCTGCTGGGATGCTCTTTGGCACCAATCCGTTGGAAAGCTTAACTCATCGGTAGACAAGTTTTGGCTTAATGTTCCCTTTCTTGGTTGGGGGGAAAAACACCTACAAACCAATAAACAAACAAAAAAAAATGCCAGCTGGTGCTTCTGTGGGTCTGGGAGTCATGAGATGGAAGCGCTAATGCGTCAGGAAGATGCCATTAGTTCACAGAGTGGGATGATATTGCTAATATCTGTCCCAAAAAGTTTGGTCTTCAAAAGGCCTGGACACAGTGAGAGAGGCTGCCAGCCAGCGAGGGTGCTTCACAAGGCTGGCATACGTGGGGTCACATGGCACAGGATGGAGACAGACCTGAACACCTGGTATATATGTCTTCTAAAAGATATGAGATACGTTTGCTTGTGACTGAGTCTCTGGAAATGTTTCCTCCGAGGGCGGGGCCCATCCGATTTTAATGATTTTCTTTGCTTTGCTAGAAAAACTGTTAGCTGTGAACTGCTTACAGGAGACAAATTGCTGCTTTTAGATTTATCGTGAGACCTGAATGTCTGGGTCTCAGGGAACGGAAACAAGGCCCCATTAAACCTGTCCCACGGGGTAAGCCTGGCAGGTGCTTTGCAAGAAGGAGCCTTGGAATGCCCCCCTCAGTTCGCCCAGATGAAAATAACGGCAGTGAGTAATGTAGCGCCGCTCCTGGGATGAGTCAGTGTGTGGCTCACGGCTGCCGGTGGTTGCCGATGGAGACCGCCGTTCCTGTCGAACCCGCAGCCTCACAGCACCATCCACCAGGCCATCTCCCAGCCTAGGGTGGGTGCCTAAAGGATGCCGCGGCTGTTTACTTCATGACTCGAATCCTTGTGACAGCGGAGACATATCCGACGTGGATTAGTTTCGGGCTCTGAATGTGGTTTTGCTGCATTCAGAGTGGAAGGCCCTATTCTTAGACCGGGGTGGGATTTAAAAGAGGCTGACGAACAGAAAACAGGCCCATGACAACTTCTGACCTCATCACTTCTTTCTCATTGTTCATGCAGCTGGCAGGGGTGTCCGGGGGTGTCCAAGGGCAGGGTTGGCATCCTCTTATGCATCTTTAACTATGGCTGTACAGTAAATCAACGTGCGTGTGTGGGTGTGCACCAGGAGTCATGCACGAGGGGAGCATGATGCACGGGTCTCAGATCTCATGGCCTTCATCTGGGCAGCCCCCCGACAAGAACACAGAGAGGAGCGAATCACACAAAGCATGACAAGCCGCGTGTTGACAGTCTAAGCCACACACAGCAAGGACTACATAAGGGGAAGAAACCATGGCTTATGATGATTCTTCAAGCGTTTCACTTTTTTCTTCAAATTCTGTTGCATCAAGAGACCGTGGGAGTTGCACATTTACTGTGTGAAAACATATGTCTATTTATTTAGAGGATGTTATTGTCCAAAGCGACGTACAGCGAGACAGATAATACATCAATTCAACACGGGCAGCGGTAGAATGTTATCAGTGCTCAGTTATTGAAGCAAGACCCTAACTGCAAGCAACTTGTCAAAAATTACCTCCTCTCCCCCTGCCAGTTAAGGCCTTTATAATGCAGGATCATAATGACCGCAGTTGCCATGTAATCTAATCATAGCGGAAAATGCTTGACTGTTGCTGTACAGTGGAAATTTAATAAGCAAGAGAGAAAATGTATGCATTGTTTTAAAATTGCATTACAGTTTGCATTTAGTATGCTTCCAGGTGTCACTCACAATCACAGGCGTGCTCCCTTAATGATTAGGTAAATGCCTGGTATATAAATCCCGGTAAATGTCACAGCAAACGTGGCCGAAATGATTCCTGGAATTCGGCTGAAAAGGTTTGCGCTCCGTCAGCATCTATCTTAACACCTGAATTGTTCCGGGGCTCATTCACTGCAAAAGTGGGTGGAATGAGCTGCCGTTGGATGTCTGAGTAGATCTTGGCTTTTTGGGTCCAGGCTGTGGTAATTCAGAGCAGAAGCCCTTGTTTTTCTCTGTCACTTCCTGTGTCCACCAGGCCACCACGGCCTTCATTACACAAGCAAATCATCTCTCCAGTAAATCCATCAGAAGGTTTTCCTGGCCAGAAGCATTCCACTGGGGGATTTCGTCTGAGATTGAACGATATTAGCCATATCTTCCGGAAGCACATCCCTGTGACATCTCTAAATGAGAGGGACTCATTGGTGAGTCTGACCAAGGCACTGCTGAAGTTGTTATCTCCTCCACCTGGTAGAGGTGCGGCGTGGTTAATGTATCGCCGCTGGGTTCTGATGGATACCGCGGAGTTTAAAGGTCCAGCAGCACAGCCCTTATCTCCCCCTGCCAGCTGGATGGGTGGAAAATGATTCAATTTAATATCCATCGCAGTGGTGTGATAATGGTGCCCCTCATGTCCGAACGTGAGATTCCCTTGTCCATTTACCCTCCCGTCTTTGACATTGACATTTTTGCGCGTAATTTTACGCGACGTAACCTAACCCCATGTCACCATCATCACCATTCGTCTTTTTATACAACATCCAGCTTTCGTGAAACTTCTTCCCTCTCTCTCTCTCTCTCTGTTAGGAGACTATAACAGGGGTCATAAACAGGAATGGAAAGCTGCAGGCAGCAAGCTGATCTCATTTGATCTTCACTGGTAAATGCACCCTTAGATCAAAAGGCTGCGAGTGTGACTTGTTCCACTCAGAAACTTTTTCTTTTCTCTACTTGCTCAGACACTTATCAGACCTGCAAAATACAACAATACAGCGAGACACAGACACTCACACACTATCCAAAGGATCACATGGGTAGATGATGGATATTGTGAGACACACACTCTCATTTACTAACCAGCGTGGCACCAATTAGCAGATAAGCAGAAATGCATAACGCAGCAAGGCACAGCCGCGAGAGGCTCGGGCGGCCCACGGGACAGCCTGCAGGTGACACTTTCCGCACGATCTGGGTCAGTCCCTCACAAAAAGCAAAGAAAGCGGCAGGAAAAGCCTCTTCCCACAAAATGAAGTTGCAGGAGATATTCAGACATATAATAATGCAATATCACATTCCACTGTTTGAAACTTTCTCCTCCTGCACATAGTACACTCACTTGGCCCTTCCATATAAATATGTCTGGCTTCTCACATATTCTTTCTGTAATCTGTCACTTCGAAATGGATTCAAGGTTTTTTTTATATATATGATAATTGCTGCACATACATGTAAATAAATTCACATGGGAATAAAAGCCATGAATCTCTGGCCCTTTCTGCCAGCATCCAATCCCGGTGACACAGAGTAAATTGAAAGAATAATCATGATCCATGTTTTAATTATCAGCGCATTAATATCCAGCAGCATCGACACGTCCTCGCACCCCGCCCCCCCCCTCCCTCCGCTGCTGGATCCCCCTGACCAGGACGATGACATCATTAATCTTGTGTTCAGCCTTCCCGCTGTTTGCTAGCCCCCCTTCTTTATCAAATTACCGTACTTAATAATGGCTATGACCACTGCACACAATAAAGTCTGCCCACAATGATGCATATCCAGTCTCACAATTATAACTCATATTAAATCTGAAAAGTATTGATTTTTGTTTTACGTTAAATTACCTGCAGGTGTTTTTTTTATTGTCCTTGCTGAAAACATGCTCTTGCCTTTAACAGAGGGATAATGAAAATTAATTATGTCTGTATATATATTGGTCATTAACTAGTAACCAGTGCACTGCATAATCTGGGTCCGGCTGATTTTCATAAATGTAAACTTTCCCTCTCCACATATCCGCACAGCAGCTGAAGCATATTCTCGTCGCAGTTGTTGTCTCACTGCCCCTGTTAGGGTGAGTGTTCGCTGCAATTCAAGCCCATGAGTTTTCAGACAGGAACAGACCTTCAGATGAATAACTGTGATGGTTCTCAGCATGTTAATGGGCTTCGGGCCAGTTTTAATCTGTGAACTTGTTCAGCTCCTCTGTTTAGCTACACTTTAACATAGTCTGCTGTGCTTCAGGAGAATTAAACAAAAACTAAAACATTCAGCACGTAGACATAAGCAAATCCTCCTGCACCCTCAGAGGCATTTCTACAGCCACCATAAACTGTGATATGATCCATCTTTTTTATTTCAAAAACCTATCGGGTTGTGAGCTGAGGACCTCTTCTAAGGGATGGGAACTCCTACAGCATACAGGGGAACCACAAATATTTTAAAGAGGGAAATTGGCATCGTCCCAACAGGATCTGAGCCAGCCCCCCTCTGCTGTGTGCCTGGTACCGGTCGCAGAGGTCCGGCACCTGCCAGAGGGCTACGGTATCTGCCGGAAATCTCTGGTGTCTGCTGGATAGCCCCAACCATGTTTTAAATAAATGGGATGGATGGAGGGATGGATGGACAGATGAGTGGATGGATGGAGATGGATGGATGGATGGATGGATGGATAAAGACAGATGGATGGAGGGATGGACAGATGGATGGATGAAGATGGATGGAGGGATGGATGATAAAGACTGATGGATGGAGGGATGGACAGATGGATGGATGAAGATGGATGGAGGGATGGATGGATGGATATCCTATTTCAATAGTTAATTGTTCCCCTATTACAGTGACTGCAATGTACTTCATGTAGTTTTCATTATCTGAGGGTTTCAGTTTAAACAAGGTAAACACCCCCTCGGCTTGGAGGGCTGCTTTCTCACAGGGACTCTGTAAAAGTCAGAGGCTCATGTGCTTGAATCCCTGGATCAGAGCATCGCTCAGACAGAATGATATCCAGCTGAATCCTTTTTTTTTAACTGAATACGGTATAGTTTGTGACAGGGACCCATCACTACAAATGTCACCTGGTTTTTCAAAGCCACTCAGAAAAGAACATTTTCTTATTAATTTCCGCGTGTCAGATTTTCATAGCATTTCAGTGTTTCCTGTGATGTCAGGCCACAAAACTGATGAGATTACTATGGAAACAGAGAAAGCATCACTATTAAACTGGCCATAAGGCACTTAGGACCAAAGTGACAATTATATGATAATGTAGCCTATTTTACTTTTCAGTTGTTTCATTGTATATTCCAGTGTAAACATTACAAGCCATTCAGGAATAAATTAACATGAAAATATTATAATTTCATGAACATGCCACTATGGATTATTACCTGTAAGCTGCTCGTAATGCAGACTGTGTGTCACCGTGAGAAATATTGTACGTTTACATTACTAAAGCTACTTAAATAATAAGCAAATAAAGATAAAGACACGCAAGTGTTACATGCCATCTCCCCACCCCCAGGTATCACAGCCAGGTGCTAAAAGGAGGCGCAGGCAGGTCTGCCGTCACGTTGACTTGTGAAATCCCACGGAGGCGTCATATCAATCTTTAAGAAACGGATTTGTTCATATGGATGGGGATCCACCCCCATTTGGCATTTTAGGGGTGATCAATAGTGAGCTGAGTTCGGGCGTAGCTCTGAAGGGCCACAAAAATATTACCCTGACTAAAAGCCTCCATTAATGGTATCCGCCATGGCAAACGTCGGGGAGAGCAATGCGGTGACTAATGCAATTTCATGCTCTACTGCAGCCATCGCTGCAATTATACTGGAACCCACCTGAGAAAACAGAAAGCGAGAGGGAGAGAAAGAGATGGGGTGAGAAAGAGAGAGATTGTATTGTTTAACCGTTACCGGCCGCACCATGTGAAAAACAGTTAGCGAGAACAAGCATGTGTCACTTCTGTTTCGAAGGTAATAATGGGAAGGAAAAAGAAAACTATTGGCCAATTTTATCCGTCCCCTTTGGTTTAAGGCGATGCTGCTCCAACGGCTCCGTTCATGCGCCAGATCGCGGGGCTTCGCGAGCGACGCGTGTGCTGGGCCACACCGAGAGCGAACAGCTATTCGGCTCTGCTGCTGCCAGCGCTCTCAGCCCTAAGTGTGTGAGGTATCTTCATCACAGTGGGTGTTTGCAAGGATCAAGGGCCACACAATCACCAAAAAAGGGCTTTTGTAGCGTTTTTATCCGCAAAGCACAAGAGTAACACACGATTTTGCGTGAAAAGCTCTTGATTCGAAACGCTGCTCCTTGAAGACTGGTCTCTTCTGCATCATGGGCGGAGGAGAGACGTTTTAGCGGAAGGAGAGATGGCGATCACGCAAGCCGATCACACGCCAGGGCTTACAGGTCTGTCGCCAAGCAAAGAAAGAGATGAAAACAAAAGCACATGGAAAGAAAGCAGAAGGAATGACAGGAGAGGAATTCACACAATCCCGAGAGGTGATCAGCTTCAGAGCATGATGTGCAAAAAACAGCATGTGATCCAGACCTGTGTCCAGCTGTTTATTGTACAGAATATTATGTCCCAACCGGAAGTAACTTAGATACAAAATTTTAATTCGAAGGACTCAATGCACCCTGCATCCCTGCCCAGGATAAGTTAAAAAATGGATGGATGGATGGATGGATGGATGGATAGATGTAGGTCATGTAGTGCACAGGGTGATTCCCTGCAGTAAGTGTGATGTTGGCGGTCCCTGCCTGGCATTGGCTAGCTCCTGCCACGAGCCCAGGCTTCACGTGCCCAGGGAAGAACCGCATTAAGCAGGTTTGGCACCATCTCTGTAGAGCCCCTTTCATCTGGCTGACAGCTCTCACGTGATTCTGATACCCGCAGCCAACGCGTGCGTCTCCTACGCGTGTCCTCCTTCACTCTGAAAAAGCTGCACAAAGTAAATCATTTTAAAGGCCTCAGTCCCATTCAGCAGGTATAAATAAATCCTCACTGCTCAGATCAGGGTTCGCTAGGAGAACTTCAAAATGTCGCCTCGTCTTGCGTGACTCCCCTATCTGCTGGCAGAGATTACCTCTGTCCGCCGAGCACTGCGCTGTCCGTATCGAACTCTGCCGAAACAAACGAGAAGAAACATCGAGGGAAAAAAAAGGAAATGAAATCCAGAAAGCGGCAGCGCTGTGTTCCTTAATAATAAGGAGGAGGTGCGATAAGGTGACCCCAAACGTGGCAGCGGGACGCAAAGCCTGCTGGGTAAAGCTGGGCGGGTACGTGCCGAAGAGGTGCATTGTGGGATCTTAGATCAGGGCAGCTGCACAGGCTCCAGATGCAGACACTGTACATCACTACACACTGCTATCCAGTTTGTAATGAATCCATAAATATTTATGGGACATGTGTGCACAGACCGGACTGTGTCAACTGTAAGATAGTACTGGATTATTTTTAAATATCTCCGTAGCTTAAAGACGAATTATAATAACAGTGAGGATAATCGGCTCTGATTACAGAAAGACAGAGCCAGAGGGGTAATCAGAGGGGAACCCGTCTACATCGCCCCCTGCAGGTAACAACGGTAATGCCATAAAGTGTGACACGCCACCTCGGAGACTGGTGGGGAACAGCATAGGGGGCTCTAGGCTTTTCTCCCAGTAGTGAGAGAGCCCAACCAGTCATCGATGCGGATAAATAAACTGCACAGCCTGCAGCCCCAGTAAAATGGCCGACGTGGCACCACCTGCCCAGCTCCCACTCCAGCATGCAGGCTGAGGGACGAGATGCCGTCCAGCACCGGTCTCCTCAGACAAGCAGAAGGCGGACTGCTTTGGGGTGGCGCTCCGGCCCTGCAGGCGGTGCTGATTTATTTGCTGCAGAGGCGAGAGTGTGGCCCCTGGGGAGCAGCGTCGAGGCCCCCGACGGCTGTCAGGGCCGCTTCCCATATGGTGCCGTATGCTGACGCGGGCCCCAGGTACACGAGCAGCACTGGGCCGGGCCACGGGCTGCCGCGTCTGTCACCGCTGATTTATGAGCACCGCTGCGTCCCCAACGCCATCTCGCTCTCTTCATTTACCCCCTCTTTCTTTCCTGATTTCCGGTGCCAGTCACTCTCTGTTCTGTGGGGACGGCACAGTGAAAGGGTGCAAAAACAAACATGGCTGCATTTAACAAGACAGCTGTTCCGTGCTTGTTTTCACAAAAGCAGCTATGAGCAGCTTCTGTCTCTCTTCAATTTATTGTCTTTCATGAGAAACCCTGTGCAAGTAACATGAGACTAAATACATATTAAGAAGTCTAGCATTTAATACTTCCTGAAGTTTAACCTTAAAACTGCATCATATATCTCAGTTTCATCTGGAAACATCTCTTACATTTCTGGGGCAAATGCTTTGCCGTTGAAGATATTTATTTAGCCGGCATTTTTGTCCATAGCAACATAGACAAAGAGCATCACAGACTAGAATTGGCTTCTAATGGATGCCCCAGTACAAGGGTGAGCAGAACTCGAGCAGGAGCTACACAGCAACATCTGAACGAGGCCAGAACCCAAGGCCAGAACCCAAAGCCAGAACCTGATCAGACTCCTTTTTGTAACAATGTGATTTCTGACTCCAGCTTGCGTGGGAACAGTGTCTAAATCCAGCAGAATTACAGGCCTATTTCTGAATCATTCCCAGCAGCCACCAATACAGTTTATAGAAGAGGGCCTGAGTAGCGTGATGGGCTGACCGGGGGGAATCGCTTTAGATGTTTGAAGGGGGAGCCAATGGCGTCTCTATCTCTCCAGCAGCAGAAATTATTAGGTTTTGGGGTCCCAAACTGCTTTCGTCATTAGCATGTAACCCCTGACCGCAGAGCTGTTGGGGTCCATGCGGGGGCATCTTCACATCAATCGCCAAAGGTGACAACAATGATGAAGGAAACAAAGCCAGACAAGGCCTGTGTGTTTTCATGACCAGGGCACTGCATATACAAGAATGTGAACAGTCACAGTGTGTCAATGAAGCTGTAATCTGCCCCAGCGTGTGAAGCAGCTCGACTAGCCTTTTGCATTGCAGTCAAATTCATGGTGACATTAGTACGGTCCTGAAGAGAAAGCGACCGTTAAACCGCCATGTAGTGTCAAAGGGGACCATCTACTCCTAGAAGGTGTTAGAAGAGAGAAGCCATTAGGACAGGGGTGTCGAACTCCAGCCGGAGCCCTGTATAGCTTAGTTCTTTCCCTGTTCCTGCTCAAATCATTCAGCTCAACAGCTGTGTGGTAATTAGCACAAGGAGGTGAATCAGGTGTGTTAAATGAGGGGAAACCCAAAAATGTGCCGGCCTGGAGTTTGACACCTGTGCATTAGGAGAACCCAATGCGATGAAGGCTAGAATACACACTATGCACAAAATGGCTCATTTTACACCAAACTTCCCTGTTCATATGTGAGATTTCCAGCAATAAAGCTGTCAAAGAAAGGCAGCGACAGATACTGAGACTGATGGCGTTTTCAGCTCATTCGTTTCAAAAGTCTGCATCCGTGCAGTGTCAACAAGTCGGAGAAATAGAAGAAAGTATTGCAAATAGCAGAATAATAACCCTATCCATCCATCCTTCCCACCCCCATAAGCACTTAATAGGAGCCGGGTCATGGAGAGTCTGGGTACCATTCCAGGAAGGACAAGGCGCACCCAAGAAATGACGCCAATCCATCACAATCTGCGCATGCAGTGATTCCAGTCTCAGGACCTCATTTTATCTAAGCGGCATGCTTCATGACAGAGCAGGCAGATGTAGGAAGCCCATGTGAAGATATGGGAAGCACGCATACACACAAGCCTGGAAAGCCCAAGCCCTGGAGGTGTGAGGTCGCATTTCTTCAGACGTGCAGCCTGAGGCGCATTCCTCGGACCAGTTCCTGCACTGGGATATCGCATGAGGATGTCTCCTTGGCTTGGCTGCTGACCTGCTGTGGGAAATAAGAGCGCAAAGCTCGTTATGCTGGGTCTGCAGCCACAGAACCCGTGTAATGTTCTCATCACGCATGTCTGTCTGTGCTGACGGGCTCGGTGGGGCCCAGCCATCAGGAAGCGGGGCGGCGGGAATCACAAGTGGATTCCATCACCACAGCTCGCCGTGAAGCTGTCTGCCGCACGCTTGCGGCCATGTATGGCGTGCTGGTCACACAGACGATCATTTCCACACTCCCGTGGAGCCACACCTTTGTGTTGAGGAGATCAGACACGGCGTTGGCCGTAGGGTGCTTAGCCTCGCCGCTGGGGTCGTCTCCTAAGTCTCTAGCCACTGGCTGCGACATGGATCAGTGATGCTCAGTAATAATGGGTCTCTGGTGTCTGTGCACATACCTTTCATTTCAATGCACACAGCGCTGGTAATTAAACAAGAATCAATCATCTTAACATGTCCTGACAAAAATGTCACCTTGCCCCCGCGCTAAATATCAAACATAATTTACATATTCAAGGGCCCCTGCAAAGGGCTGGGCCCCCTGAATCTGCCAGGGTACCTACTGTACGCCCCTACTGCACCCCATCTTCAGACCGCCATTGTGACTGTGATCCGTCTGCCTCTTGGTTTGCCCCGTGCCGTATCATCCCACAGACACCCCGTGAAGGCCTGTCTCAGGACAGCGTGGGCCCCCTCCTCTGCAGGGTGGGAGGAGCTGTGGGGAGGAGGAGGTGCTGCACACCCCCCGCATGGCCTCCCGCCAGCAGACAGCTCTCTCCTGCCTTTTATATAGGGCAACATTGAAATGTGGACAAACAAAAGGCGCAAATAAAACAAAGATACTTTAATACTCAATCACATGCTATTTTTCTCTTAATGTTCAAATGTTTCAGCCCTTCCTAGCGCGTCCCATGATGGGTCGTGGATCGTATTGGGGTTGCAAAAAAAAAACTGAGGACTTGACCTCGGTATCCTCAGTGGTAGGTACAGGCATTCTTCTGCTCTTTATGTAAATTAATATGTGTCATATGAGGGCAGCACTGTTCTCTTATATTCCCACAGGACAGTGATATTATGGGGGTGTATTTCTGCCCCTGGTTCTGTGTGTGGGGAATGTTGCATGTTCTCAGCTTTCTCTGGGTACTGGACTTTGCATCTGCAAGCCAAACAATATTAGGTCAACTGGAGTCACAAATCGCCGGTGTGCACTGCGAAGGACTGGCATACAGGGTGTCGCTTGCCTATGATGGACTGGCATCCTGACCAGGGTGTTCCCTGCCCTGTGCCCTGTGACGGACTGGCATCCTGACCAGGTTGTAATACCTTGTACCCTGTGCTACCTGGGACAGGATTCAGATTCACTACAATCCTCTACTTTATTCCCTGACTTTATTGTGGGTGATCTGTGCTGATGATTGTGCTGAATTTGTGTTTCACTAATTTTTGTACCTTAAAACCTTGATTCACTCTCAAAGCTTCAACACTCTTTCCCTAACATCATGTAAATCTGAATGAGGCTAACTCTGGATTTGCCAGTCAGACTGACCAATGGCACATGCCGGGCATTAATGCATCTGAGCAGTGGAGCATCTCAACCGTCAGATGTCTGAGGTGGAACGGCCAAACGCCTTTTGGGGTGCCCTCGGTCCCCTAGCAGCCTATCTGTGTGAGCCATAATCGCTTGGCAGCTTCTCCCGACCTGGTTGACCACGCGGCTGAATACTCCCAAGCTGTCCCAGTGCTTGTAATGTGTTTCTGGATTCTGCTTCCTCTATCCTCGCTTTGGTTTACTGCCCTTATTACCAAAAGGATTATTCCTGACATGCATCAGAGGTAACTTTTTTGACAGTTGCTCTGACCAACCATGCTGTCAATTTTAGTTAAACTTGCCTCCTGTGCCCAGAGGTCCAATGGTTTAATCCTTTCAGAGGTCACATGTGCTCACTGCATCTTTTCCACTGAAAGGGAAAAACTAAAGCAAAATATCAGCCATCTGACCAGCTTCAGAGCAGAGCACTTATCCTGGTGAAGGTTGGGGGGGCAGCCTACCTCCATCCATCCATCCATCCTCAGACGCTCATCCGGATCATGGTGCTCAGTCTGAGCAGAGAAGCCACGTACCATCCATCCATCCATTATCCAATCCGCTTAATCCTAATGGGTCGCGGGGGGTCCGGAGCCTATCCCGGAAGCAACG
>JAODKF010000002.1:14531453-14543581 GCA_026779585.1 Mormyrus proboscirostris | reverse complement strand
GTCCGGAGCCTATCCCGGAAGCAACGGGCACGAGGCAGGGAACAACCCTGGACAGGGGGCCAGCCCATCGCAGAGCCACGTACCAAACATCCTTAAATTATTTTCACACTATATCCTCTCAGTAAGACAATCAGTCACCTAAGAAGATAAATACAAGCTTCTTCAAGCGCAAACTCCACTGCGCTTTGCTAAAATTTCTTCACTAATAAGTCATTAATCACTTACCTCCTTACTCAGGTAAACAATTAAACAACTGAGAACAATGGAACTGATTACAAAGGCGCTTCTTTAGCAATAATAAAAGCAATTACTGAAGTTTCAGAGCTCACTACAGCCCAATGTAGCACTAAAGATAAGTCATGGCAGTGGTGATGGGACGGGGCTGCGGGGTCAGCGATGTCCGTGAGTGATTATGGGACGGGGCTGCAGGGTCAGCGATGTCCGTGGACATGATGATGGGATGGGGGTGCGGGGTCAGCGATGTCCGTGACTGTGGTTATGGAACGGGGCTGCGGGGTCAGCGGTGTCCGTGACAGTGGTTATGGGATGGGGGTGCAGGATCAGCGATGTCCGTGGACATGATGATGGGATGGGGCTGCGGGGTCAGCGATGTCCGTGACAGTGGTGATAGGACGGGGCTGCGGGGTCAGCGATGTCCGTGGACATGATGATGGGAAAGGGACAACAACCCTCCTCAGAATACCTTTTAAATGGCAGACAGCTGTAAATTACCAGGACAGCTTCTGATCCTGGATCAGCTTTCGCATCACTCTGAGGGTCGCCCCAGAGGTCAGGACCTCAGCTGCTGGCTCCGATGTTCCACATCACAACTCTTCACAAGCACTCGAGTAGTCATAACTGAAGCTGTCCCTTCTCCACATTTTGTTTTCACTGAAACCACTTTAGCTTTTTTTCAGCTCATTTTTGCTGTTTTCAGATCACTGCTTGTTTGCGATCACATCACATTAATCGATACCACCTACACGAGCGCCCCTGTCAGCCGTGGCAGGTGGACGAGATACATGCTGAGTTAGAGCTGATTAGTTTTTCTTCTAACGGCTGCCATATGCATGTTCAGAGCATCACCATCCTGCAGAAGGACCAGCTGATGGGTCATTGCTGGTCATTTGCAGTCTTTTCCTCCAACACTGGTGAACCCAAGCAGCACAAACCATCATTCCAGTATCGGGATGAGTATTGACCCGGCACTGAGCAGCCCTCTGGGGCTCTGCTGTTCCCTGTCCTGGGGGCAAAGGGACCCCAGGTGAGGAGTGGAGGTTCAGAGACCCCTGGATGAAGGACAAATGTGAGAGCCGGGGCCCTGGAACCCCCAGAGTCATCATAAATCACAGGCAAGGACAATTCATAGCCGTGCATTGACTTTAGCTGCATTCTACTAAGGTGCCGATGATTAGGGGTCAATCAGAGATCCTGGGGCATGGGGCACCATGGCGTACACGGGCACCATGGCGTACACGGGGCACCGTGGCGTACACGGGGCGACAGCACGGATGTCAGGGGCCATCTGCGCTGACAAACTCAGGTGGCAGGAGAGGGCGGCCAAGCTGTTAGCAGGCAGCAGGGCGCCATCGGCACCCAGAGGACACCGGCAAGCAAACGGTGACCTGACAGCTGCAAAAGGCGGAGCTCCATCAGCCTCAAAACAACAAGCAGCAAATGCACATTCATGAGTTTCACTATTTCATTACTTCTTTGACTGCATAAATGTAGATTTGCCCTGACTGTGAGGAATATTGTTTGTGGTATGCTTAGATTGGCTTCTGGTCCACTGTAAGGTGATTGAACATTGAAAATGGAAATTATCATTGGAATATCATCACCCACCTCAGACAGGTATCACATGCGGTCGGGTGCTCTGTGTTAAAGATAACCTAATTACATAACGTGCTGGATCACCTTCGCTGGGGAAGTAAATGTGCATTGACCTTAAAATGAATTTGATTAAAGGTTGCAGGATAATGTAAAACAGAATATAAAGTTCATGAACAGCGTTTTAAATGCATTAAAGGTCATTAGCATTATATGCAGGATTATATTGAAAAACCAGCAATTGTGATGTTTCTGGAAAATGTTTACTTTGAAGGATGAGCATGCTGGCGGGGGAGTGTCCATCAGGTGACCCACAGGGTCCCTCCAATTGTAAATGGCCTGAGACAACGAGGCCCTCCCTCCCAGGCTCACCTTTATGACCCAACTCCCCTTTTGCCCCCCCAACCCGCACCTCCCCCATGCTCCCCTTCTCTCTCTCTTGCTTTACCATTATTCGTTATTTTCTTAAACAGTGACCAGCTTTTCAACTGGCAGTGAGGAGTGTGATTAAAAATGGCTGTGGGCTAAATTAACATTAAAATTGCGAAAGCTGTGTCCAGTCCAATTTGCACAAATTTGAGAAAATCAATTTGGTTTTCGTACAATCCGTCACAATGTGACGATGGTGCAAGTAGACAGAGAGGATAGTGATTATTCTGTCGTCCAAATTAAACCATCCTTCTAAGTACATCCAGAATAACAATGGAAAGGACAGCCAACGTAGCACCCCCTAATCCCCCAAAGAAACTGTCAACCACAACACATTCATAAAATATTCATCTAAAACAGGCTGCTATTTGTCTGCTTGACCAAGTGGAATTTCCCTTTTTCATCAAAACTTCTCAAATGCTGTGCTCTCAGAAACAAGCTGCAATGTGCCTTTAATATAGCTTGAATAACTGACTGTTCTCCAGATGAATGAACACGCACAGGGCCTGGCAGGACTAAACAGATTTTTTTCTGTCCTCTGACCATCCCCAAGCCACAAATCAGATGGGAAGCCATTAGGGACAAGGTTGTGCTGCTCTGGGATCAAACAGACGCGTCTCTGTGTCTCAGGTTTTAAACTAAACGCCAGATTTGCTTTTCTATGGATCCATGGATGAAACATGCTGCTATTCTCCTGAAGCAACAGTCGGCCTGTCAAACACGTACGGGTGTTTAGCGAGCAGCCTGGGGGAACCTGGAAGAGCAGAAGAACATCACCCAGTCTGTAGGGGGCGCCACGGGGATTCCCGAATCCCGGCTAGCTCAGTGATGTGCTTAAAAACGCAAGAAGACCGAACTGAAAAATCTGGGCTGTTGTACAAACATTACACTTCATATAAGCCAAATCACATACACACATGATCTATAGAAGTGTGTTTAAATGAGCAAGAGCAGGAATAACGCTGAAATGCAAATAGGTGGACAGATAACTGGAACACAATATTTTATGGACTTCTTTCACATAAAATTATTCTCCAACAGCCTGACAAAATCAGTCATTATATGTTCTGACAATATTAAATCAGATGAATTACTATCCCAAATACTATCCTAATAAACTGCCATTCAAAGAGTAAAATTCTAGGTCAGTTTCTTTACTATTTGAGCTTCAAATGTTATCACTTTAATAATGGCAAACCTAGAACCTTGCACGTTTTATATGCTACACCTACTACGGTTTTAGAAGCGTCTATTTCTCAAAATTAGCAGATCAGAGTAAAACTGAACAGGATGCACATGCTCAGTCATCCAGCTGGTACAGAAAACACCGACTGAGCTGTAACAGCCATCAAATGAGGAGATGAATACTCTGTGAAGAAAATTCCACTAGGTATAGGGAAATGAGCTCATTGTGTCACACCATACTGTTTGTAAGGATGACATGACTAACTTGACGGTGTAATGAAGTCATATGTATGAGCTGCTGGCACAGATCAACAGCACTATTATGCAGTAGACGTGTGGTTAGACAGAACAGGTCAGATACGTGTTTGAGGAAACTCCCTTACTGTCACACTCAAAAGTGTTTTTTATGTAACTACAGGTATCAAGGCTTTACGTTACTGATCCTGTAGCCACTGTTGCTTTGCATAAAATCTTTCTTCGGCTGGACAGCACACTGAAATTAATCATCTTTCTAATAATCAATTTGGATCTGAACCGCATCAATACATAGCAAACGCGACACATATGTGTTTCAATGGTTTGCTTTTGCAGTGAAGAATGAACACACACACACACGCGCTCTCTCTCTCTCTGTTGCATTTTCTACATATCTCTTTCCTATGAACACAGATAGTCATCTTCCATTAAATTCTGGCTCCTCTCGCTACTTGAGAACCAAAGACAGATTTTCTTTTTGCTTGAGATGTGGATGTAACTGGCGGTGAAGCGAGTCACATCACTCCCCTGACACATGTGAATCAAAGGGCAAATGGCTGCTTTGACCCCGATCCTGAGGTTGTGCCCTGGAGACAGCATGAGTCATTCCAACCTCCTCCATACTGCCCCCTGCAGGCTGCTGGGATACACCATCTCACTACCCTAGCAATCATACAGCTCTGGAAAAAAAATTAAAGACCACAGCAAAATTTTTAGTTTCACCCATTTCTGAATTTATGGGTATGTTTCTGTGTAAAATAAACATTTTTTGCAAACTCCAGCCTGGCTCTTCCCTGCTTCTCATTGATGAAGGACTTCTTCCTTGCTTTATGGGTCTTTAAGGGCTTCTAGGAGTCCTAGCTCTCCTAACAGTGCACTTCACACCACTTAACGCTTCCCATTCTTTTTGAAGGTAGTTTGAGGTCATCTTCCGTTTAGGAGGCGCTGCCAGATAAGTCGGTCACCTGTTGCTTCTGCCGTCTACCTGGCTGGTTTTTGCTTGCTCGCAGAACCAGGATTATACCAGAATTTTAAAAATGCAGATTTTTTTGTTATAATTATGGAATGGACACTTCATTTTTTCCAGAGCTGTATGGCTTATAACTCTTTTCGTGAATTTTCGCCTTTAGGAAAGAGGAAAATATTATGGCATTAAATTATAGATCTTCCTGTATTTCAAGAACCACGTTTGCACAGTGAATAAATGCAGCCAGATCAGTGATATCAGGCTCTTTTGCAGAAGAGAAACAGGAGCTAAATATTAGCAAACAGGTCTGCAGCATTAACGAGAGGCACGGTAAACATTATGGATGCTCCCCTTGCTTTGCCCCGGGTGGCTCTGTTTAATCTGCCCTCTCACTCTCCAGCCTCAGGTCTTGCATCTGCCAGGCACTTCTGTTTGCCCCGGGGCCTGTCGTGGGTGGGGGGGAGGGGGGTCAAGCACGCTGCAGCTGACACAACAGAGCAGCAATGAAAATGGGGGAGAGTAGCAGGAAAAAGGTCTAGGCCACTTTATATTTCACACGGCCTGAAGTGTGGCAGCACCAGCCGGCTGAATTCTGATTACATCCAACTTTCGCATACTGTAATGCGATCTCAAACGGTAGCTTTAATCTGAAGGAGGGATTAAACAGTGGTTACAGCTGTTCGCTAGCCGGGGCTGCACAGTAATACCCTTCTAGGAGACGTGGGAGTTGTCATTAACCTGGATTAAGGGCACCAAAATATAGGCAATAAATCTGTCCACTTAGGCCAGACAAAAAGATTCTCTGCAGATATCAGACACTTTGTGGGCAGAAAAAGCTTAGTCACTCACAGATTGAGGGCCGATAAATGCATGCAATAACTGACCAGGATTTTGAGAACTGCACTGCTGTGCACACTGTGTCAGCCAGTCAAGGGAAAAGCTTTGATCGCTATTGCAGCTGAATTATTTATTTCTTAGCAAAGTTGGCATCTAGAATACCAGACTTGGCAGCTTCAATAGAGGCTGAATAGCATTAGTTAACCTGCATAAGCAAAGGTGTTAGCAAAGCATCTCTTAACCGAGCAGCAACAATGTAAAAATGCCTCAAAAAGTACTTTCAGCCAGGAAAAATAAGGTCATCTCACATCCAACACTTCCTGTCAATTCAGCAAAATTTGGATTTATGGGGGAAACACTTTGAAACTGATACCCTTCAAGTTACAGGTGAGATAACGTACACGTTTGTAGGTCTTTGCAATGCCGGCTTACAGATAAGAAAGCTTTTTAATGACCAGAATATTTTACAGTTGGATTAGAGAAAATCTTTATTTTTTTCCACAGAACTTGAGATACATGCTTTGAATTTATTGATGATAAAAATGGTTGAAGAAAGTGCTCTGTATGGGCTAGCTTCAGTGAAACTGAATAAAACATCTTGGAGTTTTAGGCCAGGGGATTTCTTTCAGAACGTTTTCAGGTGATTCTAACAATGTACTACTGAAGAGTATAATTGCCGTCATTTACTTTTCACTCACTCAGCTCTTTTGGGTTAATGGAAGTTTTTAAAAGTTTTAAAGCAAACACTGCATATATAGGAAAAGGGTTTGAGGCTACAACCCTAACTAGGATACTTGGTTAGGAGATGAATGGATACTCATCAACCAAACAAGCGAATCTGCTCACTGATCGTCCAAATCAGCAAAAAAAAAATGCTATAAATGGATCCTCCTTCAACAGCATAGTGAACGGAGCCATGTGATGTGGGGGCTGGGTGACCCCTGGCCAGCTGATTGAGAAGTGGGCATTTCCTTTTCATGAGACGCACACTGGAGTATGAAACCAGTCCCGCCCTTCCTAACCATTAACATTAGTGTCATGATACAAAGGAGCATGCCTTTCTGTTGTCAGCGAATACAATAAACATTTATAGCTCATCATCACAGTGAAAATGGATAGAGGTAACACTTATGCAAATGTGGGAGCTTAACAGCAACATGGATAATGGAAGAGATTCATTTCCTGTAGGAATGTGGCTAATCGGAATCACTGACCTCACAGAATGGTGTAATATATATGGGGGAGAAAGAGACACCACTGGCAAGCAGTGCTTCGCATTTCTGTTCAACTTTAATGACGGCTGGATGAATTAAAATTCCATTTAATTACAATTATGAAAAACTGGAACTGATTCAGCAATGTCTAAAAGATATTACAGCTGCTGTCGTTTTCACACACGGGGCAGCAAAGTAGCAGGTCGGGAGGATCCATGCGCCGTGATTTTGCCAGCCGCAGCGAGGAATGTTCCACTTCAGGTGGCTCAAATCTGATGCCTGGTCTCTTTGTCCCCTCCGAGGGCCAGCGATCTGCGCAGTGACGTGCATGAGGCTTTCGGTCTCCACCGGAAACCGAGCCACGATGACAGGCCGTCACGAGGAGCTTGTCATGCGGCTGTCAGCTCCCTCACTTCGCCAAGCACCTCAGTCACCTCCCACCTCTTCTCTACCTTTTCCCTGTGTCTCCCAGGCTGTAGCCCCATAAGCTCATGTTTTTACATCAGGAGTACGAAAGAGTGAACAAGCAGAGCCAAGGAAACGTGATGAGAGCAGGAAGAAGGCCATAGTGCTGGAGGAAACCAGGAGTATGGCCTTCAATTTAGGGTTTAATAGGGCAATCAGTTTTATTATCAAGCTTGCTTGCATCATGTGAAATAAATGGATGTGGCACATTAGTTATATGTCAGTTTATTGCTTATTTTAATTTTAATTGAACGTCGGTCATTGCGGCGGTGAAGATGTGAGGTATCTGCAGCAGACTTGGTCGCCCCTTTTGTTTCAATCATCTGATCATCACAGCTGCTTTAGAAGCCAGGAGTTTGAGACAGCGGGTTAATAGCATGTAGTGACACCTCTGTTACATTCCATCACTTTCACATTAAGCTGCATTACTCTTCAATTCAACAGTGACAGGAAGTCGGCTTTGGAAACCTAATGCTATCAAACACGGGAAGCTGTTCCTGCTAATTCAAGTGCCCACAAGAGTCACTTAAAACTTCTCAAAACATCAGCGAAGTGTCATCTACGCGGATATAAGACGAATTTCTTCACAGGAAATGAGGTCACTGTCAAAGCATTTATTAAGTCACATTTTTGGTTTATCCAGCTGTCAACCCAGTTAACTATGGCAGAGATTATTGAAGAAATAAACTGTGTAGCTGTAGGCATAAATGATGAAACTGAATGATATTCCCAAAAGAGCAGAGAACTTGTCAGATGCACTGGAGAAGTTACATCACAAAATATATGTTTAAGAGGAACAGGACTTTAAAGCCACGACGCCTGTATTTTTGGATGCAAAGGAGGTCATTTGTGGTACAAGAGCTTCATCATCCTCGCCGCTTTGCTTCTAGAATCCGCTGCCTTTGGAGCTGCTTTTCTGCAACAAACATACTTTTTAATATAATAAAATTTGACTGAAGGTAATATGTTTAAACTCCATTTTTATCTGTACAGTGGGGTGTGATATGTGAAATGGCACTTGGCCTGATGACTCCTGGTTAGGGGTCTGCATCTCAGCCCCACTATGCCTGTACAGGTAACCCGCTCTCCCATGTGCTACTGCTTCTCTGGGCTGCCCTGCTGTCTGTCCCATGCCCCCCCCAAACACCAGTCCCCTTCCCAGCACCTCTGGCACAAACATTCCACCGAGTTGCTCTGAACACATGTGACAATGAAACTTGAAATGTGCTACAGCTATGTGGTGGATTTCGGTGCCTTTTGATTGATTATTTAATTTATCAAGTGGACTCAAGGTGAAATGAGATGGCAAATGAAATAAAAAAAAAAAATGAAAATTATATTGTAGCACCGGTGGGGGTCAGCATATCCCGGCTCACAGGCAATGTAAACAGCCCCTGTCTGTAACTGTAAATAGCCCTTGTTGTATTGTTGCTGTTAATGGTTGCATTTCCGTATTGTCGCACGTGTGTTTGCCTATGTCTTGTGTGCACCCTGTCTGATCCTCATGTGTCCCTAACCCTCCCACCGTGTGTGCACCTTACAGTTCGGCAATTCGGTGTCTGACAACCTACTGTTTCGGTGTGTATTTGGGGTTCTGTGCTCGCTGGGTGCCTGTTATAGTCCTGCCAAGTACTGCAATTAAAGAGCATGTTCTGTCCCAGCAAGCAAGTTTCACTACGCTCGCAATGCCACGGTCCGGCCAGTGCTACAATATTTTATTTAGCACCAAGATTGAACTGTTCAGCGAAAATGTAATACAAAAACACTGACTGTGTTAATAAAAAAGATTTGTCTGTAAAAGTTTTTCTTTTGTATGGGTTTAACTTCAGCATGAAGTCCAAGGACCATAGTACTTATTTTTAGTACTTACAGCACCGGATCATAAATTAAGGCCATCCATCCATCCATCCATTATGAAAATTTTATTAAATTCATAGTACTCCAGAGCTCATTTCAAGAAGTACAAGATCCACGGCAGCTCACATCCTGTGCAGGACCCTGGGCATCCAATGGTGTTAGGGGACCAAACAGTAAAGCCGTGAGGACGCAGAGGGTTAATAAAGAAATGAGGTTCCATTACCCAAAATATATAAACAATCAATATCGTAATGCTTTAGACAATTAATTGGCCACTAAGACCACAGCAAACATAATGAAACCTAATATAAACTAATGTGCAAAAAAACTTCAGCAAACTCCAACAAACAAAACTCAAAACTGACTCTCCCCAAAACAAACATACAGAGATACAAATAATTACACATCCAGGCCATTCACACACAAGGGCGGGGGGGGGGGAAAATACATAAAGACCCACAACAATGACCCACAAAATCTAACTATGACAAAAAGTTCTCCCTGCATTTGGCAGCCACTTGGCCTTTCCCAATCGGTGTTCCTTGCCCCTCAGCTGTCAGCCACGCCCTTGTTTGCCACAGGACACGACCTCCCCAACCACCTGGTAACTCGACCAAAAGCAAAGTTAGTGACAACAAAAAAGTATACCTTCTTACTGCCTGCATGTGTGCACTCCAAGCCCGAAATATATAAAGATAAATATTTTAAACTCTTAACAAAACCAAACTTGCACAATGATTTACCTAAATATGCAGTCTCTTCAGCTGCAAACACACATTTAACAGGGTTTACTGTCAAGCCAGCAGCATGGAGACGACCCAGGACAACACGTAGGTGCTCCAGATGTTCCTCCCAGCTAGCACTGTCAATGACAATATCATCCAGATACTGTATGTGGCAGCAAACCCAAAGTCATGACACAGTAGCTGGTCCATGAGCCTTTGAAACTTTGCCAGGGCCCCATGTAATCCAAATGGCAGAACCATGAACTGGTAGGGACCCCACAGTGTCCTGAAGGCAGTCAACTGTTTAGACCGATCAATGAGTAGAATCTGCCAGTAACCTTTACACAGGTCCAACATAGTTAAAAATTGGGCTTTTCCCAACCTCAAAAGCAATTCATCAACATGTGGTCTTAGATAGGAATCAAATTGAGAGATTGTTGTTCAGGTAGCTGAAGTTCATACAAAACATTATGTTGCCATACTTTTTTGGCACTAGAACCACTGGGTTGTACCATTCACTCTTCAATGCGTCAATGATTCCCAGTGACAGCATCAGATCCACCTTGTACTTCATTGAGGCCAACAGGAGCTGAGGAACCCTGTAACACAGTCTTTCCAAAGCAGCACCTTCCTTAACCACAATGTCATGTTTGAGCAACAAATTTGTTTTTCCCAGATTTTCCAGAAACACTTCCATGTTACAAATTGCTCTCACCTGACACTGTTTGAGTTGAGAGATGACCGAGGTTCAGCTTACCTTAAACTGAGGTAAGTATTGCTCTACTTCCTCCTCCTCTAACACACCTCTAACCAGCATCACTTCTGCACTTTTCTCTGGTCACTGTACCCATTCTTTCAGAAGGTTTACATCAAGTACCTCACAGAAACATAGCTGTCCTGGAATTGATACCTGATATGTTATAGGCCCCATCTTCTATATTACTTCAAATGGAGCTTATCATTATACTAATACCTTGTTGTTATCTCTGGGAAGGAGCACCAGCACCTTCTCTCCAGCTGCGAGGGATCTGTGCTAAGTCGACTGATCGTACCAGGACTTCTGCCGATGTAGGGCCTTTGCCATGTATGATTGAGCCAGCTTCGTCATTTTTTGTAGCCGCTCCCTTAGTCGGTGGGATTCTGGAGGTCTTCACAGTATTCCCTCCATCGACCCACAATGTCCCGAGCAGAGGTCAGCAGCGCTCCATTCCCACCATAAACAATGTTGATGCCACACTGCTTTCCCACCCTGAGACGCTAGATGTTGGACCAAAATCTCCTCAAATCCATCCAAAAGTCGTTCTCCATGGCCTCGCCATACTCCTCCCATACCCGAGTTTTTGCCTCAGCGACCGCCGAAGCTGCGTTCCACTTAGCCCACCGGTACTCATCAGCTGCCTCCGAAGTCCCACAGGCCAAAAAGGGAATTGCTGCCACGACAGGTACCAACTACCTTACGGCCACAGCTCTGGTCCCTCGCTTCCACAATGGAGGCGTGGAACATAGCCTATTCGGAGTCAATGTTCCCTTACCACGCCCATGACATGGGTGAAGTTCTGCATGAGGTAGGAGTTGAAGCTCCTTCTGACAGGGGATTCCGCCAGACGTTCCCAGCAGACCCGCATTATACACTTGGGTCTGACAGGTCTGACTGGCTTCCTCCCCCACCAGTGGAGTGAACCTGCCACCAGGTGGTGGTCGGTTGACAGCTCCGCCCCTCTCCTCATCCGAGTGTCCAATACATGCGGCTGCAAGTCCGACGACATGACCACAAAGTCGATCATCGATGTAATGGAAAAACAGGTTAAATTTGGTCGTGATCCACTACCTGGTCGTAGAAGGTGCAAAAGTCTTGAATAATGAGGATACTATACCAAATTCTGTTCCTGATGGGCAGATTTATTCATATGATATTTTAACCCACAATATACTTTGAGCTAGTTTGTTTAGCGCGACAGGGCCGACATACAGACACCATCACACACAGCTAATACGGTCAATGACTGTTTCGCATAACACCTTCACCCCTGGGCCGCGTAATCTCAGCACCTTTAGTAACGACCATCACCTCCTACAGGTGGGAATACACTCAGACAACAGTAAAAATCACTCAGTTATTAGAATAATATATATATATATATAGGCCTATATATATATATAATATTGTGAACAATAAATATAAATATAAACATTAGATAAATAAATATCAACAATATTCATAAATAATTCCAATATAAATACAAACTAAATTATGTTTAATAATTTATGTTTATTAAGTAAGCACTTCTTTACACAGCGTGTAGTCAGAGTATGGAATAGTCTTCCTGATAACGTAGTGCAAGCTGAATCCTTGGATTCCTTTAA
>JAODKF010000002.1:14517266-14531353 GCA_026779585.1 Mormyrus proboscirostris | reverse complement strand
GTCCCCCAGCAGAACAAGAGAGTCCCCAGAAGGAGTGCTCTCCAACACCCCTTCCAAGGACTCCAAAAAGGGTGGGTATTCTGAACTGCCGCTTGGCGCATAAGTACAAACAACAGTCAGGACCCGTCCCCCCTCCCAAAGGCGAAGGGAAGCTACCCTCTCGTCCACTCCAGTAAACCCCAATGTACAGGCGCCCAGCCAGGGGGCAATAAGTATGCCCACCCCCAAGTATGCGCCTCTCCCCGTGAGCAACTCCAGAGTGGAAGAGGGTCCAAGCCCCCTCAAGGTTCCAGAGCCCAAGCCGTGCGTCGAGGTGAGCCAGACTACATCAAGTCGGAACCTCACAACCTCGCGCCCCAGCCAGAGAGGTGACATTCCATGTCCCTAGAGCTAGCTTCTGCAGCCGAGGATCGGACCGCCAAGGTCCCCGCCTTCGCCCACTGCCCAACTCACACTGCACCCGTCCCCTATGGCTCCTCCTAAAGGTGGTGAGCCCATTGGAGGGGGGACCCACATGCCTCCTTTGGGCTGTGCCCGACCAGGCCCCAAGGGTATAGGCCTGGCCACCAGGCGCATGCCATCGAGCCCCACCCCCGCTGGTGACACGGTGACCCGCGTCCGGGCAAAACGTGAATCTGTGTTTGTATTCATCATAAGAGGTCTGATGAGCCGCACATGGGGTGGATCGGCGAGTGGATCAATGGGTGGATCATGGGGGGGACTCGCATTTCTCTGTGTTATGCAGCACTCTGCTAAGCTGGCGCCACTCCCTACATCACATCTTTATATTTCCCATTTTTTGTCCCTCAAGTAATTTTCTACACTTGTTATTAGGAAATCATTATGTAATTATAAAATTATAACTATACAATTCTTTTTTTCCAGTCCAACTGATCCATAAATCGGTCATGTTTATGTACCAAAAGAATGTGTTTATCCATATATTAGGCATAAATACAGAAATATCTACCACAAGGATGGCAACAAACAATGCACGAATCGTAAAAGTTAAAATATATGTTTTTTACTGTAAGACATAGTATATAAATGGAACAGTTTACGTTCCTGTTTAAAATGCTCATTGTATAATTGTTTTTGATGGACTCACTTTACTTGCGTGCAACATTGTGTTTTATAGCTATATCAAATATTTTTTTTCATACAAAGACTGATCCAAAGACAAACAGGGAGAATGAGTCTTTGGCCCACAGCTTACCTGCTGACATCCCAGTGGCTAACGCAGTGCAGGGCGTGCCGTGTGGGGCGTGCTGTGCGAGGCGTGCTGTGCAGTGAATGCTGTCAGTGCGCTGGGGAAACACTGAAAAAACAAGATGTCACTGAGGTCACTCACAGCGGCACCATGATGCGGGAGCTACAATGTGCCTCCGGCAGCTAATCATGCTGCAATAAGGTGACATCAACACGGCACGGCCAGCTGGGGGAACCTCTCCATGCTGTCTGTCAGAGTCCCTGAAGGAAACAATATGGGAGATTTATGACCAGGAGTCTTCCAGCCGTCTAGGGCCCAACGGTGCTGCAACAGCCCTGTCTCCTTTGGGGGCAGGCTGAGCACACTCACGAACACACACGGACACATTTACATTTACAGCATTTGGCAGATGCCCTTAGCCAGAGCGACTTACATCAGTGCTTTGAAGTCTCATCAGTGAATAAATTCTGATACTGATTCAACCCGGCTAAGAATGCTATCATTTGAAAAAAAACTCTGTTGGCAAGTACTATAGTTTCTTTCTTTAAAAATTAGAGTGTAGTCCTGAAAGTGCTAATCCCATTACTTCAGAATAGGGAGGTTTTTAGTCATTGTTTGAAGGCAGCCAATGACTGAGCTGTTCAGACATCTAGGGGAAGTTCATTCCACCACATAGCTGCCAAAACAGGGAAGAGTCTAGGTGCATGCTTTCCTGAATGATACCGGTCAGTAGTTGCTGATGTCTGAGGGATTCAGAGTGGGTTTCTTCAGGATGGGAATAACCCTGCTTTTTTGAATGCCATTGGTACATAACAAGATGTTATGTAGCTATTAATGATAGTGGTGATGATGGGGAGAAGGTCCAGAGAGATTGTCTGAAGCCTTGTGGAAGGGATTCGATCCAGTGGGCAGGTGGTAGGATTGCATGACAAGGTGACTTGCAGAATATCTTTTGTTGCTAGACTGAAAAATTGAGCCAGTGAACAAGAAGGGAAATCCTTAATATGTAGTGCAGTGGCCAGGGTGGGAGAAGGACTGAAAGAATTGATCAATCTTCTCATCAAAGAAGCTGGTGAAGTCGGTCAGGGAGGACAGAGCGGGAGGAGTTGGTGGGTTAAGTAAGGATGAAAAGATGTTATGGAGTTTGTGATGATCTTGTGCAGAGGTTTCCAGTTTTTCCTTGTAGAAGGCAGCCTAAGCAGGAGTCACGTCAGATGAGAATTTGGAGAGGAGAGTAGAGTAAAAAGACAGACCTGTCTCAAGACACACACAGACACACACAGACACACATGGACACACACAGACACACATGGACACACATGCACATATGCACACACATAAACACACACGCATACAGACACACATGGACACATGCATACAGACACACATGGACACACATGCACATATGCACACACACATAAACACACATGCATACAGACACACATGGACACACACACGCACACACAGGCACACATGGACACACACATGCACACACAGACACACATGGACACACACATGCACACAGACACACATGAACACACATGCACACACAAATAAACACACATGCATACAGACACACATGGACACACACAAACACACATACACACAGACAAACATGGACACACGCACACACAGACACACATGGACGTCCCAAAACAGAAGAGCGTCCCAAACAGAAGCTTCATGGCCAACGATTCAACTGAAGGAGGTGGGTTTCTCTAATTCTTATATAATTGCCAATCTTGGAGTAACAGCTGTAGGTTTAATAACGTGTGAAATCAGACAGCTGCAGATGTTTTATTCTGCATGCACGAATTATTCGCCCACAAAATTTGATTACACTGTCAGTGACAAACAGATTGTTTGTTGGAAAATGTATGTGTAGTAATATAAAAAGCTACCAGTTAGATTTACCCAGGTACCACACCAGGTATGCAATTAGCATAGTTATCTAGCTAGTAAACTCTATGAGGGTAAAGGGATCAATAGCTGTTTGCCAAAAGTAGCTTCACACAAGCCATTGTCTGATTTCTATATACAGATGAAAGACTTTAAATGGAAAATGTATTTAAAAGTTTCATCATAACATGATAGTAAAATTAAAGTAATTTAAGGAAAACAATCAAATTAAAAAAATGAAAATTCAAAAAGATAAAAAGTGGATGCAGCTTTTATTGGTTAATTATAAACTAAGAGTGATTTTCGTTAAATGTATTGTAATGCTGAAGGATTGTAAGCCTTGTCAGAAGCCTGCTATTATAGCTACACAGTTATTGTGAGACTGCAGGAGGAAAAGAGAGAAGTAGAATTTATATGAGATATGTTATATTTTAAAGTACATGGTGTAGCTATTTCTATTAGGGATTTCATTATAAAGTCCTAAAATTATTCTGTCTCGGTGGAGATTATGAAGGGCACAGAAACAGGTTCTTGTCTTACACAGAACTACGCAAGTGCGGTATATCGTTCATGGAGGCCTCACTTCCGGCCAGCCATCCTCCTCGCCTAGGAGACCACCTGAGCAGGTGACAGCGATGCCTGGGGGAGCAGAGCACACGTGTCATTAGAACGGAGGAAGGCAGAGCAGCTTGAGCGCTATGCACCACTCTCCAAGTTCAGGTGCTGAGTCGTGGCTGAGCTAAGAGAGCTAATTACCAGTGCTTGGCTGGCCTTTCTGCTAGGAGAGAACGGCACCAACTGAACGGCCTCAAGTACCACTTTCTAGAGCTTGCAATATATTTAATGGAGTCTGAAGATCCCCCCATTCATGCAGATATTTTTGTAACGCCACACTTTATGTGATTCATCTTTCCCCCAACTGCGTATTTGACCGAAACGTCCTTCAGAATTTTTGCATGGTACAGAGTGCAGCTCAAAACTACTGAACGCTAACATTCTCAACAAGTCAAATTCATTTTCAGATACATTTATTCAGTCTCTTCAGTTATTTTTTAATATGACTGATGAATTATAACCAGTTATTAAAACTATCACTTACTTTCTACATGAATTATTAATTCAAGACACACTTCTCAGAAGATTATTGTTATTGCCCATTTTCATTGAAGTTATAAACAAATGATCCTAAATTTAGTTTTACAAGAGGGGGCTTGTGTCCCACCTTGCCCTCCCCACCCCAAATTCATCCCAATCGCTAGTAGCGCACTTCCTCTGGGTAAAAGACAACTTTCTTAAATAAAAATGCCTCTGTAATGAGATTTTTTTCTGATGGGCGTCAGAAGTCAGAATGACCTTGTTTAATATTTTATCCTCATTTAATTCCGCATCCATCCTCCTCATCAAAAAAGAGGGTTTTTTAATTAAATGTGTGGCAGCAAAAACCAGAATAGTTATCTAGCTATTTTTTCATTTTCACCGTAGAGTTCAGATTCCATTATCTTTGACTCAGTAGCTGTCAGTACATCAAGATTTCACCTTCTTTCTGGGTTGGACTTAATATGTTCTTTGGCAAGATTTATTTCAGCTAAGCTTTAACCCTTTTGGTCTCTTCAGGAAAAGAGCAGAGAGGAACACGCCCAAGTGTCTCTTGCCACGAAACACCAATATTTTCAGCCTGTTGTTCAATTTTACAAAGGAAATGTATATCCTCAGGCAAGTTTTGCCCTTTCTTGCTTGAATATTATTGGAATTCAGCCTTATACAACCTCAAATATTTTCTCAGGAAAATGTTAAATTTACCAATAACAGTATTCATGCTACTCTCTGTCCTTTGAAATGCGTGTGCTGTAGACCACGCTAATCGAATCACGGTAGAAAACAGCTTTTTCTGACTTCTCAGTATTGTGAAGAATAATGTACATTCTACTTGCTTGCCTGCACTGTAATCAACTATCAAATGCAGACGGTTGATGATATATTTATATGGTGATAATGTATAATTTAGTTAAAATGGGGAGATTATTAAAAAGACTCTGTGGAATTAGACATTGTCATTGTCACTTAGACACCTGAATAACTTCTGTTGCATGTAAATCGCATCAGTAAATAATTTATTCATGCTCACTAAGTTACAAGCCACCACCACCAGCCTAGATAACAGCTCAGGAAGGACACACACTAGATGTACAAAATCGGCATTTCCAACTTTTCTAGTCTATGACCAACAGTTGTGTTTCTGCACACTTGAGGCATTCACTGCTAATGAAAAAGCGCAAACAATCACAGCAACAGCTTAGCCCATAATCTTTGGTAATATTATTCTAGTGGTAATTTAACTGCTGAGAATTAGCTCAGTATTTGCTTTATTACCCGCTCTTCCTCCACTGTTTGCAGCCCAGAGCACATTTCGTCAAGGTTGGGGTTATTAATATGTATGAGTTACTCCTGTCTCCCATACCTTGCTGTCAAACATATACATATATTTCCCTCTGCTGTGTTTCACTCCAGCTGCTGCTATTAGATGATGCCTTTCCAAAATGATAATCTAATCGCTTCCTGTTGTTCTCTCTCTTCTAGCCATTTGCTTTTCTTCCTGCCCCCCCTAACCCATGGACTTAAAATCCCTATTTAGTCCTTTGGACCTGCCCTGCCCCCCACCAGTCAGCAATGCCCTGGCTGTCCTGTATATTTAGGGTTCCCAAGCTTTTAATGTCTGCACACCACTTTACATCATGCAAAAACTTGACAGAGCAGTAAAACGGCCATGGGGGTTAGGGGTTAAGGCCGGATCAATCAGCAATTTCACACATTTAACCATTTCCATTTTTTTCAAATACAAACACGACAGGCAAATGTGAAGGGTCATACAAAATAAAAGGTATATTTTTGAGGAAAATGGAGCATCCTTCTGTGGGTATTGGCCACAGCCAGGTCCCATGGATGGGCAGCCTCCATTGTAGAGATCACCGTCTGGTTTTACACATCAGCCATCTTGTGGGAGTTACACTTCCCCCTGCTAAATCACCCTCTTCCCATCCTCAGAATCAATCTTTTCTCACTGTACTGTCGCCCTGAATTTCTCGGCTATGGCTCAATTAGAACATTGTAACTGATAAAGAAAGCAACCATCTGCATTCAAGCGGTCTTAATGTCGGACTTTATTCCCTAACCGGTACCAAACTGCCTGAAACCTGCTTAATAAAGCAGTTTTTTAACTTTAGTTTAAGGAAGATTTGAGTAGTCAAAATGACAGCACAATGTGCTCTTTGTCGCACAAGCTGGAGCATCCGTCCGTCAGCCTTCATCTTTTCATTAAAAGATGTTTATTTTGCTGCACTGTCAGTTTCAAATTGACACTCGTTGGGCTCCGGTGCCTGGGACAGCTCCTACATGGCAGCTTAAGGTACAGGCTGGACAGGCGCTGGTCACTGACCTACAGCAAGAACTGACATTTCGCTAATTACGTCTGTTTTAGTCATATGTCCCCATATAAATAACTCCCATTTTTCTGCTTCGTTTTATCTATTATATTTTCAAGCTTGAATACTTCAGACACTCTTGGGATTACACTCATGCTATTCTGTGTACAATGCATTCGCAGATTTCAGAAAAGAAACGAAATTATACTCAGAATGTAAAAGCAGTCTGAGCTGCAATGGGAAAACATTTGGGGGCCAAGTTTATACCTAGTTTATACCTATTTCATCCATCATCCATCCATATATCCATCTTCCAAATTTGAATCCAGACCAGGATCACAGGGACCCTGCAGCCCATCACAGGCAACAAAAGAGCACAGGGCAGGGTTCACTAGAGGAGATTCCACATGACACGGGACGAGTCAAAGTCAACAGTTCCCGCGGGTCGAGTCAGAGTCACCAGCTCGCATGAGTGTCAAGGACGCAGGAAGGTGGACGACCCACTGGCATCGCATAAGACACATCAAGGGTTTATTATCAGAGCCAGAAACAACAGGAACACTACTAAACAAAAACAGACCACAAAGGGTCAAAACTATAAAAACAAAGACAAACTACAAAGGGTCAGGGCAACAAGGAGCAGGTTGGCAGGTAACATCCAAAATACACACCACCCTGGAATACATACTAGAACTAGGCAACTGGCATGCAATGCAATGACCCACTGGGGAACTGAACTAAGACAGGAACTTAAATACAGAAACTAAAACAGATAATGACACAGCAGGAGTGAGACAATTAATCAGGAAGGGGGCAGGACACAAGGACTGACACAAGAAAACAGGCAACAGGTGAAACCAATAATTAGATCAAGGAATTGGGGAATCAAACAGGGAAGCTGAGAAACTGACAGAAACAGGGAAACAACTAACACACGGGAATAACAGACAGATAAAAACACAATCACGGGCACAAAGCAAAAACCAAATACAAATCAAAACACAGGAACTAGAAAACGTGTACAAATGAAACACAAAGGAACAAAATATACAAAAACAGAGGGGGTGGGATTGGACACACAAGACTGAGGGGGTTGATGAGTAGCCACATGCTCAGCTCATTGAGCCATGCAGCCATCAGGGAAGGAGGGGAAACACTAAAGACTAACAACAGGGAGGACAGGATGGCCAGTGACACCTGCTGGCCAAATGGGGAGAAGACAAGAGACTGGGACAAACACCTGCTGACTGTGACAGTGAGTGAGTCAGAGCCACCAGCTCACATGGACAAATCAGAACCAGCAGCTCACAGGGCAAGTTGGACATAACAGTTCACCTAGGGGCGGCTCTGACTAGGGGTGGCTCTGACTTGCCTGTTTTAGTTTGAGGGAGGTTGAATTGACTGTACAATCATGTCATTGGTGGGAGGCAGCTATGTTTTTCATTCTAAGCAGGTCTTCAAGGTATTCAGTAAAATAATGAAAATGCTGATGATGATCTGTGCTTGAGTCACAGCTGTCACAGGGCTGATCTGTGTTTGTACTGGAATTCAGGGCCCACTTGTCTCCTGTAAGCTCATTCACAAACAATCTTCAATGGTCCTGAGTTCAGACAGTGGGAGTCCATAATGGCGATGGAATACTATTAATCCGAAAGAGGGTTACAGAGAATGCGGGGAGACGACTTTGGAGTAATAATCTGCCAAGTCATCAGAGGACAATCCAGTAAGAAGGAAGGCTGCCCCACGGAATAGGTGATGCTTTATCAATGTCATAAAAGGTTAAAGTAATGAGGTATGAATTAGAGATTCAAATGGGAATAATCGATGCTTTAATTTTAGTTGAAATAATCCAACAGTGCCGGTTTTAATTTCATCATGCCCTACAGCTATGACCCAAAATTAATTGTCCTTTTACAATAGTGAGAAATACCCCTGGAGAGAAACTTGATAGTACAGAAAAAAATTAAGTAATTAAGAAAGATTATAACACACTTCTCTGCAATACGGTGAGAGCAGTAGCAGAGATTAATCTACCCCTATGCAACCCAAACACGTTCAAGGCTGTGATTGTAGGCCAAGAAAACACTGATATTAACTAAAAAATTAAACGAAGAAGCAATTTTATGTCCCAAGGACAGCCAAATACAACATTGCTGTAATTGCTAATGACGCAGTGAGGTCTACCTGATGGTGCTTAGGGCACTATGGAGACATGATCATGTGACCCTGGTATCAGGCTGCCACACCCATAATGATTCAGCGATTAATATCGTAATAAAGATTTGTGCACACTGAGGTGAAGTAAGTGCAAGTACGTCCTGGTAGATACAGAGATACTGATGCCAGTACAGACGGAACCCTGCAGCTAATCTCAAATACTTAATGCATTACATCATGTATTACAGCAAATGCATGAAGGAAATGTGAATTCTTGTGCTTTAATTTTCATTCTAAGTGACCAATCTGCTCTTCAAGTTCAATACACTCTTATTCAGTCCACAGAAATTACAAAATTACCCTAATCTCGAATTGTGCAAATTTCAGATCCTGAGCACTTCAATACAGTATATCACCTTAAATTTCTAAAGTAATGGCATCCAGAACAATCTAGTTCTTTTACTAAACATCTTAATATTCTCATGAATTATTAATACATTGTGCCTAAGCAAGTTCTAAGCAAAAGTCATTTAGCTATTAACAGCATCTACAGAAACAAAATTTTAAAAATCTCCCAGATGAACATGGTGTCCTTCACCTTCAGTCCTCCTGACAGGGGTGACAGAAATATGGTGTGGTCCTACCCACTGGTTCCCATGAGAGGCCTGAAAGTGGAGCTCACAGCTGTCCCTTTACTCCCTTGAGACGGAGCAGCCCCTGCCTTTTTGGAGTCCACTAGCGGTATGTGGATTTTTCGCCTTATCTGTCATATTCCTTGTCTCACACTGTATAGACTCGGCAGGAATCTCTGGACTGGCTTCTGATTGGTGGGAACTGCAGTGATCACTGGATCCATGAAGAAAAACACGTCCCCCAGGCTGCATGTTATCGGCGTGGGTTCTCCCAACAGTTACAGTATTTGGCTTTGACTGACGATTGTGAAATTTGAGTATTTTCCCACAGTTTCTCTCATATTTGTTTTCCACATGCTACATCGCAATTTAATCATATGTAAAGAATAACTAAAATAATTCCCTAGACTTCCTTTCCTTTGACGTTCCATCATCTCACTCTCACTAATTTCATCGCTACTTGACAGTAAGTAGGGAGGGATGACGACAGACAGTGAGAGGCATCCTCTCCTGCAGTGCTGACTGCAGCCACCCGAGCCTGTAGCGTCAGGGAAGGCCTTGAGGTGTTTACTTCTATAATGAGCTCTTTGCTGCACAATGATGCCTTGTTAGGTAGACTTCCGTTGAGTCATACTGCTGCATCCGCCATTCCTGAGTTAAGAAAACCATACATAATTACTAAGAAAAACATAATTACATTTCCGTGTGCAACAAAACTGAATAGGATATTAATGCTTATACCTAGATTTGGCTTGTTGCCATCAGCACTCGTATCAGAAAACATCAGTCGATGAGTAAGAGCCAGATTCCCAATGTGGTCTGTTTCACTCATGTTCACAGCCAATTAGAGGAAAGGACCTGTTCTGATTTTAGACATAGTAAGACCAGTCTAGGTAAAGCAAATATAATTTGATTATAAAGAAACTTTGCTCTAGCATCTTTAAAAAAATCTGCTGCCAATAATATTGTCTTTGTTTTCTGTTGGTTTGATGGTTTTGTTTTTAGTTACTACAGTCAGCTGTCTGCCATTTTTATCTAAAGCTGGCTTGTGTCAGAGGCTACGAACGTGAGTGTTTGTTACAGATGAGGGGCATCAGCACTGCCAGTGCACTAATAGGGATGCTGCCCTTCCAGGCAGCCGAAATGTTGGATCTCCAGGGTGTTCTTAAAATGCAGAAATAACTACACAGCCCTGTCGACCAAGCCGAGGAAATGCGCGCAATTTACGATGCACACTGCAGCGCTTCAAAATGCACGTCAGTTACTGTGCTGCACATATCAAGGAATAACAACACAAAAAATGACAATAATGTTACTCCAGATACAGACTGGGCCTCCTCTAAAAATCCTTACCAGGATCCCTCTTTAATTAACTGGAGGGTTTTTAATGCAGTTAAAATGTTCTGCCTGTCATGATTCAGTGAGTAAAGCCTAACAGTTTTCTCTTGACTGGATGAGTCACCAATGGTGAGCTCTGAGGAAGGTAACGTTACTGCAAAAGTTAAAATATGACCCCTGCAGACTATTTCAGGATGTTTTCAAGACATATTCCCAAGGGTATAAATATGCTTAACCACTTATTTTATGCATCTTAAAAAACAGAAGAGTTTTACCTACAAAAACAGATTTGTATTCCGTATGCAAATATTGAGTAAAAAGATTCTGTATTTCCTTAAGTGTACTTGAACTAGTACATACAGTATTGTGGCATCAGTGAGCCAAGTGCCATCTGGTCGATTTGCACATGTCCCAGCATGCCCCGCGTGCAAGTTGTAAATATCCCTTGTATTGTTGTTGCTGTTGTTAATGGTTATATTCCTTATAGTTGCGCGCGTGTTCTCCCGTGTCTTGGGTGTGCCCTGTCCGATCCTCATGTGTCCGATCCTTCCGTAAATTTCCCACCATGTGTGTATCTTAGAGTTCAGCGTCTGACAACCCTGTGTTTCTTATGTGTAACGGGTTGGGGGTGCTCGTTGGGTGCCTGATGTAGTCCTTTGCAGGACAGCTAATAAAAGAGCTATGACTCAGACTGCATTCTTGACGTGGCATTATGGCTGAAACCAACAGATACCACGATGGCGTCAGACGTGGGATCAGGACTATGATCCCACTCACTCTACTCCAAGAAACCCGGAGGAACCTTGAAGAGGAAATTGCAGAGCTGGAGCAAGAGATCGTCAGCAGACTGAGTGAAATATCGGACACATGTGCCTGAGGGAGCCAGTGGACCCAGAGCCCCCAAACAGGAGAGAAACCCAGTGATCTGCCACCAAAGGAAACCCTGCTCACTCTACCACCACCAGCCATCCACCTGCCGAAGTACAGTGGGGACCAACCCTGGGAGCTATTTGCTGTACAGCTAGAACTTGCCGCCAAGAACAATGCCTGGGATGACCAGACTGCAGCTGTCCACCTTGGCCTGGCACTGGAAGGAGGGGCCCTCCAAGTCCTGTTGGACATTGCAGCAGAGGCCCGTTTTTCTCTTGCAGAATTGATGACAGCCCTAAAGCAGCGGTTTGGGAGTGGCGGATGGGAGCTGAGGGCCCGTCAGCTTTTTAGCACCCGGCAGCAGCACAGAGGGGAGCAGCTTGGAGTCCTGGCTGCTGACATCAAAGCACTTGCCCGCCAGGCATACCCCAACTACCCTGCAGTAGTGCAGGAAGACCTAGCCCTGCAGGCCTTCCTCTCAGCCCTTCTTCCAGACCGCCTACAACAGCAAGTGCAGCTGTTAGCACCAGCTAGCATACAGCAGGCACTCGCTGAGGCAGAGAGGGTGGAGGCAATCTTTGGTGCGGCACCCTACGAAGACGCTGCAGTACGTTCAGTGACTCGGCGGGATAGTGACCCTCCCCCTACTGATGCAAGGATCATCTGCTGGCGCTGTGGAAAGAGAGGGCACTGGGCTCGCTTCTGCCCTGAGCCCACTCCCAGGCTGTCGGGAAACGACCAAGGGGCGGCGCAGTGAGGGAAGTGTCATCCCAACCCCTCAAAACCCCTCAGGCCAGAGGCCCATTCCTGGACATCTATCCTGTTAGTCAGCTTGGAGATCTGTGGAGCCCCTTTCTGCCTTGCTCCATCAATGGGGTGCCGTGCCGTGGTCTAATAGACAGTGGCTCCACAGTCTCCATAGTGAGGACAGGACTCTTGCCTAGGACGGAGGGGCACTCCTTACTGGGCTGGAGGACCACCACTGCCTAGTTGCGCTCGGTGACCGGGAAGACCATCCCTATGCAGGGTTGTTGCAGGCTACAAATCAGGATGGGGTGTGTGCTCGTCTCCCATTTTGGCTTGCCCCAATCCAGGACGACTGCATCAGGCAGTGAGACCCCACCCACTGGAAGCTCGGTCAGCATGTCTACCCCCCACAAGTCCTTGTCCACCAGCTCCGAACTCTACAGCAGCTCTGCTCCGAGCCCCAGTGACCCAGGCAGTGACAGCAGAAGCCATTGAGTCCCTGTACCAGTGGAGTGCTGAGGGTCTCAACAAAGGAGAGAGGGCTCAGCTGTGATCACTGCTGGAAGAGTATGCAGACATCTTTGCTGTCCGTGATGAAGACTGCACCCACACCAACCTGGTGCAGCATGACATCAACACAGGTGGTGCCTCGCCCATCTGTCTCCGCCCCCGCTGACTACCTCTTATAAAAATTGTTGTTGCTGAAGAGAAGGTCCAGGAGATGCTGGCCTCTGGAGTGATCGAGCCATCCACCAGCCCGTGGGCCGCCCCTGCTGTCCTAGCTAAGGAGAAGGATGGCACATGGCGGTTCTGCGTGGACTATCGCCGGCTCAACGCCATCACCAAGATGGACAGCTCCATATTGATGACACCCTTGATACCCTAGCCGGCTCACGGTGGTTCAGTTTACTGGATCTTTGTAGCGGATACTGCCAGGTTGAGCTGTCCCCGGAGGCCCGTGAGAAGACGGCCTTCACCCTGGGGCGAGGTCTGTGGCAGTTCCGGGTTCTTCCCTTTGGGCTCTGTAATACCCCTGCTACCTTTGAGTGGCTTATGGAACGGGTGCTTGAGGGGATCCCGGAGAGCTGCTGTGTTGTCTACCTGGATGACCTGCTCGTCCATGCACCCAACTTCAGTGATGCGGCAGCCAATTTACGGCAAGTGTTTGAGGCCATCCGCCGCGTTAATCTACGGCTCAATCCGGCTAAGTGCAGCCTCCTGCAGCAGTCTGTCAAGTTTCTGGGTCATGTCGTGAGCGAGAGAAGGGTAGCAACGGATCCAGACAAGGTAAGGGCAGTGGAGGCTTAGCCAATCCCGTGCTCTTTTGAGGAGCTGCGGAGCTTCCTGGGCCTGGCCTCCGCCCCAATCCTGGCATATCCTGACCCTACCCAGCCATTCATCATAGACATGGATGCCAGCAGCAGTAGCATCGGAGCAGTCCTGTCCCAGACCTGGCCAGACAGGGAGAGAGCCATTGCCTACTTCAGCCGTTGACTTGGCAAGGCAGAACAAAACTACTGTGTCACACGTTGGGAGCTGCTGGCAGTGGTGACTGGGTTGTCCCAGTTCAAGCCATACAACTATGGCAACCAGTTCCTCCTCAGAACCGACCATGCTGCACTCACCTGGCTCATGAGCTTTAAGGAGCCTGAGGGCCAGGTGGCAAGATGGCTGGAGAAACTCCAGGAGTTTCAATTCCAGGTCCAGCACCGGAAGGGCCGACTGCACGGTAATAATGATAATAATAATAATAATAATAATAATAATGGAACTTTATTGATCCCCGTGGGGAAATTATTTTTACGCCTCCCTCAA